>CAWUFW010001392.1:2155000-2874652 GCA_963921515.1 Calotriton arnoldi | reverse complement strand
TGTCTTTTACTTGCATATATCTTTCATAATATGTGGGGCTATTTAACATTATTTTGCTTTCTTCTTTCCATGGGTAGTGAAGCATTAATAATTCGCGGTAATAGTTCTCAGAGTCATTGTTTTTGTTAAACCTGCAGTATCGTATGATTTTTCTACATGAGCGTTTAGTGAAAGTAAAATTTGTTCCTATTTGTTTTTGGGGTGTGTCTTGTTCGATGGTTTTTATTACGAGTTCTTCCTCGTCTGAGCTATAAAAATTTGTTTCAGTGAGTAAATTGTCACTGTCATTTTTATTCTGTTGTAATTTTTTGGGGAGTTGTAATTATAAGTAGCGACAAAGTCAGCTAATGTACACTGTTCTAATGTTTTTGGGCGGTTGCAATATTTCGCTATGATGTTTTCGCATTGGATATTAGTCGATGTATCTGGCAATGAATTGATAGTATCTACATCTTTCAGTAAATAAGTTCTTTTTCAGGGGGGCTAGTATTGATAAATACAAATGATCGTGAGCTTTTTCGTAATGGAATTTGAAGTATAAGATAAGCTGCTTCTTGAGCACTTATTTCTGTACAGTTTAGGAATTTATTGCTTATGTGTCTCAGTTGTTCTTTGACATTAGTATTATGAGCTACTTCTTTTGCAGCTTGTGCAATTATTTTGCTCATTCCCCTTTGTGATTTACTGATATAGGAAATGATGTAGACAGCACAAGCATATGCATCTAATATATACTGCACATCTATGTTTGCTCTCCAAGCTCTAAGAAGTATTGTATTATAGTTATTAATAAAGCATTCTGATGGTAATCTTTTCAAAAAAATTGTTGTTTTTTCTATTAAATATTGTATACATGTAATGTACTGCTTATTATCCATTTCTATTAATTCTAAGAATTGAGTAAAATCCAGTGTATAAAACTCTGGAGTATTCATTGCTTCATGAATACATTGAATTTTGTTTTGCATTTGTTTCTCTGCAGAATCATGCGACAAAGATTCAAGTATTATAGTTTGTGCCATTGGATATCTTGGATATTGATATTTACATGTCCGTTTGTTTTTCCTTCTGCAATTTTTGGTATGTGCATGCTTTTGTAGAGGCAGCAACTGCTCTAACTCTGGTTCTTGTGATTTATTGCAAGTAATATATTTGTCTATAAATGTAATGACTTCTGGTAACTTTGCTATTCCATATAGTGGTGCATTTTCAATCCATAATAATGCGTGTATATGTGGTGAACCTCTCTGTTGGAATTCAACTCTGTAAAAGAAGTCTTTTAATTTTCCAATAGGGTTCGTTGTATCCATTATCACGCAATTAAATAATTTCCTAACTTGAAAGTCAAAATGCCTAGCACAGGTAATTGGATCTCCCTGTATTAATTTACATTTTGTTTCCCAAGACATTTCTTTAAATTCTTGTTCAGTGCATTCTTGTAGATTTTGCACTCTTAATAATATATTAATTAAGTGGTGCCATCTTGTTTCTGCGGCAGATAGAGTGAGGAAAAATGTTGGTATCCCAAGTTGTCTTATCATAGCAAAGAGATCTTTTTTGCAGTGCTCCCAATATGGTGGTGAACTACGAATAGTTTTTAATATTTTATATCCTTCATTATATTGTAAGATGCTTTCTAAGCTATTTTTTATGTCTTTTGCAGTAATACATTCACCATTAGTGAAATATTTGCGTAAAGATATATTCAATTTACCTTGTATTTGTTTTATGTGCAATTTTTTAAGTTTAAAGAAAATATTAGTAATTGATTTAGCTACTCTTCTATCATAGCTCCTTAATTCCCATTGGCATATCGTACTATAATGTACAGGTAAGTGTCTATCATTATTGTTAGGTCTTCGATTGCCAGCAAAAATTGTTGGGAAAGCTAAAAATTCAGAATCTTTGTCTTCATATAAACCTCTTGGTGTATTATGTTCAGCAGGTGCTAAGCATAAGACATTGAGACTATCAGTGGTAATTGTTTCATTTATTAATAAGGTATCTAAATTTCCAGCTTCTATGTTGTCTGAACTACTTGTTGAATTATCTTGTTCTGATGTTTCACTGCAATTGTTTATTTCAGGTGGTATATACTTCCAATTTGGATTAATAGTGATTCCATGTTCTTTAAACATGTCACTGTTTATTGCTAACCACAGTGCTGCTCGTGTTACTTTATTTGGTCTAACATTTTCAAAATGTGTAAATGATTTAAAGGCTAACTTCCTTTTTAATTTAATTGGTATTGTCATGTCGTCATTAATTTGTCTTGGCAAAATTGTAACTGTTGTCATAACATCTGCAGGCACATTAACAACTGCGCCTGATAATGACTTTTGAGATCCACGAGGTAGTGTTTTAATTTGTACAAAAGGAATTCTTGGTGAAACTAATCTTTCTTCTAAATTATGCAATTGTAATTGCTTTGGTATTTTTTCGAATTTCATTCCATTTATAAATGAGCATGGTGGTATTTTATCTTTGCTAATATGTATATAGCAAGTGCTACATATATAGTGTGTTTTTTGGTAGCTAATGTCACATTGGATAAATCTTGGGTGTGTGCTAATTCCTATTGTGTTCTTTAGTGATTGCTTATGCCATAATTGGTTGCAGATGGTACAAATGTACTCTGGGCCATATAAAATTTCCTTATGAAAAGCAGTTATTATATCTGTTGCTACCATATCTGTTTGATTCTCCATACTATTGCTTACTATATTGTGTTTGTTGCGTTGTACACATTGCCTTTTCGTTGATAGTATTTCTTTTGGTATACGAGCTCCGCATGTTCTTTTTTGTTTATTTAATAATGTGTTAGCATCTACTGTATTAATTGTAGTGCTAGTAAGTTTTGCTTGTACTGTAGGCATTGTTGATGGTGTACTCACAGTGTTAATGCTTGTATTGCTAAGATTTGTACTTGTTATTTCACAACTATTAGTGGTAGGCATGATAATATTGCTTATTATGTCTATTGTTCTTCCTGTTCTATGCACGCATAGTGTTTTGTTACCTTGTACTGTTACTATTTTCTTGTATTTTGTAAGTGCATTTTGAAGAGTTTTTTTAGTTACTGTTTGTATGTGTATTGGAGTTAACTCAAATGCAACATGATTTTCATGTGGGACTTTTATGCTGTTTGCAAGTTGTATAATATACTCCATTAGGCTTTTAAAAGAAGATTTTTCAATAGCAATGCATGTTCCATTAGGATGAGGCATTCCTTTGTTATCTCGGCTATGTGAATCAAATACAAAGTATGTTTGTTGATCTGCAAAGATAGAAATAACATATGCATTCATACATAGTAAAATGCCACTATAACGATGTATAGATATATTTAGTGCATTTTGTATATCTGGGTAGGAAGGACTGATACAATGTAGTACGTCCCCATAATAAGGTTGTTTTAGGGCGAGTGAGTAGATATAGCCATTGTGTTCTATATATTTAGGTAAGTCATCTGGATGCATAAGTTCTTCTTTATTAAAAGAATGCATTTCTGTATATAAAGCATCTCCTAATTCCATTATAAAATGCAAATCATTGGGATCCCATGTATTTATTGGTTTACAAAGATTATGTATAATTGCAAAAGTACTATTTGGCAGGCATTGTTTACCTCGAGAAAGAGTATTAAATTTTGAATGCCCTTGGTGATAGCTAGCTTGAATAATTCTATCCATAGTATATGTAGCTGCTTATATGTATTGTTATATATATTGTTTGTATTTAAATGTTGTATTTTGTGACTATAGTATATTTTCTATGCATTTGCAGGTGATGTTTTCAGTATTAAACAGTTTGTGGAAGAAGTTTGTACCTTTTTTTGTTTGGTAACCTTGTTGAGTGAAGCAATGTACCTGAAAGTAAAACAAAACAGGATAAAAAGTTATTGTTTGTCAGGAAAACAGAATGAGTTAAATATTGGCTTCTACAATAGTAAATGCATTTTGTAACAAACATTTTTTGTTTAAATTAGATAGAACTTGTTAGTAAATGTGAGAAAATGTTGGTTTTATGGAAAATTCATATGTTAGCTGTCTTATGACAAAGGCTAATTTGTGTGCAATAGTTTTGGCATTGATGTGAGGTTAAGATATTGCCATTTTATGTTGATGTCTTTTGTTTATGTTTATAACTATCATTGAACTAAAAGGCCTAGCTATTCACAATGCTAGTATGGCAAAGTTGTATAAGTGTGAAAGCTTTTGTACTAAGAATCATTGTTTAGGACTTGTGACTTGTTGTTAGGTATATGTATGGCGCATTGTATTTAGAGAGACTTGTGGCAAATAAACGAAAGTTCAATGGAAAAGGTATTAAACTGGTATTTTTGTTTGAAAATGAATGCTATTTAGATGTTGTTGTTTTTTTGTGTGAATTAAGACTGGCAAAAGAATCGATAGTATTTAGAAGGAAAAGCTATTTGGAAAGACTGGTAAAAAGAAGTTTTTGTTTAGTGAGAAAATTGTTGTTGAATATGTATTGAGAGTAGTATATGTTGCGAAAAGTTAGCGCATTGAAATGTGGAAATCGCAGACAGTGACAAATATATAAATGTATAAGTACAGTAAAAGTATATAGATGTGTAAAGGAAGTAAGTATATGCGTGTAAAAGATATACATTGGTGTATAGAATGAGATATTGTCTAGTGCATTGTAAATGGTAAATTAGTAGAAAGTGGTAAATATATACATTTGTAAGTTCTTTAAGTTTGTCGTTATGAATAGTGTGTGCTAGGTATGTTAAATAGGAAAATGAGCAGTATTTTCTAGCTCTAATAGTGGTTAGTTGCAAACAGGTTGAAAGATGCAACTGCAGTTGTTTTGCTTGCTCTTAGTACTTGGTGTATTGTGTGTACTGTAGTGTGGGGCATAGGTAAGTTGCAATGTAGGAGATGAAGGATATTATTCCTAGTGCTTGGAGCAAAGTTTCAAGAGTGCGGAGAAGTGTGAGAATAGCGAATGGTGTGTTGACTTGATGTTCGGAGGTGCAGAGTTTCTTTGTTGTTTCTAATGTTGTAGGAGGGGGTAAACAATGTACAGTTTTTTGTTCATTGCAGGGAAGGGTTTATTAAGTTGAAATAAAAGAATTGTGTCCGGAGAAAATTATGCTGGTTTTTGTTGCTAGAAAAGGAAGTATATTTGTTGTAGTAAACAGATTTTAAACAGCTCAGATAAACAGGTGCGGTCCGTGGTAGCAGTGCTGTATGGGCGGTGACGTGGGGCGAGGGAGGGGTAAGGTGGGGAGGTAGTAAATTATGTATTACAGTGGAATGTAGGGAAGTAAATATTGAAATAAATAAAAGGAGTTTTTTGTGCGTACTGTATCGCATTTGTCGATGCAGTGCTGATACCGAAATCCCTTTAGCTTATGTAAATGTTTACTTGCTTGTATTCCGCTGTAATCTGTTGTTTACTACCTCCCAGTCTGCCCCTCCTACACCCGTACATCACCGCCTGGCTGGTATTCCTACCACCGACCGGCACTGTACAGAAGTATGTTTGATGTAGAATATTGTCACTAAGGGGTAGTGGAGGGGAGGTAACGGTTTGTTTTATTTGCTAGTGAACATAAAACGGTGGCTGTGGGTGCATTGTTTTAAGATACATGTTGTAGAATTGAGTGAAGGAGAAAATTTGGCGCAAATTGAATTGTTATATTATTGAGAGGGATAGTGACTAGTGTTCGTACTGCAAATTGTGCAATTGAACATGTAAAACGGAATTAATTATGGACAGGGAAAGTGACAAATAAAAAATAGAAAAGAGGTGATAAAATATGCAATCACAGGTAGAGTAAAACTGTAATTGTTAAGTAGAAGAAATACATGAAAAGAGAGTATTTTGGATAAGAGGAAATAATTTTTTTGAGAACTTTAGTTTTGTAGAAGAGACAGTACTAGTATGTGTGTTTTTTTTGCTGTATTTTGCTTACTGCGATATGGGGCACAGGTACACTGCAACTGTGATAACGGAGGAAATTTATTTGTGGTGCATCTAGTAAAGCCTTATTGGGCTTGGGCAAGTGCGAAAAAGCGTTCTAGTTGGCTTGTAGCTAAAGTGCTAATAGTGTGCTAGTATGGAGATGTGAAGCTGCTTGTTTTGTTTAGTTTTTCGAGAATACAGATAAGCTGGATGCATAGTTAAGATTTGTGTATGGAAGGTGTGAGTAATGTGCAATATGTCAATATAGTTGTATACAACTGTACTATGTTCGTTTGGGAAAAACTGAAGTGTACAGGGTGTAGTAAACAGTGTAAAGTGATCATAGAAGTACTGTGTAATGTGGAATATGCTTGTGAAAGATGGGAAGTGTGGTGACAGTGAGAGTTTAGTTTTAGTGTAGTGTGAACAGAAAATGGTGATTGTGTGTGTACTGCTTTAACATACATGTTTTATTATAAAGTAAAGGTTAAATGTGGAGTTAAAACAGAATTGTTAGTAGAATGAAAGGTCTAAAGTACAACATTTGTATGAAATGTGAGAAAAGAGTATGTGAAATGGAAGGAATTCTGGTTATAAAAAAGCTAAGTTTAAAACAGAAAGCAGGTATTTAACTATGCAATTAGAGGTATGTTAAAACTACAATGCGAAACTGTAATAATTGACTAAACAAAGAGTAATTATAGAAAGGGATAGTAGTTCCATATAGTGGTGCATTTTTAATGTATATTAATGTGTGTATATGTGGTGAACCTCTCTGTTGGAATTAAACTCTGTAAAAGAAGTCTTTTAATTTCCCAATAGGGTTCGTTGTATCCATTATCATGCAATTAAATAATTTCGTAATTTGAAAGTCAAAATGCCTAGCACAGGTAATTGGATCTCCTTGTATTAATTTACATTTTGGTTTTTAAGACATTCCTTTAAATTCTTGTTAAAATAGAGGCTCTAGATCCTACACTACCCAAGTGTTCTGTACTTGGCATGTGGAGGGCATCTTCACTAGGATATGCGGGCCTGCCTACTCCCTTTTACCCTGATGTTCGGTTTCATCTTAGTAACGCTGAAACGTTGACGCACCTGACCTCTCTCACGGGGGAAATCGTATGACATGTGTAAATGGTGATGAGATTTAGTTTAAAAATAAGATCTATTGTTGTTGTGAAAAGGCAAGCTGAAAAAGAAAGATCAGAGCGGGGTATCCAATTAAGAAAAAAATAAGTTATGTTTATATACAATGAATGTACATGATGCTTATTTGATAGTTGGTGGTAATCCAGAACATCTGATGCAGATTCAGCACTGTGTAATCAACATTGCACCCCCCGAATCGTGTTGCCCGTGAGATGAACACACACATTGTAATCCCATAATGTATCCTACCTATCCTCTCAAGGAGAAGACTTATAACTAATGATCCTGGCAGTATTTCCTGTCAGTCTGTGAGAGTGACCATTACACCATGTCTCAATTGGTTAGTTCTTTAATTCGGGCTTGTAAAGAATGGCTTACAAGGCAAATCAGAAATTAGATTTTTTTTTAGCAGACTTCTATTTATGAGAAAACGATGTACCATGTTTGAACCCAAGTCAAGTCACTCCACAAGGCCCTGTGCCACTGAATGTTTTTGGGCAAGAGGGTCCGCCAATTATCTATAAGTTCCAAAAGTTCTTTAGTATCCTGCAAACATGACCTTTTCCAATTTAGCCACAAGCTAATCTCTCAACACAGGGTATTAAATACTGCTTCCATTTTAATCACTAATAAAACTCAATTTTAATAGAGCGTAATGCACCAACTGCAAAGTAAAGTGGCCACTTACACCGTCTGAGAGTATAGATATGCTGTGCAGTGCCTAGACCCAGAAACAGCCTCCTACAGAGGATCATATCCGTTCTAAACCTCATCGCCTTGATAAAGGTTCCCAAAACCTTCCTGTTTACTAGCCTAGAACCATCACATGATTCCCTGCAGCTGGCGGCAATGCTGATTCACTAACCCAAGATTCAATACGCGAATGTAAAGGTGGAAGCGGACAGGTTTCAGGCAACAAACTGAAGTAAGCAAACTCAACCGTGTTTTGAAGTGAAATGAACACGCATACATTTGGAACATCAGCACACCACGTGGAGGATTACTGATCTCAAGAAGCCGCTAGTATACACACCAACATCACAAATACCTAATTGTAATACAAGCTTAACTAGTTAGTGTAGCTACCGGGGGCGGTACTCTTTTTGTGGCGGTGGATGTGAGCAAGTATCTTGTCTCGTGGTAACTTTTCTTTTATGCTTTTTGCCACGTTTTATAGAGCAGGGAAGATGGAGCAGCAAGTGACAGCAAAGGTGAGTTTCTTTAAAAATGGTGGCTTTACTGTTTTCTATGTGTTAATGCGTGTAAGTGGTAAATAGAAAGTATAATTAATTATGTTCGTTAAGTGTTTGTGAATAGTGTGTATTTAATGTATTGCGAATGTGTGCTATTTGTTGTTAATATGTGCTACATGCTTATGTGTATTGAATTTGGTAGTGTAGAAAAATAAATTTTCTCTACTTCAGAGACAGGAACAGAAAACATCGAGTTAAATAGGAAAAGTAAGGTAAGCTGAATTTTTGTAGTATGTGCTATTTTTTTGTTTTTGTACCTAACATTAAAATGTTATCGTTAACAATGTTTCCTGGTGACTTTTGTTTTATGCTTCTTGTCGCCTTGTATAGAGCAGGGAAGTGGAAACAGCGAGCGACGGTAAAGGTGAGCCTCTTTAAAAATGGTGGGTTTACTGTATTCTATGTGCGCATGTATGTGAGTGGTAAATAGAAAGTGTAATTAATTCTATGTGTTAAGTGTTTGTGAATAGTGTAGATTTAATATATTGTGAATGTGTGCTATTTAATGTTAATGCGTGCTACATGCTTCTGTGTATTGAATCTGTTGATGTGAGAAATAGTTTTTTTCCTACACTTTAGAGACAGGAGCAGAAAACATGGAGTTGAGTATGAAAACTAAGGTAAGCCTAATTGTTTTATTTTGTGCTATGTTTTTTTTTCCATACCTAAGATGGAAATGTCACCCTTAAGAATGTTTCATAGTAACTTTCTTTCTATGTTTTTTGTCGCGTTTTATAGAGCAGAGAAAACGGAGTACCGAGCGACGGCAAAGGTGAGTTTCTTTAAAAATGGTGAGTTTACTGTATTGTCTGTGTGAATGCATGTTAGTGGTAAATAGAAAGTGTAATTGATTATGTTTGTTAAGTGTTCGTGAATAGTGTGTATTTAATGTATTGCGAATGTATGCTATTTGTTGTTAATATATGCTACATGCTTATGTGTATTGAATCTGTTGGTGCAGAAAAAAAAATTTTCTACACTTTAGAGACTGGGACAAAAAACATCGAGTTGAGCCGGAAAACTAAGGTAGGCTTAATTTTTTTAGTTTGTGCTATTTATCTTTTTTGTGTACCTTAGATTTAAATTTCACAGTTAATAATGTTTTGTGATGACTATTCTTTTATGCTGTTTATCGCCTTCTATAGAGCAGAGAAGACGGAGCAACGAGCGACGGCAAAGGTGAGCTTCTTTAACAATGGTAGCTTTACTGTATTGTATGTGTGCATGCATGTAAGTGGTAAATAGAAAGTGTAATTAATTTTGTTTGGTAAGTTGTTGTAAATAGTGTGTATTTAATATAGTGCGAATGTGTGCTATTTGTTGTTAATGCGCGCTAGATGCTTATGTGTATCGAATCTGTTAATGTTAGAAATGCTTTTTTTTATATGCTTTAGAGACGGGAGCACAAAACATCGGGCTAAGCCGGAAAACAAAGGTAAGCTTAATTTCCTAAGTTTGTGCTACGTAGTTTGTTTTCGTTTGTGAGGTGCAAATGTCATTGCTAGTAATGTTGTGTGATAACTTTTCTTTTATGCTTCTTGTCGCTTTTTATAGAGCAGAGAAGATGGAACAGCGAGCGACGGTAAAGTTGAGTCTGTTTAGAAATGGTGGCTTTACTGTATTCTATGTGTGGATGCGTGTAAGTGGTAAATAGTAAGTGTAAATAAATTTGTTTGTTAAGTGTTTGTGAATGTTGTGTATGTACTATAGTGTAAATGCGCTGCTATTTGTTGTTAATACGTGCTACATGCTTATGTGTATTGAATCTACTAATGTTTAAAATAATTTTCTTTTCCACACTTTGGAGACAGGAGCAGAAAATAGCGAGCAGAGCAGAGAAAAAGAGGTAAGCTGAACTTCCTCACTTTGCTCAATCCTGTAGTTTTTTGTAAAAAATATTGTAATCTTATTGCTAGCAATGCTTTGTGGCAACTTTTCTTTTTTATGTGGCAAATATACCATGTATTCTTTGTTAATGCGTTTGTGTCCTTTACGGTACGTGCGAATGTTTACGTTTTTTTATAAAGGCCACTCATTGACTAGCCACGAGAAGATAGAGCAGCAAGATAAGTAGTAAATGAATACTTGTCCTCGAATGTTTGTGTTAGTTTATGTGTTTATAATTTCCTTTTCTAAATGTTATTGTTTACAGTATTTATTTTGCAGCTATTTATTAATATTGTATATTTTAGTATAATGCGAATCTGCTGTGTAATGTTTTTTTAGTGCGCACGTGCATATACGGAAGCTAATGTTTATGCTAATTTTAGGATGCCCTACCCCTAGTAACAGCACCGGAATAGACGGAGCAGCGAGCGAAGAGAAAGGTAAGTGTCGTTCCCTTTTGTTGTTACACCTTTATGTGTTAACTGATCCTCTATTGTAAATGTTATTTTTTACAGTATTTATTTTGCAGTTATTTATTAATATTGTATATTGTAGTATAATGCGAATCTGCTGTGTAATGTTTTTTAGTGCGCACGTGCATATACGTAAGCTAATGTTTATGGTAATTTTATGATGCCCCACCCCCAGTAACGGCGCCGGAACAGACGGAGCAGCGAGCGAAGAGAAAGATAAGTGTCGTTCCCTTTTGTTGTTACAACTTTATGTGTTAACTGATTCTCTATTGCAAATGCTATCGTTAAACTAAATTTTGTATTAGAACGATGTATTTATGTAGTATGTGGTATTTAGTGATTATTGCATGTGTCTGATTCTCAGTACTATCATGCTTATGCTGTATTTCTTAGGTGCCACCTTAATGCCCGTACGTGAAAAGACGAAGTAATGAGGGAAGGCAAAAGTAAGTCTATTTTGTATGTTGACAGCACTGTTTCTGTTAACTGGTAATGTATTGTAAATGCTATTGATTTGAAAAAAAATGCTACGCAACTATTTATTAATATTGGGCATTATGTTATCCAGCGAATCTGCTTTCTGTACATTTTGCTGTATTTGTAATACCTTACCACACTGACTAGACCTGAGAAGACTAAGCAGCGAGGGAAGTAAAAGTGTTTTTTGGGTAACGTTAATTGTTTTTTGTATTAAGTACTTTTCTACTGTAAATGGTATCGTTTTAAAATTATTGTGTGTAATTATGTATTAAAAATGTATATGTTATTATGTGGCAAATATACCGTGTATTGTTTGTTAATGCGTTTGTGCCCTTTACGGTACATGCGAATGTTCACGTTATTTTATAAAGGCCACTCATTGACTAGCCCCGAGAAGACAGAGCAGCAAGATAAGTAGTAAATGACTATTTGCCCTCTAATGTTTGTGTTAATTTATGTGTTTATAATTTCGTTTTCTAAATGTGATTGTTTACAGTATTTATTTTACAGCTATTTATTAATATTGTTTTTTTTAGTATAATGCGAATCTGCTGTGTAATGTTTTTTAGTGCGCACGTGCATATACGGAAGCTAATGTTTATGCTAATTTTATGGTGCCCCACCCCCAGTAACGGCACCGGAACAGAGGGAGCAACGAGCGAAGAGAAAGATAAGTGTCCTTCCCTTTTGTTGCTACAACTTTATGTGTTAACTGAGTCTCTATTGTAAATGTTATTTTTTAAGTATTTATTTTGCAGCTATTTATTAATATTGTATATTGTAGTATAATGCGAATCTGCTGTGAATGTTTTTTAGTGCGCACGTGCATATACGTAAGTTAATGTTTATGCTAATTTTATGATGCCCCACCTCCAGTAACGGCACAGGAACAGACGGAGCAGCGAGGGAAGAGAAAGATAAGTGTCGTTCCCTTTTGTTGTTACAACTTTATATGCTAACTGATTCTCTATTGTAAATGTTGTTGCTAAACTACATTTTGTATTAGGACGATGTACTTATGTAGTATTTTTGTATCTTGCGGATTTGTATTGTAGTATGTTACGAGTCTGCTGTTTAGTGCTTATTGCATGTGTCTGATTTTCAGTACTATCATATTTATGGTATATTTGTTAGGTGCCACCTTAATGGCCGTACGGGAAAAGACCAAGTAGCGAGGGAAGGCAAAAGTAAGTCTATTTTGTATGGTGACAGCACTGTTTCTGTTAACTGGTAATGTATTGTAAATGCTATTAATTTGAAAAAATATGCTACGCAAATATTTATTAATATTGTGCATTATGTTATCTTTCGAATCTGCTTTCTGTAGATTCTGCTAGATTTGTAATACGTTACCACACTGACTAGAGATGAGAAGACTCAGGAGCGAGTGAAGTAAAAGCGTTTTTTGAGGTTATATTTATTGTTTTCTGTATTAAGTACTTTTCTATTGTAAATAGTATTGTTTTAAAACTATTGTGTGTAATTATGTATTAGAAATGTGTATGTTATTATGTGTCAAATATACTGTGTATTCTTTGTTAATGCGTTTGTGTCCTTTACGGTATGTGCGAATGTTTACGGCATTTTATAAAGGCCACTGATTGACTAGCTACGAGAAGACAGAGCAGCAAGACAAGTAGTAAATAAGTATTTGCCCTCTAATGTTTGTGTTAGTCTATGTGTTTATAATTTTCTCTTGTAAATGTTACTGTTTATAGTATTTATTCTGCAGCTATTTATTAATATTGTATATTTTAGTATGATGCGAATCTGCTCTGTAATGTTTGTTAGTGCGCACGTGCATATACGGAAGCTAATGCTTATGCTAATTTTGTGATGCCCCACCCCCAGTAACCGGACTGGAAGAGACGGAGCAGCGAGCGAAGAGAAAGATAAGTGTTGTCCCCTTTTGTTGTTACAAGTCTATGTGTTAACTGATTCTCTATTGTAAATGTTATTGCTAAACTAAGTTTTGTATTGGAACGATGTATTTATATAGTATTTTTGTATGTTGCGAATTCGTATTGTAGTACGTTACGAATCTGCTGTTTAGTGCTCATTACATGTGTTTACGTTACAGTTCTTTGACGGCTTTCCTATATTTGTTAGGCCCCATCGTAACGGGCAGACGGGAGGATACGAAATAGCGAAGGAAGGCAAAACTAAGTTTTTTGTATATGTTGCCTGCACTGTTTGTGTTAACCGCTAATCTATAGTAAATGTTGCTGGTAAAAAAGAAAAATGCTACGCAACTATTTATTAATAATATGCATTTTGCTATGTTGTGATTTTGCTGTTTGTGGTTTGTTAATGCATGCGTATATTTTCTGGTGCTTAACAATGTTTCTGCTCTTGTAGTGATGCCCCACCCTACAAACTATACGCAAGAAAATGGAGTAGCAAAGGAGCTAAAAGGTAAGCGTTGTTTTTTATGTTGTCACTACTTTATGCATTAAGTAATTTGGTATTGTAAATGTTCTTGTTAAAAAAAATGTGTTTGGAACTAATGCTTAATATTGTGGTTTTAATAATGTTGCGAATCTGTTGTGTATTGTTTTGTCATTCTGTGCATGTAATTGACGGTACCTCTGTGACGAATTTGCAGTGTCTTGTTAGTTAATGCGTGCATATAATGTCTAGTACTTGTTTTATTTCCTTTGTTTATGATGCTACACTCCAACAACTGAATGTGAAAATATGGAGGAGCGGTAGAAGTGAAAGTTAGATTTTATTAACAATGGTAGTATTATTGTGTGCGGTAAGTGTTTTCGTATCCCAAATGTTATTGCGAAAATATATTCTTTTGCAACTATTTAGAAATATTTGGTGTTTTTATATGTTGCGAATCCGCTATGTAGTGTTTTTTATTACACATGTGTAATTTACATTACTATTATGTTATGTTATCTGTGTAATGCTGTAGCCCACCCACCGGACGTGAGAAGACTAAGCAGCGAGGGAAGTAAAAGGTAATTCTTTTTTATGTAATTACTTTATGTGGCAAGTATTTTCTTATAGTGAATGTTATTGGTTCTAAAAGCATTGTGTGTAATTATGTATTAAAATTGTTTATTTTATTATGTAACGAATATACTGCGTATTGGCTTTTAATGCATGTGTGTACTTTACGGGGCGTGCCAATGCACATGCTATTCTCTGAAGCCCATCTCATTCTCTCCTTTCGTTGTTACAACTTTATCTCTTAACTGTTTCCCTACTGTAAATATTATTGCTAAACAAAAGTACGTATTCTAACGATGTATTCATGTAGTATTTTAATATGTTGTAAATGTGCTGTGTAGTGTTTAATAATACAGGTGTATAATTTAGCATAACTGGCAATGCTGATGTTATTTTGTGTGATGATTCACTCTATAGACTGGAGCTGAAACCATGGAATTGCGAGCAAAGAAATGATAATTTGTTCTTTATTGGTAGCTGTATTTGATCTGTGTAATGTGTTTCAATGATATATGATAATGGAAAACATATTAATTGCTATTGTTTATTTATGTTGTGTATGTTTCTATGGTTTAAATATGTAGTGTAGTGTATATCAATACGTACGTTTAATTTACCATAAGCTTTTGCTAATCTTTTTTTATATATTACTATTGTTTACCAAGCTTCTCTTACACTGGAGGCACTATTTAATAGATACTTCTTCCACCAACCTCTACTGTCACTATGTAAGGAAACTATTATGTTTCGTCAGTTATTATGTGCGGTTGTAATAATGTCAGCTGTCAATGGTGGTGATCCCCTTCAGAATGCTCCATTCTATTTACTGAAGCCCAGAATACGAAACTGCAAGCGAACACAAAAGTAAGTTTCCTTTTAATGTTGCCTCTATCCTATGTATGTTATGTATTTGTATTGTAAATGTATTGTAGGGGAAAATAATTTTAGTTGTTAATACGTACGTGTAACTTATTGAAACTAACAAAGTTAATACTAATTTTGTGATGGTGCCCCTGCCCACCGACCGTACCAGAGAAGACGCAGCAACGAACGAAGAGATAGGTAAGTTTAGTTGTTGAATGTTAGCTGTACTTGATTATTATGACTATGTGTTGCTAATGTAATTATTTCCGAAGAAAGTATTTGCAACTATTTATGACTATGGTGCATTTTAGAATGTTACGCTTCCGTTGTATAGTCTTTGTTAATATATGTGCGTGCAATTCACTGCAACTGAGAATATTCCTGTTTTTGTTGTGATGCTTCACTGTAACAATCTCAGCTGAGAAAACGTGACAAGTAGTGAAAAGAAAGGTACGTTTTTCCGTTTTAATGGCTGTAAAAACAGATGTAAATGTAATCATTTATCCACAGTATTATGAAGATATTTTAAAGGCTGCAGAGAACAATCGGACGAAGATATAAGAAAAAGGTAAAAGTGCTTCTATAATATTGTTTGTTCTTCTATTGTTTGTAAAAATTGTTGTTAATGTTTACTGGTATAGTACTTTTCGATGCTTTTTTGTTACAGTTTCACGGTGATTTCCTCCCCGCATAGACAGGTAAGACTGAATAAAACAGCACATGTGAAGAAAGATAAAAATGCTTTATTTAAATTCATTCTATACATAGCTCGCCGATTAGTAAATGTGTTAAATTTAAATAAATTGTTGTGTGTATGTGTTGGTATTTAATGTAAATATTGTGCATTTGCTTATCGGCATTTTGTATACACAATATGTAGTTTTGTTTTTACTTTGCTTGTGTCTCAGAAATGTTATTTTAAGTATAACTATTGCCAGTCGCGGGCCGTGGTAGGAATGCTGGGCAGGTGGTAATGTGGAGCGGGGAGGGACAAGGTGTGGAGGTAGTAAACGAAGGTTTAGAGCGGAATGTAGTTAAGTAAGCATTTAAATAAATAAAATGAATTACATTGCGCGCACTGCATCGCATTCGGCGATGCAGCGCTCATAACGAAATTCATTTTGCTTATGTAAATGGTTACTTATCTGTATTCTGCCATAATCCGTGGTTTCCTACTTCCCCACCCTGCCCGTCCCCACGTCACAGCCCGGCCCTGTTACCATGGACCACTACTGACTATTGAGTTGTAAGTGAAGTACAGTAATATGCATTGGAAAGCTGCATAGGTTTTCTGGAGTAGTGTGTGACGGAAAAATAGGAAGTAAGTGATACAGTGTGTTTGCGAAGTGGCCTAAATTGTTGAAAAGGAAGGAGTATTGAGACTGAAGTAAATACTGCAATGGACGTTAGCAGAGAAGATGTTAGGACTAGCAAGGGAAAAGAAAAGCGTGAAAAGTTTGTAATATATACTTGCTGTGTTGTTGTATGAGAATGTGTAGTAGCAAAGGTTGCAGCTATAATTAGCTGTTAAGGTGGAGCGCGATATGTTCCGCGTTGTGAAACTGCGAATTTGGATGTTTTGGGGATGTTTGCAGATGGCAACCCTATGTACTGTGCGTTTATATGTGCATTATTGGTTGTTTGTAGTTAGTAATGCGAAATACTATACTGGGTATGTGTGCACAAAGTATGAATGTGTAGCATAGGCTTAATGTGTTTGTTATTGCAAAATATCTGGGTGGATGGGGTAAGTAAATAATTTTGAAAGCACTGAAAGTGGTAATTCGCAAAAAAATAAATTGTCGCTAGCTATATTAGTATAATAGAAAGATTAGCATAGGGCAAAATTGGATGTTTGTTTGTGCACAAATTATGCTGCATTTATAATACAGCTAATGCACAATAGAATGGTTATTAATGTTTCTTCTTTTATTACTAATTGATGTTTTTTTTTACAGTGTCATGGCAATCTCCCTGCCCGCATAGACAGGTAAGACAGACTAAAACAGCACATGTGTAGAAATATTAAAATGCTTTATTTAAATCCTTTCCATACATAGCTTGGTGATTAGTAAATGTGGTAAATGCAAATATATTGTTTTGTGTATGTGTTAGTATTTAATGTAAGTATTGTGCATTTGCTTATAGACATTTTGTATGCACAATATGTAGTTTTGTTTTGAGTTTGCTTGTGTTTCAGAAATGTTATTTTAGGTATAACTATTGGCAGTCGCGGTCTGTGGTATAGTGCTGGGCAGGCGATAACGTGGAGCGGGGGAGGGGCAGGGTGGGGAGGTAGTAAACCACGGCTTAGAGCGAAATGCAGGTAAGTAAAAATTCACATAAATAAACCAAATTTCATTGTGCGCACTATACCGAATCTGACGATGCAGTGCTCATAGCGAAATTCATTTTGCGTATGTAAATGTTAACTTATCTGTATTCCGCCCTAATCTGTGGTTTACTACCTCCGACCCTGCTCCTCCCCCACCCCATGTCATCGCCTGGTCGGTACTCCTACCATCGACCGCTACTGACTATTGAGTTGTAAGTGAAGTACAGTAATATGCATTGGAAAGTCGCAAAAGTTTTCTGTAGTAGTGTGTGTCGGAAAAACAGGAAGTAAGCGTCACAGCGTGTTTGTGGGAGTGGCTTAAATTGCGGAAACAGGAAGGGGTATTGAGACGGAAGTAAATACCGCAATGGACGTGCGCATTGCACCGAATTCGAGGTTGCAGTGCTGATAACGAAATTCATTTTGCGTATGTAAATGTTCACTTATCTGTATTCCGCCCTAATCTGTGGTTTACTAGCTCCCACCCTGCTCCTCCCCCACCACATTTCATCGCCCGGCCGACACTTCTACTATCGACCGCTACTGACTATTGAGTTGTAAGTGAAGTACAGTAATATGCATTGGAAAGCTGCAAAAGTTTTCTGTAGTAGTGTGTGTCGGAAAAACAGGAAGTAAGCGTCACAGCGTGTTTGTGGGAGTGGCTTAAATTGCGGAAACAGGAAGGGTATTGAGACGGAAGTAAATACCGCAATGGACGTGCACATTGCACCGAATTCGAGGATGCAGTGCTGATAACGAAATTGATTTTGCGTATGTAAATGTTCACTTATCTGTATTCCGCCCTAATCTGTGGTTTACTAGCTCCTACCCTGCTCCTCCCCCACCACATTTCATCGCCCGGCCGACACTTCTACTATCGACCGCTACTTATTATTGAGTTGTAAGTGAAGTACAGTAATATGTATTGGAAAGCTGCATAGGTTTTCTGTAATAGTGTGTGTCGGAAAAACAGGAAGTAAGCGACACAGCATGTTTGTGTAGTGGCTTAAATGGCGGAAACAGGAAGGAGTATTGAGACGGCAGTAAATACTGCAATGGACGTTAGCAGAGAAGTTGTTAGGACTAGCAAGGCAAAAGAAAAGCGTGAAAGGTTTGTAGAATATACTTGCTGTGTGGTTGTATGAGAATGTGTAGTATCAAAGGTAGCAGCTATAATTAGCTGTTAAGGAGGAGCGCGATATGTTTCCGTTGTGAAACTGCAAATTTTGATATTGTTGGGGTTGTTTGCACATGGCAGCCCTATGTACTGTGCGTTTATATGTGCATTATTTGTTTTTTCTAGTTAGTAATGCGAAATACTATACTGGGTACATGCGCACAAAGTCTGAATGTGTAGCATAGGCTTAATGTGTTTGTTACTGCAAAATATATGTTCTTGCCCTGTAATAAAACAGTAAGGGTATCTTAATGCATATTGTATAATTTCTTTGTTCTTGCTGTAACAAGGCGGTTAAGTTTACATATTATGTTACTTCCTTTAAATGGAATTATAATTTACATTTAAGTAGTAATAAAAGTACAATATATTTCCAACATTCCTGCTGTGTATAGCATGAGAGTAGCTAAGTTGAAATGCAGTCGCGGTCTGTGGTAGCAATGCTGGGCCGGCGGTGACGTGGGGCTGAGGAGGGGCAGGGTGTGGAGGTAGTGAACGAGGTATTATAGCGAATGTAGGTAAGCAAACATGTAAATAAGTAAAATGAAATTTATTGCGCGCACTGCATCGCATTTGACGATGCAGCGCTCATAACGAAATCCATGTTGCTTATGTAAATGTTTATTTACCTGTATTCCGCCGCAAACCATTGTTTACTACCTCCCACCCTTCCCTCCCCACTCCTTGTCACCGCTCGGCCGGCACTCGCACCACCGCACGCTACTGTTGAAATGGCCATTTGTTTCGGAAAAGCAATATTTACGCAGGGAAAATACATTTGTTCTGTAATGTACTTACCGGAACTATGATCTTGCCAATAGTATGGTGCTTGCAAATGTTATTAAGACCAGCAGAAGACTGTTGTGTGCTGGAAGCTTTCCCCCTGCATATTTTAAAAAAGAAATAGTGTTAACAATTTGAAAAGAAAAGTCATGTTAGTAAAGTTAGCAACATTGATTTACTTAATAGCTAGTTCTTCTAGTTTACATGGCGTAAGACGTAAATCTTTTTTGTAAAAGTTGTTTTTAATTAAATTTAAATATAAGCTAGAGGCAAGTACAATATCTAATAGTCATTTAAGATGTAAAGTTAAAAGTGAAAATTTTCTTACCGCAATTGTTAGTCTGGGATTCACAGGCATGAAGGATGTATCGTCTATAGTAACGGGAACAAATGAAGTGTTTGCAGCAGATGCTTTTAGTGCGGTTAAATAAGGGGAAAGGCAATAAAAAGAGTGAAGGGAGGTAACCAATAGCAACATCCAATAAGAGTATCGGGTAACAAAAACATAGATAAGGGCAAAGAATGCGAGCAAGAGTGTGCAAGGGGAAAATGTTTTGGCAGCAAGGCATGATTATTTGGTTGTAGTTTGGCTTGTTAGTAATGTTTAGTGCTGTGCACTTTAATGTAGTAGTTTCTATATTGAATATTGTATTTTAATAGCATTTAGCTATGTTGATAGATGTTGTGTAAATACAGATTGTTCTTTGCTTGGTGTTTCTTATTCAGTAAATATAAAGTAAAGCAAGTGCCAATAAGAGTATTGGGGGAAAAATACAGATGAGGGCAAAGAACATTAGCAAGAATGGGCAACTGGGGAATGTTTTTACAGCAAGGCACGAATAGATTAATTTGGGTTTAATTCTACCTTGCTAGTAATGTTTAGTGGTGGCCACTTTAGTATAGTAGTCTATATATCCAATATTATATTGTAATAGCATTTAACTATGTAGGTAGATGTTGTGTACATACACAAATCTTTTGGGAATGGGGGTTTCTTATTTAGCAAATATAGAGTAACGCTAGCAAAAACAATATCATTGTTCGGAAATTAAATTTTGTGTAAGTGCTGAACTAGAAGCTTTTGTACTTTATCTTTGAACAAAGGTAAAAACATGTATATTGAATGAAAGATGTAGAGCATGTAAGGTAAGTAAGAGAAATATAGTGCTGAAAGTTTGTTGCTATGCACGTACTACTGATGTGTTTATGGAATAGATAGTGGCGTATATATAAAGTTGCACTTACACTGTTAACAATGTACCTACAGACATATAGGCTCACACAAAAAAAGAAATGGATGGACCAACACAATTATGCACATACAGACACAAAGCCGTACACCTAGAAACAGATACACGTACACAGAGGCAATGATGCATACCTAAAAACAATGCAGCACACATAAAACAGGAGTACACAGATAGGCACAAAGATGTGTAAACAGAGATAGAAGTACAGGCATTCACACAGATATAGTGCTGAATATACAGTGAGAGAAAGAGACTAGAGATGTATACACAAGTAAAATGATGCAGATTCATAGACAATGATGTACATAAAGCGACAGACATATATGATAAATGTACACATAGAGACAAAGATGCATATACAGAGAGAGGAATACAGTTAAGATGTACACACATAGACAGTAATGTATAAATAAAGGCAATAATAACCACACCTACAGAATGATGTATATAGAAAAAGGAACCCATAAGTAAGTGATCCACATATCTAAACAGAGATGCACATACATAGGCGAACATGCATGATAAATGTACACCCAAACACAAAGCCATACGTACATAGACAGTGACACCTTAGAGATGCACAGATAGAAAAAGCAATACACATATAGAGACAATAATGTACACACAGACACAGTGATGTACATATAGAGACGTAGACACAAAGACAATAATGCACACATGAAAACAAAGATACACACACAAAGATATAGTAATATACATAGAGGCAAACACACATACACTTCTATAACAATGCATAAAAAAGACCGTAGTGCACAGATTAAGACAATAATGCATATACATAGATAAAGATGTATTTGTGAAGACAGTAATGTACACATAGAGACAATGATACTTATAGAGAGAGAGTAACATATGTAGAGAGGAAAAGATGCAGTGAAAGAGATAATAATGCTTATATAGAAACAAGAATGCATACATGTAAATAAGGATGTAGTTACAAATACAGCGATATATAGATAGAGAAAATGATAACTAGACTGAGAAAGTGATATATTGGTGAGATATAAAGATGCACATACAGAGTCAATAATGCGCACACTAAGACAATAATGGATAGATATAGATTAAGACGCACTTATTAAGATATCAATTCACATACAGATATTAGCTTCTCCAGAAATAGTTAATGACATATATTAATAAAGATAGATGCACATATATAGACAGAGATGTATATACAAACACAGTAATGGCTACACATATAGTAATGCACATTTAGAAGCACATATAGAGATACAATGATACATATACAGCACAATGTTGCATGCACATAGTCAATTACACATATACAAATTTTGTTGCCTATATGTAGACGCTGACATATTAAGAGACAGCGATGAACATATATAGAGAGAGATGCATAAAAAGACAGTGATACTTACACATTAACAGTAATGCACATGCACAGACACATATAGAGATACAATGATGCACACACAGAGACAGTTTTGCCTACACATAGACAATTACATATATACAGAAATAGTGATGCACATTTAGAGACAGTGATGCCAAGACAGAGAGTCATGTCTATACGGAAATAGTAATATCTAGACCAAAAAAAGAATGCATATACAGAGGCAGTAAGATATAGTTAAAGGAAAAGATAGATATAGAAAGATATTGATGCCCTATAGATGTATATATAGTGAATTTAATGGGTATATAGAGACAATAATCCAGATATAATGATGTATATATGGAGAGGTACACACAAAGACTGCAAAACACATAGCTTTAGATATAAAAAGTGCTCCTACGTCTCCGTAAGTTGCAGCACGCCCCGTCCTGTAGCAAGAACGGGAAGACCCCAATGATGAAGCATGACATCAAGTGAGCATTTGGTGTGTGAGGGGTATTTTACAAACACATAGTGTTTTGCCTAACATTAATAACTTTCAGTAATGTAAAAGAACATATAGAAAAATACACATAGTAAGAGAAAACATATACAGAGACTAAAAAAAAATATAATGATAGAAAGCACAGAGAGAGAGTATATATAGGAAAAGTAATCTATAGATACACAGAAGTATATAAAGATGCATTTATAAAAAGAGAAACACAGATACAAAAGCAAAGATGCACATATAGAGACAGAGATACATATACAGATGCACACACAGAGAAAGAAATATGCATATATACTAACAGAGATAGTTTGAAACACATGTACACAGAAAAACACATGCAGTTACAAAGGCAGGTGCACATAAAAAACCAATGCATTTACTGTGATAAAGATGCACAGACAGAAACAGGGATACAGAGAGAGAGACAGTGATACCTACACAGAAACAGTGATACACAAATAGACAGGGAGATGTATACAGTAATGTAATGATGCAGTGACAGAAACAATAATATGTAGATAGAAATAAAGATGCAGGTACAAATACAATGATGCACAGAAAAAGACAGTAGTGTTCGGCAATAAACAATAATGCTTATACAGAGAGAGGTATGCCCACAGAGAGAAAAAGACATGGTACAGAGAGGCAATAACATATAGACAGAGGCATATTTAGATATACAGAGACTGTTATAACTATACACACATTACAATGTACATACAGAAGGGCAGATGCACACACACACTAACATACAGACACAAAGGCAATTATGGCTATACAAATATAATTATATATACATAGAGACATAGATGCACAGGCAAAGACAGTGGTGCAGATATACATGCAACGATATATACAGAGAAAGAGGTAGGCACCTACAGATGCCATGGTGAATGTACAAAAACAAGAATATATATACAAAAGTAATAATACACATATACAGACAGTACCATAAGTAGATACAATAATACTACAGAGGAAAAGTGATGCACATACAGCAATAGTGATGGCTATAGACAAATATTAATACACAGACAAAAACAGAGATGTACAGAAATATAAATAGAAATGCACATACACAGTTTTAGCGGCATATACAGAGATAGAAATGTGTCCCGAAATCCAGTGATGCACAGGTAGAGACAGAGACACAGATATAGATACAGAGATGTACATAGTAAGATACTGATGTATACGCACAGACAGAAATGCACATACAGAGGAAGTGATGCATAGTTTGAAATAATAATGCATGCACTGAAATTAAGGTGCACTTTTAACACAGTAATGCACATATAGAGATAGTCTTGCTCACACATAGACAATGACATATATAGAGATACACAAACAGAGAAAGGGCTACACATATAGAAACATTTATGCATATACAGAGGTAGTAATGTATCTCTAAAGACAAAATGCATATAGAAGGCAATAATGCACACACTAAGATAGAGACAGATACAGAATCAATAATGCACACACAAAGACAATAATGGAGACACAAAAGCAATGATACATATATAAAGAACGTAACGCAGAGAGAGAGATAGCGACACACAGATAGAAATTGTGATACATACACAGATAGTGATGCACATATAGATAGAAAAATATGCACACTAATACAGTGATATATATTTAGAAAGGAAAACATAGACACATAAACAATGCTCGATAGACAGAGGCAATAATACATACACAGAAACAAAGATGCAGACACCAGAGCAATGATGTACCGAGTAAGACAGTAGTCTCCAGACAAACACAATAATGCCTATACAGATATAGGTACACCCACACAGAGAAAGCATGCCTACAGAGAGGCAATAACATATAGGCAGAGTTAAATTTAGATATACAGAGGCAGTGATAATGATATATATATAACAATGTGCATACAGAAGAGCAGATGCACATATAGAAAGTGCACAGAGAGACAGGGATATGTATAAAGAAACAGTGATGCACAGATAGAGAGAGAGATGTATACACTATTACAATGGTGCATGTACAGAAACAATAATACGTACATAGAAATAAAGATGCAGTTATAAATACAGTGATGCACACACAAAGACAGCAGTGTCCAGACAGAGATAATAATGTCTATACAGAAATCTGTATGGCCACACAGAGAAAGCCATGCCTGCAGAGAGGCAATAATATATAGATAAAGTCACATTTAGACGTACAGAGACAGTGATAACTATATACACATAACAACGTACATACAGAAGGGCAGATGCACACACAGACAGGGAATACACATAGATTGTGATTCATACACAGACAGTGATGCTGTGCATTTGTAAACTTTCATTTACTGTATGGAAGCAATGTTTTTATATTTCTTATTAAATTTGTACAGCGAGTGGCAGCAGTGTACTTGTTTGCATACTATAGCTATCCAGCTCTCCGTTTATTTTTTGTAAAGTCATCCATGTGTAAAAAACAAGCACAGAGCTTGTTAAACTTCTAAGATAGCTAATAGCAGGAGGGCAGGAGGATGTTAATGGGAGACATCTGGAGTACTGAGGAGATAAGGAAAGTGAGGAAAACAAAGTAAATGATCAAACGACTGTCACAATGAGCAAGCTCAGTCAGTTTCACTTTCTTTTTTGGTATGTTGTTTACCGATCCTTTGCTATTTTGTGGGTTACATTTAATGTATATAGTGAATTGATTTTTAGACTAAGTAATGTGTTCATTTATAAAAACAGAAACACAGATGCAAAAGCAGAAATGCACATATAGAGACAGAGATACATATACACATATACACAGAAAGAAAGAAATATGCATATATACCAACAGAGATAGTGTAAAACACATGTACACAGAAAAACACATGCACTTACAAAGGCAGGTGCACATAGAAAACAAATGCATTTACTGTGATAAAGATGCACAGACAGAAACAGGGATGCACAGAGAGAGACAGTCATACCTACACAGAAACAGGGATGCACAGATAGACCGAGAGATGTATACAGTAATGTAATGATGTAGTGACAGAAACAATAATACGTACATAGAAAGAAAGATGCAGGTACAAATACAATGATACACAGAAAAAGACAGTAGTGTCCGGCAATAAACAATAATGCTTATACAGAGACAGGTATGCCCACAGAGAGAAAAAGGCATGGTACAGAGAGGCACTAACAAATAGACAGAGGTATATTTAGATATACAGAGACAGTCATAACTATACAAATATTGTAATGTACATACAGAAGGGCAGATGCACACACAGACACTAACATACATACACAAAGGCAATGATGGCTATACAAATATAATTATATATACATAGAGACATAGCTACATAGTCAAAGAGAGTGGCGCAGATATACATGCAACGATATCTACAGAGAAACAGTTAGGCACCTACAGATACCATGGCGAATGTACAAAAACAGGAATATATACATAAAAGCAATAATACACATATACAGACAGTACTATAGGTAGATACAATAATGCCACAGAGGAAAAGTGATGCACACACAGCAACAGTGATGTCTATAGACAAACATTAATACACAGACAAAAACAGAGATGCACAGAAATATAAATAGAAATGCACATACACAGTTTTAGCGGCATATACAGAGATAGAGATGTGTTCCGAAATCCAGTGATGCACATGTAGAGACAGAGGCACAGATATAGATACAGTGATGCACATAGTAAGATACTGATGTATACACAGAGACAGAAATGCACATAGAGACGAAGTGATGCATAGTTTGAAATAATAATGCATACACTGAAATTAAGGTGCACTTTTAACACAGTAATGCACATATAGAGATAGTCTTGCTTACAGATAAACAATGACATATATAGAGATGCACAAACAGAGAAAGGGCTACACATATAGAAACTTTATGCATATACAGAGGTAGTAATGTATCTCTAAAGACAAAATGCATATAGAAGGCAATAATGCACACACTAAGATAGAGACAGATACAGAATCAATAATGCACACACAAAGACAATAATGCAGACACAAAAGCAATGATACATATATAAAGAACGTAATGTACAGAGAGAGATAACGACACACAGATAGAAATTGTGATACATACACAGATAGTGATGCACATATAGATAAAAAAATATGCACACTAATACAGTCATACTTATTTAGAAACAAAAACATAGACACATAAACAATGCTCAATAGACAGAGGCAATAATACATACACAGAAATAAAGATGCACACACCAGAGCAATGATGTACAGAGTAAGACAGTAGTATCTAGACAAACACAATAATGCCTATACAGACATAGGTACACTCACACAGAGAAAGCCATGCCTACAGAGAGGCAATAACATATAGGCAGAGTTTAATTTAGATATACAGAGGCAGTGATAATCATACATATATAACAATGTGCATAAAGAACAGCAGATGCACATATAGAAAGTGCACAGAGAGACAGGGATATGTATAAAGAAACAGTGATGCACAGATAGAGAGAGAGATGTATACACTAATACAATGATGCAGGTACAGAAACAATAATACGTACATAGAAATAAAGATGCAGTTACAAATACAATGATGCACACACAAATACAGCAGTGTCCAGACAGAGACAATAACGTCTATACAGAAATCTGTATGGCCACACAGAGAAAGCCATGGCTACAGAGAGGCAATAATATATAGATAGAGTCACATTTAGACGTACAGAGACAGTGATAACTATATACACATAACAATATACATACAGAAGGGCAGATGCACACACAGACAGTGAACACACATATATTGTGATACATACACAGACAGTGATACTGTGCATTTGTAGACTTTCATTTACTGTATGTAAGCAATATTTGTATATTTCTTATTAAATTTGTACAGCAAGTGGCAGCAGTGTACTTGTTTGCATACTATAGCTATCCAGCTCTCCGTTTATTTTTTGTAAAGTCATCCATGTGCGAAAAACAAGCACAGAGCTTGCTAAACTTCTAAAATAACTAATAGCAGGAGGGCAGGAGGATGTTAATGGGAGACATCTGGAGTACTGAGGAGATAAGGAAAGTGAGGAAAACAAAGTAAATGATCAAACGACTGTCACAATGAGCAAGCTCAGTCAGTTTCACTTTCTTTTTTGGTATGTTGTTTACCGATTCTTTGCTATTTTGTGGGTTACATTTAATGTATATTGTGAATTGATTTTTAGGCTAAGTAATGTGTTCATTTATAAAACCAGAAACACAGATAGAAAAGCAGAAATGCACATATAGAGATAGAGATACATATACACATGTAGACAAAAAGAAAGAAATATGCATATATACCAAGAGAGATAGTTTAAAACACATGCACACAGAAAAACACATGCACTTACAAAGGCAGGTGCACATAGAAAACAAATGCATTTACTGTGATAAAGATGCACAAATAGAAACAGGGACGCACAGAGAGAGACAGTAATACCTACACAGAAGCAGGGATGCACAGATAGACAGAGAGATGTATACAGTAATGTAATGATGTAGTGACAGAAACAATAATATGTACATAGAAATAAAGATGCAGGTACAAATACAATGATACACTGAAAAAGACAGTAGTGTCCGGCAATAAACAATAATGCTTACACAAAGACAGGTATGCCCACAGAGAGAAAAAGGCATGGTACAGAGAGGTAATAACATATAGACAGAGGCATATTTAGATATACAGAGACAGTCATAACCATACACACATTACAATGTACATACAGAAGGGCAGATGCACACACAGACATTAACATACACAAAAAGGCAATGATGGCTATACAAAAATAATTATATATACATAGAGACATAGATACACAGTCAAAGAGAGTGGAGGAGATATACATGCAACGATATATAGAGAGAAACAGTTAGGCACCTACAGATACCATGGTGAATGTCCAAAAACAAGAATATATATACAAAAGCAATAATACACATATACAGACAGTACCATAGGTAGATACAATAATGCCAGAGAGGAAAAGTGATGCACATATAGCAACAGTGATGCCTATACACAAACATTAATACACAGTCAAAAACAGAGATGCACAGAAACATAAATAGAAATACACATACACAGTTATAGAGGCATATACAGAGATAGAGATGTATTCCGAAATCCAGTGATGCACATGTAGAGACAGAGGCACAGATATAGATATAGTGATGCACATAGTAAGATATTGATGTATACACAGAGACAGAAATGCACATACAGACGAAGTGATGCATAGTTTGAATTAATAATGCATATACTGAAATTAAGGTGCACTTTTAACACAGTAATGCACATACAGAGATAGTCTTGCTCACACATAGACAATGACATATATAGAGATGCACACACAGAGAAAGGGCTACACACATAGAAACATTTATGCACATACAGAGATAGTAATGTATCTCTAAATACAAAATGCATATAGAAGGCGATAATGCACACACTAAGATAGAGAGAGATACAGAATCAATAATGCACACACAAAGACAATAATGGATAGATGTAGATTAAGATGCACTTATTAAGATATTAATGCACATACAGATATTAGCTCCTACAGAAATAGATAATGAAATACATTAATAGAGATAGATGCACATATATAGACAGAGATGTATATACAAACACAGTAATGGCTACACATATAGTAATGCACATTTAGAAGCACATATAGAGATACAATGATACACAAACAGCGACAATGTTGCATGCACGTAGATAATTACACATATACAAATTGTGTTGCCTATATGTAGACGCTGACATATTAAGAGATAGCGATGAACATATATAGAGACAGATGCATAAAAAGACAGCGATACTTACACATTAACAGTAATGCACATGCACAGACACATATAGAGATACAATGATGCACACACAGAGACAGTTTTGCCTACACATAGGCAATTACATATATACAGAAATAGTGATGCACATTTAGAGACAGTGATGCCAAGACAGAGAGTCATGCCTATACGGAAATAGTAATATCTAGACAAGAAAAGAATGCATATACAGAGGCAGTAAGATATAGTTAAAGGAAAAGATAGATATAGAAAGATAGTGATGCCCTATAGATGTATATATAGTGAATTTAATGGGTATATAGAGACAATAATGCAGACACAATGATGTATATATGGAGAGGTACACACAAAGACTGCAAAACACATAGCTTTACATATAAAAAGTGCTCCTACGTCTAAATAAAAGGTATTTAAATGGTGCAGCATGTAAATATGTACAAGTGGATGCACACGATACTTTATGCTATATGTACTAGCACACTTAATAATGTGAGTATTTAAGGTAAAGAATTGCAATGGCAAAGGGATAGCATGGGCTAAAAATTGTAAGTATAGAGTCAATGAATAGCATGAAGCAAAGAGTGGATGGAACTGCAAGCAAAAAAATAATGCAGAAGGAAATACATGTTAATGAAAAGGAAACTTGTCTCATATGTTTGCAAATTGAGTGTAACTTGTAATGTTGTTTGTTCCTTGTAAGCAAAGCTATAGCTGTATACTTTATATGTGCTTATTATACAATACCAGCTTAGGAAATGTGTGTATTTTATGCACAACATTCCCCCGTAGTAAACAGTAGTGTGCGCGCACCACAGAGGAGCGTTGAGAGGGAGCACGGAAGCGGTAGCGACGCAAAGGCACGTTAGCTTCATTGTGAAAGTGCAGCTTAGGAAGTGTGTGTATTTGGAACTCCACATTTTTTTCTAGTGAACAGGGATTCACGCACGTAATGCACAGCCACAGACGTATAGAAAAATACAAAGATGCACACACAGAGACAGTTTTGCCTACACATACACAATCACATATATACAGAAACAGAAATGCACACCTAGAGCCAGTGATGGTCAGACAGACACTCATGCGAAACACATAGCTTTACACATAAAAAGTGCTCCTACGTCTCCGTAAGTTGCAGCACGCCCGTCCTGTAGCAAGAATGGGAAGACCCCAATGATGAAGCATGACATCAAGTGAGCATTTGGTGTGTGAGGGGTATTTTACAAACACATAGTGTTTGGCCTAACGTGAATAACTTCTCAGGAATGGAACAGAAAACATACAAAAATATACACAGTAAGAGAAAACATATACAGAGACTAAAAGCACATACAATGAAAAAATATACACACTAAGACAGCGATATACTCTCAGAAACCAAAGCATACACAAATAAGCAGTGCTGGATAGACAGAGGCAATAATACACATACACAAACAAAGCTGTACACACACAGGCAATAATGCACAAACAAAGACAATAATGTACACATCTGAGAGCGATGTCTAAAAACAGGTACACATATAAGACAGTGATACACTGTCAGACACGCACACAAAACAACAAAAATAAACATGCATAGTTAGAACACACATATATAGCCAGAGGCACACAGACAGAGACAAAGAGGCACACAGAAAGACAGAGACACATATAAAGATGCACATACAAAGACAAATACACTAGACCTAACAAAAAGGAATACTGTATCCCTATTACTAAAACTTGCCACAGTACTTTGCCCATTAAAAAGTAGACCCTGCTGTGCATTTGGAAACTTTCATTTACTGTATGTAAGCAATGTTTGTATATTTCCTTTTTTTTAAAAATATTTTTATTGCGTGAGAAAACAAATTTTATACAAAGACAGTTCGAGCTTCTACAGGAAAACTCGCGCAAATATTTGACAGTTTTTTCCCACCCCCCGCCCCAATCACTGATCAAAAACACTTTACCTGATGAGTTTTTAAAACCTAAGGTCTAAGACATCTTTATCCAACATCCTTCTCTTGTCAATTTTGGTAGTTCTTTAACAAAATCTCTTCCTTTTCACAATTCAATTATTCTTCTTAATTTGACTTACGTATACATATTTTGCATATATTGCATTAAACATTACACATTACACTCCATACCTTTTTACACATCATCTACAGATTTAAAAGACCCAAAATGCATATTTTATCCAATCATCAAGTAAAAATCAAAAGAAGGGATAGCACTACATAAAACTCCATTATCTAACCTCCTACCCTATCCTTCTTCTTGCTCTAAAGTGCTAGTGCGTACAATTAATCTTATTAAATTCATTTTGTTCAGTCCCCCGTATTTGTGCATTATCAGCATAATTTGATAAAGTGCAAGTGCCATGTTCCGAAGAACAAATGTGTAAATGTGCAAATGTGCAAAGGAGAAGAACATTTATTATAACAGCCTTATTGTTAAGGTGCATTATTTTGATATATATTTCTAAGTTCTTAAAGCGCTTTTTATAATTCTCAGCCATAATTTCACTTGTCCCCTTATCCATACATCAGTTTCTAGCAGGTTGGTAAAATAGAGCATAGAGTACATATATCGTCATGATACTTGATCCAAGGATGAAGAGGGGCTATTCCTCCACTTGCTCCCTCCAAGTAGTAAAATGTTCCCAGATTTTCCCTCCTCTCTTTCTTGCTTTAATACCCCGCCGATCATATATGGCTTTCTCGAGGCTGTAAGTTTTCAATAACCGAGCTAACCACTGGTGAAAGGTCGGTGACTTAGGGTCTATCCATGCTGATGCAATAATAATTCGATACACTGCCATAGCTATACACATTAAGGCCCCACCATCTTCTAGCCCCAGATTGTGTATTCCAAGCATTATTACCTGGGGAGTAATTTCCACCTGTATCTGTAGCTTTTCCTGTAGGAAGAGTTCAATTTCTCGAATGAGCGGGGAGAGTTCCCGGCATTTGGCGAACATATGTATCGAATCTGCTTTATATAACGCACATCTTGGCCAATGCGTGCCTTTCCCTTCTCCCCATTTGGCAATCCGATATGGCGTATAGTATAGTTCAAAACACGTTTTATAAAATTGCACCTGAAGATTGGCTGGCATTAAAATCTCTAATGAATTAAGATATGCTTCCTGGAAATCACCATCTGTTATTCCCAGCGACTCTTGCCACTTTACTGAACATTTTCCCAGATCATCTTTCATAAAGGTGTTTAATAATACATACATTTGTCCAATCTTTGGTACTTCAGGTTGTTTTAGTTTCTCCACCAATTCACAACTTTCGTATTTCGGCATCCCTCCAGCCTTTTTAACAGAAAATCCCTCAACTGTAGGTATTTAAAAAAATCCCTATTAGATAGTGCGAATTCCTCTTTTATTGCCTCAAATGATTTTAACCCTTCGGATGTAAATAGGCTTCCAACCTGTATAATTCCGGAATCTATCCATTTCTGAAAGTATTGGTCCTTTAAAATCTCGGGTAGCTCTACATTCTGCACAAATGGTGTATAATAGTTTACTTTTGCTAGTCCTACCAGCCGTCGTACTGCCGACCAAACCCTAAAAGCCGCCATGAGAGTCTTGAAACGCACTCTTTTGTAGTATCCATAATTCACCTGGCGCCATAGGCACCCTCTTACATCATGTGAATTAACATAGGTATATGGATAACTCCAGTTTTTTAAACCAAAAACTCGAGAAGATCAGGGGAATTGTTCTTAAAAAATATAAAACCTTAGGGAAACAAATCATCTTAATTATATTTACTCGTCCAATCAGGGTAAGATGTAGATTGTCCATTCTCTTTAGTGATTTTTTCATTTCATCTGCGCATGGTTCGAGATTTTCTTTAACTATCTCATCAATCTCAGCTTTAATCACAACTCCCAAGTATGTTGTTTTTTTAACAACTCTCTTATCAGTGCTTGGGGCAAAATTGTTCACAACTATTTGTGTTTTATCCCTATTCAGGGCATAGCCAGATATAGAACCAAATCTTTGGGCCTCGATTTTAATTGCATTCATAGCCGTGTCAGGTTGTGAAGTAATTACCACAACGTCGTCAGCATAAGCTAAAACTTTTTCTGCGGGCCAATATCAAATAAAGGGGGAATATTCGGTGCATGTTCCAGATGTTTCAAGAAGGGGTCGATATAGATGGCAAACAATAAGGGTGAGCAGGGGCACCCCTGCCTTGTACCTCTGGTTATTTTAATTACCTCTGTTAAACCCCCATTCACTAACACTCTTGCCTCTGGATATTTGTACAGGGCTTTTACTGCTCGAATAAACTGCTCACCAATTCCTTTCCAGGACATAGTGGCCCACAAGAATTGCCAGGAGACCCTATCGAACGCCTTCTCAGCGTCCAGAAAAATAGCGGCCATAGGGTCTCCTGCTACTTGTTTCACATCAAAGAGTGTAATGATTTTCCGGACATGCTCAATAGTACTTCTACCGGGGACAAACCCATGTTGCTTCTGTGAAACAATCCTGTGGATCACCAATGCCAGGCGAGAGGCCAACACTTTAGAGTAAATCTTCGCATCCCCATTAATAAGGGTAATTGGCCTATAAGACCCTAACTCATCCATAGGTTTATTTTTTTTAGGGAAAATTACGATCTTTGCCATCCCCCAGGAGGAAGGTGGATCCGCCCCCTCTATTATTTGTACAAACAGATCCATCATAGTATCCTTTAACTGCTCATGGAAGACCTTGTAAAACTCGGTAGGGATCAGATCTGGCCCCGTCGCTTTACCCTTTGGTAAATCAGCAAGAGCTTTTACAATTTCCTCCCATTCTAATACTTGATCTAACTGATCCCTTTCTTCTCCCATCAAGAGATCCTCCGCAAGAGAAGTTAAATATTGCTCTATTTGTTCTGCCCTACATGCGCACCCCTCCTGATTTTCTGTATAAAGGGTCCGATAAAAGGTATAAAATGCAGTTCGGATTTCCCCAGCGTCCGTTCTCAATCCCTCAACAGGGTCTTTAATTGCCTTTATCTCATTCCGGGTAACTTCCTGCCTTGTTCTTACTGCAAGGAAGTGCCCCACCCTTTCACTACATTCATACATCTCTTCATGGTGGGTTGTAGCCTTATCCACAGCTTTTTTTAGTAGTGTCTCACCTATCAAAGATTTGCTTATTGCCACCCCTAGACTAGCAGTTTCTATATCTCCCTTCTGTTGTATGACCTTAACTAGATTACATTCGGCTTGCATCAACCCATTTTGCAGTTTCTGCATTTCAGCTTTCTCAATTTTATTTTTCCTCCATGCAAATTGAATTGTTTCCCCTCGTACCCCGGCTTTTAATGTATCCCATACCGTATTCAGGGCTGCTGACCCAAGATTCCTCCCAGAAAATCCGGAATCCACTTCCTCATATGCTCTAAGTACATATCATCCACCAATAACGCTCTTTCAAACGAACATGATGAACATGGTTTTGCCTTATTGGCCCAGCCCTGTATCTCCAGCACTAATGGGCACTGATCGGAAAGGTATCTAGGTGCTTTTTCGATTGTACTTTTCTGTCTAATTGTATGTGAAACAAAAAAATAATCCAATCTCACATGTTTCCTGTGGGGCGCGGAATAATATGTATACCCATGGTCTTGCGGTCTTAATTCTCCCCAGACATCACACAACCCATGCTCCTGACACATATTGCATAAAGCCTGATAAACTTTGGGCTTTTTACCAGTGTATGGTTCCCCCAATTTCCAGTCGCTATAGAGATTGATATTAAAATCACCGCACACCACTATAGGTAGTTCCCAATGCGCCAATTCAGTTGAGATCCATTCCAATAAGGCTGGGTCATCAATATTGCTCCCATATAGGGAGCATAACGTAAATTTTGGAAGGTCGGGCGTGCTACAACTAGCTATGACCCACCGCCCAGCTGTGTCTACCTTTACTGTTAAGAACTGGATGATTTTATTTCGGACTAAAATTGCAACCCCCGATTACGTGTACCCTGTGTCGTTGCTCCTACAACACTATATCCCAAATGTTTTAACAAATCTTTTTGACTGCCTTCCACATGGATCTCTTGGAGACAAACAATGTCAGCTTGTAATAATCTCAACCCTTGCGAGACCATTTGCCTTTTCTTTCTATCGTTCAACCCACAGATATTTAATGATCCAATCCTTAATTTATTCATATATATATATTAATGTCAAGACCATACGAGACCATACAGTAAGAACTTGTTTGTTTCATTTTTTTCCTTTCTCTACCTGAGTCCTCGTGTGTCCTCCCTAACCCAGGTGCCCATTCCTCATCAGCCTTTTGACCACCCCTTCCCTCCCCCACTCCCTCCCCCATCTCCCCCCATCCCCGCGCACTCCTCCCCCTCCCCCCAAAAACCTAGGCAATCAGGCGAAGCCTGAATGATGTGCGTTTGATGAACTGCCCGCCATCCTCCCTGTGTTAGAAATACAGAACCAAAGATATTCAAGCGGCTTTTCATCTCCCCATTCAACCATAGCCTCAGGAATTTACTGGCCTCCCGTCTTCGTGCTCTCCACCCCTTTGCCAAGCTTAATAATCTCATTTAGATACCCCTGGGCCAGAATTTCTGTAGCAAACACTCGAATAGTACCCCTGTATTTTACTTTGAGCCTGGCCGGGTTCTGTATGAACACCTCAGCCCCTGCTTTCTGAAAAGGTGCAATCAGTTGCCGGAGCCTCCACCGTCGTTCCACCGTCGCATGGGCGAAATCTGGTTTAGTGAAGAAGGAGAACCCCATCATGCGTCTTTGGGGAGTTAGGTCGAGCTTGATCATACACCAATTGGCGCAGTAAAAAGTTACCAAAAAACACTAAAAAGGCCCTTGGTCGGTTTTGGGGCTGCTTCCTCATCATTAGGGGTACTCGGTGGGCTCTTTGTATCTCATTGTTCCAGTCCAATTGGACTTGATCCGGAAAAGTATTCTTCAGCAAGATCACAATATATAGTCTTGGATTGCTACCCTCCGCCCCTTCCGGGACCCCCAAAATCGCAGGTTATTTCTCCTCTGTCTATTTTCTTGCTCCTCGAACTTGAGCATAACATCGGGCATAGTTCCACTCTGTCCTGCGTTCTGTTCCTTTAATACCTCAACTTCCCCTTCAAGAGCCTCCATCCGTGTTTCCACCATTGTCAGCTTTTCCGCAAAATCCCCACATGTTTTATTTAATTTCCTGATTCCGGCTTGTACTTTTTATTGGCAATTCTGGCCCTGCGACCATCCGCCCTTACTTCCTCCTGCATCTGCTGGATTGAGCTTAGAATTGTAGATAGTGAAGGCTCAGCCATCTCATTCGCACCCTCCATTGCCTCCTCGGCCTGAAATGATTGCGTATCAGAATAGTCCCACTTGAGTTGTCTCCCCACTTGCCATCTCTGACCTTCTTTCCTTCTATGGCCTCCTAGACTCTTTTTCCTCTGAATTGTTTGTAGGTGGTCTCCTGATGCGGAGTCATCTGTTTCCAGGCCCCCTTCGCTACTGTTCGAGGAGATATCCTCTTTTCCAGAGGGATCGGATTCGTCAGTGAGAGAGAAGAATTTATCCCCCACCCCGTCGGGCGAAGACTCCTCTCTGTTCTGATGCCACACTCTCACCGCTCCTTTATTTCCCAGATTTTCTTTCAAGCCCTGATCACTGATTGCAGGTTTTTGCGGCAGCGTTTCACGATTTGGGGTGGCTATTTTGTCTTCATTTTTATTTATTAGATTTATACCATCTTGGTGGTCATTAGCCCTCTCTACGTTGCCGGCAGCACTTACACCCTCCTCTGGGCCAGGGGCGAAATCTCCGTAGATAGGTTGGTTCCTTTCAGGCCTGTTTCTTCAGTGCTCACCTCCCCACAGTGCACACTCTCTATCCCAGATATTGACTCAGACCGCTCCTTACTTGTAGTCTCTGGTGCAGGCCGATTCCCAAACATCGCGGTGAGAGTGGGCTGCGCAGGGTCATCCTCAACCCGCCGACCTGGTTTCCCCAGTATTTTCTTCGTTCCTTGGTCTTTCTTGGCTCCTCTGCCCGTCGCAGTCCGTTGTTTGGTTTCGCTAGTGCTCCCGCTCCCGTTTGCCTCGTTCATGCCGGTTAATGCCGCGGGTGCCATGGGTGCAGAGCCGCCCCCTGTAGAGCCACCGACTCCCACGCGAGCCTTAATAGCTTTGCCACTCCTAGCAGCCATGGTCCGTGAAACTTTCCTCTGCGTCCGTCGGGAAGATCCGGCACTTTCGCGGCATACACAAGTCTCTGTTAGCCGCAGTTCAATCAACCGGCGAAGGACGTCCACAGTATCACACGCAGACTCCAACCTTCGGGTGACCAGTCCAACCAGCCGCTGACCGATGCGCCAATCCATTCAGGGAGGATAGCGGGAACGGAGCAGCTAACCAGACGCCATCTTGCCTCAATGTTTGTATATTTCCTATTAAATTTGTAGAGCGAGTGGCAGCAGTGTACGTGTTTGCATACTTTAGCTATCCAGCTCTCCGTTTATTTTTTGTAAAGTCATCCATGTGCGAAAAACAAGCACAGAGCTTGTTAAACTTCTAAGATAACTAATAGCAGGAAGGCAGGAGGATGTTAATGGGAGACATCTGGAGTACTGAGGAGATAAGGAAAGCGAGAAAAACAAAGTAAATGATCAAACGACTGTCACAATGAGCAAGCTCAGTCAGTTTCACTTTCTTTTCGGTATGTTGTTTACCGATTGTTTGCTATTTTGTGGGTTACATTTAATGTATATTGTGAATCGATTTTTAGGCTAAGTAATGTGTTCATTTATAAAAACAGAAACACAGATACAAAAGCAGAGATGTACATATAGAGACAGAGATACATATACACATGCACACACAAAGAAAGAAATATGCATATATACCAACAGAGATAGTTTAAAACACATGTACACAGAAAAACACATGCACTTACAAAGGCAGGTGCACATAGAAAACAAATGCATTTACTGTGATAAAGATGCACAGACAGAAACAGGGACGCACAGAGAGAGACAGTGATACCAACACAGAAACAGTGATGCACAGATAGACAGGGAGATGTATACAGTAATGTAATGATGCAGGGACAGAAACAATAATACGTAGATAGAAATAAAGATGCAGGTACAAATACAATGATGCACAGAAAAAGACAGTAGTGTCCGGCAAGAAACAATAATGCTTATACAGAGGCAGGTATGCCCACAGAGAGAAAAAGGCATGGTACAGAGAGGTAATAACATATAGACAGAGGCATATTTAGATATACAGAGACAGTCATAACCATACACACATTACAATGTACATACAGAAGGGCAGATGCACACACAGACACTAACATACACACACAAAGGCAATGATGGCTATACAAATATAATTATATATACATAGAGACATAGATACACAGTCAAAGACAGTGGTGCAGATATACATGCAACGATATATACAGAGAAACAGTTAGGCACCTACAGATACCATGGTGAATGTACAAAAACAAGAATATATACAAAAAGGAATAATACACATATACAGACAGTACCATAGGTAGATACAATAATGCCACAGAGGAAAAGTGATGCACACACAGCAATAGTGATGCCTATACACAAACATTAATACACAGACAAAAAGAGAGATGCACAGAAACATAAATAGAAATGCACATACACAGTTATAGAGGCATATACAGAGATAGAGATGTATTCCGAAATCCAGTGATGCACATGTAGAGACAGAGGCACAGATATAGATACAGTGATGCACATAGTAAGATACTGATGTATACACAGAGACAGAAATGCACAGACAGACGAAGTAATGCATAGTTTGAAATAATAATGCATACACTGAAATTAAGGTGCACTTTTAACACAGTAATGCACATATAGAGATAGTCTTGCTCACACATAGACAATGACATATATAGAGATGCACAAACAGAGAAAGGGCTACACATATAGAAACATTTATGCATATACAGAGGTAGTAATGTATCTTTAAAGAAAAAATGCATATAGAAGGCAATAATGCACACACTAAGATAGAGACAGATACAGAATCAATAATGCACACACAAAGACAATAATGCAGACACAAAATCAATGATACATATATAAAGAACGTGATGCACAGAGAGAGATAACGACACACAGATAGAAATTGTGATACATACACAGACAGTGATGCACATATAGATAGAAAAATATGCACACTAAGACAGTTATACATATTTAAAAACAAAAACATAGACACATAAACAATGCTCGATAGACAGAGGCAATAATACATACACAGAAACAAAGATGCACACACTAGAGCAATGATGTACAGAGTAAGACAGTAATATCCAGACAGAGACAATAATGCCTATACAGAGATAGGTACACCCACACAGAGAAAGCCATGCCTACAGAGAGGCAATAACATATAGGCAGAGTTAAATCTAGAGATACAGAGGCAGTGATAATCATACACATATAACAATGTACATACAGAAGAGCAGATGCACATATACAGAGTGCACAGAGAGACAGTGATACGTATAAAGAAACAGTGATGCACATATTGAGAGAGAATTGATTTTTAGGCTAAGTAATGTGTCTTTTTCTGTGGCAAACACTTGCAGAGTGGCCAAAACAAAGAAAAATAAAAGGTATTTAAATGGTGCAGCATGTAAATATGTACAAGTGTATGCACACGATGCTTTATGTTACATGTACTAGCACGCTTAATAATGTGAGTATTTAAGGTAAAGAATTGCAATGGCAAAGGGATAGCATGGGCTAAAAACTGTAAGTATAGAGTAAATGAATAGCATGAAGCAAAGAGTGGATGGAACTGCAAGCAAAAAAAAAATACAGAAGGAAATACATGTTCATGAAAAGGAAACTTGTCTCATATGTTTGCAAATTGAGTGTAACTTGTAATGTTGTTTGTTCTTTGTAAGCAAAGCTATAGCTGTATACTTTATATGTGCTTATTGTACAATCCCAGCTTAGGAAATGTGTGTATTTTATGCACAACATTCCCCCGTAGTAAACAGTAGTGTGCGCGCACCACAGAGGAGCGTTGAGAGGGAGCACGGAAGCGGTAGCGACGCAAAGGCACGTTGGCTTTATTGTGAAAGTGCAGCTTAGGAAGTGTGTGTATTTGGAACTCCACATTTTTTTCTAGTGAACAGGGATGCACGCACGTAATGCACAGCCACAGACGTGTAGAGAAATACAATGATGCACACACAGAGACAGTCTTGCCTACACATACACAATCACATATATACAGAAACAGAAATGCACACCTAGAGCCAGTGATGGTCAGACATAGACAGTCATGCCTACACGGAAACAGTGATATCCATATACAGAAAAGAATGTATATACAGAGGCAATAACATATAGTTAAAGGAAAAGATACATATACAAACACATTGATGCCCTATAGTTGTACATATACTGAATGTAATTTGTATATAGAGGCAATAATGTAGACACAACGATGTATATATTTAGAGGTACACACAAAGACTGCGAAACACATAGCTTTACACATAAAAAGTGCTCCTACGTCTCCGTAAGTTGCAGCACGCCCCGTCCTGTAGCAAGAATGGGAAGACCCCAATGATGAAGCATGACATCAAGTGAGCATTTGGTGTGTGAGGGGTATTTTACAAACACATAGGGGCCGATTCCGATCTCGGTCGGAGGCGCACCCAATACCATTCGGTCGGGAAAAAAGCCATGCGAAAGCCTGTTTCCCGACCGATCCGTACAGCACACCGAACGAGCAAGTACGATGCGCACAACAGCAAATAATCCGGCCGAGCTGTACTCACCCAAACCAGGTCCTGTTCTCCGACCGAGGCGAATCCGGAAACGCCGAATCTAGTCGCACGGAATGAAAAATGCAGCCCCGTCCGGCCGGACAAGTACGATGCGCTTTCCGTACGCGCCGAACCCGTCGCTACGCACGGCACGTCAAAGCATCCGGGAGAGGCGCACATAAGCTCCGATTCGCGCCACAACACGATCCACGGCTCCGAGACGAACACGGCAGCGACGAGGACAACGCGAAGCGACGAGGACGAGGCGAAGCGACGAGGCGAGCGACGAGGACGACGCGAAGCAACGAGAAGGACGAACGACACGAACCAACCATGAATCCCTTCGTCCCGATCATACCAATATTCTACATTTACTACCGGAACAGGCACGGACGCGTACGGCGCAGAAGGTAAGCCAGACACCAACCACAAAACACATACAACACGTACACGACACATCACACACACACACAGGGATGCAGAATATACTCACACCAGCAACAGCAGCACCATAGGGGCGGGATGCCCATCACCAATGCCACATATGCACACAGGGGCCTGAATGCGCACCACCATCCCTACCCAGGGGTGGCATGATGCCTACCACCACTACCACCCTCACCCAGGGGGGGGCAGGATGCCTACCACTAGTACCACCCTCACCCAGGGGGCAGGATGCCTACCACTACTACCACCCTCACCCAGGGGGCAGGATGCCCACCACTACTACCACCCTCAGCCAGGGGGGCAGGATGCCTACCACTACTACCACCCTTAGCCAGGGGGGCTGGATGCCTACCACTACTACCACCCTCACCCAGGGGGGCAGGATGCCTACCACTACTACCACCCTCACCCAGGGGGCAGGATGCCCACCACTACTACCACCCTCGGCCAGGGGGGCAGGATGCCTACCACTACTACCACCCTTAGCCAGGGGGCTGGATGCCTACCACTACTACCACCCTTAGCCAGGGGGGCTGGATGCCTACCACTAGTACCACCCTCACCCAGGGGGCAGGATGCCTACCACTACTACCACCCTCACCCAGGGGGGCAGGATGCCTACCACTACTACCACCCTTAGCCAGGGGGGCTGGATGCCTACCACTACTACCACCCTTAGCCAGGGGGCTGGATGCCTACCACTAGTACCACCCTCACCCAGGGGGGCAGGATGCCTACCACTAGTACCACCCTCACCCAGGGGGGCAGGATGCCTACCACTACTACCACCCTCACCCAGGGGGCAGGATGCCCACCACTACTCCCACCCTCAGCCAGGGGGGCAGGATGCCTACCACTACTACCACCCTTAGCCAGGGGGGCTGGATGCCTACCACTACTACCACCCTTAGCCAGGGGTGCTGGATGCCTACCACTAGTACCACCCTCACCCAGGGGGGCAGGATGCCTACCACTACTACCACCCTCACCCAGGGGGGCAGGATGCCTACCACTACTACCACCCTTAGCCAGGGGGGCAGGATGCCTACCACTACTACCACCCTTAGCCAGGGGGCTGGATGCCTACCACTACTACCACCCTTAGCCAGGGGGGCTGGATGCCTACCACTACTACCACCCTTAGCCGGGGGGCTGGATGCCTACCACTAGTACCACCCTCACCCAGGGGGCAGGATGCCTACCACTAGTACCACCCTCACCCAGGGGGGCAGGATGCCTACCACTACTACCACCCTCACCCAGGGGGCAGGATGCCCACCACTACTCCCACCCTCAGCCAGGGGGGCAGGATGCCTACCACTACTACCACCCTTAGCCAGGGGGCTGGATGCCTAACACTACTACCACCCTTAGCCAGGGGGGCTGGATGCCTACCACTAGTACCACCCTCACCCAGGGGGGCAGGATGCCTACCACTACTACCACCCTCACCCAGGGGGGCAGGATGCCTACCACTACTACCACCCTCAGCCAGGGGGGCAGGATGCCTACCACTACTACCACCCTTAGCCAGGGGGCTGGATGCCTACCACTACTACCACCCTTAGCCAGGGGGCTGGATGCCTACCACTACTACCACCCTTAGCCAGGGGGGCTGGATGCCTACCACTAGTACCACCCTCACCCAGGGGGGCAGGATGCCTACCACTAGTACCACCCTCACCCAGGGGGGCAGGATGCCTACCACTACTCCCACCCTCAGCCAGGGGGGGCAGGATGCCTACCACTACTACCACCCTTAGCCAGGGGGGGCTGGATGCCTACCACTACTACCACCCTTAGCCAGGGGGCTGGATGCCTACCACTACTACCACCCTTAGCCAGGGGGGCTGGATGCCTACCACTACTACCACCCTCACCCAGGGGGGCAGGATGCCTACCACTACTACCACCCTCACCCAGGGGGCAGGATGCCCACCACTACTCCCACCCTCAGCCAGGGGGGCAGGATGCCTACCACTACTACCACCCTTAGCCAGGGGGGCTGGATGCCTACCACTACTACCACCCTTAGCCAGGGGGGCTGGATGCCTACCACTAGTACCACCCTCACCCAGGGGGGCAGGATGCCTACCACTACTACCACCCTCACCCAGGGGGCAGGATGCCCACCACTACTACCACCCTCAGCCAGGGGGGCAGGATGCCTACCACTACTACCACCCTCACCCAGGGGGGCAGGATGCCTACCACCACTACCACCCCCACCCATAGGATGGACAATGCATGACACAACCAGCACACCACAACCTAGGGAATGCAAGAAGAAGACATCCCCCAACACCATGACAAGCGTGTGTAGACTGTGTCAAATGCCTACAACACCGAACATGACTTCTAACATACAATGTGACCCCCTAGCACATGTGCCACACAAATATGTGTGTGGCACACACAACGCAAGCAGGCCATGACCATTGTGGCAATGGAGTCCAAACCCCCATCATCACAGTGACCAAAAGGCAAGTGTGGGGTCCATAGCTGCAGCACATTTTGAACATTGTGGCAATGGGGTCCAAACCCCCATCATCACAGTGAACAAAAGGCAAGTGTTGACAAAGTAAGAGGTGCAACTGCCAAACTGCATGGATGATTCCTGGTCACAGAACAACAAACACATCAGTGGCAAAGTAGTGTATGTGTCCCATTGCAACATAAATTGGGGGAGCCAAATCCTGCAGTGCAAATAAGACATAACTTTGGCCATGTGCAGACAAACAACACCCATGGGGGCTGACACCGTCAACAATCATCAATGACACAATGACAGAAGTGACCATCCGAATGCAGACCCACATATTTGCACCAATGGGCACACACATGCAGATACCCTGTGGAGACTGCAGATGTGAGGCGAACAGATACCATACCATGGCAGCAATGGGACACACAATCAACAATTAGCAACAAATGAGGGCTCCCGTCCCATCAGCCTGGTCATGGAAGTGCCAACGGAATCATCAGCACAGATCCAACACACTTGTATAGCAATGTTGCACTGACAACACAGATGAGTCCTTCCCCATTGATGCCCAAACCTGCATGTTCACTGGAGATGGCCACACGGTCAGGGAAGTAGACGAATAGAACAATGGCAGGCACAACAGATGTGCAGGGGTGGAAGCCACAGATGTGAAGTTGCCAATCTAAGTAGGAAATCTCATTGCCAAATACTGAACACATGACACCCTCAGATGCTGCTATGGATGACATGGATACACCACAGGATAGGACACATAACCCCTGGACCACATGGGTTCCTGCAAAGTAACACTTCATAATCATGAGACCAAATATCACCATCACTGCAGCAAGGGCATTGTTAGCATCATCAACATCATGTACATCAGAAGCAAAAGCACTAGAGAACAGAAAGTTGCTTTATTCAGCATATGTGGCATTAAAAGTAGAAGTCCGGTAGAACATAAACAAAGGCCAATGGCCAGTCCATCAACAAAGTCACAAGTGGGTGACAGTGGCAGATGCCACCCTACACATGCCTGCACAAAACCAGGGACAATCCACTAGGAGGGGCAACCGGGGGGTAGGCCAGGCACCGCAGGGACAGGATCAGGGCTCACCAGGAGGAAGCAGGGAAGGGGTGGTGGGTGCTGGAGAGCCACTGACAACTGCAGTGGAGGTGTCTGACATGGTGTGTGCCGGCACAACTGGGGGGCATGGCTCAGATGTTGTGGGTGCCGGCACGACTGCAGTGGACCCTGCAGATGGAGTGGACAGGTCCGCCACTGCAGTGCCCAAGTCAGAGTGGGTGGTAGTGGACTCCACTGCAGTGCCTACCACCAGGGGAGGAGAATGGGGAACAGGCAAGGTGGGCTGGACAGAGGGGAGGACACCCTCACCACATCAGTGGCACAGACAAGCGCAGCGGGGGTGTGGTGCCGGGAGAGCAAGTGGCAGGGGAGAAGGCCGGAGCCTCTTGGGGATGGTATATCTGTGGGTGGGGGAACCTGGGGCAGGGTGTGGCGGGGGCACCTGTGGAGTGGGGGCCTGAGGGATGGAGGAAGGTGACCTGGTGCTTGAGCTGCAGGGCGGCGGCGGGGTCTTGCTCTTACCACTCCGGGGGACTTGCGGGTGGGGGCCTCAGTCTGTCTGCGCCTGGGGGAGGGTGTCCGGGGGCGAGGGGCACTCTGCTCCGTGTGGGGGGCTTCCTCTTCCCCCTGGATGCTGGGGCAGCTGGATCGGAGGGGAAGAGGCCGAGGTCACTGAGGAAGAGGCGCTGGGTCTTTGGGGTTGCAGGTGAGGCAAGGGAGGGTGCTTTGGAGGGAGAGGCAACTGAGGACTGTGCAGTGCCCGTGGATGCGTGTGTGTGTACCAGGGCCCCATCCCCTGTGAGTCTGGTTTCAGTCCCCTGACTGTGCGTGCGTGTGCGTTTAGTTTGTGGCGTGTGTGTCTGTGTGCTGGATGTGTGTGTGCTGGTGTGTGCCTGTGCCGGTGTGTGTGTGCTTGGGACGGGCAAGGTGCTGGGGAGTGTGGATGGAGCAGAGGCAGGAGGGGTGAGGGACTGTCTGAGGAGGGACACTGCTGCCGTCAGGGAGGAGTCCATGGACCTGTTGCCCCTCTGTAGGTCAGACATGCCCGATGAGATGTCCTCCATGAACGACACCAGCTGAGTCAACAGTGCGGTGTGCGCATGGAGGACACTCAGCATGGCTGTCTGCCCTACATGGAGCTGGCGAAGGAGGTACACAGACTCCTCACTCAGGGCAGCAGGGGACACAGGGGCAGGGGTGCGGTGCCTGGGCCAAAGGAGACACGCTCCCGAACATGGGAGCCTCCACGGACCTGGGGAATGGGAGCCGATGGGAGGGCGGTGGTGGTGCTGGTGGTGGCGGGGACAGCAACACTAGCTGGGGTGTGGTGGCTGCTGACACCCGCCTCCACAAGGGAGTCATCCTCCGAGTTGCTCTGGTCCTCAGCTGAGGTGGATGGTGCTGAGGATTCCTCGGTGTGGCTCCCCTCGCCCTCCGTGCCACTGGGTCCCTCCGACCACTCCTCGGCTGCTGACCCAGTCTGGCTCTCTGGCTCCTCCTGGTCCGTGGAGCTGTCCCCTTCCGTGGCCGTGGATGTATCTGCAAACAATGGGGAAACAGACAGACATCAGTCACCTGCACCAAACGCACACACCACTGTGAGCACAGCACATCACAGAGCAAGCCCTGGCATCATTAGTTGTACATTGCTAAAAGTGCCCTAACTGAACAGGAGAAGCCAATTGTCAGTCTGATGCCAAGCATGGCACTCACATCCCACATGGCCTTGCACCCATCTGGCTGGTGTCTGTTGGATTGCAACACCCCAGTGTGGACACATGCACCAAGTACACAGTAGTTGGACAGTGCAGAGGACACGGTGTGGACACATCACAGCTCTTGCCACTGAGTGAGTACAGGTTTCCGGATGAAAGGGATGCCCAGAGTCAAATAGGAAATGCATGTGATGCATACCAGCGACAGACACCATGATGCACCCATGTCCTGATAGCCATCGCCACTATGGTGTGCATGTAGCACATGTCACTCCCCTGCAGGACCACAAATAAGTTGACACATGCCATGGCAGAGGCATGACTGCTAAGTCATACATCACTGTCTCAGTGATGTATGACTTGGCAGCCAGACAACAACACTATGCACTGTGTCACAATAGTAGGTCATGGGGAATGCAAGTCCTGGAGCTGCACAAGTGCACATGTACATCCCCCACACAACACATCATCTCAACCCTCATCTGTCCAGGTCACACCTATTGGACATATGGGAGACCTGTGACACTACCCTCTGAACCTGAGCCCCTCACAATTTGCTGTGAATGGGGAACAGCTGCCTGAACATCACATTCGCATACCCCAGTCTGCACGGGCAGCTGATCAAACACCTATGTGACACACAAGTATCGTCTCCTATGGTCACATCTCCAGGGGCATGCTGAGCCCCTACCAAGAAACACCCCAGCAGTCCTGGCAACTAATCCACAGCACACTGACACAGAGGCAGACACCGGAGGGGTCAAATCACTGTTGACAATGTGTCAGCTGATACACGGGAGTGGGAGTACAGAGTGCATTGCATGGCCTGGAGTAGGCATGACTGTCCTGCTCCACATGAATGAGGGATGTGCCCTGGACAGTGGATAGCTGGCTATGTATGTGTGACACACGTAATCTGCACACTCCTGGGGCACAAACATTGTTCCCACCCGCTGCATGGGCATGTGCCACATACCCCAGGCACATGTGGTGGCTCAGCTCAGCAAGTGGACCGCATATCAAAGCAACACGCAGATCACATGTCCAAACACAGGCGTTGTGTGAACAAAGGACCCACCCATGATGCCCACAACAGAGTTAGGGAAACAGATGCTGTCCCCCACCTTTAGTGAAGCAAACTGCAAGGACACAGTCCCAAGTGACACAATTCCCTGACTGTGAGGGCCACACCTGGGTATCAGATGAGCAGTGGGCAGTGCACAATAGAGGGACATGGCTCCTGGACAACATGACTGCTGCACTGTGGCAGTTGAACCAGGCCAGAGGAGGGCACAAAGCATGTAATACAGAGTTCACAGTGCAGTCTTTGACTCACCCCCTCCTTGCTGCTGTCTGGCCTTCAGCTGCCCATCCAGGTCTGGAAAGACCACCGCCAGGATCTGGAGCATGTGGGGGGTCAGGGTCCGTGTTCCGCCCCTCCTGCGAGGAGGCGACAGCTTCAGCTGGACCCGTGCAATCCTCCGGGTCCAGCCCCGAAGGTCCTGCCACCTCTTCTGGCAGTTGCGGATCCGGCGCTTGTAGACCCCCACGGACCGGACAGCCCGGACGATGTCCTTCCAGATTTCCTGCTTCCGATGGGCATTAACCTGTCAGGATGACAAAGTGAAAAGGCCATTACCACACATGCAACATATCCGTGCATGACACAGTTGTATATACATGTCTCAATCACAGGGGCACATGATGTACACAGGCAGTGCAAAGCTGCCCATGGACAGTTTGCCAGACGTCACTACATGGTATCATTGCATGGGAAGTAAAACCATGTTCAAATGCACTGTCACTGCACCATACCTGTCCAGTGCAAGTCACTACACACTATGGGCGGTGACAACTACTCAGTGAGCCTGCTAGCCAGTGGCGTGCAGACTCTCAGCCTTGCTAGTCAGACAAAATGCACATTCAGAAAGGCAGTGCACAGAACACTCACCTGCTCCCCTGGTGTCCCATACAGCTTGCTGTACTGTGGAAGTAGGCTGTCCAGCAGGGCCTGGTTCTCTTCAAGGCTGAAGGCTGGGGCTCTCTCCACAGTACGTGCCATTGCAGGGTCCAGAGGGGCAGAGACAGCAGCAGTGCAGTGGCAGATGTCGTCCTGGAGCATGTAGTGCAGGCAAGTGGGCTCTCAGGGGAACAGCCAGCAATATATATGTGCTGGAGAGGCAGATACTGTCCCTTGTGTCCAAAGTGATAGGTCCAAGTCGTCTGCATCTTCTGAATCTGGCCAATCCATGGAATAGCAGCACCAAAACACGCCCACAGCATCCTTCAAATCTTCAACTTCATGACATACATGATTTTGCAACATTGTTGTGGGTGACCAACTGATTTTCCAGCAACCGACTCGTTCGAAATTCGAAAACGCGTCCGTTGCCAGGCAAGCCCATTGTCAATGGGTGCGCACCGATCGGTCCATTGCGGTACAACGCGCACAGGGGTACAACGCGTACCCGCACACATTGAAAGCAATGGGCCGGCCGGAGGCACCGATCGGTCCATTGCGGTACAACGCGCACAGGGGTACAACGCGTACCCGCACACATTGAAAGCAATGGGCCGGCCGGAGGCACCGATCGGTCCATTGCGGTACAACGCGCACAGGGGTACAACGCGTACCCGCACACATTGAAAGCAATGGGCCGGCCGGAGGCACCGATCGGTCCATTGCGGTTACAACGCGCACAGGGGTACAACGCGTACCCGCACACATTGAAAGCAATGGGCCGGCCGGAGGCACCGATCGGTCCATTGCGGTACAACGCGCACAGGGGTACAACGCGTACCCGCACACATTGAAAGCAATGGGCCGGCCGGAGGCACCGATCGTTCCATTGCGGTACAACGCGCACAGGGGTACAACGCGTACCCGCACACATTGAAAGCAATGGGCCGGCCGGAGGCACCGATCGGTCCATTGCAGTTCAACGCGCACAGGGGTACAACGCGTACCCGCACACATTGAAAGCAATGGGCCGGCCGGAGGCACCAATCGGTCCATTGCTGTTCAACGCTTCACTGTACATGTGACTGGCATATGTCAGCATGCCTGTCTCAGATGGACATATGCCAGCCACAGATAGCTCCCAGGGAGTGAGGGGCACACCTACATCACGACAGCCTGTCCAAACTTTATCATCAGGCATGTAAGGCTGCATTTCCTATTGTGTGTATGTTGGTGTACATGTTGTCCTGTGGGTGTCACCTGTGGGCAGCCACCCCCAGGCTGTGCACGTGTTCATGGGGACAGGATCCTGGGTGTTACGTGTACGTGACCACTGTGATGTGCAACTGTTCATATCTGTGCATGTGCCATGGTCACATTTCACAGTGGTGTATGTGTATGTCATGTCACATACCCCGTGAGTCCCATGTGGGACGGTATGTTTGGGCCAGGGTGTCCCAGTGGCACAATAGTGATGGTCCTCCACAGTCTTTGTGCATGTGGTGTTTACAATGTCTCTGATTTCATGTGCACAATGGGAGACAGTCTCCACATCCACGTTGTGTGTGCATGGACTCTGATGTTGTGCGTGTGTGTCACAGACGTCCATGTCTGTCCTGCCGTGGCAAGTGGGGCCACTACCTGTGGGGGTCATGGTTGTTTTGCTGTGGTGTATACATGATACTCCATGTAATGCCAGTGTCCATGTGGCATTACAGGGTCCCTGGGAATGTACCTGTCATTGAGCTGTGGTGCCTGGGGCACATCTGTCCTCACATGTCCCTGTGGGGGGTTATTGTGACACGGCAGCAGGAGATGGGAACTGTGACACGGCCTCATGATATCCAATGGGCCAACCTGGGACTAATTGATGCCACCTGTTGGACCGTGTTGACAGATGTTGGCCATGTATGTACCATACATGTCCTTCCGGTACTGCACACTTCATGTAGTTGTGCCTCATAATGATGTATGTTGGGATCTTGAGTGTGTTCAATGCCGCATATGTGGGGTGACTGACAATCTTGCTTACTTCTCCTCTGCACTGCAGGGCTCCTGCTGTCCATCGGCCATTCCCAGACCTGGCAACGATGGTGGAACGGGACAGCATCCGACGGTCCCGCTTCACCAGGCAGCTGATTGAGGATTTGGCAGTGCAGTTGTCCCCACATTTGCAGCCTGGCCGGCCGTATCCTACAGCGCTGACCCCCAAGGTGAAGGTGATGGCAGCCCTACACTTCTTTGCCACTGGTACCTTCCAACATACTGTGGCGACTGCTGGTGGGATGTCACAGACCATGTTCAGCCGTGTGCTCCGCGATGTTTTGGCGGCAATGTTGCTCTTCCTGAACCGGTACATCTATTTCCCTAGACTGCGACGACTCACTGACGTGAAGAGTGACTTTTATGCCCTGGGGAGGATGCCGCATGTCATTGGCTCCATTGATGGGACACATGTGGCTTTGGTACCACCACAGGCCCAGGAGCAGGCCTACAGGAACCGCAAGCACTACCACTCGGTCAATGCACTGGTGGTGTGTCTTGCAGACATGACCATCACACACGTGTGTGCCCGTTTCCCTGGTTCAGCACACGATGCCTTTGTGATGAGGAGTAGTCGCATCCCCAGGATGATGGCACAGATGCAGAACCAGCGTGCCTGGCTTGTCGGTGTGTACTGACTTTGTGCCATTGTGTGTGATCTGATCTGTAGTATTCCGCCCACTTTTCCAAGTCAGCTAATGTGCACTTGTCTGTCCGTAGGTGACTCGGGATACCCCAACATGCCGTGGTTGCTGACACCCCTCAGGAACCCTGTGACACCTGCCCAGATGCGCTACAATGAGGCACATGGTCGGACCAGGAGAGTGATTGAGCGGACCTTTGGTCTCCTGAAGAGCCGCTTCCGCTGCCTGGACAAGACCGGAGGGTCCCTCCCATATGCCCCTGCGAAAGTGTGCAAGATTATCATCGTCTGCTGCATGCTCCACAACCTGGCAGTGCGGAAGGAGTTGCCTCTCATCCAGGATGACAATGACCAACATCCGCCACCTGTGGAGGATCCTGGCCTGGACCACGATGCCAGTGACGATGATGATGATGATGGTGATGGTGATGTCCGCACACAGCTCATCACCAACTTCTTTAGCTGAATGTGAGTATCCTGAGGTGTCATGTCAATGATGTGAGTTGGCATGATGTGTGGGTGGTGCTCTGGTGCTGTTGGAGTGTGTCCATGGGCCACTTGACTGGATGTGTGTTGCGATGTGTGGTGACAGGTGGGCTGTACTCCCCAACAGTGTTGACATGCTAACTTTGTTCTGGGTGGGTATCTTGTAACATGTATTGTGCATGTGTTTTGCTGTTCTGTCCTGTACTCCATTGCTTTTGACTGTGTGTCATTTCTGTCCTTCACAGGGTACTTTCAGATTCGTTTGGTCAACTGTGTCCACCGACGACGTGATTGCACATCCAGGCTGGTAGCTGTTGTGTCCCTACAGGTGATGTGCGCCACACCCATGGACTTCCTTCCGTCTACAGTTGTTGACTGTGTGCCCGCTGCCAGGTGGGGTTACCTTGCATCTGTAGTGGTTACGGCATGTTGCAACTGTGTAATAAACCTGTGCTTCACTTTGTGATGTGAGTTGTCTGTGGTCACACATTTGACTGCCATTTGCTTACTGCACCTGTGGGCTACTTGACTACAACTGGGAATGGGTGTGGTGTCTGTGCATTGCACCGTCTTCCCTGGCAACATCAGTGTAGGCAATGAGTCAGATGGCCTAGGTGTGTATGTGTTGTGTAGCCCTGGTGGTGTGTCTCCCTCATGTGTGTCACGTTTCCTGTACTCGCATGCCTGTGTTGTCCTTGCTGTTGCAGTTCGCATACACAGTGTAATTTTGCAGTTCATAATCCCCATAACAGCACCCACGTTGGAATCACGACAGAGGCAAGTATGGTGTATTAGTGTGTTTATTGTGATACATTTGTGTTAATAGTGCATAGGATGGGTTGTGCTGTACATGAATCTTGCAATCCCAAGTTCCTAGGTGAATTGAAAGTCCGGGTAGACAGGATCCCCAGTATCGGGGCCACAGTTGTCTGACACATTGGTCCAACTTGTACTCCCCATGCAATGTGTGGGAGTAGTGTTGCCGTCAACAGGGTGAACAGTCTGTGCACAAAGGCGAACATCCAGAACAGGTTCAGGCTTCCTGGGAGTTGCGCTTGGCCATCGGCCTCTCACTTTTCCCTCCTCGGACGACCCCTCTTCTTGGGGGGGACCCTCAAGTGCAGGCTGCTGCGGTGCAGGGGACTCTCCGCCAGAGTCCTCCTCCCTCCCTGTGGCAGTTGCAGTTTCTTCGGCACCAGATGTTGTTGGCACACAGGGAGGTGTGGACTGGTTGCTGTTCATCTGGCGGAGGCATTGTAAAATGTCCCTGTGCACCGCCGTCATCTCATGCAGTGCATCCCACTTGGACTCCACGCGGGACATGTGTGAGTCCACACGGGACATGTGTGACTCCACGTGGGACATGTGGGAGTCCAAGCGGGCATGATGGGCAGCCTGCTGCTGTTTAATGTCTCTGAGGAGCCCCACTACCTGGCTGAGCTCTCCGGTGCTGGACTGGTACGCATCAGCTATGCGTACCAGTTGTGGGTCATCATGCACACCAGCAACGTCTGCAAGCAGCGACCTCTGTCTCCCACCCCTCCCACCACCCCTGCTGACATGTGCAGTGTGTGCAGTGGCATGCACAGATAACCCTGGTCCACCTTGGGGGTTGGTGGTGGTGGTGTCCATGGCCCCAGGTTGGTCCAGGGTCACTGTGCTGGTGTTGCTCCTTATTCTGTCCATGTCGGCAGGGATGGTATTCGTGGTGACAGTCGTTGTAGGGGTGGGTGCAGGGGGTGCAGCTGGTGGTCCTGCTGGTGCTGCAGCTGGTGGTCCTGCTGGTGCTGCATGTTGACTTGCACCGGATGTGCCAGGTTGTTCTTCATCGTCCGAGGTGGACAGAGGCTGTACGACGCCAGTGAGCTCGGCATCCTCTTGAGCCTGGGACTGGGACTCCTCAGCGTCTGCTGCTGTGTCCCCATCATCACCTGTTTTTGGGAGACACAAACAATGTATGTCATGTTTCTGCAGGCATCAATGGTTGACACACATGACAGTTGTGACTGTGCCTCTGGGTGCGGGCCTGTACATTGCATTGTCCTGAGTCGTCACAGTCAGGGGTTGATATTGGTGTGGCACATTGTCCTGCATTATTTGGGCATTTCTATGTATTTTCTGGGGTGTGAACATGGTCTGCATTGGTTGTGTTTGGTTGACAGCCGGCCCTCCTTCCCACCCACACAGCCAGTCAGTTATCCCACCATGGAACGTGCTTGCATTGCAGGGAGTGTAAGTTGTCTCTCAGGATGTCAGTCAGTGGTGTCCTGCTGTTTGTTGGTGCACAGTTGCCAGCAGGGCCTTGTGCTCCCCACAGCAGTAGCCAGTGTCAGCCATCTTGTGAGTCCTTCTCCACTTCCTGTGATGTGAGCATGGTTCAGGGTGGTGTTGATGGGACAGTTGTGGGGGTGACCAATATCAGTGACTACGACTCCCATCATGCTATTGCCTCCACCCCCCTTCCCAGCATGCCCATGCTTCCTTCCTTTTGATTCTGCTTCCCTGTGGGGTGGGGTGGCTGTGCTGACAGGATGGCTGGGAGTGTTGTCCTGGCAGTTGTTTGGCTAAGAGTCCCAAGAGTGTCCCTGTGCTTCACACAACATAACCCAGGGTGGTGGTTCTTTGTGGGATCTTGTTTTAGGATGGAGGGCATTGCATTCTACCAGGTGGGTACTGTGGAGTTTGTGTTGGGGGGGGGGTGAGGGGAGGTGCTTGTGACTATAGTCAGTGCTGCAAGTCCCCCTTCCCACCCAGCCAGCCAGCCAGATATCCCACCATGGAACGTGCTTGCATTGCAGGGAGTGTAAGTTGTCTCTCAGGATGTCAGTCAGTGGTGTCCTGCTGTTTGTTGGTGCACAGTTGCCAGCAGGGCCTTGTGCTCCCCACAGCAGTAGCCAGTGTCAGCCATCTTGTGAGTCCTTCTCCACTTCCTGTGATGTGAGCATGGTTCAGGGTGGTGTTGATGGGACAGTTGTGGGGGTGACCAATATCAGTGACTACGACTCCCATCATGCTATTGCCTCCACCCCCTTCCCAGCATGCCCATGCTTCCTTCCTGTTGACTCTGCTTCCCTGTGGGGTGGGCTGGCTGTGCTGACAGGATGGCTGGGAGTGTTGTCCTGGCAGTTGTTTGGCTGGAAGTCCCAAGAGTGTCCCTGTGCTTCACACAACATAACCCAGGGTGGTGGTTCTTTGTGGGATCTTGTGTTAGGATGGGGGGCATTGCATTCTACCAGGTGGGTTCTGTGGAGTTTGTGTTGGGGGTGTGTGAGGGGAGGTGCTTGTGACTATGGTCAGTGCTGCAAGTCCCCCTTCCCACCCAGCCAGCCAGCCAGATATCCCACCATGGAACGTGCTTGCATTGCAGGGAGTGTAAGTTGTCTCTCAGGATGTCAGTCAGTGGTGTCCTGCTGTTTGTTGGTGCACAGTTGCCAGCAGGGCCTTGTGCTCCCCACAGCAGTAGCCAGTGTCAGCCATCTTGTGAGTCCTTCTCCACTTCCTGTGATGTGAGCATGGTTCAGGGTGGTGTTGATGGGACAGTTGTGGGGGTGACCAATATCAGTGACTACGACTCCCATCATGCTATTGCCTCCACCCCCTTCCCAGCATGCCCATGCTTCCTTCCTTTTGATTCTGCTTCCCTGTGGGGTGGGGTGGCTGTGCTGACAGGATGGCTGGGAGTGTTGTCCTGGCAGTTGTTTGGCTAAGAGTCCCAAGAGTGTCCCTGTGCTTCACACAACATAACCCAGGGTGGTGGTTCTTTGTGGGATCTTGTGTTAGGATGGAGGGCATTGCATTGTACCAGGTGGGTACTGTGGAGTTTGTGTTGGGGGGGTGAGGGGAGGTGCTTGTGACTATAGTCAGTGCTGCAAGTCCCCCTTCCCACCCAGCCAGCCAGATATCCCACCATGGAACGTGCTTGCATTGCAGGGAGTGTAAGTTGTCTCTCAGGATGTCAGTCAGTGGTGTCCTGCTGTTTGTTGGTGCACAGTTGCCAGCAGGGCCTTGTGCTCCCCACAGCAGTAGCCAGTGTCAGCCATCTTGTGAGTCCTTCTCCACTTCCTGTGATGTGAGCATGGTTCAGGGTGGTGTTGATGGGACAGTTGTGGGGGTGACCAATATCAGTGACTACGACTCCCATCATGCTATTGCCTCCACCCCCTTCCCAGCATGCCCATGCTTCCTTCCTTTTGATTCTGCTTCCCTGTGGGGTGGGGTGGCTGTGCTGACAGGATGGCTGGGAGTGTTGTCCTGGCAGTTGTTTGGCTAAGAGTCCCAAGAGTGTCCCTGTGCTTCACACAACATAACCCAGGGTGGTGGTTCTTTGTGGGATCTTGTGTTAGGATGGGGGCATTGCATTCTACCAGGTGGGTTCTGTGGAGTTTGTGTTGGGGGTGTGTGAGGGGAGGTGCTTGTGACTATGGTCAGTGCTGCAAGTCCCCCTTCCCACCCAGCCAGCCAGCCAGATATCCCACCATGGAACGTGCTTGCATTGCAGGGAGTGTAAGTTGTCTCTCAGGATGTCAGTCAGTGGTGTCCTGCTGTTTGTTGGTGCACAGTTGCCAGCAGGGCCTTGTGCTCCCCACAGCAGTAGCCAGTGTCAGCCATCTTGTGAGTCCTTCTCCACTCCCTGTGATGTGCGCATGGTTCAGGGTGGTGTTGATGGGACAGTTGTGGGGGGCAATATGTGTGACTGCGACTCCCATGATGCTATTGGCTACACTGACTTGGCCAGCATACACAGAATTCCTTCCTTTGAGTGGTCTTCACTGTGTGTTGGTGTTGGTGTGGTGGCTACATGTGTGGATGTGTTTGTTAGTTCTATTTGTGCCACTGCCTAGCTGTAGTTGTGGTTGTGTTTGTACATGTGTTGGCACAGTTGGATGTGACTTTTTTGATGGCATGTGTTGTGTTTATCTGACTGACATACACATTTTGGGATGATTCTGTTCTGGTTGCTGTGTAATTGCTATGAGTGCATGGTTTGACTCTCCCCTTGAGAGTGATGTGTGTGTTTTGTGGCAGTATATTGTGTACATTTGTTGTGTACTCACCAGGCTCTGGGATGTCCTCTAGTCCATATACGCTCACTGGTGGAAGGATGGCCCGCACCTTCTCCTCCCAGGGCCTGAGGTATATTGGCTTGGCAGGAGGGCCACTGCCGGTGTATTGGCTGTTGATGTAGTCTTTCTTCAGCATGTCCCGTACCCTCTGCGCACGTCATACCACCTGTTCTGGATGTCGGTCTTTGTGCGCCGACATGGTGATTGTGCGTTCACCCTGTTGATGATCCTCTCCCACATCTTGGTTTTCTGCGACATGGGGGTCTGTTGGACCAGTGTGCCAAACAGCTGTGGCTCCACCCTGAGGATCTCGTCTACCATGACTTCCAATTCACTATCTAGGAGCTTGGGATTCTTCTTGGGGGGCATGGTGATGGGTGGTGATGGTGGGTGATGTGTGTGTTGGTGTGCAGGTGAGGGTGTGTGAGTGTGTGTTTTGCTGGGTGTATGTGAGGTAGGTATTTGTTGGTGTGCTGATGGTGTGTGGCTTGTGTGAGGGATGAGCTGTGGGTGTGTGGTTGCTTTCTCTTGGGTGCTGGCAGTGGAATGGCATTTGCAAAGGCTCATGGTAGTGATTTGTGTCCTTTATATAGGTGGAGTTGTGGGTGTGTCTTTGTTCTCTGTCCCCACCCCCAGTATTTATTGGCTTGGTAATTGCTTGTTTGGCCTTTTTTGGGTGATTTTTCCTTTGTGCTGTTTGTGTATGTTGGAAACGTTCTTGTGACCGAGTCGGACCCTGCATTGGTCTCGTACGGTGTTCTCCGTTTCGTTCACGCTGTGTTTGTGCAGTTTTCTATGCTGCGTACGCGTCGGTCGCGGTGTATTGTGTTGCTTCGGCTCGGTTTTGTGTGCGTGTCGGTCGTACGGCTTGTCCTCAGTCCGACTCGGTCGTGGTTTTCGCGCCTTGCATCGTACTTTGCGGTTTGGAGTTCGCGCGTACGTTTCGGGTCGGATTTGTTCCGGGTGCGTGTCGGTCGGTTGGATTCGCGTGTTTTTCCGGCCGGATTGCTGCTTTCCGTGCGGCTCGGTCGGTCGACTTTGTTTCGGTACGTGTCGGTCGGATTTTTCGCGCCTTGCATCGTACTTGGCGTGTCGTGCGCCACGGGTACGTGTCGGTCGGTATTTTTTCCGGATCCGAGTCGGTCGGTGCTTTTTCCGGCCCGAATCGGAATCGACCCCATAGTGTTTTGCCTAACGTTAATAACTTTCAGGAATGTAAAAGAAAATATACAAAAATATACACAGTAATAGAAAACATATACAGAGACTAAAAGCACATACAATGTTAGAAAGCACATACAGAGAGAGACTACATATAGAAACAGCAACACAGAAGACAGTGATACACTGTGACACACACATACAAAACAACAAAAATAAACATGCACAGTTAGAATACACATATATAGCCAGAGGCACCCAGACAGAGACAAAGAGGCACACACAAAGACAGAGGCACATACAAAGATGCACATACAAAGACAAACACACTAGACCTAACAAAACGAAAAACTGTATTCCTATTACTAAAACTTGTCACAGTACTCTGCACATTAAAATGTAGACCATGCAGTGCATTGGTAAACTTTCGTTTACTGTATGTAAGCAATGTTTGTATGTTCCACATCAAATTAGTAATTCGAACAGCGAGTAGCAGCAGTAGACGTGTTTGCATACTGCAGCTATCCAGCTGGTCGTTTCCTTTTTCTAAAGTCATCTATGTGCGAAAAACAAGCCCAAAGCTTGTTGCACTTTGAAGATAACAACTAATAGCATGAGGCCGGGGTAGGAGGATGTTAATGGGAGACATCTGGAGTACAGAGGAGATAAGGAAAGCAAGGAAAACAAAGTAAATGATTGAACTACTCTCACAATAAGCAAGCTCAGTTACTTTCATTTTGTTTTACGGTACTTTGTTTAGCAGTAACTCAATATTACAGCTTACGAAATGTGTGTGTTTCCCGCACAACATTTCATCACAAACACTATTACAGCTTACGAAATGTGTGTGTTTCCCGCACAACATTTCATCACAAACACTATTGCACGCGCACCAGAGGAGCGGGGCGAAGGAGCACAGAAGCGGCAGCGAGCCGAACGCACGTTGCCTTTATTATCAAAGTACAACTCCGAAATGTTTTTGTAGTGAACAGTGGTGCGCGCGCACCACAGAGGAGCGGGGGGAGGGAGCTCGGCCGCGACAACGAGGCGAACGCACGTTCGCTTCATTGTAAAATCGCAGCTTAGAAAATGTGTGGTTTCTGAAAGTAAACGTAGTGCGCGCGCACCACATAGGAGCGGGGGCTAGAGAGCGCGGCAGCAAAAGCGAGACGAACGCGCGCTGCTGCGCGTTCTGGCCACCGTCGGGAATGGGCGCGGCAAAGGCGGGACATGCGCCCGCCTTTGCCCAATAGCGTGCCGTTTTTTCTAAAAAAACGCACGCTACAGCCATTGAGGGCTTCTGAAAACAAAACCACACGTACGAGCGTGTGGGTCGTTTTCAGAAGCCCTTTCTAGAGGTCTCGCGCTGCGCGAGCAGTTCTGCGCACTGCAACGCTAGGCGCGAGACCTAAAAAGCACAAGCTTGAGCGCATCACTTAAAGAGAGAAAGTAAAAAAGTGCTACATATGATGAGAAAGGAAAACTTGGAGCCGTGGTTAGCAGAGTCTAGGAAAATTGATATTATACATCAGTGTATTATTATGGTGAAAATGCAATTGTATAACACTAAGAATTGGAAAGAAATGTTGGAGGACATTGAAGGGGAATGTTTGTGGATTCTGGAAATTAGTTCAAAATCAAGCCTGAACTCCAATGCATCTGAATCCAGAATCCCATTCTGCGAATTATTTGATTAAGCATTTTGGGAAAAGGAGCTCAGTATTTTCTGTACCAATTTTGTTTATGATCAGGACCTCTTGGATTTTTTTTTAGAGAAGACAGTATGTGTAACACTATATATTCCATGAATGTTTTCAAGGCGCGGGTCCGGATTTTTTGCTGGGTTGTATTTAAGGGCTTAACTTTATCTCCTGGGCCACTCAGCTACGTGCATAGTCACCGATGGCTAATTTCCACCTTCCTGGTTGGAATGTATGGTAAAGCCATTTTTTCAAAAGATGAAAAGTGATGCCACGTGATCTCACTGATGGATACAGAAGCAATTGTTTCTGAAAAATTCATTTTTAGAACCCACAGAAAGGGACTTTAGCAATCACTGTATCCCCATAGAGCTTGTTGGATTTCAAAAAGATTGGTCGACTATCAAGCACTGCTATGAACTGTTGTAGGTAACCTGGAGCCCTATGGAAAATACAAGAGCATTATACTGCTCTTTAGTAGACTTTCTGGTGGCCTTTGCCACAGAGCATAGGGGAAAGCTTTGCTACAAGTTTAGAAAATATGAAATGCCAGAAGCACTATTGTCAATTGCCCAATTATTCCACTCCGGGAACTGGAAGCACATGAAACTAGCGGAGGGAAGTTATAAAACACGTTTCACAACGGGGCTGGCTTACACCCTTGCTGTTCTCCTTATTTGTTGCTGATCTACCACTTGTAGTAGCTAATGCTAACTGATTATCTCCAAAGATAGAACCTTTACATGTTGGAACTCTATTAGTCACTGATAACCTGATAATGCCTGATCTAACCACAATTGGCTTCAAACAGAAGAATGAGGTTCCATCCAGATATTAAGGCAGAAATAGTTTATATATTGAAAAGACTAAGGTCATGAAATGTGGAAATCAAAAAGGATAATTGTGTTGGGGGTTGCACAAGAACAAATTACAGATAAAAGAGAGTTATTGTGTAAACATAATCATATATTCTTATGTACTTCGACGTTATTGTATTTTTATATATATAAATTTGCATACCACTGTGTGTACTCAAATTTTATAATCAAACATGGATGCAGTTTCTAATTGATCTGATGTGTGCTTTAGCCTGAATATGCTGGGTTTCATTGCTCTAGGAGACACAGAAGCTATGTCATTTAGTATAGTACATTTGCACATTTCTGCAAAGCCGAAACTCGTTTTCAGTGTTGGAAATTAGATGCGGGATTTTAGGAGAATAATGAACTCTGCATTGTATTCATGAATGGTATCTTTTCGTTGTTCTACCTCCAGGAAAAGATCCTACCATTTGCTTATTAGATGTGTTTTTGCGGAATGGAACAAGTTTCTGTTACATGATTTGGTTCCATAGACGTATTAAAAGAAAAGATATATACACTATCCTAAATTTCATGTATTTTTTACATGCTCCAATTAGCCTTTTGGGCAAGAGCTCTGGTCGATTGAAATGACAATCGTCTCTTAAATATTTATTGTGCTGCTTGTTAATTTTGCATTAAAAGCAAGTTAGACATTTTGGCTTCTAAATAAGTTGTGTTTTATTTTAACACTATCAATCTGTGGAGATGACCTTTCCCAAATCATTGTCACATTAGTTCTATTGCCATCGGATAAAAGTTAAAATGTGCAGTGCGGTGGCAGGTTTTGATTTATTTTAATAAACAATATGGGAACTATTCAGTGTTGGCATAACAGAAGTACATGGTGATTAAATGTTTGTGTCAGATGGGAAATAAGACAATTCATTGAGAGAAGTCACTGCATTGAAAAAAGCATTGAGCCTTCTTCAGGCTTTTGACCCAAACTCTCCACACAGAATTCCAACTTTGCCTATGGGATTTCATAGCACAAAGGCATGCAATAACTTTTCTTATGACCGTGGAAATGACAGTAGGTACTAAATTGTAAAGTATTTAAAAAATCACAGTGCAGTGTATGAAAACACATTTTCAACCATTCTAAAATTAGGAAGAAATAAATCTTAAGTAGTGTGACCCTTCCATTTGAAGGCACATTCATTTGTAGGATGTTTAGCCTATGATGGGAAATTTCTATAAGAAGCACAAAAGATGATCACTGTTTTTGGATGTTAAAATCGTCAGCTGTTGGTGCAAGATGATGTTTTGGACTTAATTTGTGCTTGAATTATTTTAGTTTGGTCCTCAACCAAAACTTATGTGACATGATTTTCCGATGATGAGGTGGGGTTCACGCAGGTTGGAGGCTTAGTGGATTGAAAGAAAACTATCAAGCAAATTCAGGTGTTTATGTGGCATAAGGATAAAAAATATTGCAATGCATCTTATTTATTTTTTGTAAACACATTTTTGTTGATGCAATCAATGCAATTGAGCTTTGGGGAATAATATAACATATAGCTGTTGCTCTTGCGCTCAGAAAATACTTTTGCAGTATCATCTTAATTGACAGTGATTTGTAGGTCGAGCCTACCAGGCAGTGCAAGCTTTCTGTTTGCAAAAGATATATTGTCGGCTCAATAAGATCTTACAAAGAAATATAGCTCGTCTTTTGCTTACATTGGTTGGCTTTAATGTCACCCTCATTTGCTTGCTTCCTATTCAATGTCTTTCCTTGTTCCAACTCGTCTATTTTGTGATAGTCCCTGCTTGGAGCATAGCCTCTTTACCATCTCTCTGATTAGATGGCTTCCTTCCACTGCTCATTAGGTCTCGCCTAGGCAGCGCTTGCGCTGTCTCGTTGAGACATGCAGTATATACTATAGCAGGGAAGCTTCGTTTAAGCTCCGCCCACTCTCCGCCCATCTTTTGGATTGGCTTACATCCTAAATGTTGCATTCTGATTGGTTTTCAGCTTGTTAGTCCCTCCTCCTGACGGCCATGTCGTCATCTGTATACTTCTATGGCTATCAGACCCTTTACTTTCAAAACTATTTTGTTCCCCTGGCTTACCCCCTCCCCTTTCGCAGTCCATGACTTCTCATGCCACCACCACCCCCCCCCCCCACTCCCGTTTGAGCCTTTTTGCCCTCCTGCACTCCCGTTTCAAATGCAATAGGACTCGCGTAAATGCAAGTTCTATTGCATTGCAAATGCTTGTTTTTAAAGTAGTGCACATAAACATGCGCGCGATGCCTTACATGTGCGCATGCGCGCCAAAAGGCTCGCACGAGGTTGAGAAGGGGAGGAGGACACGGCCAGAAGAGGAGGAGAGAGGAGGGAGAGCCCCGCGGACTCGCTCTGGCGCCTCACACACCCCATTGGATCCCGACCTGCGCCAAGCGTGGCTCGTTGGCGCTGTGACCGCGCTGCCCTTCCCCTGCAGGCGGCTCTGTCCACCGGGGCTGAGCGATCCTGGGTGCTTAGCCGCTCGTCCCTCTGCTGCCAGGTGCTGCTACTAAATCTCAAACGGAGAGGTGTTGGCTGGGATGTGTAAATCTGAAACACTTTTCACAACAGGTGTCTACTCGTCCAAGTACGGCACCAGAGAAAGTTTTATTATGCATCTGATTGAGCATTGAAGGCAAGTGTGCGTTTTTAATAAAGAAAACAGCTTCCCAGATGCCAGGGGAATACATTTGCAGTGCACGTTCGCCAGCTTTCATGGCATTAGCGTTCACAAAAGTTGGCGCATGCAATGTGTCACGCTCATTTGCTTTTGAGGCAGCGCGAGACACTACTCTTCTCTTCAAGCCTTTTGTTTTCATGAAGACCGATTAACATCTGATTGCACATGGAGATGGTGGTTACAGGTTCCTCAGAAACACAAAAGAAGGAAGGCAGCCAAGATAAAAAAAAAAAAAAAAACTATGTAAACGAGAACTGCAACTTATTTTACATTTGAAAACATGAGTCTTCTCGTTTTATGAAGGTTTCATCTGTCAAAGCTTGGCGTCATTACTTGATTCATGCAAATTTCCCAAATTCTCCTTGTTATGCTTTGGCCTGGACTAATCTCATGTGAAAAATACACAAAATGTCCAAAATGTCAAATAAAATTAAGCATTCTTACGTGAAATGCCAGTCTGGCTTTTAGAGCGATTTATTTAGTGAAAATCGGATCGTGTGTGATGAAAACAGCTGTACGCATTCTGTATTGCTCATTTATGCATTGTTCCCATGTACAATAACAGGATTTTTACCTAAAGCAAATTTCAGTTACTCAATGGTGTAATGGCATTTCTGATTCCGGGCAGCTATGCGCTTTATAAGTTATAACACAACAGAGCAACATAAGATTGGACATTTCACGCATAGAGTGCCACAGAGGCTGACTAAGCATACATGGAAGATAAGACATACACCCTCGACCAAAGCATGATACAAACTATTTTCGTGCCATAGTCTACTCCCATGAAATAAAGAACCAATTGTGCTTACTCTCTAAATTTGTTTGACTTTCAACTACAAACAGCTGCAGTGGAAAAATAAAAGGCACATTTTTGTGTCTGTTAGTAGCGATTGTCAGAGTCAACAGCTAAGCCCTAAGAACTGGGTAGTAAATTTAGTGGAAAGGACAGAAGCATTAATATATTATTCCTAGCACCCTTTCCTGCTTTATTTACATCTGGAAAATGTAATTTTGGGAATAACTGTATGTAATTGGCACATTTTAGAAATTATAGCAAGGTGAGATAGTAACACCACAACAACACATCATTCCCATTTCAATACCCACAAATCCCGGAGATCTTTTTTTACTGGTGTATTGTGGAAAAATGTCAGGTAGATTGTCATTAATGTATTTTACTCAGCCCACTTCTGACTAGTGAGATGAAGAAACTGGGGGGAGGTCTCTCAAAGGGGCGTGGCCAATCTAATAAAGGGCGTGGCTTAAAACACGTAAGCTAAAAATCTGTGCTTAGCATAGTGTGCCACACTACTGGTATTTTGCTGGTTCTGTCAGCATCCACTTATATGATACAACAAGTAACATTACACCTACAACAAGCCAGGACTATTGGCTTTGTCAATGGCTGTTAGTTGCATATTACTAAGGACAATTGAAAGATGTACTGCTTCTCTGTGCTAGTTTTAATAGCATCATGGTGTTTGAGGCCGCGTAATATCTAAGACTAAATTATCATAATCGCACTGAACCAGTTATGACATCCATTGGCATTCTAAAATATAGAATTTATACTCATTGTTTTCTTTGTCTGCATAGCTAAAAACTTATAAGGTCCCAAAAGCGAGACCGATTGCAAAGCAAATGCTTATTTTTTTTTAGAGAACACATTTTTTCTCTTTTGCTTAAGCACTTCATTAGAGTGCACATGTTTTTTTACGCTCTCCTTTTTATGCTTCTCCCCCTGGGATGCCCAACCTCCGCTCTCCGTGTTGATGTCTCACTCGTGTTTCAAGCTCCCTCCCAAGTGCTTCTCCCCCACCAAACTCCCTGCCTCCCCAGTGCTCTGTTGCTTTCTTGCTCTGCCTTGCATGCCGCTTTTACCCTCCCTGTCCTTTTCTCGTTGGTTACCCCCACCTACTCTTCCTTCCCACCATCGTTCTTTTTAAAAATATATTTTTTTTTTAAATTTATTTGGGGGTAAGGCCAGGCATCAAATTGTTGCTGGGCTCTTCGCCTAAAACAAAAATAAGTGGTTTTGCCTATTTCTTTTTTTATTTCTTTTTCACTTACCTGTCTATCTCTGATTGGTAAATAAAGTAAATGGCGTCTGTATCATTTTGTGGGAACTTCTGTGTAATGTTGCATGCACGCTCACGTGTCATCAAACATGCACATGGCTACAAAATAATGTGGCCGAGTCAGTCGTGGCATTGTACCTTTTTTGCTTTCTCTCCTTTTGGCCATGCTGCACAGCATCTTGGTGATGCTGTGCATCATCACCAAAAGGCATTGGCAAAGCAAATAGGTCCGACAGGCGAGACCTATTGGCTTTGCCCATGCATGTTAACGTTAATGAAATTGTATTTTTTTTTAAATTAATGCATGTTTTAAACGGTTTTTCGACACATGAAAACAGATGTAAATGAACTAAGCTAAATCTTTGGCCACCTTAACTAAGTCAGCAGGGTAATCAGGCCAGGTTCACTGTAATGTCAGGTATCCTCCTTGAAGTTACAGCTTTCTAACCTCTTGGCCCTTGCAACTACCTTTCATAAAGTGGAAAAAATGTATTTGCCTCGGCATCAAAAGACATTATTGTGCAGAGCAGGAAGCAAACTTGCGCTAATCTCACTGCAACACTTCTGCTGCAGCAGTGCCACGATTTGTTGCCTAAGCCGGGGTTCTCCAAAATCGGTAGTGGAGGGCTGGATCCATGCCAGATTTTTAGTATATCCCCATTTAGATAAATGTAGCTATCTAAAAAATCTGGCATGGATCCAGCCCTCCACTTGGATGGATCCTTGCATGGATCCAGCCCTCCAGCCCTCCAGGGTTCTCCACTTTGGAGAACCCTGGACTAAGCAGTTGTCAGCACCTTAACAGTATGAGCATCCGACCTCACTCAAGCTGTGAAATGTCATTGACCTTACTAATCCATAATGCATGCTTGTATAGTTTGCAGCTGAAGGCTGTACTGGTCATTGACACACTGGACTGCTGGTGATGTATCCAAGGGAGGAGTTTCACCACCCTGCTGGTGTCCCTCGTAATAGATGGATCTTCACACTGGAGGCTGCTGTATGACACTATCTACAGCACCACAAGGTTAAATCTCAGCCGAGCAGGAGGAACACTTAAATCTGGGGTTTACTGGAGCAACAATTATCGTGATGATCTCTCTTTTCTAAGCTTATTCAGTTCTAATGCCATTCTTTAATAAATCATGCATTCTTGGAGCATTGCTGTACAGTGAAATACTTAAACATTGCTTAACTTGCAGTTTGAAGCATCTTTCTTGAACTCTTGAATCCAATAGAAAATACCATTATGAGTGTGGCAAAATACATACATACATACATGCATACATACATACACAGAATCCCACAGTCTGCCCGGCAGTGGTGGGGGTCTCCTTAAACCACCCTGGACCCCTACACACCAGGCCCCCACGAAGGCCGTACACAGAGGAAGACTAGAGCTGCTAAGGTGGAGCAAAAACAGCAGGTCCACAACAAAGTACAGTACACTCAAGCACAACATTTGTTGTGCATGCACTGCCCCAGCAACATCCCACCAGTACATCCACAGTACCACAGTGCACACAAGGCAAGGCCGTTGCAGGTCCAGCCCATATAACTCCAGGCAAACAACCAAACTGGTGACAAACAAGTCAATCAAATGGGTTATCCTCACCTACCCCCGGCTACATGAGTCTCCTCCAGTCTCTCTGCCACCCCACCACTCACTCCCCATCCCGCCCTTGTCAGTCACTTGCAATCTTCACCCCCTTTGCCACCCGTCCCCTCCTCCCGGCATGCCTGGCTCATTAACTCCAGCCACCACCTGGTAATAGACAACTGCAGTATAACTTGCCAAAAATACCCCCTGCTCACAGTAGCCGAATGGCAATATCTCCCTAGTCATTCCTCACATGTCAATTGTCTACAGCAGCCATGTTACTCTGCTTCAAGTCTCCATGCCATGCAGATGAATAATGCAACAAACAACCACACATCAAGACAGAAGTTGTCCACCTACAATGCTCCCTCCAGCTGCAGCCCTACTGAGCTCAGACTCCAATAAGACCAGCTGACAGCCTCTTTCCATCGTCCTTGTCTCTATCCAGCCAACCTCCCTTCATCCACCACCAGCAGATCACAATTCATAACAACATGTCCCAATAGGGAGCAGTGAACCCAAGAGGAGTCTCTTTATGTGGAAGGCACCATCTCAGCAGACGAAAACAACAGAAATTAGCATGTGAACTACACCCACCATCCCAAACAGTCTGCAACCACTGACACCTGCACGCAAACATACAGAAGGTTGCCTTATGTCACTCTAACAGGAAGCATCATCTGGAGTACACTGAACCAATCTCCCAAGGTAATTAAAGAAATTCCCACAACCACAGACCATCCAAATCCAACTTCTCCAGTGACATTCACCACAAAAACAATATTCATAACAAACCTAAACAGTCTTTGGTGTGGGGCATAGCATGGTGCTTCCAGCATGGAATGAACGGTCCCTTGGAGGTTTGTGCAAGAGGGTTTGAATGTTGAGTGGAGGATTGCAGGACGGTGGAAGAGGAGCATCCAGTTGGTGTAGCGAGTCATGTTGGCTAGGCCCTCTTCTGCATTTGTAACTGAATAAACTCCTAGCCCCATGTGTTACTAATAATGAAACATTGATTCTCCCGTCTTTGTTAGGTGGAGTACAAGGAAGAAAACTAAGCACATGAGTTCTGTGATTTCTATGTGTAGCATGGTTAGAAGTTCTTGTGGTTGTGTGCTTTTTTCTTTGTTTGTTGTCCTTTTCAGTTCGAAACCTACCAGCCAGCACAGCTGTCTGATTGTGAAAGACCTCTTGGGGACATGCTGATTGCTGGCGTAGGTCGAAGCCTATCAGACAGCACAGCTGTCTGGTTGCAAAACACTTCTTGGAGACATGCTGAAAGCTGATCTTGGAATGCATTCCGCCCATTGCTTACCATTGGCTTTGCCTTTTGTCATTCACATTTTCTTGGTTTCTATTTGCTGGCTTTATTTGTTCTAGCCATTCCAGCTTGTGTTTGTCCCTCCCGTACAGCACAGTCTCTCTACAATCTCTATGATTGGCTTCTTCTGTTCAGTCCAGTGTTTGCTTTTCTGGGCACTACCGTTAGCTTTTCATGAAGCACTCCATGGGAGTGGTGTTTTATCGAGCTGCCTCCCTTGCATACTTCTCTCCCAGCCCCTGCTCATGTCTGCCTCTTCCGTAGTGAGCCTTTGGGCGCCCCTGCTGTCGATGTTGCTGTCTCTCCTGTGTGCTTCTGTCACTCCTTCATCTGATCTGTGTGCTTCTCTCTGCCATTGCTTCCTCCCTTCTCCCGACCAGTGCTTAATTTGAGCCGGTGGTTTCCGGTGCTGGGCACCAGCACTTACTTGTCAACACCAGGGCTTATGACAGCCAGCCAAATGGAGGCGCTGTTTGTCTCATTTTGTGAACATAACAGTAGTTGTTTAATAATTCTATATACATTCAAATGACTAATATCTGCCACGGAAAGCTACAAAAAAAGATTAGGTGGCAGGTATTAGTCATTTTAATCTATAAAAAGTCTGAATTGTCCTTAGTAGCTCAGTGGGTGGTGCAAGCAGCTGTGGTCTCCTGACAAGGGCTTTTGCAAGAAATTAAGTACCGCCCCCGACCCGGTTTGTATAAAAAAAGGCACTTTTGAGCTAGTATTTTAATCTATTGATCTTGTAAAATGAACTGTAAAATGCAACCATGTCACGAGTCCTGTGAGAAGTTTTTGTGGGCCGTGAGATTAACACTTATTCTCCCAGTTGGTACCATGGTGAGATGAACCCGCTGTAGCTAATAGGTCGTGTTTCCCGTCCATCTCCCCACAGGTCAGTACCAGCGCGGGTCACTCGGTCTGTGACGTAACAAGCGCCTCACCTTCCACGCTCCTCCATAGCAAGAAGCAAGATAAGCACCAGCCAACCCAGAACTGCACGAGAAAAGTAGGGAACTAAAAAAAAACAGCAGCATCCAGAAATAGGCCATGAGCTCAGAGTCCGGACAGGACAGGCTGGAAACGGTCATCTAGTAAATGCACGAACCTCCTCTCTGAAACTAGGCGGAACAGGCCGGAGACGGGGGCCTTGGCAAGGGTGTCTTCCACCGCCCTGCACTCCTCCCCTGGGATGGAGCCATGGATCTGATAAATGCGTGCACCACCAAAGACGCCCCAGGCACAGGCTGGAGATGGTTTCTATGATCAACTTTCTTGAACCCTATTCTGGTTGATCTCGGACAGGCCAAAGAACGCCATTGGGATTAGTATTAGTTGATTTCCCCACTGAAGTAGACCCACAGGTGTAGCTATGAATAGTGCAGCATGTGAAGGGGCACAGGAGTGTGGGAGGCCTACTGTACCCGAAATATAGGTGTTTTGATGCCTAACTAGAGGGTGTGTGGCCCATTTTTCTTGCTTGCATTACTAAACAGAACACCCTTGCTACTCCATTGACTGGGACAGGCAGGTCATAAAGACTGTCACCAACCATATCAACACTCCACACTTGAGAACAAAACTCACAATGTATGTTAACAATCATTTTTTACATCTCGCCTGAGACAGCACATGCACTGTCACTTGCAAGACATTTTGTTAACTAAAGGGGGCTTGGAGCCCGCCCATCGCTTACCATTCGTTGGCTTTATTGGAACTTTTGTTTGCTGGCTCCTGATTGCTCAGTGTGTGCCGGTTTCGATTTGTCTTCCTTTGTTTCACCAGTCTGTGGAGCATGGATCAAGTGCTGGTTGCTTCTTTTTGATTATGGTTCTTCTGCTGCTTCCCCTGGGATTGAGTTTTTTTTTTTCTTCGCCCTTTGTTTGTTGTTGTGCTTTTTATTTTCACAATTACTATTTTTTACTTGTCCACCCCGAATGGATGATAATGTTGGTCTGATGCTATCGACTCTTAATTATTTTAATGATGTTATCACAGATCTCAAACTATGCACTGACTTTTTATGGTAATAATGCATGTCACAGTTCGCAGACAATGCAAGAAGGTGGGTGTGTATTTGGGAAAAACTGCTGCAGCAGGATAGCAATTCAGAAATGTGTACTAAAGATGCATAACAGAACATCAGACAACAATGTCATAACATAAATTCCACAAGGGAGAAAAAGTGATAACATGCCATATCACCACAACATATAACATAATAAAAATTATGTTACTTATGTGACATAACACAGTGCCACGCAATATAAGTTAAATGAAAATTTAAACTGATAACATAAAAACAGAACCTCAAACACATAGCACAACAAAATAAAAGGTAGTCATAAAATAGCGACGTAGAACACATTATAAAACTACTCCAAACTTTGTTTGCAGTTTTCTAAAACCTAAAATCACCCTTAACTCCCTTTGCCGACCACTGAACACGAAAATCACCCTTATAACCCTTTACCTCAACCCATCTCTGAGCCCTAAAATCACCCTTACCTCCCTTTACCTACCCCTAAAATCACTTTTTTTAAATAACATAAAAAGAATGCTATTTAAAAAAATGTATATTTGCCTGCGTGATAACATACTGCGTGGTAAAGGTACAACTACTTACCTGTGTGGTACTTACCTGCATGGGAAAGACTGAGTGGTACAGTTCTTGTGTGATAAAGGTTACGTGGTAAAGACTGATTCTCCTCAGGCAGGACAGATACCTGCTCTTCCTTAACTGCTACCCCCCCTCCCACCCAGTGCTAAGCCCTCTTTCGGTTCTTTGGGGCCGTTCATGCTTAGGGCTGCATAACGTTTTTTCCACATAAGGTATCTACGCCAAATTTGCGTTGTGTTTTTTCCAACATTCTGGGAATTCTAAAGGTACCCAAGGTTTGTGGATTCCCATCCAGGGTACAGAGAAAATAGGCAAAATATAGCTAGATTTTGAGGTTTTGGGGGGGAATATAGGAAAAATGTGCTCAGAATAAGTGTCTGTTTCCCCCCTAAAAATGGCATCACTGAATGGTTTGCTGTGTTAAAGTCCTCATCTTCCCAGCTTTCAGGAACATACAGAGCTGAATAAAAAAAAAAAAACTGTGTTTACCACAGTTATGGCACTTTTAAAGAGGAAGCCCATTTTTCATATTTTTTGTGCTCTCAACCTACTTCCAGTTTGCGGTGAACACCTGTGTGAAACCTATAGGTGATCCAGGAAGGCTATAGATTTGTGAAAAGTAGACAAAATTCAGAATTCAGCTAGCGGCCATATTTGTAGATCCCTCAATGTTTTCCAAAAGAAACTAACTGTTGAAATAAAGATATATTGAAAATGAGTAGGAAAAAAGACCTTTTGGGATGTTTTTATCCATAACTCTTTGTCACGAATGCCAATGTATAAAAGCAATATATCCACTAGACCCTTCTGGTTGTGGGAATATATAGGGTTTGTGGATTTTCCGAGAACCCAAGGTACCCAGAGCCAACAACTGAGCAGCACCATACAATGTTTTTCTTATTGTACTGAATATAGACCAATGCATATGGTGAAATATGTAGAGTGAAAAATGGATATCAAGGAAACCTGAAATGAGCATAAAATATGGAGTTTAGGAGCAGTGGTTAGTTGTACATCTCTGAATTTGTGGCTACCCGTACTAGCATATGATTTAGAGGGTCTTTTTCAAAATGTCTTCTTTCTTACACACTAGCTTACATTTGGAAGGCACAAATGCAGCAAAATCCAATTGGTAATTGTTCTCCTATTCTATACTCCCACATGTCTTCGGATAAAAATGGTAGCTCACTTGTGTGGGTAGGACTAGTGCCCGATACAACAAACGGCCCAAAACCCAACATGAATACAACTCATTTTTCCACTAAAAACTGACACTTTTTTTGAAAAGTGGTTAGCTGTGGATTTGGGCTTTAGCCCAGCCGGCATCTCGGGAAACCTAGCAAAATTGCACATTTTTGAAAAACAGACACCTGGGGGAATCCAGGGTGGGGTGACTTGCATGGCTCTCACCAGATTTTTTTCACCCAGAATCCCTTGTTAACGTCAAACTTTGACTAAAAAACACATTTTCCTCACATTTCTGTGGTGGAATGTTCTTGAATCTGCGGGTAGCCACAAACTTCCTTCCACCCACCATTCCCCTAAGTCCCTCAACAGAAATGGTACCTCACTTGTGTGGGTAAGCCTAGTTCCTGTAAGAGGAAATGGCCCAAAACGCAACATGGATACATTACATTTTTCCACTCAAAACGACCCCTTTTATTTGCAGCCATTCACCATGCCAAGTGTAAAGATATTGAGATTTAACCCCATTCTCCTGGCCTATATGGAAAAACAGCACCCAAACAAATCAAATGTCCTCTCTCTTGCCTGTGGGATGGGATGTTATAGTCCCCAGAGGAGCAGAAAGACTGACAAGGCTTTACGGATGAGGGGTAGGATCTGATGTCAGGATGGGCCAGACCCACCCCATTATTTTATTTTAAAAAAATAGTCCCCGTCATCTACTGCGCTTTATGCCCCCAGGGACAATTTGAGGGCAAACTCCCTCTCTGCCCTCCGTGGAGGCCAAAATACTGGTTTGTCCCCTTTGGGGTGGGGGTGTGGCCAATGCCAGAGTGCAACACCTGTGTCTCTTCCTTTTGCCCCAAATGCAAAAGGCCTGGGGTGACGTGGGCTTTCTACCCCTGGGGGCAGATTTGAGGCAACCTCCCCAATTGGGACAGACTTCTTATCTGCCCCGGGTGGGGGGGGGGGCAGTAAGTTAATATTGTCCCTTCTGGGATGGGGGTATGGCCTGATTTCAGGATAAGCTGCCACAAATTGGGGATAATTGCCCACATCCACCTCCCGGGGGGGGGGCAGAAAGAATGTTGAGTCCTTTATGGGATGCAGCCCCCACCTCTATGTGTTTTTTCCCTGGTGTCTAGTGGACGTTCTGCCCCGGGTAATTACCCCATCTTCCCCCCAGGGGGGCAGAAGGACTGTTCCATATATACTGGGGGTGGGGACATGACCATGCCCCGGTGGGTAACACCTACCCCTATATTTTTATTTTTTTAAATCAATGGTGTCTAATGGGCTTTCTGCCCCCACCCCTCCCAGGTGGGCAGATTGGGGGTAATTGCCCCAAGTTGATCCAGGGGGGAGGGGGTGGCAGAAAGACAATCTATCTTTTTTTTGGTAGGGGTATTGCCATGCCCACTGTGGGCAGCCTCCACCACTATATTTTTATTTAAAAAAATAACCTGGTGTCTAGTGGGCTTTCTGCCCTCCCTAGAGGGGCAGACTGTGGGAAATCGCCCCATCTGCCCTCTCTGCAGGGGCAGAAAGACTGTTGCATGTATATTGGGGTGGGTGAATTGCCATGCCCTGGTGGGCAGTCACCACTTCTATATTCTTATATATAGAAAAATCCCTGGTGTCTAGTGGGCTTTCTGCCCCCCCTCCCAGGCGGCAGATCGGGAGTAATAGCCCCCATCTGCCCCCAAGGGGACAGAAAGACTGTTGCATGTATATTAGTGTTGGGGCTTGACCATGCCCTGGTGAGCATATAAAAAGATTTCCTGGTGCCCAGTGGATTTTCTGCCCCCCTGGTGGGCATTCAGGGGTGATTGCCCACATCTTCCCCCCAGGGGAGGCAGTAAGACAAAAAGTTTGAAAGGGATTGGGGAGCACATGTCCTTGTCCAAGGGGCCGGCCCCCATCCCTAGTGGCTAGTGGGTGGATTCCTGCTTGGTAATTGCTCTCCTGCGTATACGCTGGGCAGAGGTACCATTGAAAAGGGGAGATTCTCCCCTTCCCAATGATACCTCAAAATAAGGTTGGGCTGCTCGGGAAACTCAGCCAGAGCCTCAGGTGAAAAAACTAACCTCTGGTGCAAAGCACCAGAGGAGCCTTTCTATCCCTCCCTAGTGTTGACGAATGGCCCACAGACGAACTGGGGAGGGAATGCAGTTGTCGGCCACACTTAAGGAGTTAAACACTCACCTGCCTTCACCCTAGCACCTTTAAATGTTTTGGGTGCACTGTTTGTTGTTTTATGCCCTTTAGTATGTTTGGCTGGCACCATTGCCTCTTTGACAGTTTGCCCGTCTGCCTCCCCCCAATGCCCTATACTTTAGACCTTGCATTAGAGAGCGCATGCACGGTTGTGAGACATTTTGTTTACTTACATAGGACATAGAGCCCGCCCATTGCTTACCTTTGATTGGCTTCATTGTCACTCTCATTTCCTTTCTTCTATTTGGTTGTGCAAGTGCTAGCTTCATTTCCTCTTCATGTGTTTGTCCCTACCCTGGAGCATGGCCCAAGTTCTGCTTCCCTTGACCAGTGTTCTTACTCTGCTTAACACTTTCAAAGGTACTTTTTTCCTTTTTACTTGCATCCCTTTCTCCCCCCCATCATTTTTGCTTGCCCCGACATGCCTCTTGCATTGTTGCTTACCTGTCCGCTGTCCACCCCCTCCCCATTTGTTGCTTGCCCCCTCCCGTCACCACTAGTAGGTTTCAAGATGCTGCAAAGATGCAGACACTGCTGCACTACCTGTTCTAAATGGCCTTTTTGGCATTGTCTTCATGAGGGGCCAACACGGTGAACATCAGCTAGGAGGTTAGACAATAAAACAAATGATTTTTTTTAATGCATTTTATGTATTTGTGAGTTTGAGACATTGCAGCCACGCCATGATCCTTCTTAGTTTTGGCATCTTAAGTCTGCTTTAAGTAGATTAAAGCCTTCACAGCCGTTTATGGATGGTGGTTATCATTTATTTTTGTTATTATAGCCTAATTTGAGGTTTGCCCAGCACCCTCAGCCTTTAGCTCGTATTTCCTGCACCTGTTAAAAAAAGATTGATGCTTCAATGTGTATTTTAATTTCTGTCGATTTACATTTGCCATCAATGTGCTATTGTAATTTATTCCTTAAAATGTTTTTTTGTGAAGGCAGAGACTGATCCCATTCCAAGAAAACGGGCCGCTGTCCTTTGTGGCCAGTGCTGGCTAACTTTCAGCCATGGCGCACAGCAGCTGTGCAGCAGTACAACATGGCTAAAAGACATTGACAAACCCAATAGCTCTTGCACAGGCAAGACCTATTAGCTTTTCCATGGCTTTTTTCTTTTGTTGCGCATTCTTCTTGTGTAATGAAGATGGTTTGACTCATCCAGAGGTATTTTCATTTGTTATTTGCTTGCCTTGTCCCTTTCGAGTGAGATGTTCTGAGAGCTTGAGAGGGCAACTTGGGTATGTCTAGTGAAAATTGTGTTTGAGTGCAAGGCTATGCATTTGTGCATGCACGTGCAGAGCAATCATTGTGCAGCTGTGAGTGCATGAATAATGCGGTTTGACCGCTTTCAGGAGCAGGTTGCTTTTGTGTTGCTGTGAAACCTGTGATGTGGCCTGACATGACACGTTCTCAGACTAGATATTGGGTTCTGAAGTGCAGGCTCAGAGGATTCTCAAAATGTGGGTGGAGAGGCTGTGGGTTTGCAGTGGAGCTCGGATCGGATGACTGGGGTGTGACTGACCTGGTAGGTTCCATAAGGACACATGTTTAGACCCAATAGTAATTTGTTAGTCATAATGTATTAATTCTGGCATGAAGCTGGAGCCCAGGGATAAAAAGCCATGGTATTACAGAGAATTGTTTAGCTGTGTGGTCAGCTGCGGTTGGTGCAGGTAAGAGCAGTGGGGCGGGGGGCAGTGTGGTCGGCAATGCAGCGTGCGCAAGGTAACTGGTTTTCTTTTTTTACATTTTATTTTCCCTCGTCATCGTCTGTCGACTCCCCCCCGCCTCACCGCTCTTACCGGCACCAGCTGCGCCTGTGTGTTGTTTATTTTGAAACTTGCCTGGTTTAGGTGCAGCTGTTAAGCTGTTTAAAGATAAGGACAGGTTATGGTTTATTTGTGAACTTATTGATGTCCACATATGGGATTGTACATAGTGGGAGTACGGGGCAAAGTGCTGTAGCAGCCGGTATCAGAGGAGAGGGTTGGGGGAGGGGAAAAGACGATGAACAACACAAAAAAAAAGGATTTAAACAATAACTTACCTGCTGCCTGCAGCCCGCTGCATCGCCGTCTTCTGCTCCTCTAGTGGCTCCACTGCTGGCAGAAACTCCCAGACTCCCCTGAGGCAATCCTGAAGCTGCCCTCAAGCATGAAAGCAGCTTCAGGATTGGCCTGAATGCTGATGATTTGCAATCCCAGGGAGAAGGCCGGCCAAACTGTCATGCGCATTGATAAGAATGCATACCAATCCCCGTGGGTGCCTATTATACCCCTGGCCCCGTCCCCAAGACTCCTGTAAACAAAATAAAACGATAATAAATGCTGGGTTATTATTGTTTTTTTTATTTTGCGCTGCTGGCAGGTGGGCAACGCTCCTCTAATGTAGCGGAGGAGCCGGCCCTGGCTAAGTGTTTTCTGAGCCTGTGCGAGCCTGTTACACATACATTTAGTCAGATTGATGTGTTACTTAGGGGTCTTCTGAAACTCTTGTTAATACTGGACAGTATCATGTACTGTGGCTAGTGTCTACATGGTCATAAGAAGTGGGGGCAATATGGGGGATTTATCCCCCCCAGATTGTGGAGTGCAGGGGACACAGAGGACAAGTGTCAGGGGACGTGAAGGACGAAAAAATCTCATGCGCACTTCTACTGTGCGCAGGGCCATTGGAGCATTACAATGCTACCTATGACGGCCCTTATTTTGATCTGCTAACCTGCCTTCAGTCAGGGTCACATTTGAAAGGTGGATTAGTTGCTGTTGACCGAGGACAAATTCCTGAGGCCAGATGTCGGCCATTTATTTTTCAGGTTTGGGGCAGGCTTCCCTCCTAGCACAAACTGTTGGCTGGCAATTCTTATTCTACATAGAATGACAATGATCAGCCTTAGCAGGCACAGCATGCAGTGCGTCTCCTCCTATCCTGGGCTGAGGGCACAGCAAGGAGGCCTCTGCCACTACTTCTGAGAGCTCACACACCCCCCTGGCAAAGGGAAGTGCTGGGGGCTATAGAAGGAGTTCTTCTTTGATCCCCAGAGTGGGTGGCCTCCCCCACAGTCATGGTAGTCATGTGAAGCATCTTTTGTATGTTACCCACCTCCAATGCAGAAATAAATGGGAAAGCAAACCTGTTCTTTACCTGTTTATTGCAGAATTGCCACCTAACGGAAGCACATTGCCAACAGTCAAGTCAAGTCAAGTTTATTCAAATGTTCGGTCTTTTAAAACCATTGCCAACAGATGCCCTAAGCAATGCGTTTGTTGTGCCTTAGGGCTACTGCAGAATAGCCTTTCAATTACTTTAGTGCAACAAAAGGCCCCCAAGAAAGAATTTTGGATTTATCAAACAGATAAAATGTCTGATCATGTACTCTTCTTTGTGGAAAAAAAAGCTTTCAAACTAAACAAGTAAAACTGAAAGTGTTTATGGTCTACAGTTTAATAGTTAAGAAATCTCGCTGATGTAATTGCTTTCTGCTGTGATGTGTTGGCAGGGTCAGACTGGGCTGTAGGGCAATTTGGCAGCACCAGAAGGGCTGGTCCAACAGGTCAGCGTTTGGCTGGTTTTTTTGCTGTTTGTGGGCCAATTTTATGGTCTGGTGGGCAGGTTTTGATTGTTGATTTCCCTAATATTACCACAAGCATTGTTTGTAGCAAGCACACATGCATGCAGTATGCCATATCCAGGACCACTGGAATTATGGATTTGGCACATAATCCATCATTTGCTGCAAAATCTGCAGATTTTAATGTAAATTGTTTTTAACTCAAATGGTTCCAAAGTTACTAAAAATGCATTAACACGTGTTGCCGCACAGTGGAAGGCACTTTGCAAAAGTTGATTGGTCATCTTTCTGTTGCTTACTGCTTTATTTGGATATTAAACTTGTACTAATGAGGTGCAGCAAATGCCCAGACAGTGCTAACAAGTATAAAAATGCGGAAACAATGAAGTATTACTATTACAGAATATGCCGCATTAGATGCAGAATTTGCTTCTTCTTGCTACATAATTTACTGAACTCTGCCACATAATTTGGCCCTCCCCTGCTGCATGATTCCAGTGGCCCAGTTCGTACCTGGCAAAACACTTATGCAATATGTCTTTACAAGTCCAGTCCTGACCCATTTTGCAAATGTGGGTCACTTTTTTAGTTACCTGATTTGCTACTGGGGCCACTTTTATCTTGATGCCCGGGCCTGTTTTCTGTCCCAATCCGACCCTGTCTCCAGTACTTATGACTACCTTGTGGGTCACACAATGAGGCTGCTGTCACAAAGGTCCCTCCTAAAGGGACAGCAATGCAATTTTGTGCATACGAAAACTATGGGAACTGTCATTCGGAGGCTGTGTTTAATGAAAATTGCATCTGAACTTTGTATAAAAAAATAGTTTATTATAGCCTTATAGCCCGCTGCCGAAGGCCCTGATCCAGCCTATAACGAGGGAGAGGGCCTTTAACAACTGGTATAGCCTGAGGCAGAAGGGCTATAAGGCTATTAGAACATTCCACCCACTAAGGGTAGAATGTTCTAAATTAAAAATGGAGAAACAAAAAGACAAACATTGGAATGTTGGAGTGCTGGGCTTATACCAGCCATTATAAGCCCAGAGCTACTCCATTGTCTTCAATGGAGCTCCCAACATTCCAATGTTCTAATATAATATCAATATTTCACTTCAAAACTATGGGATTGTACAGATGTATCAGAGCCAGCAGTGTGAAGACCAGAGGCAATTTTGTATTGAGTCTCCGACGCTGACCCTGTCCTAGGGTGACCAACTGTCCATAATTTTCACAGACGGTCCGTGAATTTGCTATAAAGTCCGTTGTCCATGAAGGAAGTTTCCACAGATGGCATTTGTCTGTAATTTTAACCTTTGTGCTAAAGGACAAATGTTAACTTCAACATTTGAGATGGCTCAACTGAAGCAGAAGGGGAGGGGAGGGGTTCTATTGTGCAATGATTCAGAGGGAGGTGCAGCCAGGGTGCCTGGCTTCTTCAAAGAAATGTAAATGTGGTCAACTGGGTTATCTGTGCATGTACAGGCTGCTTGAATGCCGAAATATGTGTTAATTGATAGAGTTCACTTTAGCCTGCCTGAAGTGAAAGATTTCTTCTTTTTGAGAGAGATTGTTAGGGTGTTCCAAGCTGAGCTGTGAAGTGTGTGCTTTTAATGGACAATTGTAAAACTGTTTGCACTGGATGCAATCTGCATATTACTAAAATGTAAGCTTTGAAATAACTTTTTTATCTTTAACCTAAATTCATTTTCGCATTTTGTGGCAGCCAATCGTATACTGTGTGTAATGCAAATTTAAAATAGTGACTTATACACTCACAGTGCTTTCTGCAAGGGGCAGGGACCTATTAGCACCAAAAATACATAGGTCACTATGCCCTGCTAGCCAAACCAGATTAAATTCCATGAGCCTCTGGGTGCCCAGGCATACATCTGCACTGATCACATTAATCAGCAGAGGTTTCATAATATAAAATAGTGTTTTTCCCACTGATTAGTTTAACTTGCATTTATTTTTCATTTATGGTGTGAATTGATTTATTTGCAATTACCTGATGGTGAAAGATCAATAAAATAGTCTTGGAATATTTTGTTCTTTTTAGCCCCACCTATGATTCCATCTCAACCTCAGTGACCCATCCCAGTTGCACTCAGGATCACAGTATGCATACTTATTTTTTAATGCACTTCGACTGCTGCGTTATATAGCTATGTAAAGCCTGAGAAAGCCAGTGATGTTAGTGTATGCTTGCCCGTGGTCCCTCACCTTCACTATGTACCGTTTTTTTCTTAATAAATATTGTGTCAAATTAACCTGCGATCTGTATTCACTTAACACAGTCTACTATTCATCTGACAGAATCTTACAAAGCCACTGTCCTCTGGTGCTAAAGGAGATTGAGAAAAAGAAAGTAATCTAGTCAGTTGCTTCAATTCACTATGGAACATATTTATCGTAGTTTCACGCAATGCAACTCAGCAAGCCACCTTGCTGCACTGCGTGAAAAAGCAGGAATGTACCATATTTAACATCATATGGTGCACTCCTGTCCTTTCCATATGCTTGCCCCCTTTTGGCTGCATAGTGCCAATGCAGGCACCCTTTCACTATGGTGAAAGAGTGCCTGTGTTGTAAGCAGGATTGTTTTGTGGAGGAAGGGAGACCTTCTAGCACAAAAACAATCCTGAGCGGTATTTTCCTGTCTCTACGTGTGTTACATAATGCAGCACACATAGAAAGAGGAAACAACTAGGGAAAAATAAACATATTTCTCCTCATTACGCCCCCTCTCCCTCCGGGGAGGCGTAGCTCTGTCCGCTCTGCTGAAATTACTCTCCATGTACGCAATACTTTCCGATACTCATGGAGGGCCCATCTGATTTTAGCAATTGTTTTCTTTCCCTTATTTGTCCAGTTCTTAGCAATTTACATCACTTTACCACTTTAAATCAGTTGCTATGGATCTCCCATCTGATCTTGATTTCATCCTGCTCTTCAGTTCTCTGTATGGTGATCGGGCTCCCAGTTCTGAGATAAATGTAGAGTCCCTGACGCACTTTCTAATGTATCAGTCGGGTCTTCTTGGTGCTGTGAGAGCACAGACAAGTTGTGGGTACCTCACATCCTGACATTAGGTGTGAGACTGTCACCCACCCCCATCTGCTCTGCCTCGTCAATTTTTTCAGATTTGACGTCTAGTGGAGGGTGAGGTGAGCAAAACGTGAAAAAGTCACTTACCTTAATGTTTCCCAAACTGTTTACCATGGGTATTGAAATGTTTAGAAATGATCAACATTTTACTGTTGCTTTCTCGCCAAGAAAGATTGGGTAGATTTGGGTAGGGGTGATGTTCTTGACACCATGCTTAAGGGCATCAATTTACTGGTGAACAAGGACATAATGCACCATCTGAATGTAGCATAACTAGAGGCAGTCTCATATAGCACAGTGCATAAAATTGTAAATAAGTGCAATATAAAAGATTGTGAATAAATGTATTGATAAAGTAGTGGGGTATGACCACACCTCGGATGTGTCCATAAAATTGACCTTTTGTCCTGAATTTTGTCCTGAATTCTGATCCTTTGTCCTGAGATTTTTACACTCCTGTCCTGAATTTGCCTCCATACTAGGTGGTCACCCTAGCCTGTCCCCTCCCAGAAATTGTGTCTCCTACACCCCTGGGTATCTACATGTTTTAATACCAAACCGTGACTGATCCAGAGAGGCTGGCCAGCTATCAAAGGAAGAGTGTGTAGGTGCACCCTCCCAACAGGTATGGTGTGTGTGTTCATGTTAGGTGATTTGTATGCTGGGCACGAGACAAACCACGATTCTGGTGCCAGGGAGGCGGCATACAAGCTATATTTCTCCACGGAGGATGGCTGCTGTACGAACGGGTGAAGAAATGGGCTCCTGTATGCCTAGGGGGTTGTGCTATGATCTGATGCACTGACCGCTCATGAGTGAATGAATATCTTAGGCTGGAGCTTTCGAGAAGTTAGAGTCAGTGTGAGAGCTGGTCTCTGAGAAGAGTGGAGAGATGCTTGTGGCCCATGCCCAAGGGGCCGCTCCCTTGCCACACACAGCATTGGTGGCAGGGTCACATCACCCCTGAAAGGGGGAATAACCCCGTTAATCCAGGGCTCCCCACCCGACAGGTAGGACCAAACTAAGAGCTGCATGGCAGGAATGCTCCCCAAGGCTGTGCTCATCACAGGTCACGTGATCACCAGGCGCGGGGGGTACAGGAGACCGAGAGGAGGTTCTGGACCACACAGTGCTTCAGACTTCGAGATTGGGTTTCTTTCCTATACAAACCTTTTCCCACTGCACAGTTGTGTTTTCATCGATGGAGATCACTTTGCGAATGTGGTGCCAGGTCACGCTAGAGTGAGGACAGGACTAATATGAAGGGCGCGTCTTTCCTCTTTGACTGGTACCCCACTTTCCGGCATGCAGTGGGCATGTTTGTGTTATGTTGGAGGGCTGGTAATGCTCATGGATGTGAGCCATCACACTGTGGTGCTAGCAGGGTCGGACCTTTCCTCCAATAAACAGAGACAGATCCATCCCATCCATAGAGGAATACCATACAAGGGAAGTGTTGTGCACTTGATGTGGGAAAACACTTCATATTCATGTAATATCAAGAAAGGAATTTAATATTTCAGCCAAGATGCACAAGGTTATCTTTGTCTGTAGAATGGTGTTGTGAAGCATAGTCTGGGATTCAGGCGCCACACCCCATGCCTGGCACGGTGGCATTGGGAGGTTGTGTGGAGGCGAGAGATCAGGACCTATGTCTGGAGGTACCTGGGCCAAGGCCACCACAAACACCGAAAGAAGCTAAGCCAGCATCACAACAAAGACGAACCCCACCCATGCGCATGCAGGTGCCTAGTAGCTTTCCACATCACATGCCTGGTGGGTTCTGAGCTCACCTGGAGGCAGGTGATTGATGTTTACAGGGCACACCCAATGCACTGGCAGACACACAGTTCACAGACAGAATCACAATACCTAAGAGACATGGACCACACCACACAGTGCAGACAATCTCACAGCACAGAGCAACGACTAATTCTAAATAGATAATATATATGGGCTTATATACTTAATCATACAGACTCTCAACAGAAAGCACAGAAAAACTCATCAAAGCACAAATGGACTCACAAAACCCAACACACAAGAGACACAATGCAGAGCAAAGACAAACAAAATCACATAATACATTGTACAGAAAGGCTCACCACACACAATGAAGAGGTACTCACCACACAGACTCCTATTTACAAAACAAAGGACCTCACAAAACAGCCTAACAACACACAGGCAAGCTCATAATACACTCAACTGGGACTCTCAGAACCCAGAGCAGACATACTCAATATACACACACAGTACATATGGCTCAATAACGAGCACAGACAGACCCATAGAAGACCGCACAGGCATACTCACAACACAGATAAGTTCACACCTCACGCAGAACCACACTGTACCGAACAAATTCACTCAAGACACACAGTTGTGCAATACTGCAGTGCCTCAATATATATCAAAAGCAAGTACACAATACACAGCACAGCTAACTTCCTAACACAGCATATAGCGACTTCATACATAGCACAGGGGAACAAAATACACAGCACAGAAAGACGACAGACAGGCACACAGCATATAAGGCATTATCATTCAGAGCACAAACAGGCTGACGATACACAGTGCTGATGGGCTTTCAATGCAAAGCATGACATGCACAGGCTCACACTACCTGTCAGAGATAGTCTAGCTACACACATCACAGCTGGGCTCAGTTCAGAGTCCAGATACTCACTGTATGACTCACACACAACTCACAATGTGCAGGGCATCCTGTCAATACATGTCAACAACAGACGGCCAATACACTGCACAACCAGGCTTTTAATCCACCTGACAGGTGGGCGAATGATAAAAACACAGTCTCATGAACAATGCACAGCACAGACTCATTACATATAAAAACAGACTGCTAATACAACACACAATCCGACCTTCAATAAACAGTACAGGTGGGCTAATGATACAAAGCACAGTCTGGGACTTTTAGTCTACAGTACACGTAGAGTAATGATACAAAGTACAGTATCCTTAAAAATGCACACCACAGACTCTAAATATATACCAAAAACAGACTGCCAATACACCTCACAAACTGGCTCTCATACACAGAACAGGTGGCCTAATGATAGAAAGCACAGGCTGATTGTCTTGGATTAGGTAGCATGACGATATCAGAACCAATACAGATAAACAAGATGAAATAGCATATATTACATGGGAATAACAAGGAGTCACTGGTAAATCTATTGAACAACGATCAAAAAGAGATTCTCTGACAACAGATAATGTGAATAACAGTTGAACAGGTGAACCAAGCACATCAAGAGTTGCTTTTTAGAGGTCACAGAGACAAGGAACATCCAGGAAGGGACAAGGGAATAGCCACTTGAGATATTTGTACTTAATATTTTCAAACATCATTTAAATAACGGGATACACGTTCTACAAAAGGAAACTTCATTTATACTTACCAATAGGACTACATGTATGAATCAGAATTCGATAACTAAAGATTATTGCAGTTCTTTAAACTTACTCCATGTTTGCAAAAAAGTATTTAACAACCAATACTGAAAATGGAATGTAATAAAGAGGTAGATGACAGATGAACCACCAAAAAGCAGTAAAATGCTAAATCAATAAGGGCATAAAATGCTTGAAATTTTATAAGAATCAAATGTCTCCAAATGTGACACAAAAATAAATGCTCTGTGTAGAAATTAAACAAGAACAAGGAAATAATCATAATAATGGTAGATAAAGGTAGATGTTTGGTTATTAAGGGTATCAGCTTCTATGAGCAAACAATTCAGGAATATGTAGGGCAAGGTAATCCAACAGGAGAACATATGGAAATATTGACTATACTTGGCAAACAAATAATGGATCACGAAGGGGAGACAAAAATGTTTGACAGAGAGGCGCCCAAAAGTTCAAGGTTGACATCCTTTATCAAAGATGCATCAAAGTGTAGAAAGTCCTCCTTGTCATCCCATTATTTTAAGCAAGGAATCGATCCCACTACCACTAGGTGTATACATGGATATATTTTTGTAAGATATAGTGAAGGCTGTACCAACATACATTAAGGATACACTTATTTTTTAATCATGCTTGGACAAATTTCTGTACAAGACGAGGCAAAAGTTGTTACATATTTGAATACTCCAATACCTCACCAAGAAAGACTGTAGGCTGTGGAGCAATAATAATGAAACAGGATATAGAAAGAGTGCCCATAATGTGTTTTTAATGCAGCTACTGCACTGCATTTTTTATGATAACTAATTCTGTACATTGAGACTATTCTTTTTACAAGCGTTGGTGAGCTGCTTGAGGTCCCTTGTACTTTCACCATATGTAAATACCCTTTTGTGGTATTTCGAAGAACAATATCATTTAAAATCAAGAATAGAAGGCAGGTCTTAAGATACTATGGCCAGGTATTGCCGAGTCCCCCGCCTCAGGTTGACATTCCTTCCCATCATGACCCCATGGGTACAACAAACCACCTCCCTTCTCCCCCGAGGCATGGACATAGCTCAACACAATTGTCTTGGGTTATGGGTTGTAGAACCCTGGCCGTATTTTATTAACTGATAAAACATATATTTAAGAATTTTTTATATTTGCAATACGCAGAAAAATCATCCATCAGTACAGAGTACTCATACATCAACCAACATTTTACAATGTATTTACAATTATTTTGGATGGCTAACCTTAACAGATTGTCTAATGCATAGCCATTCCTAACCTAAAACTAAATTATGTACATGTTTTTGTTTTTCTGCATATCCCGGATTGAGCTTACGGGCAAGGTCATGACTGGTCCAACTACGTGCTAGGTCCACCCCTCCTACCGGAGTGACCTTGCGCAGGAGGCCCGGTTGCCCAGAAGATTACTTCCCTCGGGCACCCCCTACAACCTCAAATACTACCTCCAAGGGGCTGTGCTGTTATGCTAACTTGGTGCCTGTGCGGGGATTGGCACAAAGGCCTGCCGAAAGCGGAACTTCCCCACCCACGAACACTCCAGCCTACCGGACGTAAACACCCCCTGGAGTTCCATGAGAGACCACTGTCCCCCCAGGCGTCCCCATTAACAATGGTGATGCCTACTAAGGACCGTAAAATGCCCCACCAATCATGACGTTACTGCCACAGGCCACCATAGTTGACCGACTTTTTACCCCCCCCCCTCACATATACGCCCTAAGGTCATGCTCTGACCCTTGTCCCTACCAACCATGCAAGCAAGTTCTCTAGGAAAATTTCATTGCCCAGTTTTGAGAGGTGAACACCATCCTGCAGGAAAAACCTCTCCCCCTGGATGCACCCATGTGCAATGGTTTGGAGTTTTGGGGACCTAAGCAACTTGTCAATCCTTTTATTAATTCTTTTTACCGAGTGGTTCAAGGCCCAGACTGACTCACCCCCCACCATTGGAACCTGGGAATGATGTGGGACCATGCCAAAACTGCCTGTGGGCACTTCCTCACCAACCATCCTACTTCAGTGATCAGTGTCTCGACAACACCCTGCCTACCCAAATGCACCAGGTCGTTGCCCCTCAGATGCACAATTACCGCTGTGGGGGGCGTGTGAGTCTTAGCTAGCAGAACCCCCAACAAGCTCCGCAACTGCCCCAGGTGCAAACCTCCTTGCCCATGCAACGATAAATTGAAACCTGCCCGACAGGCCCTGTCCGCATAATTGCCTGTGAAAAAATGATGCTTCAACCTGTTCACGTACGAGTGACCTACTATCCAACCTTCCATTCCACCTTGCCCCCAGCCGGGGACCTGGATTGGGCAAGGCTCCAGCGGCTGGCACACGACGGCGAGCTCCCTTCCTGCGGCACAGGACATGGAAACTGTTTGAAACCAAAGACAAAAAACACTGTCATTAGACATAACATACCTCAAAGCATGCGTAAACGCACATATCGTCTGTAACAATCAGAAGACCAAGCCCTATTCGCTGCACCGCTCGCCCCGACAGGCCTCTAGCCGTGGCCTTAGTGGCAGCCCCAATCGTAAAAGAATGGGTACCAAAATTGGATGGATCCAACCCTGCTGCTCCAAGTGCCAAGGTCATAACCCTGCCAAACTGAAATTTTGTAAGCAGGGTGCCATCTTCGTGAATTAAAAGTGGACCCCAGGCGCCCCGCGATCTGTAGGCCATGAAAGACTCTAGGTTGCCCACTGGGCAGCATGAGCTTCCTTGTGCTTTTTGCAGAATAACATGGTCTCCCCTGCCATACTGGTCTGTTTTTGATCTAGGGATTGATAAAGACAGTGAGCCCCCCCTGTATTTGAACATGGCCAAATTGCAGCCCCCCATGCCAGTCTTGCTTCTTACGCGCCACCAGTTCTCCCACCCTGAAGGCGCCATAGAAGGCCAGGGTAAAGGCTGCCCTGAGGAGATGAACCTCCCCAAAGGATCTACATACCCTCCCAGTGCCCCTGGTACCGCTGATCATGTGTCAATGCTAATTGGGCGCCGGACATCAGGCTGGGGGCTTTGCAAACGCTGCCACCCCTTCAGCGCCCTTTGCACTATGAAAGTGCTGGTGGAATCCCGATGACCCCGCATTTTTGCGAAAAAAGAGACCGCCGCCATGTGGCTTTTTGCACAAGCCGTGGAATGCCCCCCATCCCTTAATGCCCGCAGGAAAGATATGACAGCAGATGACTCATGCCAGGTCCCTTCCCAGCCATCCCCAAGAAAAATGCAGTAGGCGCTAAAAGCTCCCTCATAGGCCCGCCTGGGCCTGGGTGCTAGGCTAGCTGCCACGAGGTCCGATAGGCTGGGGCACCAAGTTGTCATAGTTGGTCTGGAAAGGGCGTTGGACTTTCCGCTGCTCCCTGGGTGGTATCACCTGGACACTTGCATCTTAAAATGAGACAGAGCATCAGCAGCGTGATTCAGCACTCCGGGGACATGTTTGGCCCTAAACAGCACATTCAATCTCAAGCATTGGGGTACAATTTCATTTAACAGCCGTAGCACCATTTTACAATTTGCTGATTGATGGTTAATGCAGTCCACCACTGACATGTTATCGGACCAAAAGACCACAGACTGATTGCGAAACTGTTCTGGCCAGATGATTAGTGCCACCAAAATGGGGAACAATTCCAAAAACCTGATGTTACCTGTCAGGCCGGACTCCACCCACCATGCTGGCCAACGTTGCGCATACCAAGCCTAGCCCAGGATGGCCCCAAAACCATCTCTTCCTGTAGCGTCTGTCATTAGGCCAGTTCCGGGCTGTACCTCACGGGACTGAGTCACACCACGGTGCCATTGAAATCACGCAGGAATGTCATCTAAATTCGCATATCCTGCCGGACCACGCCGGACAACCGAGTGTGGTGGTGTTTTTCCCTTAAGCCTGACATTGCGTGCGCAATGGAGCGCGAGAATGGGCGGGCCATGGGGATGATTTTTAGCGCAAAGTTAAGCTACCCTGCCATTTTTTTAGCTGGTGAAGGTGACCTTTTCCTTGCTCAGGCATTCCTGTAATGCTGAGGTGAAAGCCAACACTTTCCCTTGTGGGAGTCGTGATACCCCATTCACCGAATTCTATGCCCAAAAACTCAATTTCAGTGGCCGGCCCTACTGTCTTTCCTGGCGCTAGCGGGACCCCGAAATCGAACATGAGTGCACAAAAGGCCTGTAAAGTCCTGTCACACTCTTTAGAACCCAGAGCACCCAGGAAAAGGAAATCGACCAGGTAATCCAGCACCCACTGATGCTCTGTCACCTGCATGAAAACCCATTCAAGGAAAGAGCTGAATTTCTCGAAGTAGGAGCAAGAGACAGAGCACCCCATGGGCATACACCTGTCCATGTAATATCTCCCCTCTAGTTGGAAACACAACAATGGAAATCCTGTGGGTGCACCGGCAGTAAGCAGAACGCTGATTCAATGTCAGACTTTGCTAGCAATGTGCCTGGTCCTAGCGCCTGTAGCATTTCTATCGCCTGATCCAGGGATGCGTTTTTGACGGTATATAGGGCCCCATTTATAGCATCATTCAATGATTGGCCCCTGGGAGCGGACAAGTTATGGATTAAGCAGAACTCTCCTGGGTCTTTTTTGGGTACCACCCCTAGTGGTGAGCAAACAAAACCTTCTACCGGTATCTACGTTCCCTCATAAGTGGAAAAATGCACGGATTAAACCACTGCTTAAGAAGGCGCTAGCAGACCCGACCGATCTTCAAAACTATAGACCGATCTCGCTCCTCCCGTGCTGTTCTAAGATAATGGAGACACTAATTAATCGGCATCTCTCTCGCTATCTGGAACAACATAACATACTGGACTCATCCCAGTCCGGCTTCCGTGCTTCTTATAGCACTGAAGCCGCATTGCTGGAGGTCACTGATACTATTAGGATGTCATTAGATAATGGGACCCCAGCGATGCTAGTCCTCCTCGACCTGTCAGCAGCCTTTGACACCATCTCTCATCGCATCCTTCTGGATAGGCTGCGAGAGATTGGTGTCAGAGGCATGGCCTTTAAATGGATCCAAAGCTATCTAGCGGACAGAACACAATGTGTCCAGCTGGACTCCTTTGTGTCACAAACCACTCTGGTAGTGGTTTGTCCCACAGGGATCTATCCTGAGCCCCACCCTGTTTAACATCTATGTGGCCCCCCTGGCCGGAGTCATCAGAAAGTGTGGGTTTGAGACCATATCGTATGCAGACGACACGCAGCTGATAGTCCCTATCGAGGATGACACTGCAGTTACTAAACTAAAGTTTAAAAACTGTATGTCCAATATAGCTAGATGGATGAGAAAGAACTTTCTTCAGCTTAACTCTACTAAAACAGAGATACTGCTGTTCAGTAAAGCTGAGGATCTGTGGACCCCAGATTGGTGGCCACCTGAACTAGGAAAGGCGCCCTCTCCAAAAACTTGGGCCAAGAATCTAGGCATTAGAGTCGATAACAAATTATCGATGGAAGAACAGGTGAAGACATTGTCAGGCACCTGTTTCAGAACAATGCGGATGCTTAGAAAGATCTTCCCCTGGATCCCTCTATCGGCAAGAAAAACCCTCATCCAGTCACTCTTGGTCAGCCGACTGGACTATGGCAACTCTCTGCTGGTCGGAATAAGGGAAGACCTACTATCAAGACTTCAGGTGGTGCAAAACACGGCAGCTCGCCTTGCCCTCAATAAACCGGCCCGCACTCCTTCTCTTCCGCTCCTACACCAATTACACTGGCTTCCTATTAGGAAACGAGCTATATTCAAGCTGTTATGTATGGTCTTTAAGTCTCTTCAGGAGAATGGCACAGCATACCTCAAGAAGAAGCTCGAACCTTATCACCCCGTGCGTCAGTTGAGATCTAGTAATCGCAATCTGCTCTGCACGCCGAGAATTAGGAAGGTCAAAATGGGCGGTCGGGCCTTTTCTTACCTAGCCCCCAGTCACTGGAACAGTCTCCCTGAGGAGATTCATGCCTGCACCAACCTGTCCTGATTTAAGTAAATGCTTAAGACCTGGCTGTTTTAAGACTATACTGCTAAGTGGGTATCTTCTTCTCAGGCGCCGAGAGATCCCCCTGGGGATGATTTGTTGCGCCTCACAAATGAGTAAATAAAATAAATAAATAAATAGCATCAAATGGGCCAATGACCCTCCCCAGCCTCAGCTCCTTCACAATCTTGGCTACCGCTACCACCTTGTTGGACCTTACAGATTGTTGATTGCGGCAGTAAGAGACCCCCTAGGAAGCCAGGTGCAGGAATCCTAAAACCATCCCTGAAGCCTTCCAAAAGAATCTGGGCTGTGTTTGGGCAACTGTATTACACTACCAGTAGCTGCTGCACCTGCCACTAGACTCTGCATTCACGCCTGTTTGGACCCCTCCACCTGTGCCACCAGTTTCCTGGCCCTTTCCAAAGCATCCCCTTTCTCTAGCAAGGCCCCACTGCCAGCTGCAGGGGTCCATGTCCCTGCCTTAGCCAACCCAGGAGCACCGCTGCTAAACTGCTCACCAAATCCGGGTGCCCAGGCACGCCCCCTGACGGGGCCTCACAGGGGACTGAAACTGCCTGGCTCGAGCCCCTTCTGCCCGGGTACCGCTTGCTGGTGCCACCACGACCGGTTGACTGGGGCCCCCCATACCTCCCGGTGTAACCCCTGCTGGAGCTGTCCCACCAACCCCTTTAGATGGGACTCCCCTCGCCGGGGCCGAGGGCCCTGCAGCCTCAACGTCCGGTGACCTCAGTGGCAAGGGCCCCCCACTCCCACCCTGCTTGGCTTTAGATTTTTTAGGTACTGGAGGAAATGCAGCTCTGGGGGCTACCTCGACCACCTAGGCACTTCCTCTGTTCCATCTTGTCCCTCAACTCAGTTACGCAAATCCGTCAAAGACTGCCCCATATCGTCCATCCTACGCATCATCGCCTCCATCCATTCCTCCATCCGCGAGCGCTTCTCACCCTCTTAGGTGCCATATTAACCACATGTTTTCACACACTAAAACTGCAGCAACAAAAAAATGACCAACCACCCATGCCACTAGGTAAACAAAACAATTCAATACAACTTCCACCCACAATTGGCCAACCTATTAGAAGCCTACTCACTGCCTGAGTATCATGTGGCACAACAATACAGTCCTGTGCTGCGACAATGGGCACCCAGCCACAAACAACCAGCCCCTATACTCTCCCCCAGGAGACAGTAAAAATTGGGGGTTCCCTTGTGCTAGCAATAAACGCCACCAAAACACAAGGAAAACAAACAAACAACAGCTGCTGGCCTAGCAGGCCAATAATTCCCCTCCACTAAAAGCCACACACCGAACATTCCTCAGCACCTCCGCTGATCCCAATCCAGGCAAATCCAGCCAGGCAGTAAAACAAGCAGCTGGAGCCACCCCACCACCGCAGTTCTTGCGGGGCAGGTGAGTATAAACTCAAACCCGCGTGACTCCCGGCTGCTGTGCCAACGAGAAAACAGCTGACCCACAGTTTGTGCTGTAAGCTGGGCTGTAAAGGGAGACAAAATAGACAAATCAGAAAAACCTCCGTCGCGTATACGGATCGGCTTGGAGGACGCAGAGCTGCAAGGTGAAAGACCGTCCCGCCGCTCCGCAGCCCCCTTTAAAGGATGTATGATGTAACAACGCGATCATTTAGATCGCGGTACATTACATCGCTGTTTCTTGCGCTGTAGGGCGCTGGATTTAGGAATAGTATGATTTACTATTCCAACTCCAGCCTACGTACAGTAGGGAAGGTGTTGGAATAGTAAATCACACTATTCCTTAGTCTAGAGCGCCCTCCAGTGCAAGTTGTGGTAAAGACTTGCGTTGTAAAAGCAGCGATCTAAATGTATTGCGGTGTTTTGACCGCGTTGTTAAGGTCGTTTCCCCCTTTAAAGGGTCCGATTGCAAATCAGAGAAACCGGCAGGATCCAGATTGGACCCGCCTCCCGGGCCCCTGACGCACTTGAGTGCTTACGGGGCATGCCGTCTTAGTAAGGCAGGGGCCGGCATCGGACACGCCGCATGTATGGCGGTCGTGCCAACCCCCGATGACTATGCAAAGGCATGCCCGTCGCACGCAGCAGTGACGCGTCGGGCGCGCCCCATCAGGGATTGGTTTGTCCGGTTCGTGCCCCGGAAGTGATAATAATCACTTCCGGGGCGCTCGTCGCGCCAACGCCAGTGGCCGGTTGGAACCGGCTCCTGGGTGGACCCTAGGGCAATAAAAGGCTGGGGAGCGGCGAAGGCTGTCTCTTTGCGTGCTGCTCCCACAGCCTATACAGGCATCCTTTCGGGCCTCGCTAGGAGGCTCTATTTAAATTTCATCTTTTGTGTTTTGCAGGTCTGCAGGAGTGCGAGGACGGAGTCAGCGGTCGCCTCGGGAGATCCGCAGCCTCAGGGAGGCTTCACGTTTTTGTGCTTTGTTTTTCAGGACCCCCGCCTGGGCGCGGGCTGAAGTTGGCGGCGAGTCGCAGGGGCCGCGGCATGGAGGCAAAGCGAACGGAGCATTTAGAAGTGGCGGCGGCGCGGGAAACACGGAGACAGCTGAGGCGGCTGCTTGGTATCACACGCATTGCTGGGGGTTCAGTGGCGCGGGTGCACATCTCGTTAAGCTGCGAGTCGTCGGCAGTGCGTGGTGCGGGTTTGAATGAAAGCGGGAGTTTCAGGAGCAGCCCGTTAGCAGCACGATCATCGGGCATTTGCAATTGACAGATTTGGGGCCAGAGTGAGCAGCGATCCACAAAGGGCACTGAGACTTTCACAGCCTCGCTAAGAGGCTTCACCGGAGTCTGCCTTTTTGTGTGACTGTTTTGGGTATTTAAAGCAGCCAGGTGTAGCGTGGGCTTGGCATGCACAGCAGCTCTTAAGCCTCGCTTGGAGGCGTCACTTGATCTGTTCTGTTGTTTTTTAAGGCAAATACTCAGCGAGTGGGACGGCGTTTGAGCACGTGGTTGCGGCGCACTAGAGCCGCTGGTGTACTGGAGCTTGAAGTCGATCAACAGCTGATCAGCAGCGGTGTAGTTGGATAGCTTCTTCTTGGATCATCAGCAAGAGGGGATCTTAAGGGGACACGGACAGGCCTGTATTCCAGCACTTCCGGGAGCCACGCGGGTTCGAGTAATACTCACCAGACCCACTGGATTAGCTGGTGGGCGTGGCTCTGGTTGCGTGGGTGCTTGTGGCCGGTTGTGTACCCCCTACAAATTGCAAGGTAATGGTCTGGGCAGTGTCCCAGGCCGCGGTGTGCTGTGGGGTGTGTTAGTATAGGCTGCTCCAAGGGTGCCTTTTAGCTTGTGGGGGGCACTGTTACGTTGGGGTGGTTGGTAGCACATTCCTACACAAGTGTTTTTTAAGCAATTACGCTGTTTTTTAAGGTGCAATGGCCAATAAAGCAAAGCGGGGCGAACAGTGCTCACGCATGGAGAATTTGTTGGAGGCTTTGATGCGTAAAATGGTTGATATGGAGGATAGGTTGAAGAAGGTGGATGAGATGGGGCAGGCCATTGCGGACCTTAGAGATAGGTTGAAGGTCGGCCCAGACGGTCCAATGTGGCTCCCAAAGCAGCATTCCCTCCCCTTCCTAAGAAGAGTATATCTAAAAAAGGGGGGGCACCAAGGGGTGAGGGGGCAAATGGCACCACTGAGCCAGTGGCCCCTGGGCCAGTCCCACAGACAAGCAGGGATGGGGCGATCCAGGGTCATCTGGGGGTAGTGACCCACCAGGCCGTGGTGGGGGTGATTGCCCAGCAGGTACAGGAGGGCAACTGGAAACGGCGGGTAGTAGCCCTCAGGCCCCAGTTGCCCCCATAGGGGGGGGGGGGCCTGCGGGGGTTTCACCAGTTCCACAGGATCTGGTATCCAGTTTAGCGGCGGTTCTCCCTTGGTTGGGTAAGGTTGAGAACTGGTCCCCGGCAGCTGGGATGTCTGGCAGTGGGGAGGACTTACTTGGTAAAGCCAGGCAATTAGTAGCTCAGTTGGATGGGGCATCGGGCGGTACGCACGTGTAGAAATAAAAACCTTCTTAGGGGTTCACTGATACATCTGGTCCTTAAGACCAACAAAGAAGAGATTGGCACAGAAGCTGTAATATCAAAAAAACATGTTTTATTAACCTCAGATGAGGGAGATTGCATCTTACGGTACCCGCAGGCCACTGTAGGAGGCATTCTAATGAGTGCAGAGAACAGGGTCCTTATATATGCATTTGTTATATAGTCAGCATAAAATCAAGGGGAGGTCCTAGCACATACAAGCATGCTTATTGACTAATATGGGCATACAAAATTTGCTTGCTCCACAAAGTGGGAGGGGAGACTAAACTGCTTACATGAGTAAGAATAGCTTGACAGTTGTATACTAGGAGCAGGTGCATTCTACCAGTTAGGCCTCTCTGAGCATGTGCAAGACTCTGGAAGAAGGAGAAAGCACATGGCGAGCACATGGCTAACTAAAATGGCTGCCAAGTACAAAATGGCTTTCAGCTCATGCTAACAGCGATTCCTGCAATCTTTAACAGACGATCCTTTTAGCATGAGCTAAAGACATTGCCATGATCTAGTAGAGACATAGAAAATATTTTGCACATTTTCTTCTCATAAATTCATCAATATCCTATGCTAGGTGGGCATTTACATTCTAAACATTTCATTAAGCAGGTATATACAAGGTATAAGCAGGAGTACAAAGTGAACAGAGCATTGGGTCATACAGGTAGCAAGAGAGAATAATGACTATTATCTCAAACAGAAATCTCAATATTTTCCAATCCTAAGCAGAAAGCAAATACCAAAACCATCTAGTCTAATTTTAAGTTTCAGGGCTCTGATGGGGGCTCGTTAAATCAATTTAAAAATAGCCAACAGCACATACCTAATAAAAACATTTTCAATAGACTTTCTCAGTATTTTATGAGGGCTGAATTATCAATAAATATACTTAAGAAAAGAGTAAAGTAACATGCTCAGATGAACTTTTCTCGTGCAGAATAAACATTACTCTTAAAAAATATTAAAGCAATCAGACATATTATTACAAAAAACAATTGTGGCTCCGGTGGACCAGGAGGACCACACAAGACCATAGGAATTAGGACAAGGAGCCGCAAAGGGCTGCTCCTCCTCAAAAATGGGACGACCAAAGGGGTACATTACTAACAAAAAAGAGTCCTTGGGAAAGTTCAAAAACCAACCAGCCAGAGGGGAGTCTTCTCCCTGTGTCCGTTTTGAGCCTCACAGGCAGGCTCTTGTTGTTCCCACGGTGGAGCTGCACAACTCGCAACTCAAGAATCACGGAGAAGAAAAAGTCTTTCTTTCAGGATAGGGCAATCACCCCCCAGGGCAAATACCCTCAATGATCCTATCCAGTGTCTCAGGCAGTGCACCAGTTTTCTTCACTTTAATCTAACAGGCACCAAGGGCATAGCACCTGTACCCTAAACTCAAGTCCTTCCCTAACTCCTGTATTTGCACCTCTGGCGCACTGCTCTTTTGTTGGGGCACAAATTGTACCCAATGTGCTCGGGCATCTTTTGATCAACAAACAAAGGCGTAGACTTGCATTCACTTTGGACCAGGACTAAGAGGCCTGATGCTAGGATCTCTGAAGCAACCCTTGTTTCAAAGGGGGTCACCTCAAGCAAAAGCCTCCTTGCCGTCCTTGTCGTTCTGTGACTCTCTCAGCTGGGCATCAAAAACTGGATCCACACAAAGATTTCTCCATCCTGATTTGTAACCCCGTCTTTCGCCCAAGACAGTGGCAGGGGTACACACTTCACGTCCCAGTGCTTCCGCCTTCACTGAGGTCCTAGTTGCCAGCAACGCCTATGCTGGTTACCTTCACTTTGGCTTCAAGCTGCAGTGGCGCTGACTCCCAGGCTGGATCTGATGTCCGGGCCCCTCTGGCAATGGTTGTAAGGCAGCAAATATCTATTGGTGGACAGAACAAGAGGTCTTTAGACAAGGCACAGAAATAATCTAACAACAGAGAGGATAGTCTCAGAATACTTCCTTAGTCTTGGGGCGCCCCATACATTAGCAAGGCACCCAAGAACCACTTCATCTATCTGAGAGTAGAAAACCCTGGACCTATTGGCAAGTATAAAAGGAACGTTTTGGTGAACTGACAAGAGTAATACATCACCCAATCCCAAGCAGCCAAGGAAGTCTGTGTTCATTTACTAAATTCTGAGGAAAAAAGAAAAACAATACAGACATACTCCAAATACTTATATTGGTGTATTCCTATATTACTAATCTGAAGAACCCTCAAGAAAAAGGAAATGTTCTACACTTTTACTCATAGATTTTACATTACTTGTACAGGACTGCAGACACTTGTAAAATAATTTCTCTTACAGGTTATGCTTAGGACCATGCTCTCATGTTATAGGTGCAGCAGGAAAATCTAAGACTGCTAATTTAACAGGGATTCTTATTGCAAAAAGAACTAAACTTCAACATAGTGAGTACTTTTTCTCCAGCAGAACATGTTATGACAAACAAATTCCTATAAAACAATATTTTCCTTCAAAATGTTTGCTAAGGATCACATGAGCGTCTTTCCTGCATTGTACTTTTCACGATCTGGACTATGCAACATCATTTTCAAAAGGAAAAAAAACCCTATCTCCAGCTCTAATAAGGGCTGTCAGCTTATTTACACAGGCTAGCTAATAAAAGACTAGCAATGCCCTTGCAAAACTGTATAGAACATGAGAATAACATAAACAATAATAGTGTTGCCACCTGAGATTTTTGAACAGAAACCCCCACTATACAATTTTCCTTAAAGATCAAATAAGGGAACATCAATCTGTTCTACTCATTCTTTCATACAGGATGGGCAGTAACATAGCTTATGTGTTTCATGTTTTTATTAATTCTAACAATTTTAAAACAGTATTACAGAATAGCCAATTGTAATTGTAATTGTAAGTAGCATTTATATAGCGCAGCTGTCACCCAACGGGCATCCTGGCGCTGGGATTACCTAAATCATTGTGCAGCTATAAAACTATGAATCATCATGCGCCAATCTCTCAAGGCTATTCTTTTGGAAAGAGCCTGGTTTTTAGCTTTTTTCTAAACTGCAGTTAGTCATCAGTCTGTCTGAGTTCACTTGGTAGTTCATTCCATAGCCTTGCGGCTGCATAGCCAAATGATCTACCTCCTAGTCAGGTTTTCTTGACTCGTGGGGTACATACTAGGTGGGCTGCCAAGGAACGAAGACTTCTAGCTGGGGAGTACCAAGTAAACATTCTCTGTAATGGTTTAGGCCCCATTTTGTGTGCCGCCTTATGAACAATGCAAAGTGCCTTAACTGTCATATGGCCATTTCCTAGACAGCTTTAGACAGACTCAAAAAAAGTGAGAAAAAGAAGAGAGAAAACATAATTTTGCCTACCCTTAATTTGTAGAGGAGCTAGCCTCCTTCCCCCATTTTGACAGTAGGAAAACCTGAAACAGGTTTTACTTCTGTCAACACTTTCAACCCCTATTTGTAGCAACTAGGCACAAACAAACTTGTAGGAGATATCTTAGAAAGTGGCTATTCTCTGATTCAGTCTAACATAATGCAAATTGAGTTAACTTTAAACCAATTTCTACAGCAATTGTACTAGATTAACATGAGGGCGCATGAATGCAAACTAAAATCCAGTTCCTCCTTATCGTAGCCCCTACACAGTATTCTTTAAACTAAAACCATTATTTTATATACCTGGCAGATCAATGTTCAACTGAGGGTTGTCTTCCTTTCGTGGCATAGGACTGCGCAAAACGTGTGTTTGCCAAAAATAGGAAGCAAAGCTTCTCTTTCTCTCTTTGCGCTATCATCTCGTCTTTCAAAAAACTTTCGAAGGTCGAAGTGTTCTAGCAAACATGACCCTGCTAAGTTGCTAAATGCAGAACTCTGACCTTTGACCCGTTCAGCAGCTGCTCATTTTTGTGTGCAAGGCTTGCCATGCGGTTTTGTAATGCAAAGCAACTCTGGAGAATCACAGCGAAAAGCAGTCCTATACTTATTTTCATTTATGTACAGTGGTGTGCAATCTAGTAATGCAGAGGCAGCTGTTTATTTTATACTTGCATATGTATACTTTTATTGAAGCCTAAGAGCACGTTAAAACTGCCTTGAGTGGTAGAACTGCTTGTAAAATTGTGAATTTAGCTCAATTTCGACTTTGGTGGTAGGGGCACTTAAAAATGAATATCCTACAATATTTTTGCATAATAGGAACCCCCAGAGTGTTCTCTAGATAGCCCAGGAATGGGAAATCAGAAATGCATAAGATATACCCTTATAAAAACAAGTTTTGTACGGCTGGGTAAAGTGACATTTCACATTTAAGTTCCCTTTTTCTCGGTACAGCACTGCTTAAATTCAACTTTGATGCTAGAAATTCACAGTATGATGATTAGGCTTTATAAAGATGAAAAAACGAATTTAAAGCATTTGTTTTTAACAATATATTTTTTCCCATATAATTAAATTATTATTTTTTATCAATAAAACCAACCATTTTAATGATTCCACATTGGAAAAGCAAGCTTCATTCGTAGCCTATCATATTTAAACGCATTCATTCATAACCCTAAGCACAGAAGCCTTACTTGAAACAGGAAAAGTCTGCGCCACTTTTAATAGCACAGTTATCATTTAACATCAGAACCATAGATATACTTATGTAAAGAAGGCATTAAGAAAGGAAATCCCTACTTTCAATTTTGTTCTCTGTTATCCAAAATAATGAAACTGGTTTTTAGAAACTTTTAAAATAGGGCAGGCCCTTATACCAGGTTTACACTGACTTAAAATATCGCTGACACAGCATTCCTGTCTGTGGCCGTGAGCAGGAATAGCCATATGCTATTTATGCAGCTGTTGTTTGTCAGCAGGCGTCGAATTTGCACGCCTTTCTCAGGAAAAAACCCTTTTATTATTTGAAATACCCTGACAGAGTTAAATCCCCATTTGCTGTGTCAAACGGTTGTCTTTTCAGTTAGTTAGTTTAAACACAGCTGTCGGAAAGCTTTTTTCTCGGGTGCTGAAAGAAAGGCATGTCACAGTCTATTTAAAAACTGAGGCATTTCAATGCAGTCAAATCTATCTTTCTATAATGTGTATTTAGTTCAGCAACGACCAAATTCACTCAAATGATGTGCATGCCTTTTAATGTCTAATACAATATTTAAAGAAAAGGCTGTAACATTGTGTATTTAAGTCTATTGATTACAAAACACACAATTTCGTTTTTCTACCTCTCTGTATGAGGCCTATTTTAATCCTATTGAATACGAATTCTAATTTTATGTTTAGCATTGTGGCAAGTTGCACACATGTATAGTGTCTTACTCTGTCAATTTAATAGTAACATGCAGCTGTTTAGCATATGTTACATAATTTATTTCTGGATTTTTATTTAATATGTAAGTAACTAAATGACATTTTGCATAACAGAATGATGACAGCAAAAAAACATAAACAAACTCATTGAGCTCATTCAGACAGTTACAGAAGGACACAACACAGCGCGCTTAAAGCTAGCCATTCGTACACAGAGTACTCACACAAATATTACCAATGTCAAACCAAAAACCCCACATAGACATTTAAACACACATTGAACCCACAAATCAACACTTAGGACTGCTTACAAAGTGTACGCAAGACCAACCTATTTGTAAATACTAATTGTAAGTCATATTTACAAGAAGAGCTCTCAAAAGTAGCCCAAAAAACTGTTCCATGGTCAAATTCGCCAGTTTTGGCTGGTAGAACACTCAAAAGCGCTCTGCATATCACCACTTATGAATGTTACTAAGTGCGCAGATCCGGATCCGTTTTATGTACATATTTAGTTCCATGGGGTACTTAGTCACCAAGGAAGAAATATCTTTTTACTATACCTAAACCTATTTAGGTATCCCCTCTGAGGGAGTCAACTGAGTACTTCCTAAATCCATATCGGTACCTCCAAGACAGCAACACTTTCAACAAAGTGTACTGGTAACAGGCATGCCAAAAATATTATAGCATATATAATATTATACTCCAAGTGACACTTAACACAATGTGTGCCGTTCAAGTTTTCAAAATTAGAGAAAAATCTCCTCATTACCTGCCTATATGAATTGCAATGCATATATAATTACAAAACAAATTCCAAAATTGGCCAATCATACAAACAAAGCCACAGTAAGTGTTACTAAAACTACCTTACCAATCAAAGGCATCAAACCAACAGCAAGTGCCGCAAAACGGCTCTTACCAATCAAATGGTGTCCAGGTTCCAACTGCCAAGTTCTGAGTGACCTAACGGTCGTTTTAAAATACTCACGCCAAAGAAGTTCTCAGTCGGGAGCGGCAAACACTTGGAGGATCAGATCAGGAAGACCAGAAATATACTGGGCTGGAAAACAAAACAATCTCCGTGCGCTGGGTACCTCCTCAGTAGATTCCTGTCCTGTACTCCTCAGTAGATTCCTGTCTTCCTTCAAGACCACTCCCTTGGATAGCCGCTGCACCGATGAGTCCCACTTTCGGGCGCCATTTGTAGAAATAAAAACCTTCTTAGGGGTTCACTGATACATCTGGTCCTTAAGACCAACAAAGAAGAGATTGGCACAGAAGCTGTAATATCAAAAAAACATGTTTTATTAACCTCAGATGAGGGAGATTGCATCTTACGGTACCCGCAGGCCACTGTAGGAGGCATTCTAATGAGTGCAGAGAACAGGGTCCTTATATATGCATTTGTTATATAGTCAGCATAAAATCAAGGGGAGGTCCTAGCACATACAAGCATGCTTATTGACTAATATGGGCATACAAAATTTGCTTGCTCCACAAAGTGGGAGGGGAGACTAAACTGCTTACATGAGTAAGAATAGCTTGACAGTTGTATACTAGGAGCAGGTGCATTCTACCAGTTAGGCCTCTCTGAGCATGTGCAAGACTCTGGAAGAAGGAGAAAGCACATGGCGAGCACATGGCTAACTAAAATGGCTGCCAAGTACAAAATGGCTTTCAGCTCATGCTAACAGCGATTCCTGCAATCTTTAACACACGGGGAAGGGATGGGTGCTCCAACCCCGGCCACTCCAGTGGGGAATGCAACCCCTAGTGGGGCCAGCAGAGAATTGCCAGCAAGCAGCTCAGGTGTGGACTCAGCAAAGGAGAAGCCAGCAGAACCAGCGGGGGCAGCCGCAACAGGTAAGCGGCAGACTTTGCCAGTGTTAGGTGTGGGGGAAGCGCGCACCGCTAGGGAGCAGCTGGCAAGACATGTCACGCAGGAAGTGAAAGAGAAGATTTGGAAGGGGAGTTATATCAGTATGTTCTCTCTGCTGCTTGATGAAACTGAAAGAGAGGAGACCAAGAAAAAGAAGGATTGGATGCTCCCTAGGGAGTGGGCAAGCGAATTGCAAAAATATAGGATTGAGGAAACTTTGATCAACTGGGTGAGGGGTTTTTCAGTTTACATGGCTGTTATGGCAGAGCGTTTCCCAAATTTGGCCGCAGAAATGGCATGCTACCAGAGCAGGATCACTGGGGCACACGACAAATATGGGGGCATAGGGTGGAAGGAATATGATAAAAGCTTCAGAAGAGCTAAGGCCTCAGATCCTGCCCTCACCTGGGACCAAATCGATATGATTTCATGGTTAGACCAATTTGGTGGTGGGTCACAAGACAGTGCAAAGGGCCAGTCCTTTCAGTCTTTTCGGTCATTTCCCCCCGCTACCTCCAGTAGTGGGGGAGGTAAAAAAGGGGTGTGTTGGGACTTCAACAGGTGCACATGCTCTAGGGCACCAGGCACGTGTAAGTTCAAGCATATGCTCTTTCTGTGCCAATACATCACACCCTGAATCCAAGTGTTTTAAAAAATCAAAAGATAGAGGGAAAAAGAAGCAGGAGTGGTGATATTTTATTGAATAAAGCACGTTCTCCCATCAAAACAGCTGCATTGATCCCATGGTTAAACAGATACACTTGTCCTTCATCTGCCAGGTTGTTGCTAGACGGTTTCACGTATGGTTTTAGGATTCCCGCGCCAGATTATGTAGGGACACCCGAGTGCAGGAATCAGCTATCGGTCAGGGCCAATCCAAGTGTGGCTGCAACAAAAATAGAGAAAGAGCTGCGCCTGGGCAGAGTAGCAGGACCATTTGACACCATCCCAGTTAGGAATTTTGTCTGTTCACCCCTGGGGGTGGTCCCTAAAAAAGACTCAGGGGAGTTCAGGTTGATTCATAACCTGTCTGCACCCAGGGGGAAATCCTTGAATGATGCTATTGACGAGGAGCTGTGCACAGTCAAATACGCATCTTTTGATCAAGCTGCCGAGATGCTCAGGGGTTTGGGCCCTGGCGCGCTGCTGGCGAAGTCAGACATTGAGTCAGCTTTCCGCCTGTTGCCAGTCCACCCTTTAGATTTTCACTTACTGGGTTTCCAGTTCCAGGGAAAATACTTCATGGATATGTGCATGCCCATGGGTTGCTCGGTCTCCTGCGCATACTTTGAAAAATTCAGTTCATTTTTGGAATGGGTTTTTAGGCAGGTGACTGGGCACCATAGAAACTGTAGTTACAGACTCATTAGACATCTTGGGCCTGAAATTTAGATTTTCTAATGCAACACAGTTGTACCTTTTTAATATCTATCTGAGACCCAGGGGGTGCTCAAAAGAAGCACCATTATTAGAACACTTTAAGGAGGTTCTGGGATCTATAGATCACACAGATGTTACCATCATTGGGGGCGACTTTAACTGCTGTTACGAACCAATGGTGGGACTCGAAGTAGTGTCTGAAGAGGAAGATCAACTCAGAGGCATCCCCCTTCTTCAGACAAAAAATGCAGCGAGGTGTACCACCTCTGCCATTCAAATGTTTCACTTCACCATCGAAAAGGGTTTAGAGCATGCAATGGTCGGTTCCCCTCAGATTTTGCTTACGCAAACACTTTTGTAAGAGGAAACACTGGGTCAAGAATAGATTACATACTTATTAGTACACCACACTGGGCACATGCATTGGATTTTAAGGTCGGCAACAGATTGGAGAGCGACCATCTCCCGCTATGCTTGGATTTAGATGGAAAATATTTCCCATTCCATGAAACTCTGGAACTTGACCCAGGACTAGAATTAAGGCAGCCCCTGGTAACAAATAACCGAAGGTCAGTTAGATGGCCCACTATCTTAGATCAAGTCGAACCCCTAACTAGTATTTACAACATTTTTAGTGCTTTGGTAGGTTCCTACCTGGAAAAAGATCGTGAAATTGTTAAAATAACGGGCATCCATAAAAAACTAGTAGAGGAAATACAAGTAAACCTAACTGAGCCCCAAACAAAAAAGAAAACTGTAAAGGCAGGGGCACAGCCACCTAATCCTTGGTATGACAAGGAATGTAGACTGGCCAAAACTAGGCTTATTAGTGCCCTCATAAACAAAAACCGAATTGAGATTAGAGTAGAAAGAGCTAAATATAAGAAAATGCAAAAGATAGCCCAAAGAAACTGGGAAGACAGTATCTGGGAAGAGCTTATAACTGCGGCAAAAATAGGGACCAAACCATGTTTTGGAAACTAATGACTCATGGAAGCAGATATGATACGACGGTTTCTGACTATTACTTAGATCCTACCACCTGGCAAAGACATTTTACAAACCTTTATGATACCACTGATGACTTAGAACTGGCTAGATACTCTCCATCTAATCCTTGGGGGTCCTTGTTTTTAAACCAAACAACACCACTACAGTTTAGTATGGAGGAGACCGCCCTTGCTGTAGCAGCTATCAAACCATCAAAGGCACCAGGTCCCGATAGAATTCCAGGGGACCTTTTTAAACACAGTCAGGAAGTATGGGTACCGTACATAAATGAATTAACAAACGCAATAGCTAGGGGACAGGCGGTGCCAGCTTCCTGGAAGGGAGCCGAGATAGTCCCCATTTATAAAAAGGGCAGCAGGGAAGACCCTGCAAATTATAGGCCTATAAGCCTGATAGATGTTCTACAAAAGGTTTATGCAAAACAGATTTTAACTAGGCTCACTGATTGGATGACAGAAGAAAATGTACTATCATCATGCCAGGCAGGATTTAGGCAAAAAACAAGCACATTAGACCAGGTATTTAGATTGATGATTATATGTTGGAAATACACTAGATTAAGATCTAGCCACCTATATGTCGCCTTTATTGACCTAAACGATACAAAAGGGGATGATGGACGGAACGCTTGAGCCAATCAAACACTCACCCCCAGTCAACTGATCTGGGTTTAATCCATCATCATTCTTTAGCTCACTCCACCACCCCAGTTCAGACATGGCCATATGCAAATCAGTCTGACCCTGTGCCTCATGGGAACAGTCCAGCCCGAACTGCCAAGCCATGTCTTCCCTGGACCGGAAACAAGCATCCTAGGACCGGTTTCTGGCATTACAGCCGTCATCAGCCAGGCTTGCTTGAATCCAGTGGCAAAGTGAGCAAGGGACCCACGTCTGGGCATACCCCCGCCAACTTAGGGCGACCAAAGCGATACAAAAGGGGATGATGGACGGAACGCTTGAGCCAATCAAACACTCACCCCCAGTCAACTGATCTGGGTTTAATCCATCATCATTCTTTAGCTCACTCCACCACCCCAGTTCAGACATGGCCATATGCAAATCAGTCTGACCCTGTGCCTCATGGGAACAGTCCAGCCCGAACTGCCAAGCCATGTCTTCCCTGGACCGGAAACAAGCATCCTAGGACCGGTTTCTGGCATTACAGCCGTCATCAGCCAGGCTTGCTTGAATCCAGTGGCAAAGTGAGCAAGGGACCCACGTCTGGGCATACCCCCGCCAACTTAGGGCGACCAAAGCGATACAAAAGGGGATGATGGACGGAACGCTTGAGCCAATCAAACACTCACCCCCAGTCAACTGATCTGGGTTTAATCCATCATCATTCTTTAGCTCACTCCACCACCCCAGTTCAGACATGGCCATATGCAAATCAGTCTGACCCTGTGCCTCATGGGAACAGTTGGCGGGGTATGCCCAGACGTGGGTCCCTTGCTCACTTTGCCACTGGATTCAAGCAAGCCTGGCTGATGACGGCTGAAATGCCAGAAACCGGTCCTAGGATGCTTGTTTCCGGTCCAGGGAAGACATGGCTTGGCAGTTCGGGCTGGACTGTTCCCATGAGGCACAGGGTCAGACTGATTTGCATATGGCCATGTCTGAACTGGGGTGGTGGAGTGAGCTAAAGAATGATGATGGATTAAACCCAGATCAGTTGACTGGGGGTGAGTGTTTGATTGGCTCAAACGTTCCGTCCATCATCCCCTTTTGTATCGCTTTATTGACCTAAAGGCGGCATTCGATTCCATCCCCAGGGCACAGTTGTGGGAATCCTTACACCAACAGGGTGTTCCTGATGAGATTTTAATCCAAATTATCAGACTACACCAAGACAACTACGCAAAAGTGCGATGGGGCAAGGGAGGTGAGCTAACTGATGAGATTCCTGTCAGGAGGGGAGTGCGCCAGGGCTGTGTCCTGGCGCCGACTCTATTCCTCTTGTATGTAAATGACCTGGTTGACCACCTGCAAAACTGTGTACATGATTCCCCTAAATTGGGAGGTAATCACATCTGTGCCCTAACATTTGCGGATCGACACTATCTTATTGTCCCAAACACCTAACTGGCTTGCAGAATTTGCTTTACAGCTTAAATGATTACTGTAAAGCAAAAGGTCTTGAGGTGAACCCAACAAAAACGAAATACATGACAGTAAGGCCACACAGAAGTTTTAAGAATAAAATATACCTCAAAGGTACAGAACTAGAACGAGTATCTAATTTCGTATACTTGGAGGTCACCTTAGACTCAAAACTTTCTTGGGCGCCACAAATAGAGAAGTCGAAGGCTATTTTAACACAGAACTCCATCCCTATTGTAAAAAAACAATTTGCAACATCCTCCAAAGCTATTACTCCAGCCCTGGAAGTATACAAGGCCAGAGCCCAATCTGCTGCCCTAGATGGTGCGGAGATTTGGGGAAGTGGAACCCTCAAACCCTTAACAATAGCAGAAAACAAAATCCTGAGAATGTTTGTTGCCCTTCCTCAATGTACTCCATTGATTCCCCTGACCTATGACTTGGGTATTAAACGCTTGGAGTATTTGGCAATTTGGAGAACTCTGTCGCTCTGGATCAGAACCTGGATAACACCGGAGCTAATTGTGTACAGAGAATCATTGATCGAACTTCTGGCACTCGACACTCAAACCACGTTCCCCTGGTTGATCCACATTAGAAAGTGGCTTTTGGATCTAGGACTTAGCAGATATTGGTCGAACCCAAGTCTGCTGACTCCTGAGTCAAAAAGCGAAATTAAATTGTTATTTTGGGAATTTGTGAAACACAAGGTAACTCAAAATGGTTCACATGGAAGTTTAACTATACATTTCCTTGAGTTTAAAACGACACCTCATTTCGAGCCTTTTTAGATGAGATAGAACCGCTACTGGCAAAGTGTTTATATTTGAAATTTAGATAATGAATTTTACAACTAAACAGCTTTGTTGCAAAATGGTCAAGGCTACAAAACAAGGAGGGGGACCCTCAATGTGCCTTATGTCAAATGGGGGTTGATGAAGATATTGCACACGTTTTGTTTTTCTGCCCAGCATACAAACTAGCTAGAAGGATATGGATAAAACCATTAGCCAGGTGCCTTAGTGTCAGGAGAATGAATGTTATGCTGAGAATATTAAAAACTGATAACTCCTGCTTAATAGTCTTTAGTCTCAGTCGATTTCTACTGGCTATTAATTTTATAAGGAAAAAGGAGGGCAAAACCTATAACTTTATAAATCTGGCTGTTAATTCAAAGTATCTACTTAGATATAATGTACAATCTGGCAGAAACAAATACGACAAAACTCATAATGAACTGTATATTATGGTCAAGATTGAACAAAAACCTTAAAAGGAAATAGTAGAAGTGTCGGTGTAAAAATTGAAGTCTTTTAAGTCTACATGTACTGTATTAGTTTCCAAGTTTTTAGTAACAATTCAATGATTTTAAGTTTTGATAGTTTTTATTACAGGCACCTCATGGGATTTTAAAGAATATCTAAATTTTAGTAGATTCTTTTAATAGTTTGGATATAAATCAATTCATGCCGATGGTCCTGTGGTATAATGAAATAATTTGAACCACTCTATACCTAATGCACATGCACTTTCTAAGAATTTATCATTATCATAGAATAAATTGTGTTTTCTAGCTATAACATTGCACAGGCACTTTATAAGCGAACAAGTTAACAGGGCAATTTTTATATTTTTTAAAAAAAGAGGTGGTATTTACCTAGATTTCATAAGAACTGTAAATAGACTACATGTACATAAATTTGACAATGTGAGCAATGGAGAATGTATTTTAATTCTATTGATGCATCTATTGTATATTATTGTATATTATTGTTTTCTTACTTTTATGGCCTTATAGGCCGAAATAAAGTATTTGAATTGACTGGGCACCAGCATGTTTTGCACTACCTGGATGATTTCCTCTTCCTGTGGTAAGCAGGTTCTCAGGCGTGTGGGAGGGCACTGCGGGAGTTCTGCACGCTCATGCAGAGTTTTGGGGTTCCATTAGCGCCAGGAAAGACGGTCGGGCCATCCACAAAGATTGAGTTCTTGGGGATAGAGTTAGACTCAACCCAGGGATGTTTTCGGCTGCCCACAGATAAGGTTATTAAGTTCAGGGCACAGTTGCAGCACTGCTTGGACAAGGAGAAGGTTACGCTGCATCAGCTGCAGCAGACAGTGGGTCAGTTGAACTTTGCGTTGCTTATCATCCCAATGGCTCGACCATTTTCGCGATCCATCTCACAAGCCATGTCAGGTCTCAAAGAGAAACACCACCACACCAGGCTGTTTGCTGAGGTTAAGCAGGATATGCGGATTTGGATGGCATTCCTGCTTGACTTCAACGGAACGGTGATATGGCCCGGTCTGCCCACTTCTTCCGCTGAGTTGGGATTAATGACTGATTCTGCGGGTAGTGAGGGATTTGGAGCTATACTGGGCACCGAATGGGTGGCACAGCGGTGGCCGGCATGGTGGGTGGACAACGGTTTGACGAACAACATTGGGTTCTTAGAGCTTTTCCCTATCTTGGTGGCATTGTCAGTATGGCCAGAGCAATTACGGAATCAGTCAGTGGTTTTCTGGTCAGATAACATGACAGTAGTGGACTGCATCAACCAGCAGGCAGCAAAGTGTAAGATGATCCTCCGTCTGTTGAAAGAGATAATCTTGTTGTGCATGAAATTGAATATGCAATTTAGGGCTAAGCATGTCCCAGGAGTGTTAAACCATGCTGCTGATGCACTCTCTCGCTTCAAGATGCAGGTATTCAGGGCACATCTCCCAGCTGCGGCAGAGAACCAGACACCCTTCCCAGAACGACTTTGGCAGACTGGTGCCCCCAACTACCGGACCTCGTGGCAGCTAGCCTAGCACCCAAGACCAGGAAGGCCTACGAATGGGCGTTTTGGGCATACTGTACCTTTTTGGGGAAGGAGAGAGGTGGCATGATACTGGGGCGGTTCTCTCTTACCTGGGGGTGTTGAGAGATGAGGGGCGCTCAGTGGTAGCAGCAAGGAGACATATAGCAGCAATCTCTTTCTTCGCGCAAGCAAAGGGTAGGGGGGACCCTGCTAATAGTTTCACAGTCAGGAAAGCTCTGAAGGGTTGGCAGCGCCTCCAGGGTTCACAACCGGACCCAAGGCGGCCTATAGGGATTGATCTCCTGGCATCCATACTTGGGGCTCTTAGCCAGGTTTGCAACACTGAGGCGGAAGCCTTTTTGTTCCGTGCCGCGTTCTCACTGGCATTTTATGGCGCATTCAGAATTGGAGAGTTGGTGTCCAAAAACAAGCAAGATCAGCAGGGTGGTCTGCAGTTTAGCCATGTCAGGATCCAAGGTGACTCCTTGTTCTTATCTATTCAGAGATCTAAGACCGACCAGGAGGCCCGCGGGGAAGGGGTGGTGCTGCGCCGAGCGCAGGGGAGCACTTGCTGCCCTATCACCAACCTAGAGGCCTTTTTGAGGCAAAGGCCCAGGAGGTCAGGGGGGCCATTGTTAATTCATGCTGATGGTACCCCACTCACGAGGTTTCAGTTTAGGAGGGTCATGGACATGGCAGTGCTGAAGGCAGGTCTAGATCCCAGCAGCTTTGGAACACATTCATTCAGGATAGGAGCTGCCACCGAAGCAGCGGCAAGAGGTTTCACCAGGAGCGAGGTGCAGAAGATTGGCAGGTGGTTCTCCAATTGCTATAAGCGCTATGTGTGGCTGCATATGTTATGAGAACTGCTCAGACGGTTTGTTGATGCTGGGTTTCTTTTTCTGTTCATTTTACAGTTTCTCGATCCTGTCACGCAAGAGGGAAACTGGCGGCAGCACAGCACCACCCTGGATCATCACAAGAACGGGTGCACGCCCGGGACCAAGAAGCACACGTTGTGTGGGTTATTGGTCATTCATATGTGAGACGTCTAAGTAACTTTTTTCTTTCAGGCAACTATGAGAGGAGAGCAAGGGAGGCAGGTTTTAGGTTATCATTCCATGGACAGGGGGGCTGCGTTTGGGTCAATTCAGAGGCTTGGTGTTGGATCTGCTAGACAGGGATAGGGCTCGCCCCAGCATTATTATCCTGCACTTGGGAGGGAACGACTTGGTACAACTGGGTAGAAGGGGGCTGGTTGAAACACTAATCACTGAAGTGGGTTGGTTGGCACGGCTATGTCCGGGGTCCACCCTGGTTTGGTCACAGATGGTGCCGAGATTCCAATGGCGGGGAGGTGAGTCTGTGAGGGCATTGAACCACTTGGTGAAAAGAGTTAATAACAAATTGGCAAGGTTATTCAGGGCTCCACATCTACAGACGATCGCCCATGGGTGCATCAGGGGGGAACCGTGCTTCTTAAAAGACGGCGTCCATTTGTCCAAAGTGGGGAATGAAATCTTCATGGAGAATCTTCTGGCTTGGTTGGCTGGGTATAGGGACAGGGCATGACCTTTCAGTGAGCGTTTGGGGGGGGGCCTGATAGTCGGGCAACTATGCAGGCCTGTGGCGGTAAGGTCATGATTGGTGAGCAGTAAATTTAAGGTCCTTAGAGGGCGGTGCCATTCTTGAATGGGGTCGCCCAAGGGGGAGGGACAAGTGGTCTCTCACGGAACTCCAGGGGCAGTTACAGCCGGTTGGCTGGAAGGGTGCGGGGGGAGGGAAGTTACGCTTTCCAGTAGGCTGGTTGGCCACCCCGCACGCGCACAAGGGCGCAAGTAAACGGCGCATAACTGCAAGGGCCCCTTATGGAGTTAATCTGGGGGGCGTATGGGGGTGCTCGGGGGGGAAGTACCTCCCGGGGAACGGGCCCCCTGCGCATGCGCACTCCGGTTGGAGGGCGGGCATAGTTTGATCAGGATCGGGCGCCAGTCATTGACCTTGCCCTAGGCTCAAATAGGGATACGCAGAAAGATAATCGTATTTGATTATGTAATGTCTAGATTCGGATAGGAATGTCTATGTATTAGAGATATGTTAAGGTTAGCAAACATGACATATGTACCTATCAATGTAATCAAAAGTAATGCAATGGACTTTCTGCGTATTGTGTAAATAATGTATATAAAAATTGTTTTTAATTGAAATTTTTTAATAAATACGGCCGGGGGTTTAACGACCCCCTAATCCAAAACCTTTTGTGTAAAAATGATTTGCCACCTTGGGGGTGGATGGGAGGCGGTAATCCTCACACCGGTAAAAGTAAAAAGGGGCCAATTTTAGTAGGGGTTGTGGTCATAGGAAGAGGGGGTCTAGGCCGTACCTGGCCATATAGTAAGGCAGGGGCCGGCATCAGACACGCCGCACGTATGGCGGTCGTGCCGGCCCCCGATGACTATGCAAAGGTGTGCCCGTCGCGCGCAGCAGTGACGCGGCGGGCGTGCCCCATCAGGGATTGGTTTGTCCGGTTCGAGCCCCGGAAGTGATAATAATCACTTCCGGGGCGCTCGTCGCGCAAACGCCAGTGGCCGGTTGGAACCGGCTCCTGGGTGGACCCTAGGGCAATAAAAGGCTGGGGAGTGGTGAAGGCTGTCTCTTTGTGCGCCGCTCCCACAGCCTACACAGGCATCCTTTCGGGCCTCGCTAGGAGGCTCTATTTAAATTTCACCCACCCACCGTCCCCTAAAGCAAGGTTTTCAATGTTTTGTTTTGCAGTGGTTTTTTCTTTTCAGGTTGACTTGTTTGTGTTTTGTATGCGTATTGTTGTTTTCTTTCTCCTTTTCAGGAAGTGTTATTGTTTCTTTTTACAGGAAATGTTTAATTGTCGTATTTTATAGTGCTATTCCTTGGTCAGCGGTAAGGTCATGATTGGTGAGCAGTAAATTTAAGGTTCTTAGAGGGCGGCACCATTCTTGAATGGGGTCGCCCAAGGGGGAGGGACAAGTGGTCTCTCACGGAACTCCAGGGGCAGTTACAGCCGGTTGGCTGGAAGGGTGCGGGGGGAGGGAAGTTACGCTTTCCAGTAGGCTGGTTGGCCACCCCGCACGCGCACAAGGGCGCAAGTAAACGGTGCATAACTGCAAGGGCCCCTTATGGAGTTAATCTGCGGGGCGTATGGAGGTGCTTGGGGGGAAGTACCTCCCGGGGAACGGGCCTCCTGCTCATGCGCACTCCGGTTGGAGGGCGGGCATAGTTTGATCAGGATCGGGCGCCAGTCATTGACCTTGCCGTAGGCTCAAATAGGGATACGCAGAGAGATAATCGTATTTGATTATGTAATGTCTAGATTCGGATAGGAATGTCTATGTATTAGAGATATGTTAAGGTTAGCAAACATGACATATGTACCTATCAATGTAATCAAAAGTAATGCAATGGACTTTCTGCGTATTGTGTAAATAATGTATATAAAAATTGTTTTTAATTGAAATTTTTTAATAAATACGGCCGGGGGTTTAACGACCCCCTAATCCAAAACCTTTTGTGTAAAAATGATTTGCCACCTTGGGGGTGGATGGGAGGCGGTAATCCTCACACCGGTAAAAGTAAAAAGGGGCCAATTTTAGTAGGGGTTGTGGTCATAGGAAGAGGGGGTCTAGGCCGTACCTGGCCATATTACACCCAATTGGGGACCGGCACTACCGCCATAGATGCAGCGTGCCTGAGTGCCGGTTGGCGCCTTCCCATTTTCCACTTTATAGACGACTTGTTCACAATTTGTGCTGAGAACAGAGAGACAATGAAACATGCACTAAGACACCAAACACGGGACATGAAAGAATTCAATTCACTGACACCATCAGCTAAAGTATGTCAATCAACTGATGTGAATGGCTCAAGAAAAAAATTAACAGTTGGCAACCTCAGTGTATTTTAAACTGACAGACCACACCAAGCTTTTACGAGGAAGCAGTTTTCATCCTATGAGTTTAAAGAAACATTTATCATACACAAAATTGCTTAAGGCAGAAAGAATGGTATCTGACCCCGAATGAATCAGAGCAATGACAATAAATAATGCATAACAGGTTCTCGGAACACGGCTATTCGGGGGCGGCCATTCATCAAGTTAAACAGCAGGTGGATTGTGCAACACCAGCCATCTAGGTAAAGACGAGGGAGCATCTATGGCCAGTCACTCAGAAACCAAGTAGGCAGATCCACACATGAAGGTCAAAAATGTATGTATTTCATTCTCTATTCATTAAAAACGCGACTTTGTCCTTTTACTAACAAAAGTGTAAAGTGCAAATAAGTGCATGTTCCTGCACGTGTACTGTACAATCGAAAAACATTTTTAAAAACAAGAGTGAATGACCAAATTCATGTACTTGTGTTTCTAAATATTCACTGGAGTAGAAGAACTAAGCACATATTTTTTTTAAAAATGCCCTGTTATTTGCCTAAAAGGGGAATAAGAACACCAAAGAGATGTTAATCAAAATGAAATCAAATATTGATACTAGAAAATTGTTCTTAAAAGCAGGGAAAATTGAAACCTACTCATATCTAAATTGTAGTTTGGGGAAAGGAGAAAACTCAAGTATTTTGTTGCATGTGTGGTTGGAGGATGTACTTATTACATAAAATACTTCTGTGAGTATGCATATGTAAGAAACACAGGCCAAAAGGTTAAATGGAGATTCACTCTACAAAAGAGCAGCATTAGAACTAAGAATTATAAGGCACAAATTGCTTTACATTTTAATGCCAAGAATTATTTTAATAAAATTTGTTATCAGCGTTTGGAGGTGCATGATTGGAGAGATGGGGTGATAATAAAAAAGCTCTTATCACAAAGATAGCATTTGTGGATGAAAACACCAGATACACTACAATCTAAAGCTCCTAATGACGAAATTGAAATGAAATGTTTTTTATTGTCAAAGCACAGGTGACCGAACGTCCGCTGTGTATGTATTCAGACATTTGTCTTCAATTTAGGTAATTTAGAGGTGTAATGAGGTGAAGGTGCATATATTATTGAAAAGGAGGTACCAACACAAAAAAATGTTTTGGGAAGCTTGGGCATAATACCGAGCAGAATGCCCAAACAGGTTGATGTATCTTAAATGTTCTTATTGAGTTTACCTGCCTTTGTTTGAACATTTTGGTAATAACTCTATGCTTTGATTGATTACCACAATAAGAATTAAAGAAAGAAGATTACATAGTAGAACACAAGAAAGATTAATCTTTCGAGGAGCAAAAAGCAGGTAGTACTAATATAAATAAACAATTGCACGGCATCCGTAAACTCACAAGGTTTGTGGAATGATAGCCTACTCAAGAGGAAGATGGTGTTGGAAGAACTAGTTAACAATTTTAGGTAGGTGTTTGGGAAACAAATGAGCGTCGGTCAATATTGACAGAAGCTAGAAGAAAAATTATTCTGTCTTATTTATACATTATATCTACTATGAAAAATAGGTCCCTGAAGAAGCACCATGGGCAGTTTCTCTTTGTAAGTGGAAGAGCGTCGCCCCACTTGCTGCGAGTGCAGCTGTAAACACAGAATAATATAATGGTCATTACCGTTTTATTACTCTGAGTGCCGCTGGCCATAGCGAGTGTATGGGGGGGCAGATTCCTGCAGATTGCAGGATGACGTTGTAGGTGCTCAGTATGCATGTCAGATTGGCCAGCTGCCTACAGCCGGCCAATCTGACATGTGCTCTTCAAAGCCAGCAATCCCAGCACTGTAAAACAGCCAAGGGATTGCAGGCCTCAAAATGAGCACTGGGTCAGCCTGCTCCAGCCAATTCTGGAGCTGCCCTGCAGCTCCAGGATTGGTTGGATTCATGTTGCACAAGGAGGGAAGTCCTTCCCTTTCGTTCCTGCTCCTCATCAACCCCAGGATCGGCGCGGGGAGAGGAGCATTGGTTTGGAGTGCCCGGCGGCCGGCAGCATTTAATATGAGTGCCCTACCATTAATTAATGTTGCCAGTCGCCAATGAGAAGCACCATTTTAACACAAAATGCATTGGGTATTCTAAATAAATAATTCATAAAGACTGCAAATTAATTATGAAAGGAGTGGAATTTTATGGAAGTTGTAAAGAAAACAAACTTGTACTATGAATCATTAAATACATATGATAGCTATAGCACAGCATGAGAATCAACGGAGATTAATGGAGTGCATTAAAAGTGTGATTTTTCATCAAGCGGGTGCTCTGAGGAACTGGAATATTCCAGTCAATTTTATGTTCAGATGTATGCTTTGTGTCAGTGCTAAATGTTAACACACCAAAGAAACTTGAATAAAATATGATTTAGGAGCATTATAAATGATAGGGAATTTGGTAGGCTTTCAGGTTGTTCGGTATTTATACAAGAGTGGATTTTGCAACCAGGGTCGAATTCCAAATCAGGTGCGCTGTCCCTATTTGCATCATGCCGCACTGTTTACTAAATATGCTCAGTGAAGACTGGGAAAAAGCACCCAATGACAAAAATTGGCTGCTCCCTGTGCAGGTGCGCACTTGGGCATGTATTGGGAGTAGGGCATTAGTGAAAGGCAGATCGACTTCTTGAAGTTACTAGCCTGCCTTTCACCGGTAGTAGCAGCCCTGGCTTTACTTTGAAGCCAGGAGAGGAATCTCCTACAGCAGTCGGATGCTGTGGACGACTTCCCCTCCCTGCGGGGAGGAAGCCTTAGACGTGAGTGGGACCTTCACTCCCTCTTCAGGGGCACCACGTCATATGTGGCACACAATCAGTGGCCTCCTGACAGCTTCTTTACCCCTGCACCTATAATATGACAAAGAGTTCCATGCAAAAGAGGTCACGCCTCCTTTAGATCGCATCAGCACATATTAGCACCAATGCAATCCATATTACAGAAGTGACTGGTATTACACAATGGGCCGCAGATGATTGAGCAAAGAGCCCAGTGGTAGCAAAAAGGAGGCGCAAACGCCCATTGCGCCCCACAGATAGTTTATATAACATGGTCCAAGGAAGTATTTTTCCTTGAGTAACTGCTACCAGTAATAGCAGACAACCCATGGAGACTTCCACCTAATCCCCCCACCCCCCAGAAACTGAGTGATAAAACAGGTTCTAGAATTATTTTTTTAGAACTCCATTTTTTCTGCAATTTTCTAGAACTGGAGGATTTTAAACTCCTTTTTAAAAGTTGCAAAACAGAGTGGTACAAACAGGGAGTGGTACACAGAGCTGGTAGAAGTGAACTCCCTGTTCTTGGTGCACTGCCAGAGAAGGCTTCATACAATGCTCTTAATTAAATGTAGGAGCCTGTAGGAGGAGGGATTCTGCATCCCTTTACCGCTGGTACTGGCAGAGATTTTCAATTGTTCATCCAAATAAGCTGTAGACGTGTGTACGCTTTGGAAGCAATGCAGGTGATCTTAAATTGTGCTCTTGCTTCAATGGAAAATGTTAGAAGTTCAGGAATAACGTGGCCAAATTTCTTACATCCAGAAACAAAGGGAGTGGTCCCATATAGAACAGAACTCTGAGAGGTAGATGACAATTTGGTAGATCAATGAGAATCAAATTCCATAATGCAGTATGTAAAAAACAAGCACCTAAACAAAGGTCTTTAAATCTTGTTCAGGACTAAACCGCCTGATACCCCTTAGCAAGCTAAGTTGGAAATGTATGTTCTTGGACTTGGCAGCAGCTTTAACATGCATGGGCAATTCTCTGCTGAGGATGAAAACCAGGGATTTGGCATTGTCCATGATGGCAAGTATACCATACAGGAGAATACAGGAGTCAATCATGACTGAGATTCACAGACATTGTGTTGTTGGGGGTGGGGGGCTGAGTCACTGGCGTAGCAAGGGGGGGGCGGAGGGGCGGTACGCCCCGGGCGGCACGAGATTTGGGGGCGGCAGGTAAATTTATCGCCAGCACCCCCCCCGCCCCCTGCTCTTAGGCGCTCGGCGGCGGCAAAGGCAGGGACCGCCACGGGCGGCAGAGTGCCTAGCTACGCCACTGGGCTGAGTCTGTCTTTAGACATTTTCCAGAGTGTTTGACATCAAACAAAAGTCATTCAGATAACACTTGGTAATATCTGCATACTGATGATAAAGTATCCTAGAGTTCCTGAAGATAGCCCTGAGTTATTCCAAATACAGATTAAACAGTGTCAGAGACAGAATGGAACCTCGAGGAACCTATTGTTACCGACTGACGTGCGAGGAATCTCTCCTTTGCGGACTACAATTACCAGGCCCCTGTGGGATGCAGCTGATGGAGAACAGGTGAGCTCTTCCTCAACAGTTTCCAGTTTTGGCAAACTATATAGTGAATTGATCCATCGCGCTACACTGGACATACTAGAAATCACTCCTTTGCAACTACAATTACCAGGCTGCAGGGGGTGGAGAGGAGGTGGGCTCTTCCTCACCAGTTTCCAGTTCTAGCAGACTGCATAGCACGTTGATCCACCCCGCTGCATGGGACCGGGTGAAGACCAGGCCCACCTGCGCTCATCTTTTGACTGAGGCTAGGTTGGGCCAACTCTCTTTCTCCTTCGTCGTTGATGATTCCACAGTGGGGAAACGAAAAACCGCAGTTAACCCAGGCGTCCTGTCTAGTGGGTCAACTATTGAAAATTGTTTTAGTACACCCTGTTGTGGAAATAGACAGCTGCGGCCTGTGCAGGTAAGAGCGGTGGGGCCGGATTGGGGGGGGGGGGGGATTTCGACGGACGATGACGAGGCAAAATTAAATAGATAAATAATTTTCCCTCCTCGTCGTCTGTCAAAATCCCCCTCCCCTCCCCACCCGGCCCCACTGCTCTTACCTGCACGTGCAGTGGATAGAAATAGAGCTCCCTGAAAGGAGACTTTCATGTGATGGTTGTGCCCCAGAGTGCCCACCATCAAGTCTCCCTGCTCCAAGCCATAATACCATTGTCGAAGTGATTACTGACCCCAGCTCACATCTGGATTCTGTATCTAACAGTATCTCTCCGACCACTGAGTTCACTGTTAAACGTAAGACTAGTGGCCCGAGAGACCTAAACTTTGAAGATAAAAGCACAAATGTTTCTTGCAAAAAATTGCCTCCTTCTTTGCGTGAGCTTTTATTGCTGGAATAAATGTGCCGTAGGTTTAAAATTATGATAAGGGAACACTTTATTTCTAGTAATAATCTGTACAATACAAGGTACCCAATGGCAAATTAATAGATCAAAAACTAAATAAAGAAACAAATTCTTTTTTTTAAAAACATATAGTGGTGCAGTGAGTGTGGGTGCGTGAAAATAAGCTTGGCGCTGTCTTTATGAAGTGATAAACTCAGGTAATAAACTGTGAACAACATGTGTATCAGTAAATGAATAGCACAGCCCATCAAGACAATTCCAATTTATACAATCATATAGGGTCTGTGTATTTTAAGGTTGACGGTGTTTTGATCCCATTATGGATAGTGAGACAATCATCAGGACTCAAAGAATTGTAAGCCCGAGACAGAGCTGAAATATTGATTGGAAAAAGTCATAAAAAGGAAGCAGTACAAGGCATGTTGCATGAAAGATTGTTAGAAAAGTAAACCCGTACTCACAGAGTCAAGAAGAAGGCAAGTGCACTAGAAGAAAAGAGAGCAAGTGACATGCAATTAGCGAGTGCCGCACCTGGGCGGCGTATGCTTTGGGTGGGGAACCGTTTTAAGCAGTAATCCTGTTACCAGGCTACACGCTGTGGCCTCAGTGGCGTAGCTAAACCTTTGGCCGCCCACGGCGGCTTGTAAGAGCGGGAGGGTGCTGGCAGATTCCCACAATGGCCGCAGGTATGAGCGGGGGTGGGAGGATCCCGCCGCCCCCAAAACTTGTGTCGCCCGGAGCGGTCTGCCCCCTCCCTTGCTACGCCACTGTGCGGCCTGTTCGTTTGCTAGCAGACGTTTGATGGAAGCTCTCTCCAAAAGACCTGGGATACAAGGGGAGGTTGCAGTGTCTCGCACTCTCTATAAGATCACCCTTAGACATACGCAAAATAGATTAAGGCAAATAATTGTCATGCATTAATCTCAGCGTGCAAATTAAAAAGTCCCAATGTACTTTGGCAAACCGTTATTCCCATATGATCCAATACTAGTGTGCTGACAAGGGCTGAGCACCCTTAGATCATTGGGTCACTCATTTCTCAAAACAATTATTGCTTTAAGATTAGCAATGACGAGAGCAACAGCCAACAAAGCTGTTCAGTTTTAGATATGAATCTATCTATAGAGCTTCATGAAGTAGTTCTTGCTCTGCAGGAGTGTTACTCCAATAAAGATCCAGGCCCGGATGGGGAGCCCATTGACTTGTTCAAGTGTAATACTAATCTTTGGGCCCCTTTGCTCACTAGCATATTTTATAGTATGTGTACTACTTCATTGTCTCCTACCTGGTCATCTTCTGATTGTCCCCATCTTCAAAAATGGCAACTGACTTGAACCACTTTGCGACAGGCCCATCGCTTTATTGACTCATTGGTTACTGTGCTGGGGAGAGTTATCTTTAATAGAATTAGGTTCTAGTCAAATGAGCTGAATATTTCCATCCCTTGTCAGCATGGATTCAGAGAGGGTCTTGGTACAATGAAGCAGTGCTTGAATCTTCTTCTTATTATATGCAAATAGACTTTAGCCAAGCACTGCCCATTGTACCTCGCCATCATGGATTTCTCATGTGTTCAGTCGCATTAATCATTCTAAATTATGGCTGCTACTCCTGGAGATGGGTTTAGATGAGACCTTGGTGAATTTTCTTTCTATTCTCCATAGTAGCCTGTCTGCCCGCGTTAGATTTGGTTCACGTGCAGAGTGCTCGGACTCATTTGCTCTTGAGCGAGTAATACGACAGGGTTGCATCCTGACCTCTCTTTTATTTATTTCCTATATTAATAAATCAAATTCATCATTATGGGACTGTGCCCAGGATGTGCCGCTGGTCCCCTCTACCCTTATCCCAGATCTGCTATACGCAGATGGCGCTTTGTTATTGACGCGTATCCTCAAGGCTTTAAAAAACGTAGCCAAAGCTTTTTCAAAATTCATGACTGAGATTAATTTAGACACTTGGGGGCAAATTTATGAAAAAATGGCGCAGTGCTGCGCACAATGGGCTGCCTAACGCCAATGCAGGCACCCTTCTGCGTTGCATGCAGGATTGTTTTTGTGCAGGAAGAGACAACTTCCTGCACAAAAACAATCCTGAGAGGCATAGAAAGAGAAAGTAATGAGGAGAAATAAAGATATTTCTCCTCGTTATGCCTCTCCTGGTGGGACGTATTTTTTAACGCATTCCCAAGTTTACACGGTCTTGTAAATCTGGGAATGCATCAAAAACCATGGGAGTTGTGTGGGAACACTCACGCAAAGCCCATGGAACGCCTTCCAAGGGCAGAGTAATGCAAAGCAGCGATTTGCGCTGTTACTCCAGATTTTTGTAGCCATTCATAGCCACAGAAACTTGGCTTTGTGTGGCTTCAAAATCTGGCTTAGAGGTTTGTGTCATGCATGTACCATGTTGCATGGCTCAAAAGTGACGCAACCCTCTCATAAATATGCCCCTAATTATTCAAAGCCCCAATCATGGCTTGTGGTTCCAAAAGTCTGAATAAGATATATGACAAAGAACACTTCTCCAAAACCAATTATTTAGTATAAGGCATTATGTCCAAGGTAAAATTACAATTGTCCAACAGACCAATGGTTTTCAATTTTTATTATTAAAAAATATACCATATTTATAAATCATGTTTTTCTTTTATAGAATACATATACATTTCATTATAAAAAATACACCAACAAACTATGAAGAATAAATACTTGACAAAAAACATAACACATTGCCAAGACAAATGAACAGTAGACAACAAACAATATTGACACAAGGAAAATACACAAACGCACTAGAACAGAATTCAATATATGCCCAGTTAATCAAATCATTGCTCAAACATGTTTCAAAAAGAAAAGCGCCGACGCACGTTTCGGAAGTGGCACATAAATAGAAAATTCCTTCATCAGGGCGCTGAGAGTACAACTAGATCAGTGGCTTAAAGTCATCTGTAGAACATGCACTGTTGCTGAATACGTAGTGCAGGGAAGAAGTGTTCTTTGTCATATATCTTGTTGTTTTCACTGCCTCCTTCTCCTTACATATTTACTTAGCCGGGTCTGGTGGCTCAGTGGACTAATGCATCCACCGCAGGGGCCTGTGTTCGACCTCATGGTCACAGGTTCGAATCCCGGGGGGTCCACTCAGCCTTTCATCCATTTGAGGTCGATAAAATGAGTACCATTGAGTTGGGTAACAATAAACATCTGTTATTCAGCGCCAAGATGCCCCGTTGCTGGGGTGAACGTGCGCTTTACAAATACACATGTTATGTTTATTCTCCCAGGGACCCTCTTGTTTTCTCCAAAAGTCTGAGTTTGCATACGCTCTCTATTAATGATAAGGTGATGAAGAGGCCCTATTTCCTCTGTTTGGAGGAATTTTTGATTCCACTACTTCTTTGAATTCCAACTTAGCTATAAGATGTAAAAAAAAAAATCTCAATCTGTGGAGCACTTTTTAATTTGACTCCTGCTGTAGGAGTCAAACACATTGTGGTGTTTATGGTTATATGCATAAAAAAGAGTGTGCCCAATCGCAACCTATCGGACTGGAATATGGGACTATGCCAATGTTTTGCCTCTCCAGCATGAGAAGAACCGTTTTCAATGTCTCCTCTTTTCACCCCCCAGGAACCCTTATTTTGTTTGCCATGAAGAACTGGGACTTCCTTTTATTGAGGGCCAATTAAATTTGCACCCTTGTTCATTTGGTTGTCCATTTGGACCAATCATCATCCTTCTTTAAATAGGCTTGTTATTAGGGACTGACTAAACTGAGATAAGGGTTTGAATATTCCATGGCTGTCCTACATTAAACAGTCCTTGGGGGATTTGGGAAGGTCAGCTCTATTGGAAAATCCACGTTCAATCTGTACACCAGACAAAATTTGGTTAAAGCATAGATTTATTGATCATAGACGACTTGATAGGGAAGGTAAAGAACTAAACAAACCCATGATACATCAATATGTTTCCCTGCAGACCACCTTTCGCATAGAACTTTAATGTACACCACCTGCCGTTGGGAGAGGACATTCTTATTTCGCTTTAGAACTGGCTCTCTGTTTTTTTTGCTTTTTTTCCCCTGGGATATCAGGAAAGAGATAACATGGAGAATTGGGTTTGTGATAATCTGTCCAGACTTTGCTGCACTTTATTTTGTTTTGTAAGCATTACCAAAAATACACTGAGAATCTTAATTCCTCTGCTTAACCGTAAGAACTTCAAAAATGTAGACTCGCATTACACTTCTTGCAGTTGTTACAGGATGAAGAGGTATGTTTTATGTTGGATCATATCTTAAATTGATTGGAAGTTGCTCGTTTAATGATTTTCTGCTAAGTTTTACTTTCATGATTATCTCGATATAATCAAATAAAGTTTTTATTGATCGAGTGACAGAGTGAGGTATAGAGCTACCTATTTTAACTGCTTGGATTTGGTCTAACGGATAGGAAGTGAACCAGTTTTGCATTACTAATTTGATGCTCAGTCGTTCTTTAAAGATGTTGATCAGTGTAGATGAGTGTACCAAAATCAACTAGAAGGTCTAAGAGCACAAGTAAGCAAGATATTACCTCAGTTAAAAAAGCAGAGTACATAGTCAACAACTTGGGAAGGCCAGTCTCAATGCTGCAGGTCTTCCTGAACTAAGACTGAAAATTGTCTAAGAGATTGTTTGATTGGATGTAATGAGAATGTTGGGAGCAGTCACAAGTTCCAGGCACCTTCCCTAAGAAAGGCGACCTGATGCAAGATGAAAGGGAATTATCAGCTGTGAGGTTCTTCTAAAGGAATGAGGCCTGTCCAATTTTCAGATAGTCAGGGAGCGCACCTTCCACAAGCAACAAATACATCAGGGTAGGGTAGCAAATGTGTGACCAGTTGCTTACAAATATATCCAGGCACTGGGCATGTAAAATGGTTCTAGTTTTTCACTTTGGTTATTCTTTTGAGTAAGCCAAACTCCAAGATATCAGTATAATGAGACCACATCACCTTACCCAGGAATCCCTCCTACCCATCTTGTCCTCTGTTAAAAGCGGGTCGCCTCTTGATCCTGCACCACTCAACATTCTTAAACGGGTACTACCCACAATCATCCCCCCCATTACCCACCTAATCAGTGCATCCCTAACATCGGGATCAGTCCCTCCTGAATGGAAAAAAGCAATGGTCAAAGCATTGCTAAAAAAACCTCACTTGGATACGGCCGAACTGGGTAATTACCGCCCCATTTCGCTTCTCCCTGGTATTAGCAAACTGGCGGAAAAACATGTCAACAACTTACTGTCGGCATTCCTTGAATCCCATGACCATCTCCATTTTTCACAAACTGGTTTCCGGCCCCATCAAGGCACCGAAACAGCTCTGCTATCGGTGGTGGAAACATCAAGAAAGATCCTTGACCAGGGAGGGTCCGCCGTCATAATCCTCCTCGACCTAAGCGCAGCCTTCGACACGGTGAACCATCATACCCTGGTTCACCGTCTCAAGAAGGTGGGAGTGTCAGGAACAGCCCTGTTATGGCTTCAATCGTTCCTTGAAAATAGACACTTTCAGGTATTCGAAGGAGACACCCTATCCAAATCCCTCCCTTTGCAGTGTGGAGTTCCTCAGGGCTCGTCCCTGAGCCCCACTCTTTTCAATGTGTATATGGCCACGTTGGCGGATATTGTATCCCCCTTCGGTGTCCATATAGTTACATACGCTGATGACACCCAGCTGGTTGTAGAATTTAATCAGGCTGAGCAGTCACCCACAGATCTTCACTCCTGCCTTAAGGAAGTTACCAACTGGATGAGCCTATCCCATCTAAAGCTCAACGGTGACAAAATCGAGCTGATGGTGCTCGGTAACCAGTTAAGCTTCAAATCTAGCACTATGTGGCCAGCCTGTATGGGCCCAGCTCCCATCCCAAAAACCGAAATAAAGAGCTTGGGAATCTGGTTGGACCAAGATCTCACATTTAAGACCCAAGCGCGAAAGACTGCCGCGGTGTGCTATGGCCTTCTTAGAATGATCCGAAAAATTCTCCCCCTGCTCCCCAGCCAAGCTCAAAAGCTCCTGATCCAGGCCCTGATCCTGTCCAGGATAGATCTTGGCAATTCTCTCTATCTAGGTGCCCCTAAGTCAGTGATCGCTAGGCTGCAGGTCGTGCAGAACTCGGCAGCCAGATTACTCACAGGAACGAGCAACCGCTGCTCAGCTAAACCCGCTCTCCGCTCCCTTCACTGGCTCCCGGTACAGGAGAGAATTCACTTCAAGGCCCTATGCATCGCCCATAAATCCCTGAAGGGAAACGGCCCACCTCTCATTAAGGCCCTAGTTAGACCATACAAGGCCTCCAGAAGACTTCGCTCTGATGAGCTCCACCTGGCAGTTGTCCCAAGAATTATGAGGGCCAGATCAGGTGGTCACCTCTTCTCATATAACTCAGCCAAGCTCTGGAACTCCCTCCCCCTCTCCCTCCGGAAAGAACCTAACCACCTGGCTTTCCGGAAACAACTGAAGACCTGGCTCTTCCCTTGAGGGCTCTCCCCTTCTTCCGCAGTCCTGCTACAGCGCTGGGATGCCTCCGGGTAGCCATGCGCTATACAAAAGTCTATTCTATTCTATTCCACATCACCTGAGCTTAAAGGTTTAACTTGCAATCGCCCGGAGGTTCAGAGGTTTGAAGAAGTGAGAGATCGATGGATTTTAGCTTCTCTGCGAATAATTTCACATCTGAATTTGGGAGCATCGACCGTGCCAATAGAAGATAGACTATTAAACTGTTCAACTTCTTCAAACAGATATTGTGGGCGATTCTTGGAGGTATCCAATATGATGTGTGAGACTTCACAACATAAATATGATTTTTGGAGCTTCTTATGGCTGCTATATACTTAGTCAAATTAAAGGAAGATTGTCTCCAAGTATTCTCAAGGGTTATCTGGGATTTTCTTTCCTCTTAGACTCCTTTTTAGTACCAACTAGCAAAGGTTTTCGGTCTGTTTCTCTGGTTTTTCAGAGGAGCACAGTTGTCAATCAGGTCATTCATGCAATGGCTGTAATTTGCTGTGGGGACATTAATGTCTTGTTGCGTTCAGACAGAGGGAAGGTGCACCTGAACCCCTTTTTGCAAATGCCTAAATGTTGATAGTCTTGGTGTCCCCAAAACATACACTCTCCTTTTTTTGATGACAAGGGTTTTGCAGTGGGAAAAGTATAATGTGAACAGTTCTGGAGATGGCCGGAACAATCAACTAGGATGGTTAGTGGTCAAAAGGGGAGACTTAACGATGATCAGGCAAAGTATGGAGCTTATATAATGTGTAGAGTTTTGGTAGTTTTGGAGGATATTGCCGTCATAAAGAAACACAGAGCGCAAGTTGGCCGCTGTGTCGTTAGCATTATCTTAATGCTGACTAAAATCACCAAGGAGGATGTTGGCTTAGTTCCTCAATTAATGTGTTATTATTCTGGCCTCAAGGGTAATAGATGTTTATATTAATGTGACTGCAAAGGTATTAAGGGCAGAAACTTCCATAGATAGGCATTTAAAGTAGTGGTATTGATGAGTAACTAGTCTTCTACAATAGATTGTAAAAATAACTGGTATTCCACTCAGTGATGCAGACGAAGAAGATGATCCAGAACAATTGTTTCAAGAGTCCTTAAGACAGGTTTTGGTAGCAACTAGTATAGCCATGTTGAGGTTAACGCTATTGAAATATGTAAATAATGCTTAACTACTGAACAGCAGTTATGCACGGACAACACAAAGAGAAGTAGGAGTTTTTTTTTAAATGGAGTAACTAGCAGTTCAATAGGTACTTGAATAAGGCTATTGTCTTCGACCTTCTTGAGTACCAGAACAAGGCAGTCTGTAATCAGTGACACTGGAAATAAAAAGGCTCAATGGGGCTTGGTCTAGAAAAGTTGGGAACTAAATTTGTGTGTCCATAACGTTCAATGAGTTCCCAAAGTTCCCTATTGTTGAGTGAGGGCCCCACTCTTAGGGGGTAAGAGTAACCGTTGTCCCTTGTCAACCTAGCCCACTGATGATTGTTCTTCACCGACAGGCAGTTCATTTGGCAATCTGTAGGAGTTAGGTTTGTCATTGATAATCGACATTTCATTAACTGCCTGTGTTAGTAAATCAATTTTCTCAGCAAGTTCCGCAAGAAAAGTTTTGTACACTGAGTTAGGATTTGAGTTTGTCTCGGAGTGAGATGGCTCAATCAGCACATATGGGGAGGGAGGGGTGTCAGGTCTAGTAATGCAGAGGTGGCTAGGATTTTGGTGGTGGCTTCCTTGGTGAGAGGAGGTATGATAGAGGGGGCTCTCTGTGAGATTCAAGTTAGATCTGTTCAGTGGCAAATGGGCTTAAGAGGAAGAGAGCATAAAGTCACAAGCAGGCTGCAAGGAACTAAAAACTGAGTCTGGGGAAGAGGGGTTCAAGGGAAGAGTGGAGGGGAGCCTGGTAAAGGAGCTGAATTTAGTAGAGGACTGGTAGGTGAGAAACTAGAGCGGGTGGTCAATCAAGCCAGTCTTCTTTGACAGCAAACTCAACATGATCGCCTAAGTCAACGCTGTCACCACCTCATGCTTCCATACACTGAAGATGCTGAGGCAGCTTTTCAAATGGCTCCCAATCAGCACCCGGAAAACTGCCACACACACCCTGGTCACAAGCAAGCTGGACTACAGGAACACCCTCTATGCCTGAATCAACACAAAACTCACCAGAAGGCTACAGAATATTCAGAACTTGGTTGCCAGAATAACTCTCAATCTCCCACACTGCACTCACATCACACCACACCTGAAGCAGCTCCACTGGTTCCCCACACACAAACGAGCACAATTTAAACTCCCCACCCACACTTTCAAGGCACTACATAACTCTGGCCCAGCATACCTCAACAGTCGTATCTGCTTTCACAAACCTTCCAGACACCTCTGCTCGTCCAGACTCCTACTAACACACATCGCATGCATATGGAAAACCAGATCCGGCGATCAAGCTGTCTCCTACATCGGTACTAAAGCGTGCAATGACCTGCCACTTCACATAAGAGCCTCCTCCTCACTTCTTGAATTCCACAAGAAGTTGAAGACCTTACGCTTCAAGTAGTCCCACTAGACTCACACCTGCTTAGCACCAGGATACCCTCCTGGGTGATAGTGTGCTTTACAAGTCTGCATAACTTCCAGATCACACAGCTTGTAAACTGTTCACTGACAAATACACTGCTTATTGAAATAAGAGTATTTCTTCAGTCAGTTGTGGAAATGTGGCAACCTTGAAAGGATAGAATTCCTCAGCACTCGGGAACAGCTAAACCAAGTTCCTAGAAACACAAGGTAAGAAGATTTCACAAACAGGAGACCTATTTCTATGTCAGGTCAGTGATAAAGCTTATATTGCTAGATATGGTCTCAACTTGTCGTTTGGATTTGAGCAATAAGCCAATTTACTCCCTAAAACTTCGAATGGACTACAAAAGTATGGTAAGGCAGGGCAAAGAGGATGTAGAATAAAAACTTCTAGGCAATCATTAAATAAATGTTGCTGCCAACTGTAAAAAAAAAAAAAAAATGCTCAGCTGAGGTTTACTCTCTGCTGAGGTTACTATAGGACAGTATAGCATTTGTTCAAGTATCGCTGGGTTTAAGTGCTGCCAGGCAGTAATTACAGAGGTCTATAAAACCACTCCCAGCAATACACAGAATTCAATGTATACAGAAGCTAGACAGATACCATCAGGGTTGAATTTACTCCCTGCCCGCAAACCAATGGACATTTGTATGAGCAAGGATAGGGCCCCTGTGGGGACAACACACTCCTGCATCATTAAAGAGTCTTCAGTAAGAACACATTTAAAAACAAATCTTTTTATCGAACTTTTACTTTTGTACATTAATGTTTACAACCGTTTGCAGTACATTCAGTTAACATTACCTGTGTATGAAGCTTGTTCAGAGGGTAATCGTCAGGCACAGTTGCTGTTCCAGTACTGATTGCTGCACACTATGGGCCTCATTTATGAAAAGAGTCGCATCGCTGCGTGAAAGCACAGATGCAACACTTTTCAGTGCACCCTCCTTGTGACACAATGGATGCGCCGTTTTTATTGTACGGTGCACCATGTCGCAAGGAATGAAAGATACATCAGGAATCCTGACTTATCTGTCGCCGCAAACCCCACGCATTGCTGGAGTTGTGTCGTAAGCATGGCGCAACTCCAACAATGCATGGGGGAGACCTATTCCCATTGCACTGCGTCACCCTCCCGCCTGCTGTGAGGCAGGCGTAAGGTTGTGACGCAGTAGCGTCCTAGAAGTGGCGCAGTGAAATCTGATAGATTTCACTGCACCACTTCTGCAAGGCTTTTTGACGTGGGAACACCCACCCTGCATACATTATTCCTGTTGCAGGTATAATGTAGCGCAGGCATTTACAAAGTGACGCATCTGCTTAGATGCGTCACTTTGTAAATATGGCGCAAGGTTGCGCATTATTTACGCCACTGCTGTGTCACAAAAAGTGACGCAATGGCAGCATAAAAGTGTTGCAAGCCTTCACAAATAAGGCCCTATATTGTGTAAGCCAATGTTTGCATTGTTTCCATGTTGCTAAGGATAACATTGAGAGCAGTTTGAGAAAAACACTCAAGGAAACAAAAGAAGCAGGTGGAAAGTGAGGGGTTCAGTTTGAGGCGCTGATCAGGAGATCCGCCATAACTAGGAGGCACAGGCATCTGCTTTGCACAGGAGGTTGCGTGGGGACACAGTGGTAGTGTACTACTTGAAGCATGATATTACTGTCAGGTGTTTGCATGTAAGGCGTAGTGCTGGTTGAGGGCCGTATTCAGGTGAAATCTGCACCAGGTCATTAGGGCAGATTTATGGCGTACAGGTTAAAAAGGAAACAAAAACAAGCATTTACAATACAATAGGTAGATTTGAGAGCGTTAGAGCTTTTGGCATTGTAAATGATCATGTATTTTATCTACGTGCTTGCCTTTGGGACCTTATGAGTGTTTAGCCATGCAGCACATTATCCATAGCTTCTGCACACACTCACAGATCGGGAGGTGCACTGCAGACGGAGTATTGCTTAACATACTGGAGCAGACGAAGCATGCTCAGTGTTCGAAGATGTCCCTTTAAAGAGGCTGCAATGGCACCAAAACACTGACAGATGTCCCTACTGAAAGCTGCAAGGGAGACCCTTCACCGCTAGGTGTCCCTTCTGGATGAAGTGAAGCACCCTGCAATACCACTGCTGGTCCCTAAATAAAGTGTTAAGTGGAACACAGCAGCCACAAATCTTTAATATATTTCACCTGATGATGAAAATCGAAAACATGCATTTAAAGTGGAATAAATGTGAGGCCATTGGCACTCTTCAACACCATCGGTAGCAATAGTTATGCTTTATTTCTGTTAGCGTGCTTCTGTAAGGAGGCTACACAAGGAAATGACCTTTGGGGTTAGAAATTACCCCATGGTCTGCTCAAATTAAAAATATAATATATAAAAGTAATTTGCTGAGCATTATAAACACAGCCACTTTCCTACCGAACAGAAGTCGCGTTGTTGCCATGTTGAAGTAGTGTCTCTCGTCTGTGCCCTAGAGTAAGCCGATGGTGCTGTGGATGGGTAGAAATGACTGCAACTTTATCCCCAGACACAGAAGAAAGGCTGCGAAGGGGTAGGGTATAATGAAACAAAAATTGAAGTATGACTTCCAACTCTGTTGGCCGTATTGAAATGTACTATTATGTAATAAAACTGAATCATTTATTTTCTTAAAAAGATAATATTATGAAGGAGCAGCAAAGACACAAGCGCAGTTGACATATTCAATATAGCAATAGAACTGGAGCAGACGAAGCGTCCTCAGTGTTAGAAGATGTCCCTTTAAAGAGGCTGCAATGGCACCAATCCACCCATAGATGTCACTTCTGAAAGCTGCAAGGGAAACCCTTTGCCGCTAGGTGTCCCTTCTGGATGAAGTAAAGCACGCTGCAATACCACTGCTGGTCCCTAGATGGAGGATTAAGTGGAATTACTGTGAAGCTACAGGTTCAATTATTTCATAAACATGAAATTACTCTGCATGTCTTTTTTTATCATAAAAGTGAATATAAAGACTGTATTCAGCAATTTATCATGTATAACAATTTCTACTCACGTTCTGCAATGAAATTGTTTCGTTATTGATTGAAATAAAGCTGCAATTTCTTTATGGGGAAAAGGTAATAAGATTGCCAGATTACATTTTTGGGACAATACATTTTTTAAAAAGGAAAAACAATTAATATTTTATGGCTTTTCTTAAAAATAGAATCAAACTAAAATATTATTTACCAAAAACATCTATTTGTCCAATAATAGTTATTATTTCTTTGATTACCCACATGAATGTGGGAGCAGCAGAGATTACCAGTGAGTACCCGCACTCAGGAGACCCATCGTGAATGTGTGCACAGCAGTGAGGAGCACACTGAGCATGTGTACACAACGTACCTTGGGAAAGTGTGCCAATCAGAGAGGGGCAGTGAGTGTGTGCATACCAGAGAGGGCAACACTGGGTATGTGCACACAACACGGCCATTCGAAAAATGTGCTCACAGCAGATGCACTAAGACGGGAAAAAAAGGTGGGTTGGGATGCGGGAGAGCGTGTCGTGCCTGCAAACAAAACAAAAGAAAGGCACACTGTCGCCATGTTTTGAACATAATGCACGGCATGCCGTGCTGACCATAGCATAGCGCCTGCATGAGTGCTGCACCATGCAAAACAAAAGAAAGGTGTGCAGTCGCCATGCTTAAGGATGAAGTGTTGCGTGCCTTACCGATCAGTGCATAGGCGTGCAGGAGTGCTGCGACGTGCAAAAATAAAGAAAGGTGCACGGTTGCTTATGGATAAACCAACTAGTTTAAAAGCTTTACCAAGCATGAAGCGCGGCAGCCAGCCATGAAGCAGTGAGGGAGGGAGTGACTTTAAAAGATAAAGTGTGGTGTTCATAATCGGGCACCGTGCTGAGTCAGGAAAACAGGGCGGGTTGGCAAGTGAGACAGTGTGTCGTGCCTGCAACAGCAGCTAGGAGAAAGTCATTTAAGAAAATAGTGCTCACAAACTGTAAATAAAACATACTGAGTAACAACATATGTAACAGGGGCAGTCCTCATGGAGGTTACAAAAAGGAAAAAATGAGGTACTAAGGAGGAAGTACTAAACAAATGAACCAAAAGACAGTCAAAGGAGCCAATAAAATACATGGGCGGAAATGGCCGGAGATTAAAGCCCATATTCTTAATACAGCGTGGCATATTTACAAAAAAATGTTGAAGCACAGTTCGGAGCTGCGCCAAAATCAGCAGCACTGCGCCCCAACATTTTTAAAACGCAGGTATGTGCTGTGTTCACGAGCATATGGCACACCCCTGTGTTTCCCCTAGAGTTGGCGTAAAAAAAAAAGCTGCCGCCATGTTGCAAGGGTGCCTGCGCTGCAGGGGCGATTGTTTATGTGCAGGAAGGGACACCTTCCTGCAAATAAAGAATCATTCATGGCAATTTGCTCTTTCTATGTGTGCTGCAGAATTCAGCACACATAGAAAGAGCAGAAAACAAGGCGAAATTAATGATGTCTCCTCCTAACGCCATTCTAATGCCTGGTAATATATGGCATTAGAATGGCGCTATTTTTGGCGCTGCCTCAGCCTTGCAAATCTGAGGCAGTGTCAAAAAGCAATCGGTGTTGCGGTGGAACGCCCACAGCAACACCCATTGCACACCCTTTGCTGTCGAGGGCTGCGGCAGAAAGGGGCATATTTACAAGGCGGCGTTAAGCCATGTTAAGTGGCTTAGTGCCACCTTGCATGGCTTAGCACCACCTTGCATGGCTTAGCACCACCTTGCATGGCTTAGCACCACCTTGCATGGCTTAGCACCACCATGTTAATATAGGAAATGGTGCTACGCCACTGGAGCGTCAAAAGAAGTGACACTCCGTTGGCGATTGGGCCTTGTAAATATGCCCCAGCATGTCTCGAAGAGACAGCGCTGCCTAGGCAAGACCTAAAAAGGGTTGAAACTCACTCAGGTGTGGGCTATGGGTATGGTGAGTGGGCATGTCAGCTCCTACCAAAATCTGTTTCCAGTTAATGAAACTTGACGGGTCCCCCCTGCAAAGTACATGGAGGGCCCCCCCACTCTCTGGACTCAGTCAGGAGCTCTCAGGCCAAGGGCCTGCTGCCCAAACAGTGCCAGAGGGTGTACCCTGGAGCACGGGGCGGCATGGGGCTAATGTTATGCCACTGTCTGTTATGCCTGTTCTACGAAGTAAGGTATTGTCCTTGGGAAGGGCCTCGGAAAATAGTACATCTCTGTCCAGCAGCAGCGCCTGCTTCTGGAGCCCTCTGGTTTCTTCCAGTCTGAGGGCCGTACTTTCAGATTCAGCCCTTGAGAGAACTGAGCTGTGCCATCCGACTGCCGATGGAGGGGCACTGGCTTTCCAGGGGCGAGTAATACAGAGCGTTTCCAGAAGTAGAGCTAAGTCCAGAAGGCGGGCTAAGTCTTCATGTTTTTTTATAACGCTCGAATGACTCCAGCGTGCAAACCTCACAGCTGTGTAGGTTGTGGAGACCAGAGAAATGGCACAGTTGCACCATTATTGTCGCCCAGAAATGTACAAGTGCAGGGTATTCCCAGAAAATGTATTGCAGATCTGCGCTTGTACACCAGCATCTCGAGCAGAAGGCGCCTGCTCCTGAGAAGAATAAATTGATCTTTGCTGGGATTAGGTATGCTCTATGTAGGATGTAAAGAACCTTATGATCATGAATTTAGCATTCCTGGACACAGTAGTGGGGAGATCTACAGAGCACAAGTCTTAAAACAAGCATTGGCATAGCCAATAGGTCTCGCGTTTGGGACATAATAAGTGTTTAGCCATGCAGCACATTATCCTGGGTGGTTCAATTCTAGTTTAATTCCTCAATATGTGCACAGTTATATCAAGCCTAAATTGGAATGTGTGGAAGCGCACGGCATTGAGAGCAATGTCGGGTAGCTTGCAGTGGTGTAGGGCCAGCCGAGGAAAGCTTGCAGAAGTGAGAGATGTGTGGAACGTCGTGGCATTGGGAGCAGTGTTGGGAAGCTTGAAGTGGTGTAGGGGTAGCCGAGGGAAGCTTGCAGAAGTGAGGAACGTGTGGAAGCTTGTGGCATTGGGAGCAGTGTTGGGAAGCTTGAAGTGGTGTAGGGACTGCTGAGGGAAGCTTGCAGAAGTGGGGAAGTGTGGAAGCTTGTGGCATTGGGAGCAGTGTCAGGTAGCTTGAAGTGGTGTAGGGACTGCTGAGGAAAGCTTGCAGAAGTGAGAGATGTGTGGAAGGTCGTGGCATTGGGAGCAGTGTTGGGAAGCTTGAAGTGGTGTAGGGGCAGCTGAGGGAAGCTTGCAGAAGTGGGGAAGTGTGGAAGCTTGTGGCATTGGGAGCAGTGTCAGGTAGCTTGAAGTGGTGTAGGGCCAGCCGAGGAAAGCTTGCAGAAGTGAGGAACGTGTGGAAGGTCGTGGCATTGGGAGCAGTGTTGGGAAGCTTGAAGTGGTGTAGGGGCAGCCGTGGGAAGCTTGAAGTGGTGTAGGGGCAGCCGAGGGAAGCTTGCAGAAGTGAGAGATGTGTGGAAGGTCGTGGCATTGGGAGCAGTGTTGGGAAGCTTGAAGTGGTGTAGGGGCAGCCGTGGGAAGCTTGAAGTGGTGTAGGGGCAGCCGAGGGAAGCTTGCAGAAGTGAGGAACGTGTGGAAGCTTGTGGCATTGGGAGCAGTGTTGGGAAGCTTGAAGTGGTGTAGGGACTGCTGAGGGAAGGTTGCAGACTCAAAACTGAGCTCCTTCAACCAGTGCTATAAATGTTAATAAGATGTACGATTATTTCTTAAGTAAAGCACTAATACCCCAGGGGCTCATTTCTGTGCTACAAAAAAAATAGATAAACTGACATAGCATTTAATAAATATAGAAAATAAACCTTAACTCATAAGGCAAGGCAAGAAAGAGGGCCTGCAGCAGCGGGACATGAGATGTCTGCAATGGTCTACGTGGGAAGGCACGATAGAGGGCACAGCTGATATATACATTAATAATAATAAAACACCACGCACCTCTGTCGTCCTTAAACCGCTTTCCCGTTCTGCCTGAGCTACACTGCCACTTCCCCAGCAGGAAGCAGGGCCCCATTTGCAAGACAAACAATGTACAGTCCTGGTTTCTGGAGTTGGGCATTCAGGAAAATAGATATAGTAGCCTCAGCGAGATTAACAAACTGAGCAGAGGCCATTTGTAAATGGTAGTCTCGAGTTCTGCTGGAAACATTTTATTCTTTAAGGTGATTACTAAGATGAATGGTTTAATTCCTGGCAGGATAGGGGACATTCATCTACAATGAAAACCTAACATTGGCAAAGCCAGAATGTCTGGCTTTAATGTGTTAACACATGGTAGCATTAGTTAATGTCTGTATTTGCATATGTAAGCTTTTTCAAGCCAGATCTATTGGCTCTCTTGAAGCTTTTTACATGAAAACATTGATGAGTAAGAAATATGGGTAATAGATAGATGGAGAAAACTATAGGAAAAGTCATGGAAGGGAAAACAACAAGATGTAACCATCCATGCACAGTCTGTGTGTAAGGCACAGATGTTGAAAAAATAAAGGGGGGAAACGTGCACTGAATCCTGACTAAAACATAAAACAAAAATTCTGCGATGAAAAAAACAAACAAAAAGGTTTCTGTGTACACTGCATATATGAGATAACTTAATGTGTGATGATCCAATGTACCCTTGAGATGTAAAATGTTCCCCCATGCATTGCCATGCAACCACAGGAAATGGAAGGATGGATCAAGCAACCAATAGCATGAGGGGAGAGAGTCCTACTGTTCCAGGTGGAGCCAAAGCCCTTTATATGTGTTTTAAACAATAAATCTCCCAAACAGGTGTGCTGTCCAGCCAAACCTAATTAGACTAAGCCGAATTTCAGTAGCTCCTGGTTCTACAACCTTAACATCGTTGAAAGTAAATTGCTACTGTGGGTAAGAGTTTCCCGTCAATACATGATTGCCAATAACGGGGAATAAATAACACACAATGTTGATTCGTCTATGTAAACACTATGTTCATACATCAGCCCCAAAGATTTTAAACATGAAAGTTCATCAATGTTGAAAAAAGGCCACTATGTGACGTTCAATGCATATAAATAAACACCATCATGACGCCTTGCATTTGACTTTCTACAAAGACATTTGCATTTTGCACAAGATCCATTAATTGATAAGCGAATCATAAAGAAAGTTTTGCATGCGGATGTTTCCTTATTCCTGAAGAAACTTAACAAACTGCAGATTTTCAACATTCGTATGAACAGTTAGGTACATTTGGAAATAACTAGACAAAGTGATCAATTTCTTTGATGGAGCAAACAGAAAATAAACCTCTTCCACTTCCAGATGCAGCAGATTTTAGTGACTGCAAACTCAACAACCATGCCACACCCCCAACAAAGATATGCGAACTTGGGGGATCGTTTAGAAAGAAAACAAGCATTTGCAATGCAATAGGTCTCGCATTTGCGAGAGTTTGAGCTATTGGCATTGTTAATGCCAATGCCTTTTATTTATGTGTTTTGAAAACCTGCAAGCGGTGCGTAAACACGCACTTTGTGCTTATAGTCGTTGCTTGAGAAGCAAGGCTGGCAGTAAAAGAGGCGCAGTTACTGCCAGTCTTGCTTCTCGTAAGCAACTACTATAAGTGCAAAGTGTGTGTTTAAGCATCGCTAGCAGGTTTTCAAAACACATAAATAAAAGGCATTGTCATTTACAATGCCAATAGCTCAAACTCACGCAAATGCGAGACCTATTGCATTGCAAATGCTTGTTTTCTTTTCCACTGCACATAGTAAGCAGGTCCTGGCCCTCTTAGAGCAGAAGCTACTATTCACTGTCACGAAGATCTCGAGGTCCAAGAGCCACGTGTGAAATTTGTCAGCTGTGGACCAAAAGCTAATGTGTGAAGATGAAGCTCTATATCTCAAAGTCACAGAAATCACTACAGAGCACTGAGACTGTCCTGGAATAAGACTGTCCCTTGGGCGCGAGATGTGCATTTTATGGGCAGGTTAGGTTTGTGACGCTTTCTATAGAATTGGCTGAAGTCCATCATTAATAAATGAATGTCTCCTGTCAATGTTTTCATGCAGGGTAGGCCGACATGGTGTTCCCTTAAGCTGGTATTTACTAACGAGACTGCACAGTATGATAAGGAGCTCCCACGCCTGTTAGTGAGCTGTCTTTAGTTAATGATGGGGCTATCATTCTTCATTTCTAAGTTTCCTTCTAAGGGGAATCAGGTCTAAATGTGGGATTCTTCGGACATGACTCACGATGGCAGCATCAGTTAAAACTTACCAGGCTCATTTTTTTGCAGAAGATAGGTGCCCAAAAGCATCCCTTCTGGAGGAAAGCTAATCAAACAAGCAGGTTTTGGATCCTAGATTAAAAAGCCTGGATATAGTCCCCACTGCAGACTGTATCTCCCGGCCGTGCACTATGCAAACAAACACACACGGAGAGAGGACACAGGAACGGTATTTGCGATTAATAAAAGTATGGGTAAAGTGCCACGAGAGAGCGAACAGTCTGTCTATGGGGCACCAAAATAAAAATACCCTTTTGGACTGCAGGGGTTGAACACAAACAGTTATAAATGTATGCAGTGACGCCAACTGTACCCCATAACAGATTTACCTGCTATTAAAACAAAGGCTGAAGGTTAGAAAGGTCCCACGGGAGTAGCGAAGGTGCTTGTTAATAGTTCAAAAATGGGAGTTTACAAATAACACATTTTCGGAACCTTGAAAGAAACATGCCTAGGGTTTAAATATATACTAAGGTCTGTATGCTTCACGTGTTTTCCAAATAACAGAAACTATAACATTTTATTTAAAATGCATGTTTCCAAAACAGCAGTTGATATAGCTTAAGGAACAATTTGTACAACACGGTAAAAACAAAGGCTGCATTTTCTAAATATCCGTAGGGGCAGCAATAGGTTTTACTGCAAAAATCAAACGCCGCATACTGTAAATGTCCCACGCAAGCAACGATAACAAATACAAGATAGTAGAACAAGAAATACGTTCTTCAAGTCTAAAGAATGATTACTGTGAGCAGACGCTGCGTACATTTTTCTTTCAGACAAATTGTAATTCTTTTCTCCCTCCTTTATAAGGAGCGGGTCAGTGTATGTTTGTTTTTATCTTAACAAAGGCTGGAATGACGTAATTGCAGGTGACGGGAGTATCTTGCAGAATGGTGCGGAAAGGAGGTTGGCAGTCGATATGCACCAGTGCTCATGGGAAGCTTGGCCAATCACTCAATCTCCCTGTGCCTAAAAATGAATGCGTCCGTCTGTCTGTCATGCAGCCAGTGCTTATGCAAAGCGCTCTGATAATGCGATGTACAACTGCAAAAAGTAGAACCGAGCGAGGCATGCAATATATTATTACAAAAGCGTTCAGACGTGTGTACGCCACTGTATTGCGACATTTTGTGATCAAAGGCGCCCAGGACAGCAATAAAGAAGCAGCTGTGTCTCCCGAGAAAGCCAGCACAGCACACCCTGAGTAAACAAACGGGGAACTGCCCTCACAGATGGTAACAATGGAGCCGAGACAGACCAGTGGCTCAAAGGCTGCCCACACGCACCGCCCCGGTTATAAACTTAACTAAGTCACAAAGGGCAGGGCAGTGAATTCAGGTGGAGATGGAGAGGCAGGTCAAACTCCTGAGAGGTGGCATGTGATTTACACACTTCCTGGGGTATGCGAACTGCCAGGGAGGAGATGGTTCTAAACCACATACCACATTAGGGATTAGCAGCGAGGGTTGCTGCGTGACTGCCCTTTTCACTTTCGCGGCTCCGCCCGCAACTGAAATCGGACATTACTTTAAGTACGTGCGCCATGTCTGGATGGCGTTCGCTAAAAAAGAACAAACGTCACGGCAGTGAAAGCGCGGTGTGTGTTTCAACAGCGCACAAACCGCGCTTTCACTGCCGTGACGTTTGCAAGCATTAATTCTTACTTTTCAACAGGGCAAACGTCACGGCAGTGAAAGCGCGGTGTGTGCGCTGTTGAAAAGTAAGAATTAATGTTTGCAAACGTCACGGCAGTGAAAGCGCGGTGTGTGCGCTGTTGAAAAGTAAGAATTAATGTTTGCAAACGGCACGGCATGAGGAGGAAACGGCGGGGCTAAAACAACACAGACAAGTTGAGGCCAAAATCACTTCGGTGCGGTTACTAAATGCAAATGAAACGCACTGCTATTCAAAGAATTAAAGCTAACTACAAACACGTGCAGTGTTACAAAGTTGCCTATATACTTATCAGACACGCGAGTGGTAATTATCTCTGGCTTTGGTGCAACATAAATAACGCAACAAACGGAAAAAAAAATCGTAAGCACTGCTATTCCGTAAAATAACACTACAGGAGTATTTAACTTAAGTGCAGTATTAGAAAGTTACAAAGTTGCCTATATACTTATTAGACACGCGAACCGTAATTATCTCTGCCTTTTGTGCAAAATAAATCACACGCAACAAAAAAATATATATCGTAAGCACTGCTATTCCGTTAAAGTAGACTACAGGCATCTTTAAATAAACAAGCGAGCTGGGCACACATGCATTTTGCGCAAAGTTGCCTTTCAGAATATTATAAACGCGAGTAGATTGTACGCTAGTACAAGTACACTGCACTGCATACATGTTTAACTTAACGTAAGCAAGCAACCACCAACAAAACTAGTTCCAACAAAAACACTTCAGTCCTCTAATAGCATGTATACAGTACTTAGGCAATGCTGTCTGGGCGTGCCCCCACAAAAATAGGAGGGACAAACACACGTATTAACCTGTCAACAGAAAGAGAATGTAAAAAAAAAGTGGACGCACCAATAAAAGATCAAGAGGAGGAGTTTCAACACACATACTAATTACTAGATGTCTCGGAGAGACAGCGCATGCGCGCTGCCTAGGTGAGACCTAAAAAGGGCTGCGTGTACTTCTCTATTCAAAATAAAAATTATGTTAGTTTCGAAAGTGCACACAATTCACGAGTGGAAAATCAGGAAGTGATATCACTGCCTGTTAACACAGTGGCTCAAGTGTACTACTTGTTGTTCGAATCCCGTGTCGGAGCCATCCACAGCCCATTCCACTAAGCCTAAATGCGTGGTGGGGGAGCGAAGGGTTAGGCAAAGAGCTGCAATTAATTAAAAACCCTGTGGCTTATTTACAAGCCCCTTGCGCCCCTGGTACGTCACTTTTTCCCATATTAAAAGTGACGCATTGGCAGCGCAAGGGGCTTGTACAAAAGCCCCCCTGTCTTTTATTCTCACTGTTGAAGGCTGCCTGTCATTCCAGAGGCTGGCCTGATGCAGAAAATTGTACCAGACCACCGTAACTGAAACAAGCAGGAGGGAGGAGGAGGCAGCTGCAGCCCGAGGAGAGGAAGCAAGCAAGGGAGCGAGCGTTCGCATATGTGAAGAGCACCATGTATTAGGAAGGGAAACGCACAAATGTGCGTGAAGAGCTCTGAAGAGCTGTTGTTATCTTTTTTTTTTTAAAAATCCCTGAGTAGAAATGAAATAGAAGGAAGTGGAAGAGGACAAGTCCTGAGGGCGATCCATGGAAGTCAACAATTGAGAAAAAAGGTGGGACGAGCAGGAACCATTATCCAATTAGAAGCAACGTTTTTTAAAGGACAGTGACAAAAGCCAATCAGAAGCTGGAGGCAAGATGTAAGCCCCCTGACTGAATACATCATGTCGAGAGCGCAAGGAGAGCTGATGGCCCCTTAACTTCGGCCTTTGTTTTGGGCCAGCTGGAATTTAAACTAAGAAAGCCGCCTGCACGTTGCTGCTCGGAACGAAAGCAGAAAACGTACAGGCACTGCTGAAAGTGTCACAGTGTCACAGTGTCTGAAACCTACACGAGGACGAATTCAGTATATTTTAGTGGTGCCCAACTTCTTAGCAGGGTGGCCAGCGTCCACCCTGTGAAAGTAGTGGGTGGATACTGTCAACCCGCGTGTATCCCAGACTTGTACCCTGGCGAGCTAGAGTGTGTTCCCCTGAAGCGCCGTTTAATTCTCTACCCAGTTCTGCCTCCAATTTATTGTGCAGTGCCTCCTGAACTCCAGAGGAAACAGCGTGTGCGCGGTGTGTGCTTTTGTTGTCCACCTGTCTAGGTGACATCTGCTGCCCTTGGTATATATCATTTGTAGTACCTCGTGCAGCAGAGGTTCATTCATGGTGATGCGCCAGCCTTCAGTAGGAACACATAACCAATGTTCCACAAGGCAGTAGCAGATTTTGCGCCATACACATTTCATGAGCAGCCCACAGCGAACTTATTTTGCGTCTTAATTTCCATCTGTTGTAGGCAGTGTTTATTATAGAGCTGATTATGCAGTGTGCTTAACGTCAGAGGTAATGCATTTACTGCAACAGTTATGTTAGCACTGGTGGCCAACAGGCAGAGAAGTTCTTACTGACAGCAGCAATGCCTCATTCTCTAATGGGTTGTGCTTAAGTCTGGCAATATTCCTACCACTCTTTCCATAAAGAGGCCTCTGGTGCCCAGAGACCTGTTAAATACTGCCTTGTGCAATGAGGTCATATTGGTGTCCGTGCAGAGGAACCCCGAGCTTGGAGCTGCAGATTTCAAGCAAGAGCCTTTGTAAATAGTCAGTCCAGAGTCAGGTCACCAGATGCCTCTGTATCATCATGGTTTCCTATTTCCTACCTTGGGCTTTCCTTCAGCATCTCATTTCTTTTTCTCTTTCATTGGGCATGGGACAAGATGGTTCTGGAAGATGCCTCTATGATCAGTTGGCAAAAGACACACAATTGATGTACAGAATGCAGAACAAATCAAAACATTCACCCCCAGTCAAGAGATATGGGTTAAATTAATCATTCTTTTGCTCACCATGCCACCCCAGTTTAGACCTGGCCATATGCAAATTAGTCTTGACCCTGTGCCTCATGGGAACAGTCCAACCCGATCTGCCAAGCCAGGTCCTCCCTGGACCGCAAACAAGCATCCTAGGACCGGTTTTGGGGCTTCACCCCTCATCAGCCAGGATAGCTTGAAACCAGTGGTACAGTGAGCCCGGGGCCCCCGTCTGGGCATACCCGGCGCACTTAGGGCGAGAAAGCAAAAGACACACAATTGATGTACGGAATGCAGAACAAATCAAAACATTCACCCCCAGTCAAGAGATCTAGGTTAAATTCATCATGCTTTTGCTCACCATGCCACCCCAGTTTAGACCTGGCCATATGCAAATCAGTCTTGACCCTGTGCCTCATGGGAACAGTCCAGCCCGAACTGCCAAGCCAGGTCCTCCCTAGACCAGAAATAAGCATCCTAAGACCAGATCTCTGTACTGGGGTGAATGTATGACATTGTTCTGCATTCTGTCCATCAATTGTTCTTTTTGCATTTGTCACCCCTAGTGGGACGGGTATGCCCAGACATGGGTCCCGTGCTCTCCATGCCACTGGAGTCAAGCTATCCTGGCTGATATGGGGTGAAACCCCGAAACCGGTCCTAGGATGCTTGTTTCCAGTCCAGGGAGGACCAGGCCTGGCAGTTCGGGCTGGACTGTTCCCATTGAGCACAGGGTCAAGTCTGACTTGCATATGGCTGGGTTCAAATTGAAATGGCATGGGGAGCAAAAAGACGATTGATTTAGGCCCAGATCTCTGTACTGGGGTGAATGTATGACATAGTTCTGCATTCTGTCCATCAATTGTTCTTTTTGCATCTATGATCAGTTGGGCAGAGATATTCCTCCCGACCTCCCTCGTCCTGAGCCTCTGTTGATCCCAAGGCTTTTCCTGAAGTACAAGTCACAATTCTCTCTATAATAAATAGTTCAACTTGCCTCTCCAGAGTAATTTCTAAGACCACTTCTACAGAAGGCTAAGTGCATGTCCCTGCTGGTGGACTAAAGCCATTTGATCAGGATGGATCGTCAGTATCCTACATCCATCCTACAATTTCTCTGTGTGATTAGCAGAGTTATTATGGTCTGGTTTAGAGCTCCGTAGTAATGCAAAACCCTCTGATTACTGGAGGAAGCGCTAAATCCAGAGGAGAATCTGCTTGTGGAATTCCATTACAATGCTGTCCCTTGGCACACTTGACATGAACATTTGAAACCCTCACTTAAGGGCCTGCAGCCTTTACAGTACAAAATCCCCAGAGAGATCCCCTTACAGAAGCAGGTGTTGCCGAGCCCCTTGCAAGGTAATACTCGTGCTTTCTCTGTTGAAGAGGTCATGACTGCAACAAACATCTTAATGAGTGCAACTGGATACATGCACACATACTGACCTGCAAATGGAGCCCCCAAGAAAAAGCAGGAGAGAACAGGCCTAGCAAGCCCTCCCACTGGAGAATGGATTATGGAATTGTAAATAAAAGAATGTAGGTGGGGATCATTTTTGCAGGTGAGGAATTTAATACTTGTAGCTTCCCAACTGAGTTTAATCTTTATTAATCTATTGGTTCTCTATAGGCTTTAGACATCACAAAGAAGCCTTCAGACCTTGTGCACATTCTTCAAGAGACCAGAACTAGGCCTATCAGGGCCACATGTAAGTGCATGTGGCTGAGGTTATACCCCTGGATGTTGATCAAGAATGTTGATCCTCTTTAGGTCTCGGCTTGACAGTGCATGCACTGACTCTCTGAGACATGTTGTGTACACTCAGTGGACTACAGCCCACCCATAGACTTACCATTTGTTCCCTTTAACGTCGCTCTTGCATCCTTTGTTCCCGTTTATCCATAGCATGCAGGCGTCATGCCTCTTCTTGTGTTTGGCCATCCCCTTGCTCATGGACTTTTGTCCATCCACTGCTTCCATTTTTGGAGCTACTTTTTTATTTGCGTTTAAGCATTCCGTATGAGGGCTCGTGCTTTCACTCTCTCCGTCCCCTCCCACCCGCCTGTTGGTCATCCTATCACTATATTCACTGCCCTTCCCTAGAGCATGAACCTCATTACTATGAATGTCAATGATTTGTAAAACTATGTTAAAAGGAAGAAGATCTTGCAATATCATATTAATAAAAAAAGGTAGACATACCTTTGAGGCATTGCAGGAGACATCTTCTGGCCAAGGAAGCGGACAAACTGAAGCAAGATTGGTTAGACAGGATTTGTGGGTGTCAAACAAGCACTAGTGCTATGGATCCAGTGATGGGCTCCAGTTGTTCTCGAAAATGTTGAGTGGTGATACTCTTCAACACATGATACTCAATACTTGTACTGACCCTTGAGGTAAGCACATCTTTGTGAAACTCAAGGGCTCTGTATATGCTCCCAATTCCAACAATGGTATGTACAAAAAGTGGTCCAACCGACCAATACAATTTCTCAAAACGGAAAACAAAATTAACAGGCACCCCACAAAAATTAAACAGTGACCAGGTCAACTTGATTATTCAAAAGCGGTTTATGTTAAGAATTAATCAATTGTTCACAAATATACAATTTGAATAGTTGCTCCGAAGTGACAAGGTGAATAAAGTGCTCAAGGTAGTGCTTGTGGAGGGATAGGGATGTGATAATGAATAGACAATATTTATAATTTATTACAAAACTGATTGCGACCTGTCTAACAGAATAATAGGAAGACTAACTAAGCCACCCAAGCAATACGATGCCATGAATGCAAAATATTTTACTCCGCTGCTGGGCTAATTCAATAAGTACAGGTCCGATTTGATAGTCAAGTCGACGTTTCGACCCCAACACTAGAAGAGGGAGTTTGGTTCCTTACGACGGGGTCTTCATCAGGACCATAAGAAGAGCAACCTATAATGTATGTTATCAGTCATAATCATGGTGCAGGCTAATCTTGGGGTGTATAGCTACAAGTATATGGCACGTATGCTCACCTCATTAAAGCACTGTCCAGTCAACAGTGGAATAGTTACGATGGGGCTGAGTTGCTCCTGGTAGACGAATTTAATGAGACAATGCAGTTGAGTTAGTGGGTATCAGACAAGCACTAGTGCTATGGATCCAGTGATGGGCTCCAGTTGTTCTCGAAAATGTTGAGTGGTGATACTTGTATGCAAAACTCTTCTACACATGATACTCAATACTTGTACTAACCCTTGAGGTAAGCACATTCCAACAAGGCCAGGTTTTTTTGCAGAGATGTCCAGACTTCTTATTGAACACAACAAGCCTATGACCATAATTGGGGAAGATTGGAACTTGGCCATTGACCCAGTTCTGGATAGGACTGAGGAATTGTACAAATGAAACATGGCTGCCAAGGCCCTATTACAAGATATCGTGACTGATCACTATTTGCAAATAGAGTGTTACCAGTCCGTCAGATAAAAAGTACACTTTCCTGTCAATGGTCCATGGTACATCCTCCCGGATAGGCTACTTCTCACTCCAGGGCCTTTCACCAGTCCTACTGGACATTGTTCTGGGGCATGTGACACCATCTCCACAATACTGGAGGATGCAGGAGTCTAAATATAGACTACCTGAGGAGAAACAACTTCTGAATGTTCATGTTTGCACTCACAGGCCATAGAATTAGCATTCAGTCTCCTCAACCCAGACACACCGGGTAACGGGCAAGGCACCCCCGAGTTGCCTTCTACTGCATGATTTGGTCGTTGTCAAAAGGAAATCCTTTGTAGAACTCAAGCTGGAACATACTATAGCTTCCCTGTCATTTGACTATGACCCGACCATTTTTCTCATACGCCCCTTGGAGATAAAGATATTTGCCCTTAACGCTCCAAATACCACTGCAGCCGAGAAAGCCTTGATAAGGCTCAAACAGAGATACTATGGGGCCTACTCACAAACTGTATTTTGTAGGATGTTTACTAGTACTTCAATAGTACTATTCACATACTACAAAATGTTATTCTCTAACTTACGTGCAGAGGTCTATGCCTTCCCCTCTCCTATCTTTTCTGTGCAGAGATTTCCACCCTGACAGCTGAGAGCTCTGCACATGTTTGCCTACCTTTTAGAGGTAAATGTGGGAGGAATGTTAGGAGGGAGTAGCTGGAAAATGGGAAATACTTACTTCTAAATAGTAAGGATTTAGGGAGGAGTGGGGAGGGGTTTGGGGGACTACAGAGGGGTTTAGGGAGGGACATGCACCCGCACACAAAAGACTAAGCACATTTCTTTTTACAAACTGTACTTACTAAAGTCAAAAAGGACCCACAATAATTGTAAATATACTCAAGCTCATATCTGGAGTAAGCCCAGCACCACACATGGCCAGCCACTGGTACTGAAACACCCTCCCATAGAAAATAATAGAGAAAGGGGCTTCAAAATAACAGTCAATAGGAAATAATGTTAAAATCAATTAATTATTTTAACTTTTTAAAAATATATTAAGTTAAGGATTAAAAAAATTATATATAAATAAATATTATTTGTATATTTTAATAAAATATTGTAATCACATTTCTTCATTGAAAAATAAATGTAACTACTGTTTTTTAATAAATAATTTAAATTAATTCTATACATACCTTTTGATCATTTATAAATAGGCTGCCCGGTTTTAGGTTTAAACCTATAATAACTGATAAAACCCCACCGGAAGGGAAATAGCCCTCACCAGTGTAAACATATAAACACTGGAAAAAAACCTGCACAACCACAAACTGAATGCCATTCAAAGAAAGGAAAAGGAGAGTGAAAGAGTCATTTTTATTTCTTCCTGAAGGGGCAAATACAATGTAACTTTGTTATATAAGGTAGCAGTAAGAAAGACTGGGCTAACATTATTCTGCTTGAGTTTTGTTGTTTAGGGATGACACTAAAATATTGTTTCTTCTTCCTTTTTTCAGTTTTGTGGTCTTTGGTCTAAAGATTCAGGGGTTAGAAGTATGTTTTAGGTGTTGTTTATTTGTTTTATAAACTGTAGAGAATCAGGAAATATCAAAATCATATTTGATTTTTTGGCTACGTTGGAGTCTTTCACTGATAGGAAAAATGTAGGTTTCATAAGAATCTTTCACAATATGTACCATCACATTTACCCACAGAGAATGGGTAAAAACCCTTGCTACATCAGCCCCCTTTTCTAGTGAGTCAGTATTGATTGTAGGTGAATTGCCAAACACCCCAGGCTTTAAACATTCAATGCAAGGTATAGTGACAGGTATATGCGAAAAGAGTGCAGTCACAAAGCATCTGGGATACTGGTGAAAACATGACACCAGACTTTTGGAAAACATGGAACGCAGTGTCACTTGGAATGCTGCTGCAAAAAGTTCTTACCAAGTTCGACTAAGATTGGAGTGATTTTGTTTGTATTTGCAGTGATTCAGCTACGTATATGAAAAAGTTGTGTGATGACCTGTCAAAATCGATACCGGAGCTAAAGTGCTTCCCTGTAAGAGATCCTTGCCACTTGTTAGATGGTATGCTGAAAGCATCTTTATAATCTTCAGAGTTAATGAAGAATGCTATTGACTTTTTAGTCCATGCTGGTGCACTGTTTTGTTATGCACGAAAACTAAAACGCAAATATTTCTCATTTTGTGCTTTGTGTGGCATCAAAGAAAGAGTCATCCCATCTGTGTCACTTAGCTGGTGGCTCTCAGTCCTAGAGGCCATGAATGCTATATTATCCATGCGGCAACAGTTTACAGAGCTTCTGCTGAGTGATGATGCCGAAGGCAAGAAATGTGAGAATCTTTGGTCACATATTGATAGTGATTTGAAAAAAAGTACACACTACTGCATTCTTAGATTTTTACAGGAAAGCATGACTGCTGTAGTGGACATAATAAAAAACTAGAGTCTGAAAACACCCTTGTCTACCAAGTGTTCAGCATAATTGGTGTAGATGTGAAACATCTCCTTGAGAGTAGGCTGGGCGACACTTTTAGTGACTTTGGCACTGCAACATATTCCATGTTAGAGTGCTTGCCACTTGGTAAGCAAAGAAATGTTGAGAAGCAAATCAGGAACTTTTATTTTGCAATGTATGAGAAGAAATAGCCCTTCACCAACCATGGCATTTGAAGTCAATAAAGCCTCACTGTAGTACTCTGCACAAGTTATAGATCCCTTCTGTAAAGGGACATTTTCTCCGGAGTTCCAAAAGTGCTGCCTCATTTGTGACCGCTTCAATAACTCTGAGGGTATATGCGCCCAGTTCAACGCATATGTTTCAGAACCTGTCGCAAAGAATCACAATCTTCAGGTGCACCAGTATTGGCATGGAAAGCTATGTCAGTGGCCAGAGTTAGCAAATTGTATACTGGCTATTTTGGCGTTGCCTGTCTCAAGTGCCAATGTTGAGAGGGCCTTTTCACACATAAAAGTTTACATGGGAAGAAAGGAGTGAGCATGCATGACCAAAGACTCACTGAAGAAGTATTGTATGGTGTACTACGATAAGTTTGATTTGTAAAAATGTATTTGGAACTCATTTACACTGTACTTACACTGTCTATATACCATGCACTATCAGTGCAGAAAGCAAGCAATAATAAAAGCAAAAAGTTCCATAAACACCGGAAAAACAATGTTTCTGTTGTTTTTAATGGCGCGAAAATGTGTAACCACTGATAACCACTGTTTTTTAATGGTATTGAAATCACTTGAAAACACTGAAAAACCCCACCAGTATTTACCAAAAATAGAAACTGAAAACAGGAAAGCCTATTTATATAATACCTTTTGATAATTTGTAATTAATTAAAAATATACACATATTACTTTAGGTGGGATTTTTTTAATAAATCAGTTTTCCCTATATTTTGCAATAGGAAGACCTCGGCCTCAGTGGTAGAGATCTCTACGTCCATTTGAAATGTTACTAATAGTCACTTTACATTCATAAATTTGTCCCAACCCTCTGAACTCAGGGGATAGAGACATGTACATCTACACTTTGCAGTAAATTTTCACTCGTAAATGGCGAGTAAGCTAAAGTAGTACATTTACTACAAAGAGTGCATTTACACAAGTAGATTTGCTCATGTGTAAATGTACCTTTGTGAACAGGCCCATATGAGTGTGTGAAGAGGTGGGTATGATTTTAGCATACCAGTTGTAGGAGAGAGAAGCTCAACTAACCATCCCTGTGATCAGAAATCTGAATGGTCAATTACTAACCCAGCTAGAAGACACCTATCAGGCTTTTGCTTCCGTTATCAGGTCTAGTATAACTCCACTCAAAGAAGGACCTCTCCTGCAGAAGACTGATTCCTTGGCTTTCTCTATTTGCCCTCAATGAACATAGTGCACTCCTGGGTAGTGTGATTACCCTGGATGAAATTAACAAGGCCCTCTCCGTATTGCTTACTGCAGATCCCTGTGCGTGGATGGATCCCCTGGTGAGTTCTTAAAAACGTGCAAGATTGAAATGTCACCCATGTTGTGTGCAGCCTTTAAGGAATGGGAAATCTCTGGATCCCTACACTCCTTCATTAGAGGACCATCATAACACGTTCTCCCAAAGAAGGAAAGGATCCATTACAGTCTGGCAGCTGTGCAGCCATTTCCCTCATAAACAAAGATGTCAAAATCCAGGTGAAAATATTAGCACCCAAAATGCATAAAGTCTAACCTTCTCACTCTCACCACTCGCAGGCGGGTTTTCTTCTTGAATGCTCCTGCAGGAATCATTTTCTCAATTGTTCTGGCACTCCAGATACCTAGCAGATGATGTGCTTCCTATTTCCCTCAAAGCTGAAAAATGTGTTTGGTCACATAGAATGTGGCTATCTCTTTTGTGCGGGACAGGTTCAGCTTGCGTAGGGATTTTACCTTCAAGATTGAATTGTTGTATCACACTCCGATTGCACAGATTAACTGTCGGCAATTTCTATCCCACACGATAAAGTGCAGTGTGTGAGACATGGCTGTCCATTGTCCCCTCTTCCATTTCTTTTCGTCCTGGAACCAATGGCACCAGCCATTTAGTCCTCAATCTTTATTTGGGGCATACTCACCCAAGAACGCCATAATAAGTCTTTCATCTAAGCAAATGATATCCTTATGGCTATCATGGACGTTGGTGCATCACTGCCTGTGCTGATGTTCTTAATTGATGACTCCTCCCTATTCTAAGAATACAAGGTGATGTGGGAGACTTGTGGCGCAATGATGATGTACCTTTGTACCACCAGGGCCTCTGTCGCTAGTCACCACCTGAGATGGGTTCAGAAGGGCTTGCCGTATATGGGCATCCTTTTGAATAGTCTACGTTTGATAAAATTCTCTCCTTTATGGTTAAGACCTGGACAAACTTTGGGGATGTCCCCTATGGGATCTTATCATCTCTCCCCTCATCTTTCCAAGGTAGTTTAGGTAGTCTACCTGGATCTGACAATCCCTGACCCACTCCCAGGAGGCACCAGAAGGAAATGCTAGGCTGTGAGCGTAATCATAATGCCCTGTATACTTTTAAATCTCTGCCATTATCCATTGAAAACTCAATCATAGCAACCAGGCTTCTGACCTGGAAGTTGGCACAAAGACTCTTCAAGGCAGATCAGTGATTCCACTCTGTGTCCTCACTGTGGCACAATACCGGTCTGGTTGTTAGATTCTTCCATGTTCTGGGATACATGGAACTCCATCAGCATTTTGCATGTGGAGCACCTTCTTGAAATTGATTCCCTTAAATCCTTTTTGGATCTTATATTCAAATATGGTCAGATTGTCTACATCACAGTCACAAGTTTGGTTGTTTGCATGGGGTGATATGAGTTGGACCTGCGGCTGCCTTGCCTCATATGCACTGTGGTGCTCTATATGTGCTTGCAGGATATTGCTGAGGCAGTGCATGTGCACCAGATGTGCTTGAGTGTACTGTGCTTTGATGTGGACCTGCTGCTTTTGTTGCATCAGTCGTGGCAGTCATTAGGCATGTGTGTTTGGCCAGCCGTCTCAGGTCGGCCAAACACACATGCACACTTAGGTTCCTCCAACTGGGCTGTATTGAACAGCCGGGTTGGAGAAACAGCACAGACTCCCTGTCCTGAGTGGAGCGTCAAACCAGCCCGCTCAGGCCAATCCCTGCGCTGCTCTCATAGCATGAGAGCAGTGCAGGGATTGCACAGGGAGTCTCTGCGCAAGCCCAAGTGTCTGCTGGGACCAGGAGGAAGCAGAACACTGAGGCGCAAGGAGCGATGCGGCCAGCAGCTTCAGGTAAGTGTTTTTTTAAAAATAATTATTAATCGCCCCGTGCTGCCCCTCCCACGCTCCCCGCGACCCCTCCACCCACCACACTACCTCTTCAATGTTTCGGCCACCACTGAATGACAGAATGCATGTATGATGACTTATTGCGTGCCTAAACCTATCAATGATACGAAAGGCACTTTCATTCATAAGCCTTACCTGTTGGGATTGCCAATGCTTGTTAGAAGGCGGTCAGAGAGCCACAGAAATAATCCAGTGTTGAGTCAGAGATCTCTGTCATGGGAAAAAAAGCCATAAGAGGGCGCTCAATGTATAAAAAGAGATATTGGAAATGCATATATTTATGAAGCTCAGCAAGAAACTGTAAGAAGGAATTGATCAAAAAGAAAACATACCGATCATGAAACTTGTTGATATTATTGCAAACCCTTTTCATTATTATTCACATAGGTATAACATGTGAAAACATGTGAAATATAAACAGGAACTAAATCACTGACATGGATTACCTTAACGTTTTTATATTCATTGTTCAGAAATTAGTGTTTTTGCTATTAATGTTAAGGACATAAATATAGGGCCAGATAGGGATGGGTTTCAATGTGTGTTGACAGTAACTACCGGGTCTGAGACAAGGAGAGAACCAGCCCACTTAAAGCCCTCAGTTGCCCTTTCTAACTCTTGCACAAAGTGGGCCTAATTCTTGACATTAATGTGTGCATTGCTCGCATTAACATAATGAATACATTGGATACTGCATGCATTCTTGGCACAATGGTGCCCAGCCCTGGTGTAATTTGTGCAATAATATTGGTCATTTTGGCCATTTTATTATAGTATCTCTACTGCTGTTTGAGAAAGATGAGGGTAACCTATCTTCATCAAACCGTACACTCATTCATCTGCTACCCATTAATGCACATATGTTAATGTCAATAGGCATTTCAAGGTACATTGTTATTACTCTGTATTAAAGCCTACAGAAAGGTATTTTGTTGCATGAAATGTCACAGATTACCTTTGTAGGGAATGCTCTTGGTGTTGTTTACTCCCTCTGACAAACCCTAGGAGCAGAAAATTAGCATTGTAATAATTATTGCTAGAATCTCTACTCAGCTGTCTGGCAAGATCTATAAAAATAAAAACAGTTACATAATGTATACATCCATATCTATAAATATATATCCATATAGGAACATAGGGGGCCTTTGAGTAAGCTCTGTACTGCCATTGTTCTGTCTGAGTGTCAGTTACACTCTGCTTCTATCTATGACAACAAAATGCATGTGGTAATGGTTCAGTCTACATCAGTCATTGGCTCTTTTCCCCTGTGATGGATGGCATTTTCTGATCACGTGTACATACACCTAAAAATAAGTGCGCAGCAGTGTCAGGGCTGGTGGGCCAGTCATTTAGTCTTGACTTTTCTCCTTTCATAGCTCCTCTTTAATTTCTTTGTTTCACCTTTTTTCATTCTAATGCTTAAGAGGATACCACAGCCCTCTAGGCGGTGCTAATGGGTCGCTTGTTTTGCTGTTTGTTTCATTTGCAGTGTGCTGCATCCTACGTGGCCACTTCCTCTAAACAAGGAGACAATTATGGAATGCTGTTGGCCATAGTGTATTATTGCTTCATCATTCCAAGATGGTCAATATTTTGGTTCTAAATGTGGCGGCCATGCTTGAACTTTAAATCAGTGATAAACTATTTGCAATACCTTTGCAAGACAGAGACCCGCTGCTATGTTTAGTTTTGTTATTGCAAGCATATTCCTGGCATGTTTAGAAGGCAGAATGTTTTCTTTTTTCTACTTGCATTCTTTTAATTTATCTTGAACACTTGTTGAGCTTGTGTTTTATTGTGGTTGTCTCAGTGGAGGAAGGCAAGAATATGTCAGTGAATGGATGCATGAGTGCAAAGATGAGTGACCGCAGGGGCGGCTCCTCCTCAATGGCGGAGGAGAGTTACCCCACTGTCACAGAGCCAGCAGGTGAAAAATAAAACGATATACTATAGTTGTTTTATTTTTCATTTGCTGGCTCTGAGCCAGTGAGTACAGGGAGGGGCGGGCCGGGGCCATGGGAGTGCGCATGTTTGTTTGGCCGGCCGTCAAACCAGACCACTCGGGCCGAGCAGCGCAGGGATTACACAGGGAGTCTCTGCTACAGTTCAAGTGTCTGCTGGGACCAGGAAGCAACAGAACACCGAGGCGTGAGGCGTGATGCAGCCAGCAGCTTCAGGTAAGAGTTTTTTAAAAATAATTATTAACCCCGCCCCGCGTTCCCCTGCACTCCTTCCACCCCTTCCACCCACCCTACCACCTCTTCATTGTGTCGGCCACCACTAAGTGACAGAATGCATGTATGATGGCTCCTTGCGTGCCTAAACCTATCAATGACACGAAAGGCACTTTCATTCATAAGCCTTACCTATTGGCATTGCCAATGCTTCTTAGAAGGTGGACAGAGTGCCGCAGAAATAATCCAGTGTTGAGTCAGAGGTCTCTGTCATGGGAAAAAAGCCATAATAGCGCACTCAATGTATATAAGAGATATAGGAGATGCATTCATTTGTGAAGCTCAACAAGTAACTGTGAGAAGGAATTGATCAAAAAGAAAACATACCGATCATGAAACTTGTTGATATTATTGCAAACCCTTTTCATTATTATTCGCATTTCCTTTCAACACTGACCCTGTGAAAAAGAAAGTCAACTTTGACAATGTGTCACAGTTCAATAGGAAAACAAAACTGCAACAAAAAATGTCATTGAGAATATCGAGTAGTGAGGCTTAACCCTTGGTATTCAAAATCACAACTTTCAGATTGAATCTCATAGACACGAAGAAGCTTATGCTTGTGTCAAACATTCAGACACAATTCTGGAGTGCATGGTGCATAAACTGTCCCTTTTGATCTCCTTTGTGGCTGTATATTTTATGATACTCAGACCCTGACTTCAAGTTGGGTGGTTAATTCCGTCAGGTGCATAAACTTCTGTTTACGCATGGGCCGGAATTACAAGTTCGGTTTTATTTAACGCATCCAATAAATACAATAATTATCTGATACATTAAATAACCCAACATTCAATACATTTCGGCAGGACAAACCTGCAAAAATGTAACAGGGGAAATATATACAGTATTTACCGTACCATGCGGATTTTAGTGTTTTAAACACCAAAATCCGCATGTTATTCCCCAATAACTCATAAAAAGTGCCATTTATTCCAACCAATAAATAATAAACCCCAGGGTATCCTTATTTAACATATGTGAAAAATAGTACCTTTACTTGTAATCAGACCCGAAGCATGCTCTTCCAAAGTAAAACTGATGCAATGTAAAGAAATATCCTTATGTATGTAGAAAGCACGTGATTAAGGCTCAACGGTTCGGATTAATTTGATTGGTCGCATCAAAAAATCATTATGAAGGTAATTGCTTTATATTATTTTATGAGCTGTTAACTGCTACAAAGGCTGGCTCGATAATGGACACTACATCTTAAGCAAGCATTGGCAAAGCCCACAGATCTCGATTTGGAAAAGGTTAGCCAACCTTTTGCATTGCCAATGGTTGTTCCAGATGCTGAAAAGCATTGGCAAAAAGAAAGAAAAATGGATGTGGCCATGTGCGCATGCATCACCACACATTTGCAAATATAATTATTGACACTGCAGCAGCCCTTTTTTATCTTTTATTCATCATTCCAAGATCACAGATGCCAATCTTGAAGCATTAAATTACAAAATAAAAAATGTGTGCAAAAGAGCATCATTGAGAAAGGAGTGGGCTGGTAATTGTTGCGGGGAGGTCCTCCAAAAATGAAAAACTGAACAGGACAGATAAGGGTGAAGAAGCAATGAAGGAGTGAGGGTGGGTTGGTGGGGAGCAACTGCATACTGCAGAACTGGAGCAACAGTGAACAATAAGCAGGAAGTAGTGGGGAGCAATGGAGCCTTGAGACCCTCACGGGTGAGTAGCGCGCTTACAATCCCCTGATTGACGGATGGTAAAGAAGCTTTGCTCCAGGGGATGAATAAATACAAAACAAGCACAGGCAAACCAACAGGCCTCCCCAATTGGCTTCTAAAGAAGACCTATTGACTTTGCCAATACTTTTTGCCAATTCTGTTCATGGGGAAGTAGCATATGAGGGAGAGAGCAAGAAAAGACATGCACTCACGTTGAATGGTAAATAAAAATGCAAAAAGTAGTTTCCTGAATGCAGGCGATGAAAAGACAAATCATCCAATCAGAACACAGTAAAGACAAAATGTTCCAGAGGTGGGTAAAAAAACAAACAGGGAGGAAAACCATCAAGTAAGAAACAGGGAAATGAGCAAGACAGCAAGCACATCCATTCAATAGTAAAGAGATGACCCAGGCAAGGCAGACTGTTGGCAAGACCTAAACGAAGCTGGCCGATTGGAGCGAAAATGTTCAGCGTTTAGCAGGGGGAAGTACTTTTTGCTGTGTAGCAATACGATTAACTCTAAATTAAGTCTAAAGACAAGAGTAAGTGGCTGGGAGGGGAGTTTTTTTTGTTCTACTAAAATGTTATCGGGTATAAGGGCCTTACAGAACGTTTCAGTGCATGGAGGAGTAGGGTGCTAACTGCTAGATGATAATTATACAAGTCCCATGGTAGGCAGTGCTCCACTGGCATAAGCAATGGGATGCTGATACCCTTGCTCGTCATTCTGTGGCAGTACTACTTCAAACCTCTGAGAAGCTCTCCAGATTTAAGTAGGAGCGTCAACCAAGAATGCACCTTTCGTAGACGGGAACATGACTTTCTGCCTAAGCATCTAAGGACCTTCATTTTGGTGCAGGGGAGCTATGATGGGTTCAGGGATGTTTACCAGATTGGCATACTGTTACCAGTGATTTGACCCCTGCAAGGAAGCTTCTCACCTCAGCATTGAACTGTGAAATGGAGGGAGTTTCAGGTTTTCTCTGTTCTATTTGTTGTGCCATGTTGATCTCGATTTGAATTTTGCAATACATATGTATTTGGCTCTTCTGCTGTGCTTTTTCCTAAATGAACAATTTCAAGTGACAAATTATTTTTGAATGCTATTGATTTTTATAATGAATATCGTCATAACCGATGAATTAATGATATTGCACTTGAAACAATTTTGTTTAAAGGTTTAGAAGTGTGTTTATCAATGAAGTTCAGTTATGCCACATTTCTGCAGTGACACCATTTTATTAAAATAGATGCTGTTTCTGGTGTTTTGTTCATCTTGCCCCTCCGAATCAATGTTCCCCTGCGTGTCTTCTCACACCATGGGTTTTTGCAGAGCACAGGACACTGTGACGTAATTAGTTATTTTCCTTAGAGAGCATGTATTGTAAATGAAACATTTTCATTGTGTTCCTAATTTTTTTTGTAAACAAATTTTATTCAAGTAGCAGTTGGAGCACAACAAACAAGATATACATAGTGCCTTATCAGTTAATCATGCGCAGCATTATGAACATCGTTTAGACCATGGTATCACGAGTGGGGATTGTCCATTGTCAATCTCAGGCTAACAACAGGTGGGACCTATAGCTCAAGTGATCTGGGCATACACGATATATTAGAAGTAGCTCACACAGACAGTCGACACAGCCCTCTATTCGATGAACCTCTGGCCCCATGGGACAACCCAATAATCATGAACATCGCTACCATGGGCAAAAGCAAAAGGCCAAAAGACAAACCCCCTACTCTCCCTCCCCCCTCCCTCCCTAACAAAACTCCCCCTCCCCCACCCTCTCAGGCATGTCGCTCTACTCTCTGCATTCTAGCAAAAGCATGGCTAGATAGTAAAATCGGTTGCATAATAGGTCTGAGGAAGCAAACCAAGGAAGGAGAACCACCATATTCCGACCTTCTGTGGGCTCCCAGGTTCCATGTTAGTATGAGGACACCCCACCATACATCCCATCCGCGTCTCTCACTCAGGGGGGAGGGCATCTTCCTCCAGGGGGCACTTAAGCAGTTCTACTAGCGCTACCCACGCTCTCGCTGCTTCCAGCATCTTATCGTTGTCTCGTCTCTGGGCCATTTGTAGCCTCAGAATCCCATCGTAGTCTGCCCATTTAATAAACTCCCTCCGCCACCTTAGGGCACTAGGGGCGTCCCTCCCCTTCCAATGGCTGGTAATTTCCCGTTTGGCCAAAACAAGCCCCAGGTCAATAAATTTACTAGTGACTTTATTTCGGGCAGTATGGGGGAACCAGTGCAGCAAGCAATATCCCGGGGTCTGCAGAGTGTCTCTGTCCGTCACATCCCTCAGGGCAGCCGTCACCTCCCCCCAATACCCCCCCAGCAGCGGGCAGTCCCAGACCATGTGCAGAAAGTCGGCATTGTCGAAGTTGCATCGTGGGCAGGCCGACCTAGCTCCAAAATATTCATTTATCTTATGTGGCGTGAGGTATGCCCTGTGGAGAACGAAAAATGAATGAGTTGGAAGCGTGCATTCCTGGAGCTTTTCCATGCCCTCTCCACTATTGCATCCCAAGGCTTCTCCCCAAGGGGCATTCCAAGATCTGTCTCCCACTTGAGTCGCAAGCTCTCCAATGGGCGCCTCACCTCCTGGGTAAGTCGTCTGTATAGGCAGGTAACCGCCTTAATCGTCTCAGCCGCTAGGACCACATATTGACACGGCAAGGACACCGGGGGCTCTGCCAAGCCCGCTCTCCAGTGTGTACGGACAGCTGCCATCAGGGCCGCGTGTAACAGGAAGTCCCCTCTAGGGATATCATACCTCTCTATCAAATCATTAAAGGGTAGCAAGGTGTCAGATTCATATAAGTCCCCAATCGTGGTGATCCCCGCCTCCTTCCAGGCCCTCAACCCCTGCCAGTCCCCTCCGTGGGGCAAGACCTCGCAAACCGATAGAGGAATTTCAGGCGCGTACGGGGATCCCCGCCCGGCTCTCCTTTGAACCCGGTTCCAGCACTGGCGCATCGCCCATAAATCCCCTGGAACTTCTCTTTCCCTCAAAGGAAGGTGTAATAGCACCCGAGAGAGCTGATACAACTGTACCGCCTCGGGCCTCCTCAGCTCGAAGCCTGCCAGACATCCATTTCGTGAACCACTGCAATTGCGCTGCATGGTAATAGGCCTCAAAATCAGGCACGGCAAACCCCCCCTCTCGCCTAGGCCTCATCATAGTAGTTAGCGCCACCCTGCGTCTCCCCGAGCCCCACAAAAATCCCGTAGTCATGGTAGAGAGTTGCGTGAAAAAGCTCTGCGGAATCCAGAGCGGTAAGGAGCCAAAATAGTAAAGCAAGCGCAGCAGCGTGACCATTTTTAACAGAGCCACCCTTCCTGCCACCGAGAGCGGCAAGGATCCCCAGAACTCAAAATTACTCTTGGTGGTTCGGATTGCCCGTGCGACATTACCCTCTAATAGATCGGCAGTCTCATGATAGATGCGGACCCCCAGGTAGGGGAGGCATCTACTCTCCCACTTAACATCCAGAACATCTGGTGGGCAGGCCCTACCGCTCAAGACAGGAAACAGGCATGTCTTGTTCCAATTAACCCGCAACCCCGCTTCTCTCTCTAACCGGGAGAGCAGACTCCTGGCGCCCGCAAGTCCGCCTCCGAGTCAGCAAGAAACATCAGGAGGTCGTCAGCATATAATGCTATAAATTGGGGCTGGCCCCTCTGAATCAACCCCCGATAATACCCTCCCGAGCGCGCATGCGCAGCCAATGGCTCCATCGCCAGCGCAAACAGAAGGGGAGACAGGGGGCAACCCTGCCTCGTCCCCCGGGCCACACCGCAGGTCGCCGATATCACGCCCCCCGTAAGCACCCTGGCAGTAGAGTCTTGATATAAGATCGCCGTCCAGGCCACAAACCCCTCTCCCAGGCCAAAGGCCCGTAGGACTCTAAAAAGGTAGGGCCATTCTAAACTGTCGAAGGCCTTCTCTATGTCTATCGACAGAATACACGCCTCGCTCCCCGCATGGGCAGAGTCGTCCAATATCCGAATCAGACGCCGTATATTCATTGCCGTGTTCCGCGTCGGGATAAAACCGGCTTGGTCAACGTGCACTAACGCCGTCATGTGGATCATCAAGCGACTGGCTAAGATGCGACTCAATATTTTGTAGTCGAGGTTGAGCATAGCAAGAGGCCGATATGCAGTATGGTCCCATGAAGGCTTATCCGGCTTTAGGAGCGGCACTATTACTGCCTCCCGTGTAGAAACGGGCAAGCACCCAGCTTGCCGTGAGCTATTATACAGGGTCAGTAATCGAGGGGCCAGTGTCTCCACATATGTGGCATAAAACACAACCGGGAGCCCATCAGTGCCCGGGGTTTTATTCCTGGCCATGTGCTTGATGGCTGCCCTAATCTCCCCAAGGTCCACATCTCGGCCCAATTCCTTCGCCGCCTCCGCATCAATCATAAGAATCCCTCATCTGGCAAAGCGAACGGATCTAGCTGGCTCTGGTACAATGTAGTGTAATAGTTCAGGAACTGTGTATTAATATCCTGCTGCCCATAATAGGTCGTGCCATCCCCCCCTCGCAATTCCAGGATTGGTGTCCCCCTGCGTGCTGGGTTAGCCAGCCAGGCCAATAGGGCCCCGGATTTATCCCGCTCTGCGTGTGCCCTAGTCTCATAGGCCCTACAATCAAAGCCTCTCTACCTGCGTCGCAAGCTCTTCTTTAGCTTCCAAGAGCTCTTCCTGTTTGTCAGCTCTCCCCGGCCTATCCTTCTCCACCTCCCGGAGCCGCTTTTCTCCTGTTCGCACGTCCGTTAGTAGCATTTTACGAACGCCCACCGCTTCACTAATGCAACGTCCCCTTATGACAACTTTAAAAGCATCCCATTCAACATGGGGGGTGGTGGCCGTGCCGGTATTAACCTCGAAATAATCCTCTATGGCATTGCCTATGGACGCCCTAAAGACCGGGTCCTCCAAAGTTTCCGGCCGAAGGCGCCAGCTGGGTATCGTAGGCCTCATCCTCATCCAGTTCAGGGCTATTAACAACGGGTTGTGGTCAGATATTGTTCTGGATAAGTACTCACTAGAGGTAATCCCCCCCATGCACATCCGGGGAGAAAAGGATAGCATCCAGTCTAACGTGCAGCTCGTGGAGGGCCGAGAAGTAAGAATAATCCCTTTGCGTCGGGTGATGGGTCCTCCAGGTGTCCGTCAGTCCCCACTGGCGCTGCCAGTCTCTGCGGGCTTCCGCAACTCTATGGGTAGGGGCATCAGGAAGTGGCGGATGCGATCTATCAAGAAGGACGTCCGTTATACTATTAAAGTCACCCCCCAGGAGGACCGGTCCAGTCAGGGCCTGCGCCAAAGTCCGTGAGAGCCGGGCCAGAAATGCAGGTTGGTCAATGTTCGGGGCATAGATACTCCCTATGGTGATGTCACGACCATCTAGGCGTCCCATCACCACCACATATCTGCCCTCCGGGTCTATAATTTGCCTAACGCACTGAAAGGGGACCCCCGCCCGCACCCAGACTAACGTCCCTCGGGCAAAGGCAGAGTATGTGGTATGAAACACCTGTCCTCTCCAACGGCGCTGCAACGCTGCCCCCTCCTGACGCGTGAGATGAGTCTCCTGTAATAACGCAATTTGTACCCCCCGTCGAGTGAGATAAGCATGAATTTTGTGTCGGCGGGTCATGGTGTGCATCCCCCTAACATTCCAAGTCATACATTTAAAACCTACGGTGGAACCCATAAAGTAATCTCCAGGCCTCTCCAGCATAGTGTTCCCCCAGCGACATGCCTGCCCCAAAACTCAACACAGAATCCCCCGGTAAAAAACAAACCCCAACTCCCACACCCCAGGACAGGCGCCCACAAACAAGTCCCCATCCAAACAAAAGCACTCAAACAGCGAATCATGGGGGTGGCAGAACGCAAACCAACTCTGCTAGGTTCAGAGCCCTCCCGGCCCTCCCTCATATGTCCATACTACACATGGGAGCCCCTAACATACGGCTACTGCATCTGCCAGTTACAGGCCCACCCAACCAGCAAAAATCCACCCCTCTGCAAACAACCGCAATCAGCCCCTCAAACACGGTACTTGTAATGTGTTCAGCCAATCATGCCATCTGCGGGGTGACATCCGGGAGATCTACGTCCAAGGACCCCGGTATACTACTCGTCCCTGGGCTTCCAGATCCCTCCACCTCCAGATCTGTGCCGTTGCTGGCTGGGCTCACCGAGCCCCGACTAATCTCTGCTACTGCTCGAACTGCTCTGGAGCGCTCTTGATTTCGATCCACGGGTGACGAGGGACTCCGCGAAGGCAAAGCAGGGGACAGCTGTCCCCGGGGCGATCCCAGAGTCAGAGAGCACGGTCCTCCAGCGTCGCGCGTGTCTAGCCAGTCCCAGGCATCTTGTGGAGCAAGGAAGAACCGCGTCTCCCCATCCGCAGACACCCGGAGCCGAGCCGGGAACAGCATGGCGTAGGGGAGGTGCAATTGTCTAAGTTTCCGCTTAACTGCCAAGAAGGAAGATCTCTGCCGCTGCACCTCCCTAGTATAGTCAGGAAAGATCATTACCTTGCTGTTTCCAATCTGGAGAGATTGCTTCTCTCGGGCCTGTTGCAGGAGATGATCTCGGTCTCGGTAATGTAGCAGCCGCACTACAAACGGGCGTGGCGGAGCGCCAGGCTTGGGCGGTCTGGCCGGGACCCTGTGAGCCCGTTCTAAGGCGTAAAAGGGGGAGAGGCCCTCCGAGGCCACCTCCGTTCGAAGCCACGATTCTAAGAACTGGACAGCATTAGCCCCCTCCTCCCGCTCCGGAACCCCAACTATGCGAAGGTTATTCCTTCGCGATCGGCCTTCACTATCCTCTGCCCTCAGCTCCAGTACTTTCACTCTAGCTTCCATCTCCTTCAGGGCAGACTGTAGGCCGGTAACTTTGTCCGGAATGTCCTTGACAACAAGCTCATTAGTCATCACCCGTTCTTTAAGTTTGCGGTGATCATCCGTTAGTAAGGTGAGATCAGTTCCTATGGCATCAATTTTTGCCTCTAGGGCTGTTCTTGAGGATGTGATGGCCTTCAGAATGTCAGCCAGGGTGGGGTCATCCCGCGCCCCCTCTTCGCGACCCCCCATCGCGTTGTCTTCCTCATCTGTGTGGTGGCCCAGGTCATCTGGTCGCAAAACCTCAAAGCCTTTTCTTCTGGATGTGCGGCCCATCTCGGCGTTTCTCCTGGGGGCAGCGGGGCGCTCCAGGCACCGCGTGCGCGACCAAGCCCCTCACTCGGTGTCCAATTCCACCCCTCTCGGCGGCCGTGGTCAGTTCTGATCCCGAGGCCTCCTTAACAGCCCCCACAATGGCAAGGATTCCCGAATCCCAGATCCTATGAAAGCGCTCGGGCCAACCAGTGCAGGAGGTCACAGCTTACCAGGCTCGCAGTGACCGGCGTCCATCCAGCTCCTCGAGCACCACAAGGCCTCTCTTGCCCTTAGTCCACTCGTTCCAGACTTGCTGAGCCCCCGAGGCCCCTACCCTGAATCCACTCAGGAGGTATCACTTCTCACGAGGGGCATGCCTCAGTCCCTCTGGGGCCTTAACTCCCCGTCCCAACCGCCTCCTGCCGGAAAGATGGGACCAGTCAGCCGTAATGTGTGAGGTGCTGTCTCAATGGGAGTGTAGCCCCCTCCAAGCAACCATGGGGTCCGCGGCCCCGCGCTCAAAGCCGGGCCACCATGCCCCCTTCACTTGTGCGCCGCCAAGGATATATGCCGCGGTGCCGCTGCGTTTCTCGCGCTCCCTCCACCTATTCCCAGCAGCCTCCAACGATGCGACGGGCCCCCACTGCTACGCAGCACTGGACACCTCTTCACCAGCAGCAGGGCCCCCTTCAGCTACTCGCCAGTCCCGCCGGGCTCCTCACCGCTCGTATGCCCCCGGAATGCTCAGGGCCGCCATCTTGAAGTCAGGCACACGCGGACCGACCGTCCGCCGATTCCTCTCCGCCTCACAGTCCCCCCGCACCGCAGACACGGCAGGGCTCAAGTAACAGGCCAGTTTCAGGGGCCGCACTGGCATCCAAGATTTGCGATCGCCTCACCTGCCACTTCCAGCAGTATAGGCCGCCGTCTCAGGCCGCCGCCGCCATTTTCAAAGCGGTCCCCGCGAGGAGCCCTCGGGACAGCAAATCTTCGTTTTTCGGCGGGACGCGGCCACCAATCACCCCCAAACCTTCACCAGATGTGCCCGGGGCGTTCCGCTGCAGGCCTGGAAGGTAGGGACCTTCCCAGGATGTCAGGATGTTTGTAAACAGAGGGAGGCCGCGGAGGAGCCCCGAGGTCCGCTGCACTCTACATCGGCGTCAAGCCACCTGCCTTCATTGTGTTCCTAATGTAACTTTCTGAAGGACACCTTGGCTGGAAGTTCTAATGTAGGCTTGCTAGCAGACACTAGTGTCTAAGTCTTTGTTTAAAAATGTATCCTATTGTGCAGTAGATCTCCAACTGTGTTGCTGCTGTAGAAGCTAATGGAAGATTTCCTCTGCCTTAGAAATGGGTCAGTGCTATAATAATTTATATGACAATCATGGTTCTGATTTGTCCAATATGTGTTATCACTAATCATGCCATGCTGAATTTGAAGTTTTAGCTTATTGCCTATGCATAAATTCTGGATAAAAAGCTTTGGTTTTGGGAGTGAGCAATGAGACTTTTCGTTCTCCTCACAGGACTCTGTCCAATTATTGATAGATTTCCTATTCTACCAGAGAGCCTGCCTGCCTTTATGACTTTTTACTGCTTATTGGGACTTGGGATAGTTAATGATTTCTGACTATGTATTTTCTATCTGAGCCTTAATGGCATTGTATTCAAATTTTATGTATTGCCTATTTTGAGATTTTGTAAAAACCTTTAACTTTTCCTCGAACTCAGTTTATTGAGTGGACCCAGTCATTTATTAAATTACTCTGCTATTTGTTGAGCCGGATGTTAAAAGGGGTGTGACTCTAATCGCTAGATCAAGGGTGCTGGAGCTGAGCTGCTGAAGGTAAATTTTGGGGTGATCTAATTATTGGGGTGCAGGTAAATATTAGGGTTCAGCTCCTACAGCTGCATTTGGTCACCACATAAAAAGCTGCTTAAAAAATAAATGCACGTCTGATGAGAGTATAAAAATGTACTAAGATGTCTGTTATTTTTCAGTGAAATGATTTGTTTTTATGTGAAAAAATGCAACATAAAAATAGAAAACAATTGATTTTATATAAAGGTTAGACCTGATAATAATTATAGTGTGTTTATAGATTTCATAGATCCCACTTCACGTGAACATGCGGTTCTTATTTCACTGGTGTTGCTTTTAATGTTGAAAATGTTTCCGAGATGGCAAGCATCGTTACAGTGAAAACAAGCAGTAAGAATTACCAACTAATCTAGCAAGCCTAAGCATGTTATGGTATTTGTACAGTGCACAACTCACCCTGAAAGGTATGCTGGCATTGAAGCAGGAGCTTTGTGAGCTAAGCCAGGGTCGGGCTTGGTGAAGTATTCTTCCATTTAAAAATAATGAGTTCTGTTGTACATCTGAACATACACCTCAGATTACAACTAGAAATAATTAACCTTTCTGTGGACATTCTACCTATAACACTGCCTGTTTCCTTTCTAACACTTGCACTGCCATAATGGGCCTGATTCCTAACAGGGTTGGCACGCTAGTGCCTTGCTGGCATTAACATAACTATTAAATTCTTTGTACATTGTATGCATTTTGGTGCCCAGCCCTTGTGTAGTTCATGCAATGACATTGGTTATTTTGGCCAGTTTTATAACATTATCTCTATTGCTGTTTGAGAAAGACGAGGGCAACCTATCCTCATCAAACCATACACTCATTCATCAATCCATTAAGGCACTCACGTACTCAACTGTTCATCCCACCACTCACCCATTCAATACATACACTCATGCACTGCCTCATCCATCCAGCCATTGACTCATTTTCACATTCACACCTACAAAGGCAAATGTCATCAATGCAAAATCACTTTCACATACAAAATCGCTGCACCTGCTTGTAAAGACAATCTTTGGTTAGATAGAGGGACCACCCCCCGCTTAATGTATGTGTTGGGGACAATCTTGGCCCCCAGACTTAGCAGATTACAGGAAACCAAATCTCGAGAAGATGCCTTAAAAGATCTGTTGCTATGGCATGGTTGCACAACTACAATAAAGAATATGTTGTGTATATAAAATAAGGTACCCATAAACAGTAAATGCTACACAAGGAGTCAAAATCAACTCTTGAGAATATTAGTACATGTCAACATAATAAAATATAGAATTCACAAGATTGGAGTGCTCTTCATTTTTAGGTCTCGGCTAGACAGAGCATGCACTGTTTAGAAGAGACATGTTGTATTTAATTTGTGGGCTTCAACCCACCCATAAGCTTCTAATTTGCTGGCTACATCGTTTCTCTCCTATTCTTTCGCCCCATTTGTCCATGGCATGCATGCGTCATGCCTTTTTCTGTGTTTAGCTCTAGCCGAGAGCATGGACCAATTACTACTATCCATCCACTGCTCCAATTTTAGCAACATTTTAGGAACTACTTTTTTTATTTGACTTTGAGCAGTTCACATGAGCACCCGAGTAAACAGGCCTGTAAATCTTGTTCTTATCTCGTCACATTTGCTGTTTATTCGTAAACAGAGATCAAATGTCAGGTGCTGTTTTCTGAGGGCGCCCGTTCCGTCCCTCAACCCTACCCACTTTGCCCATCCTCCCACCCCCTCCCTCATTGATGCTTGCCCCGCCGTCCATCATTGCTTGTTATTGCTGTCTGCCGCTCTTTCCATCTCCTCCCCTCTGAGTCCCATGTGCAGTCCTTTCTTTTTAGGTCGAGCCTAGCACAGCGCGCATGCGCTGCTCTAGGAGAGGGCCTCTTGGAATCACTCCAGACTTTCGCTAAACTTGTGCGTGTGGCTTTTTATTTTACACACATTCTATTGGCCTTTGCTTGTGGCTTTCAAAAATGAAAGCACGCAATTGACCAAAGGCGGGTGCATGTCCCACCTCTTTGTTTACTGGTCACTCCCACTGCGTTTTGCTGTCTGGAGCGAGCAGGGGCGCAGCTGCATTCCTCGCATCCCACGGCGTTTTGCCTGCGGGAGCGAGCAGTGCCTCCTTCTTTATCTTTACATTACTGCCTCGCGCCTTCCTTCTTCCCTCACCGCCTCCCTTCCCACCCTCCTCTTCGCTCCACGCACCTCCAGCAGCCCCTCTCGTGTTTTGCAGCGCCTGCTCGGGAGGCTAGCTGTGCAAGGATGGGCCCGCCCGCTTGATTAACCTTGCAGTGAATGAAAGGCATGCCTGCTCCCTGCCTGCCCGTCCCTCCCGCAGAGCACAGCCCGAGACTTACAAGATAGCAGAGTCCAGTGTCGCTGGAAGCGGATCTGAAGGGAAGGGCTGGCTCCTCTGAACCCTGCATTCCTTATCTCATGTTTGGAAGTTGAATAAAGCAGTGCAGACGGGGGTGGGTTCTTTTGTAAGTGAGGCAGGAGTGGGGTTGCTATGATGTCAGCTTTGCTTGGAGTTCAGGAGAGAACACGCGTTGCTGCTGGGGGTCCAGATGCGAGTGAGTGACGGCCCTGCAGCACGCCCAGCCCAGGTGAGTGACAGTGGCCTGTGTCTGCCACACCCCGGCAGAGTGCAGTACTCACCCCTGTGTGTGATGAGTGAGTGGTCCCACTCTGCACAGTACTCGAGCACAGAGCTGGCACGTGCAACCCAGCTGTAAAGGGCTGAACGGGTCCCTCAGGGTTAAACCATAGAAGATCACGAATGGTTAACCCCTTAGTTGCTGCGGTCCGGGGCAGAGTTATCAGTTCCAGCAAGATACGACCTGGGGGCGGGGCCTGCTCTGAGCCAAGGCAACTTTCCTGGGGGTGTTATGATTATGATGCTTTACACAGTGGAACATAATGCGTCTTGAACAAATATCCCGTAAAGTCTGACGGACACACTGTCGCTGTGCGCAGAAGGCATTTCTCAGAAAAAAGAAACCCTGGAAGCGGTTTATTGTTTGCTCGGAAGACTCCGAACTGCAGTATTTCAATCTTTCTTGTGCTTTGTGCCCCATGTCTTCAGCTATTTTGTCAACGGATCGGATGGCTCAGCGAGCTGAATACTGGCCACTGGAATATGCAGGGACCTTCACATCACAAGTTCTACTACAGTATGGCCGACTCGACTTTCCATCCTTCCGAGGTCGCTAAGTATAGTGGCCTCCCTTTAGCCATAGGTTCACCACATGCGAGCAATCACTGTCCTCGTCTCCCCACCCCGAAGGGACCAGAGCTGCCATGCCAACAGGAGCCGGTTACCTGGAAACCACGGAGGGGGATCTGTGTCACTTCCTGCAGAACAGGTGTGCAGCCTGAGCCTTAATGAGCTGCTTAATGCTACAGGAGACACATACACAAAACAAAGCGCCCGCGCCATTTACCAGCTGTCTTGTGTTTAGAGAACATACAGTGTGTGTAATGCGGACCATACATACGCACATGGCAGGCTAGAGGGGCGCTCCTCTGCTGTCGTCGCTGCCTCCCCCTATGGAGTGTTTGCTCTGACAGCTATTTTTATCTTCTCAGGGAACCTGGCAGTTCAGACCCTGAGACATACGGGCCTTGTGAACTGGCGATAGTGCCCTGCGACCCATATCTGCCTCTACAAGTGTTTTCACCCCTCGGCTTTCCTTTTACAAAACGTAGGTCAGGCTGTAGTGTGGTTTGTGGCCTCATTGTCTACATTGCTAAGTTAGCTTAGGCCTGGCTGCCATGATGCCTTTTTGCACACGTTACTTTGTGACTTTGTTTTTCCAGCCTCTGCTTGTGCCCGGCTATATTAGAACTGTCTGCCTTTCACCTTTTCTCCTGTTCCCTGTGGGTTTCGTCTGCACAACATGTACAAGGTCGAAAAACAACGTCCCTTGTTCTTGCTGATCTGGTCAGCCCCTCACACTTAGACATAACACAAAATACAGCTGCACTGGAAGAATTCATGTGCTTTTAATATTGGGATCTCGCTGTTTGTGGCACTCGGAGAAAAACCTTTCCAGAGAGAAGAGCTGTGCTTGTCTGATGATGTAAACCTTGCATCTAGATATTGAGGTATGGGGGTCCGTCTGACAACGCCCAGAGGTCTTCTATTTTTATAATAAACTAGTTAATAGCACGGGGAGGGTGGTAAGGTCATTTAGCCCTATAGCCACTGCTTTATGAAATGCTTTCCCCGTTTGTATTCTATGGAATTGTAACTATGCTTATTATTTTATCATTATGCATTATGCTGATAGTACTGGCACGTGTACTGTATCTTAGAGCACGATAGTTGAAATAAACATTTTAAACTATACAGTGTCTCTTATTACGCACGTTGTGGACAAGTATGAGTGAGTTATGAAAGGGTGTTCTTGCTCCCGCGAGTCCTGAGAGAGACCGTGTTCTGGGTTGTCTAATCATTGGTAGCTGCGCTGCGAATGAGACGCTATCGCTAGTCGGATTGGGATTGTGGGTACTAAGGTGCATGGTTGGCTCACCACTATACTCCGAGGTCCTATTATCCTGTGCATAGCTCTGTGTATGTGCAGAATCCCTACAACATGGCGCCACCAACGTGGTGGGCTGCTTATCTGCGAGACGCTTGAGTAGTGCTTTTGCTTGTCCACAACACCCTTCGCATACGCTTCCGGAAACGTGTGTGAGGGTGATACCTCCTATATTGACGTTTTTATAGGTTCTTTCAAGCTTGAAGTTATTAAAAGGTGTTTAAGTAAACCCTATATTGTGCTGCCTCGTATTAGGTTGTCGATCATTTCTGGTCTTAATGGCGGATATAAATATACCGGCACATAGCCGCGCTGCGCTCCGGGCTCATTTACTGGCTTATGGAGTGCCTGACGCGGGTGTCGCACTCATCTTTGTGGTGCAAGCTGACCCGGCTCACCACTTTGAGGTGTTTTACTCTTGGGTCACTTTTCCGGCGGTGGATGGAGCGGACGATTTGTTCCATGAGTACACTCTCACTGCCTTACCCAATGCTTATCTGCCTTATCAGGCTCTTGAAGTACCACTTACGGCATGGCAACACCGTATTTGGTTTAATGGCGCCCTCCCACATCCGGTCACCCCGGTTCGTTTAGGCCCCCTATCTGCAGACGGGGCCACTTGGCCAGTTTTGGCCGGGTATACCCCACATCCGCGTTATTTGACGCTTGCGGTTGCTGAACTGCGTGAATTACATACGTCTTTGATACGCGTTCACAGAGCTTTAGTACAGTATGTTACAGGCAACGTTCAGGGAGCCCCTCCTGGAGTTGCGGTGCATCCAGCTGGACCGGGGGGTGTAACCATAAGTCCCGTCATGGTTAATTCGGTGATGGGCAAGCGCCCACAAAATAAGGATGATTTGCCTTATTGGCTTGCAGAAAAATTTGACCAGCTGGAGGCAGTTTTTCCCACTACTTCTCCTGTGGATAAACACAGGATTTTAACGATCAGTTTGCCAAAAGACTTAATTCCCGAGTTGGCAGAATGCAACAACTGGGGCAAGGTATTCGCAGCAGTATATGCAAAGTGTTTCGGCACTCCTTCCATGACAGTTCTCCCCTCTGTAATTAAACGAGTGCAGGATGAGCATGGCCCTGAAGCGGCTGTGGAATTAGGGATGAGACTGGTGGGAGTGTTCGACGTAGTAGCTGATTTGATCCTTGCGAACGTCAAGGGCGATGCAGTTAACTTTCAAGTAGCTAATGCTTTGGCTTTGGTCCCAGAACCGGACAAGCCACGCGAATTACCGAAAATTATTGCACAGGCTTATAAAACCATTGGCCGCAATAGTCTGGGAGTTAAGCCTTTTGCTAAAACGCAAACTCAATCACAGCCACAACAAAAACTCAGTCTGAGAAAGATGAGAAACCGTTCTTTACTAAAAAAGAACTGGAGGTTGAAGAAACAGGGTAAGCAACAGAAAAAACCAGGGTCGTGTGGCGCATCCCCGGTTTCCGTATCTTCTGAATGCACTTATGATTTGCGCGACACAGCGAGAATTAAATCTCCAGAGAGATTTCAAGTCCCTGATCCGCGTTCTCCTCGTTCTTCACAGGCACCATCGACCTCCTAGACTGGTGGAGGAGAACGCCAGGATAGAGGCAGGGGTCGTGAGGCTCCACAGGGATGAGACCAACCTCGACAACAAGTACGAGGGAAACCAGAAGAATTTCCACGTTCTCGCCCACAGTTTCAGAAGAAGAAAGTTGCAGCTTTAACAGCGAGGTATGCCACAGACGGTGAGAACGAGACTCCTGAATTGGACGTGGGCAGTGACGCTCCTAGACAGCGCCGCGGAAGTTACCATAGTGCGGGAGGCACTACGTCCTCATGTGGAGGCGACAGCAACTGACACATTCATTACTGTCGAGACAGCTGACACCAGAGTGGCACCCCCTGACAGACTATTTAATATTGTCCTTCAAATTGAAGGTGACATACAGCGTGTTATTAAAGGGATTTTTTGGGAGAATCTGACCTCTTCTTACGACATTTTGTTGGCAGAGGCGGATTGGCCGCCTTCATTCGTACTTGCTGCGCGTAGAGGGAGGAGGTAATCCTTCCGAGCTTTTCTCGTCATGTCCCCAAGGACAAAGCGGAGGCTCTAGCAGCTGAATGGGCTGGGGCCCTGGCTCCGGCGCTATACCGTAACCACGTGGGCTGGGATGAAGACTCTCCCCCCCATGATATTCCTTTGCGGTCGCTGCCACAGCCGCAACCCCAATATCCCATCCGGCGGGAAGCCAAAGGTCCTGTTTCCAACATTCTGACACAGTTAGAATATCAAGGAGTAATTGAAACATGTGTATCACCAATGAATAATCCCCTTTTTGCGGTTTCTAAACCCGATGGATCGTACCGCCTAGTATTGGATTACCGACATTTGAACTCTCATTGTCGTACCTTTGCGGTACAAAATACCCACAGTTCTGCGCTTGTAGAAAGTCTTGTTCGTAAAAAATATAAAACGACACTTGACCTATCCAATGGATTTTACACGCACAACTTGTCCCCGGAGTGCAGCCAATGGAGCGCTTTCACTTCCGGTGGTAAACAAGTCAAATTTCAGCGTTTGCCCATGGGCTATAAGAACAGCCCGGGTGTTTTCGCCGCCCGTGTTGTCTCTCTGTTGGACAGCATAGACCCAGATGAGTGTTCGTACGTCGACGATATCTATCTGACAGTCGACAAATTATGGCCGCATCTTTCCCGAGTGGACCGCATTATTCTTGAATTTGCGGTCTTAGGATACAAATTTAATTTTGCCAAATCTCACATTGCTGAATTTACCGTTTTGTTTTTGGGCTATGAGCTCAACAATGAAGGTAAGGGCTTAGCTCCCCATTTCTTGGAGAAGTGCGCACTTTTGCGCCCTCCTACCACCCTGAAGAAGCTTCAGTCATTACTGGGTTTTCTAAACTTCGGGCGTACTTACATTCCCGAATATGCCCAGCGTATCAAGCCTCTTTATGCCTTGATACAACCTAACTTTTCGAACTCATGCTGGCTTCCTGAGCATTCCTCTATACTGCAATCTTTGCAGTCAGATCTACTTGAATTTAAATTCTTGTTGACTCGTGATAACCACACAAACCTGGTGATTAGAATCGTTCCAGGGGCAGTGGGTTTCACGTATTTAACCTTTAACGAAGGTGACACAGTACCGATTGCATACAAGTCACATCTTTACACTTCAGCAGAGTTGCGCTTTTCCTCTGTGGAGAAAGTTTTGACTGCAGTGCAAATGGCGATTCTGAAGGAACGCGCACTGGCACAGGGAAAACGCATTTTGGTGGTAACACCATATCCTGCCCTTGAGGCAGTAACCAAGGCAAGTGTACCGAACTCTAAGGCATTGCACCCCCATTGGATACAATGGGCTACATCTCTGACGTCCCCGGATGTCACTTTTATCTTTGATTCCTCTCTTCAGACACAGGAGTTCTTACAGTATGAATTTGTTCATCCTCCTCCTCTGTCTTTGCTACCGCTTGAGGAGTACGAATGTATTATATACACCGATGGTTCGGCACAACCGGCCATGGGTTCCAAGCATGCTTATTCCGCAGCGTGTGCTATTGTTGCAGGTACTATGGTGAACGGAGAGTTCAAATCGACTGTAGTGCACACACAGGCACTAGGAGATAGTACTGCACAATTGGCCGAGCTGCGTGCTTTGGTGCTCGCACTTGAGTTCGCTAATCCAGACGTGACGACCCTTATTGTATGCGATTCTTACTACTGTGTTCAATCTTTCAATGACAATCTATTCTTTTGGTCGCAAAACGACTATAGAGATGCTAAAGGCAGCACAATTAAGCATAAGATGCTTTGGGTTCGAGTGGCAGATCTTAAACAACGTTTGCCTCTCACACAGGTGATTCACACCCTTGGCCACCAGCGTGTGGGCGCACACGCTGTCGGTAACAGTTTGGCAGATGAAGCTGCCAAATCAGCAGTAGCCACGTGCTCAGTAGCAGCAGTTACAAGATCCATGACTAAAATAGATAATGATATTTTGGCAGCTACTGCTGCAACAAAGGAAGGTGCTAATTACCCACGGGGTTTCCCTTCCAAATACTCTTATCAATTAGGTCTCGAACAGGTTCCTTACGTAAGAATTCCGGACGTTGATGATCGGCTGATTCCCGACGCGGACCGCAGACTTTCCTTGATAACGGCCGCACACGAAGGCTTGGCTTCGGCCCATGCTGGCGTGTCTGCGACGGTTTTCATCTTGCAGCAGCGTTACTGGTGGCGTGGTTTATATAAACAGACCCGTACTTATGTGCTTTCTTGTGACGTTTGTCAGCAAATTAAGCCTTCAACGGTTACACGACCACCACAAACACTGCTCTGCATTTCTAACAGACCTTTTGGGTGTGTTTACCTGGATCACTGCGGTCCATTTTCTTCTGACACTGCATATAAGTACATCTTGGTTGCAGTGGATTCGTGCACACGTTTCATATGGGTTTGGCCACAACGAAGTGCTGACGCTCGAAATGTCATAAGGGATTTGCGTGTCTTTGTGGGAATTTTTGCCTGTGGCACCTTCCATTCTGACCAAGGTCCGGCGTTCGCCTCTAAGGCGTACAAGGAAGCGATGGGGTCACTGGGGGTGCGGGTGAAATTTTCGTCTCCATATCGGCCTGAGGGAAATTCGATTGTTGAACGAATGAACCGTGACTTAAAGCAATCCTTGACAGCTAGAGTCTTAGGTACTGGAGGAACTGGCTGGCCCACTTGTATAGCGTACAACGTGCACTTAATAATCTCCCTAGAAGACCTCTGGGTGGGCGGACCCCATACGAAATGCTCTTTGGCATCCAAATGTTTGTGCCTGACCTTGATGGTCTAGACATGGCGCGCAATCCGCAATCTTTGACGTAGATAATCATTCTACTATGTTGCAGGACTTACAAGAAGCCCGTGACAAACTTGCAAACGAACATTTACCTTCAGCCACAGACGCTGCGCTGCAGATTCCGGTTGCCGGATGGCTTCCGAAGGTTGGGGATCTGGTCCGAGAGAAGGTGGAGAACAAAAAAGAATTTGGCCCCTCTTATCGTGCACCGGTTCCAGTCCTTGGCTTGAAGGGTACTCGTACAGTCATCTTACCACCGCTTCCTGGTCGCAAAGACAACAGATACATCTCAGTGGACAATGTCAAGCTACAACATCTGGCCGATCCTGAATAGTGTAACACCAGCGGTCTCCTGTCCAGCCATTTCTAGGACTCCTGTTTGTGGCCCTCCAGCCCACACGGTCACTGATGTTGCCATTGAGATGGTAGATTTGCCTGATCGCCTGCTCGACTACCCAGATTCCCCCTGCAACGAGGAGACCGTGTATACATACCCCGGCAATGAGTCGGGGGCTCCCAACCAACAACGCCACTGAGCCCCACCCGTTATTCCTTTGATTCGGCTTCCACCTCATCACTTATCCCGTCCAGCTTCAGTATTTTTATATCCTGGTTCAGAGACAATTTTTTGATCCCACCATGGACATACATCTGGTTGGTGCTATTCCTGATTTTTCTGTTCATGTCCATTGGCTTTGTGACAGTTTTTTTCCTACTCATCAATGGTCACTATCTTCCAGAACGCTCTGCGGTGAACTGTGTCGCTGGAACTTTGGCTCCGCATTCTTCTTCTCACATCATGAAGCGTGACCACACATTCGTGAACATTTCAGCTTTCCCAGTCGCTGATGGCATCGTATGGGATGCGGTAAATTTCAAAATTCACGGACCAACCAAGATTATTAATGTACCAAATGTCCTCCGTGTTTCAATGGGTGATGTCGTTAAAAGTAATATTCATTCTGACGATTGGGATGTGCATGCCGTTGAATCGTTATTTACTGATTTGAAATATTATGCTGCCTTTAATGCTGAAGATCTGTATTTAAATTCTGCAAGTTATGCTGACCTATATTGTTACCAGCATTGGGGCAACCACTTTCTCCATAAACCAAGTACTCTTCGGGGTCCTTTTAATTACACCCAATGGGAACATTGTCCGACCCCTTTGCCAGGTAGCTCCCAAACTCTTAGAAGTAAATTCACTTACTTTACAGACTTTGATAGATCGAACCCTGGGTCCTATTATTTTAAATTGAACACTTCGTCCACACAGAAAATCATGTTGACCCACACCAAATTGCTATATTCGGGTTCCTTTTTGAACGCATTAGCTGTGGGTGGTTATGAACACTGGCGGGACACCATTGACTTGAAATCTATTTGGGGCTCCAAATCATGGCAGGTACAAGGCACGGAAGCCTTGCACCGTGCTTGCCTCATCCCGGCCCAAATTTTGTTTTTAAATCATACAATCTATCAAACAACGTGTTGGGGTTTGGCTACTTCCAAACAATTAAATGCACCTTCCATTCCTGTATTGTCTTCCACTCCCAACGAGAGCTTGCATTTCAATATTTCCCTTGCCAATTTGCAAGCTTTGTTTCAGAACAATTCGTTTAATGTCTCTACGTTTGTTCAGTCACCCTGGTTGACTTGGCCCACGGCATCAAATGCCTGCCAGCTGCGTTTTCATGACTCAGCTCCTGGTTACAAACAGGATAGGCCAGATCCAAGGTTTTCAGACTCTCGTACTGTTACGACATATTCTGTTGGTAAATTGTGTAAACAGTGGTTGCAGCACTCTTCATTGGATTCTGTAAAACAACATTTATCCCTCCTATCAGGCAACATTGATCTGTCCAATTTTGTTCTGGGGCCTCGTGGTCCTCGACCTAAAAGATTCATTTATGAAACTTACAATGAACTCTGGAAGCTTTCGCAAATTGAAGCTGCTTCCCGTCTTCGGGAAATCGATCAAGCAAATCTAGAAAAAGTGCTTGCTGTTGTTGACAATAGTATTAATACCCTGTCTTCCCGCATTTACACATTAGAGAATATTGTTTCCTCTGTTGTTGATATTGTACAAGATGATGTGTCTGTGTTATATCATGGTCAAAATCAATTGCGTTCAGTGATGCAGTATGCATGGACTTTGCAAACACTTAAGATGGGTAAAGTTCCTTGGCATTTTTTGAACACCTCTGCCTTGTTCTTGCCGTTCAATTTAACTTAAAAACAGCAATTTATGTCCATGAAAGATGCAACATACACTCTCTTACATATCGAAAAGATAGAGCCATTACCATTCTCTGTGGCGGAGTTGGACTCTGCAGTGTGGCTAGTTCACGGGGTTATCGCTTTGCCTTTTTCTTTATTTGAGTTCAGTTCCTGCATGAAACATTATCCTGTTGGCCGTTTTCAGCCTTTAGGCAGTGCCTTCTTGCATGAACTTTGGTCCCTGCCTTTCATGTATAGATGCCTTAGGGACGGAAAAGAAGTTTTTCTCACGGGAGAGTCATGCGATTCTACTGTGGGTCATTCCCTGATTTGTAAAAACATTAAATTGCACGGGGCTTGTAATGTTTCAGCTCCGAATCTTGCTTGTGTTTTAAAGGGCATTCCTGCTCCTGCTATATCACCTACTTTCACTGTGCTTGCAAATGGTAGCTATCTCCTTCTGAATAATCAGGACTGCTGTGGAATGCTGGCCGGCATCCCCTATATTGTAACAGTTTCCCACCGGGTTGTGTGCTGCAAAAATGTGCTTTTTCCTCCCCCGCACGACATAATAGATAGTTCCATTTCACCTTCCATTCCGACTTTGAAGGCAGATTTCAATAAATTGAGCAGAATAAAGGCGCTATTATTGAACCAGGAGGTTATGCTCACATCCGCTCGGGAGACATTCATCCTCCAGGTGGCTAGTACCCACAGTGAGATACAGGCCCTTTTGAACACAAACCTCCCACAACATTTCGGTGAGCTGATTCACCGTGTTTTCAATGCATCTCGCACCGAAGGTCTTGTGCACTTTTTTAAAGTTATGGGCTCTGGCCTTGTTACCTCCTTTCAAACTATATTTGGTGTAATACCAGCTTTTATTCATTCTATTTTTTCCAGCGTCTTTGGCGGCTTTCCGTTGATCCTCGCCTTAGCGGCTGGTATATTGCTTTTGGTCTGTTTGCTACACAATGGCTGCACTTCCTGGGGGCCTCCTCGACCACGGTCGACTCTGGATGCTCCGTGAACGCATGCTCATCGGCTTCGGCATCCTGCCATTGGCGACACTCAGTGTGTCCTATAGACTTTCTTTTCGCTTTGCGTATTTCACTTGCGTGCAACCTGTGATGTCTTGCATCCGATGTCCTTTCTCTTGGTCCTTGGATTATTGCCTCTCCAATACGTCTCTGTCTGACCCGGATTTTGGCCAGTTGATGGGTCCCTTAGAGGCCCATGAACGTGACTGTTCCGGCGATGGCTTGATGGCGCGTGCGGCTGCACTTGGAATTTTGGTGCAATGGGATGTCTGGGCGGCTGCTCAGACTCTCCTACGACAAAGTTATATTGAGTATCACGCAAGTTGTCCCGCAATGCTGATCACTGCTACCTCTTGCGAGGAACATGAATGCAGTTTTGATTTGTTGAACTGGATGGCGTCTTTTTTCTGACGATTCCAACGAGGTCCTCTTGGAAGGTGTGCCGTTTTTCTGCACTTACACTCTATTGAATTGAGGGGCCTCCGCTTTCAGCGTCCTGCCTCGCTGGAATTTATTTCTTATCCTGCATGTTTTTTTTTTTTTTTTCCTTCGCTCCCATTCATTGTCCTTCGTTGGGGACTATTCCAAAATAGACGTTTACATTCTGCTCCATCTATTTGAACTCTGTTTTCGTCCTATGTCTTGGCCTATGGACAGACCAGGGGAGGGTGTAGTGTGGTTTGTGGCCTCATTGTCTACATTGCTAAGTTAGCTTAGGCCTGGCTGCCATGATGCCTTTTTGCACACGTTACTTTGTTTTTCCAGCCTCTGCTTGTGCCCGGCTATATTAGAACTGTCTGCCTTTAACCTTTTCTCCTGTTCCCTGTGGGTTTCGTCTGCACAACATGTACAAGGCCGAAAAACAACGTCCCTTGTTCTTGCTGATCTGGTCAGCCCCTCGCACTTAGACATAACACAAAATACAGCTGCACTGGAAGAATTCATGTGCTTTTAATATTGGGATCTCGCTGTTTGTGGCACTCGGAGAAAAACCTTTCCAGAGAGAAGAGCTGTGCTTGTCTGATGATGTAAACCTTGCATCTAGATATTGAGGTATGGGGGTCCGTCTGACAACGCCCAGAGGTCTTCTATTTTTATAATAAACTAGTTAATAGCACGGGAGGGTGGTAAGGTTATTTAGCCCTATAGCCACTGCTTTATGAAATGCTTTCCCCGTTTGTATTCTATGGAATTGTAACTATGCTTATTATTTTATCATTATGCATTATGCTGATAGTACTGGCACGTGTACTGTATCTTAGAGCACGATAGTTGAAATAAACATTTTAAACTATACAGTGTCTCTTATTACGCACGTTGTGGACAAGTATGAGTGAGTTATGAAAGGGTGTTCTTGCTCCCGCGAGTCCTGAGAGAGAGCGTGTTCTGGGTTGTCTAATCATTGGTAGGTGCGCTGCGAATGAGACGCTATCGCTAGTCGGATTGGGATTGTGGGTACTAAGGTGCATGGTTGGCTCACCACTATACTCCGAGGTCCTATTATCCTGTGCATAGCTCTGTGTATGTGAAGAATCCCTACAACAAGGCGTGTTAGTCCGGTTGGCTCTGTTTAAGCAGCGGTGTCCAACTTGGGTCCAGAGGGCTGGGTCCATGCTAGATTTTAAGGATAATCGCCTATGAAAATGGGTTTCATCTCGGTTCGTTGTATTGAAATGAATCTTATTTGGCTATCCCAGAAACCTGGCATGAGTCCAGCCCTCCTGGTCTTTTTTTGGACACCCCGAGTCAAAGCAAACCACTCCCTGTTTAGAGCCTACCATGTCCCATATTAAGTGTGAGTCACACATGCACATCCTCTCATATTTTCCTTGAATTCTGACACTTGTATGCAGTCTTGCATTTTTAAAGATGAAAGGAAACATTCCATGTCCCCACCACAGATCGGTTGTTAATGCTCTTGCTTAATCCTGCGCAGAGGGTATGCAGGGCGGAACTATTCGGTTCCTGCCATTGTTACATAAAATGTGATCGGCTGCTCTATCTACTTTCTGATGTTTGTAAACTCGCAGCTGTGTGCCTCATGGCTAAACACTTATAAGGTCCCAAAGGTGAGACCTATTGGCTATGCCAATACTTGTTTATAATTGTTTTCACTAGGCCTGGGAAAATGTGCACAGTGCGCTTTTGAAAGCAGGCAGTCCGGTAGCATAGTTTTGTGACTGTTGCTTCACTGGGGCTGTGGTAGACTGCTTCCCCATGGGATCATGCCTCATGATATTATGGCAATGTTGCAGACAGTTGGTTAACAGTGTGAGTAGTTCCAGGCTAACACACAGATCATAGCACAGGTTTTGGGTTGCAGTTACATTACAGTTATGTCTTCGTACAATACTTAGCATGATATTGAGTCGGCACACCCATTTTATCTGTGTTTGGCACACTTGGGGTACTTCAGATAATTATCACCACACGTGGCCCTTGGTTAGGGTCCTGGCTCTCATCCGGAAGGATAAATGTTGAAATAGCATTGCAACCTCGTTCTTGCAGCTGTTTCAAGGGCCTGCACGACCAAAAATGCTCCAAACGTGTTTTAACATCAGGATACAATCAGGCATGTTTAATATCCTTATGAAATTGGCATGTTTGATTGTTGTGTGATTAAGCCCAAAAAAATGAGTCAATTGTATTTTAAGCATTACTTGGCAGGCTGTATGCCTAAAATGCAGGAAATAAGGAATGACTGTCGCTGTAGTGTGGTATTTGCTAGTCCTTTCTCTACCTTTACCATGGGTTCATGCCAGCGAGCTCATGACACCCTGTAACATGTTAGTTTTTTTCAGGGTCCATGGTTCTGAGTTCCTTCTCCATGGTTTCCAACTCCAGCTTCACCAGTTGGAGTTGAGAACTACTCGGGGAAGGATCTGCAGGACGTGAACTCCTTTGCTGTAATTAAGAAACCTTACTTCGCTCCAACTACACTACTCCAGTCTGTTCTGTTAACCAGACTCTTTTCCACATTTGCCCACGAGTTCCAGTAAGGAGCCCACTGTCAGCACCTTTTTGGCAAAATTGCCAGTTTTTGCCTCTTCTTGCATTTGATGCCGCACCAGCAACAGCTTGCCTCCTCTTGCTCGAGAAGATTTCGATCTGCTTTTGCACCTCATTGGTATCGTATTTCTGGCAAGATTTGAGCCGCGCGAGCTACTTGCTTGGTATTTCCTCGCCAGCACGACCTTCCTCGCACTCATTCTCACTCAAGATACACTTACGCCAGACCGCGTGCGTCAGTTACTGGCTGAGCTGTGTGTGCGCATGACCATTGCCTCGCTCCTGTACGGGTGCGAGGGCATTGTCGTTCGGCTGCGTGCGCACTCTACCTCCAAAGGATGCATCTTCAAAGGGCCCTTCACGTGGCACAAGCACGCACTGATGTGGCGGATGTAGTGTGTTGGGCCTTAGGCCCACATGCTGTGTAAATGACAACACAGACACAGCGTACTTGGGTACTGTAACTGGCCCAGGGCACGTGCGCCCGGCCCCTTTTATTAACAGGGTCACCTGACTGGTGACGCCTGTGGTGGGTGGGTGTAGAGTGTCTTACATCACAGGCTAAACACTAGAATGTATCCAGCCGGATACTACAGCGGACATCTTACTTCGGCACATTTCTATGCTGGGCAACTAGAGGCATAATTTTCATATGCTCAGTGGTACCGTTTTACCTGTTTTCTTCCGGGCGCTTCAACAGGCATCCACACAATGGTTTCTTGCCGCACTGACAGTGAAGTCTTTCTCCACCTCAACTTCTCTTAAGAGTTTGTACTTTTTCCAGCAACCTTGTTTTGGCACTTTCGACACATTTCTTCACGTATTTTATTTCACCATGAGCAATCTTACACAACTTGTGCAACTGCAACCCTTCTTACAGCTTCCACGTAAACCACTATTAACCTGGAAGAAATGGTTTCGATCATTTGAGAACAACTTAATTGCTTTGGAGGCAGATAGATTCTCTCCCAGAAGGAAAGCAGCACTTCTTTTTAGCTATTTGGGCAAAGAGGTAAAACAGGTGTTTGATAGCTTGCCACAAATGTTACCTCCTCAGAATTTTGATGACTGGAATGTGCACACTGAGTCAGTTACGAGGCTGGAGCAAACGTTCACGGAACAACACACTGTGCTTCTGGAACACTCTAAATTTCTTTAAAAGAAAGCAGTCTCAGGAGGAAACTGTAGAAGATTACATATCATCACTAAGTAATCTCGCGGCGGATTACAATTTTGGAAACACTCTGGACACCTGTAAAAGGGATCAGTTTGTGTATAGTTGCAACTCAGAGAAGATTTAGGAGCGACTCCTTAGTGGTCGTGATCCCACCCTTACAGAAGTGTTAGATCAGGCCAAATCCATAGAACGCTCTATCGTTTCCAGTAAACTCATAAGCACTGACTCTTTTACTCATACACTTAATGTGATTCAGGAGTCTGAGTCAGTGAATGCTGTGTCTTGTAAGGATAAAAACACAAAGTCCGCTCAAAAGAGAGGCGCACCTTATTGTTTCAGGTGTGGCTCTAAATCACAAGTGAGTAGTTACCCCGCTTGCCCAGCTCAGGGTGAAAGGTGTAATAAGTGTCACAAGGTTGGCCACTTTCAGGAAGTTTGTAGAGGTGAAGGCAATGTTCAAATACATACTAAAGATGTTGATACACCACTGATTGTACTTATGATCTCTCTAAGTTAGTACTTTCTTTGGATGCTCTAGACAAGAATCCTAAACCAATTAAAGGTCTGTTATGTGAGGTACACGTTGGGGGTATCAAGTTGCAAATGATTGCGATTCCGGCGCACTTATCACCATCATGTCAGATACATTGTTCACGCAATGTTGGGCAAAAACTAAGACATTAAGTCCTCTAGATGTAGCTCCCAAAGCGTACGGGGACCGAGATATTAGCATGCTGGGATTCTTTGTTGAAAATCTAAAGTGTCTTGGAAGAGAGATCATGACAAAGTATATGTTGCTCTCAGAGGTAAACTTATTGTTGGGTGGCAGGATGTAATAAGCAGGTTCCATGCGTAGAAGGTGACACAGCAGACATAGCCGAGTTGTGTCTTTCAAGTTATTTATTTAGTTCTCAACATCCATTGTAACAGCCCCACCAGGAGCAGCCTGCTAGCTGCTCAGCCAATCTTCCAACTGTCTCACTCACACCAGGCACCCAAGCATTCCACTCATGTCAACATTCCACACAAAACACTCACACTGGCTGAGCAGCTAGTTACAAGGTAAAGGGGAACACTATAAACATAACATGAAGATACTACACAGGACTTAGTCAAACTAGGCCTGATGTTGGTTCCAGGATCAGACAATCCTGTAGTGGTCAATCCCACATGTGCAGCTACTGTTATAGACACCACAGATAACATTACTAAGGTCACTATGCAATATCCAGAGGTTTTTCAAACAAAGATTGGTACCATTTGCAAGTTCGAGCATATGATAAAATTAAAGAAGCACAAACCTGTACCATTGTCAGTGGGATCTGAGCTCAAAGTGTTATTGGATAAATTGCTCAAAGAAGGAGTCATAACTCCCACAGACTCGTCTGACTGGGTAAGCCCCATTGCGATTGTCCGTAAGAAGACGGGCGACATACGCTTGTGTGCTGACTTACACAACCTGAACAGGAATATTCTGGTGGATTGCCATCTACTTCCAAAAATTCAGGATTCACTAGCCAACTTAGGAAATGGCAAGTTTTTCTCCCTGTTGGACATACGATCGGCATTTCATCAGGTCCCACTCTCTCCAGAATCCTTTGTTACCCCTTTTGGGGCCTTTAAGTTTTAAAGACTCCCTTTTGGGATGGCATCTGCAGCGAGTGTTCCAGAAGTTGATGGACTCCATACTGTCAGGCGTAATTTGTACACAGGCTTACCAAGATGATGTCTTGATCTTTGCAGAATTCATTCAGGAACACAATGTGATATTGTCTAAAGTCCAAGACATTTTTAAAGAGGTTGGCATTACCCTCAAGACTGCCAAGTAACGCTTCTTAGTACAGGATCTAGACTATTTAGGACATCACATTTCGCTGGACGGCATTAAACCCACATTTTCATTGGTACAGGTGATTAGTGAGGTGCCTCCACCCAAAGACAAAGATACTTTAAAGTCATTCTGTACGATGAGTGAGTATTACTCAAGGTTCATACAAGGATATGCACTCATGGTTCAACCCTTGCATAAGCTGTTGCAAAAGGATGAGAGGTTTGTTTGGGATGATGGAGCTGCTCAAGTGATTGTAAAGGCTCCAGTCCTATCTTTGTATAAGTCTGGTTGCAAATGTATACTCATGGTAAACGCCAGTCAGTTTAGCTTGGAGGTGGTTTTATTGCAAATGGTCCAAGGTAACGAGCGTATGATTGCTTTCACTTCTCGTTCATTGCTTTAGGCGGAGACATGTTATAGCACAATGAAGATCGAGGCGTTAGCTTGCTCATGAGCAATTGAAACATTTTAAACCTTCCTTTCGAGCGTGTATTTTGAACTTTTCTCAGACCATTAACCATTACTTCACATGCTTAATGGTAACAGCTCTGGCAAGGCATCTGCCAAACTAGTAAGGTTTTTGTCATGTTTACTGGAGTATAATTTTACCATCACTCATATTCCTGGAGGCAAAAACATGAGAGCTGACGGTCTCTCCAGGTTGCCATCACATATTACTGATGCAAGTGATGACAAATATGATGTGGAGTGTGTTGTGGCCACTTTGAATGATGCTTTACAGTCCTCCTCTGACGTTATGTCTTTGAGTGATTCGATAGTTGTATTGGGCAAAAGATGAGGTCTTATCATTAGTGATAGACTTTGTTTCTAAAGGTTGGCCCAGGGAAGGTACCTTGCTTCACCTCTTAAACCTTTTGCTCATGTGGAGGAGGATCTATTGTTGGTCAATAGAATTCTAATGAGGAATGATGTTTTTTATTCCACCGTCCTCCTTATGAGGAAAACTAATGGAAGCAGCTCATCAAGGTCACTTAGGCGTGGGTGGCACTTGCAAGAATTTAAAACAGTTCTTTTGGTGGCCATCCTTAGACTCCCAGGTATCTAATTTGGTTTCCAAATGTGACGTGTTTGTTATCCAACAAGCACTGGTCAACACGTCAAATACAACTCGACACAGTTCCGCTGCCAGGCGATGTTTGGTCCGAAGTAGCTTTGGACTTCGCTGGTCCTTTTGAAATACTTCCCACTGATCAAAAATTTCTTGTAGTCCTTATTGACTATTTTTTAAATAGGTATATTTTGGCTTTGTTCCTACTGCATCCACCACCAATGTCACTAAATTGCTGCAAAACGTTTTTGATATAGAGGGCCTGCCAAGGAAATTAGTCAGAGACAATGATACCCACTTTACCTCATCCCTCATGAGTGATTTATTGATCGTTCCCACATCAAGCCTTTGAAGGTAGCACTCTATTCTCCTACCTCAAATGGCCTTGTTGAGAGGGTGAATAAGTTCCTCAAGGAGGGTATTCAGACCGCAGTTGCAAACAAATTTGGAAGGTGCAACTTGGCACCAGCACCTTCCGGCAGCGTCCGAGCCACCGTGCAGGCTCATCCGCCTTCAGGCACACTTCATCCTCGTGGAGCGCCATTATTTTTCCTCCTGGCTCCCCCCTTTCAGCCGCTACCTTGCACTCGAGCCCTGTCCTCCCCTTGAGCCTGGACTGTTTGCTTCCATTGTGCTCTGACGCTTCTACTTACGTTCCGGCGCTCCCGCCTTCCTACTATCGCAGACTACCACTGCGCAGCGGCCCTTACCACCCACCGGCATTCCTGCTAGTCTAGCGGCACGCACCCTGTGCCTGGCCTCCTCGTGGAGCACCGCCTCCTCCTTCATTCGATTCCTCCGCATACCCCCGGCCGGTTTGGAATTATCACCGGCTCAACGGGGTCTGCTCTTCTTACTCTCATTCTAGCTATACAGCCCTGAAGAGTCACCGGATTACTCTGAGTGACGAAACACGTGTCGGCTGGTTGTTTGTTTAATTCAGTCGTGGTTTCATTAAATAACGGCTGGTTGTTTGTTTAAATTCAGTCGTGGTTTCATCAAATAACTTTTCAAATCTGTACAGGTGTCGACCACTACAACTGTAATCCGAACAATACTGCTACACTATTGTTATACCCTCATCACGTGTGGCCAGGACCGTGCTCACCTCTCGTATTTTGACTCCAGTTTTCACCATACGTGGAATGACGGCAATATTTTCAGCATTGAGCAATTATATTTAAAGTGGGCTTGAATTTCCATTCAGATCGGTTCTGCAATTGGAGTTGCACGGGAAAAAGGGAGACACTCAAGTCTTTTGTGATTATAAACAGCAATCTGTACTCAGAAAATTAAATATACATTGATAGTTATATCAGCACTATTTCCAATGTATGTGGGTGTATCTAATGCACCAACTCCCCTGGGTCCCAGACTCTCGCTGGATGTACCCGTCAAGACTCCTTTCCCGACTCTCTGACTCCCTCGGGTCCCAGACTACTGCTGGACACACCCGCCAATGCTTGATCCCTGAAATAGGATACAGCAATTTCTTTCCCCGCATACTTTGGATCGGCAGCCGAGTAAATTGAATTGAGCACACTTCAACTGGCCGGGCAGTGCGTCTCTGATGCCGAACTTAGTCACCGACCTCCCGTGATTTATCTTAACCGTATTGTACTCGCTTCTCCAATAACGCAATTGCAATAAAAAATTGATATGATTCCTTACGTCCCCCAGCTGACGTGCTGGTACGCCTCCACTCCTTTACAGACTCACCCTATCAGAGGTATTCATTCCTGCTTTGCGGAATTCTTTGTAGCCACAGCACTCCCTGAATCGCCTGTAACCCGGTCCCGATGACGACCTGATGTAATTATTGGTCGACCATTCAGCGCCTCTCTTGTTCCACAATACAGTGGATTCATTCGGATACTGCATAAAATACTGTTTTGTAACCATTTTCTCAAACCCTTTGCGCCGTTTTTCAAGCTGTTCTTCACAATATTTCATGTGTCACTTGTGCCGCTCATCTTCCTGACCGAGCACGTTTGTGCACACGTCTCTTTGGGTTACACCCATATACATTGGAAATAGTGCTGATATAACTATCAATGTTTATTTAATTTTCAGAATACAGATTGCTGTTTATAATCACAAAAGTCTTGAGTGTCTCCCTTTTTCCCGTGCAACTCCAATCTATGTTTATTTTTTAAATTTGCCTTTCCTGAATATTACCTGTTGAGACATTGTTGTTTGTTATAATTAATCTACCTAGGTCTCAACTGGGTTTACCAGTCATCTCCTGTGGTCCTTTTTTGTTGTTTATTTCAATTACAGTGCGGTCGCACTAACTATAGCAGCTGCGCTTATTTAATTATTTCATTTACGGCGTGGCTAAAAACCATTGGCAAAGCTAATAGGTCACAAAGGTAAGAACTATTGGTTTTGCCAATGCTTGTTACCTCCTGTGATGGAGACGTCTAGCAAAGCTAATTGTGGAGAACTGGTAGCATCGCCCCCAGAATAAGAGGTGGTAAATGCTAAACTTTGTTCTGGAGAGGAAATTTATTCAGGAGGGGTTGAAACTTGGGTGTCTGTCTGTATCAGGTATTTTAGAGGATGATCAAATAGCTGCAAAGTTAATGTGATGCTCGAATTTAGGTGCAGACAGAGTAACTCTAAGAAGTGACATGTTGAATGAGATATGTAGCATAAGAAAGCCACAAGATGGCGCTCAATGATTAAAAGGAGACATTGGAAAATGCATATATTCGTAAAGCTCAACGAGAAATTACAAGACTTGAGCAAAAAGAAAACATAATGATCATGAAACTTGTTGACAATATTGCAAACAAATTTGACCATTATCCAGAAGTCCATCACAGAACTGACCCCGTGAAAAAGTCAGCTTTGGCAATGTGTCTCAGGTCAACAAGAAAACAAAACTTCGACTACAAATTTAAATGAGAATATAAAGTAGTGAGGACCAAGCCTCGGTGTGCAAAATAAGTCATATTGAAGTTCAGAGAGGAAGAAACGTACTTGTGTCAAACACTCATAAACAATTCTAGAAAATCGAAGTATGGTGTATAAACTGTCCCTCTTGATCTCCTTCCTGTACTTGCCGGAGGTGAAACGGATGTGATGTAAAACAAACACGTCCGTATGTACGTGGGCATCAAATAATTACGTGGCAAAAGATTACTTTCACTGGTCGCATAAAAAATCGTTATGATGATGAATTACTTTTAACTGTTTTATTAAGTTATTAATTACTATAAAAGTTGGTTCAGTTATGGAAACTACACCTTAAACAAGCATTGGCAAAGCCCATATATCTCTCCTTGGAAAGGTGTTAGTCGACCTTTTGTATTTTGAGTGGTTGCTACGGATGCTGAAAAGCGTCTGAAAAAAGGGGGTAAAAAATTAATTGGGCAGCCCCGTAGCCAGATGAAGTATATGCACGCATGTATCACCATGCATGCGGATGTAGAAGAATTAGTACTGTAACTGCCTTAGTTTCTTTTTTTATAAACTCTTAATAGGGGCTTTTAGCCCGCCTATTACTTACCAATGGTTGCCTTCATTGTCACTCTTATTTTCTTCCTTTTCGTTGGTGAGCGCTGATGGAGCAAGGTAAATAAAAATAAATTTGTAACCCCCCATAATAAGGATAATAATTTAACGATAATAATTGTTTGATGAACTAACCAACAATCTGCACCCTTGGTAAACATTTACACAAATGGTAATTGCTATTTATGTGCAAAACTAACTTATTTACAATTGTAAAGTAAACTAATATTAATATAGTGATTTGCGTACTAATTAGAGCAAAATCGCATGATTTGTGCTATGTAGTAAAACTGTATTGTGGCAAAGAATGAGGATGGTAAGTAAAATGGCTTTAAATGTCGCTTCTGTTAGGTAACACCTAACCTGGGTATTTAGAATGATGGGTGGGAAACAGAAAGGCTTATTTTCTTTATTTTAATTTTTATTTGTGTTTGTTCTTATGATAGTTCGTTTGGGCCCGTTAGGCCATGCTGCGAAAATGGCTGCCGAGGCAGATGAGGTCATGCGCAGAAACAAAGATGGCCTCTAAGCGGAAGAAAGTCATGGAGCTAAACCACGTGGGTGCAGCTCGAGTCCGGAGTGAGAGATGTCAAGGTCGTGACGACCTAACATGAGGAGAGTGCCAAGAAAGACTCAGCACGTATCCGTGAGAATTGAGTATGAACAAGTATGAAGTAACAATGGACTGACCAAATTGTGACCATCAAAAAGTAACATTACGGACTGTCAATTGGGACTGCTTTTACCCAAAGGTCATGAGAAAGCACAATCCTTTAAACCATTCTAAAACCAGTTTGAACAAGGAGGGCAATGAGGTGATTCTTGCCACCCCTCCAATGGACCAATTAGCGTGATTCTCGCCCCCAAAAATTGCAACTTTTTGTTTAGTAAGCTAGTAGTAGGGTATAAGAGGACCTACTCTTAAGTAGGAGGAGCGTCATTCATGCAGATTTTTTGAGCACTGAGCATTGATGCTGATGAAGCTGCTGCTATTTTCTATAGGTCGTTTTTCTTTGGAGAATTATTCTTTTGAACTTTAAAAAACTTGACCTGGGAAAGGAACGAGACGGATGCGGGAAACCTGTATGGGAGGTCCGTCGAGGAGGCCTTTAGCGGGACAGTCAGTCAGTTTTGGGAGTTCCATGCTGTGATCTACAGTTTATCTGCTTTGGTGAACCTTTTTCAATCTGCATCAAAAGGGGTATGCATAAAATTCTTTATAACATTTATTTCTTATATGCTATTGAAATGTATTAAAATGATTAATAAACTTTGAATCTCACTCATGCACTTAAGAAAATAGATAACATTTTAATCGAACTAAAACAATGAGTCTGTGGTTCTTCAGCTCAATAATAAGTGTAATAATTAACAGGTTTTAAATGTGATTGAGCTGGTCTTAATCACCTTCAACTTATTCTACTAGTTGGTCCATCGACCAAAGAGCGGAATACCTTGATGTTTAGAACCGACAGAACTAAAGCAGCTAAATCAGCTGGATCAGGGCCTTTTAAAGCCTATTGGATTCACTTCATTTCCGTGTGTTTTTCTTCTTCCCTGGAGCATGGGCCAAGTACAGATTGATTTTTCCATTAGTGTTCTGCCGCACCTCTTGCACTAGCTCGGATTGTAGTACTTTTATTATTATTTTATTTTTGTTTTGGCCTGCAAGACAACTTGAAACCGTCAGCTGAGGGTCACTCCTCCCAGTATTTAACTCAAAATGTGCACGTATGGCATGATCTGCACTTTCACTTTTGTACTATCATCTTTGCTCTTTGTTCTGGATCGATAACACGAGCTGTTGTGGTTCAATTCTAAGGAGCCTAAAGGACACAGAGCAAGAAAGCCTCCTTAAGATATTAGATCTTTTATTGGCTTTTATGTAAAATATCAGTTTTTATAAGCTTAGCTGCTTATGTGACTACTATTTTTATTCTTTTTTAACAGCATTGAAACTTTGGAAATTTTATTATTGTGATGTCCTACATGTTCAAGATTTTAATCAATTGAAATAAGCATGCATGCATACTTACTTACCTCCGAGTATTTCCAAGAGCTGAACACAAACAACTAGCAATAACGCAACTGTGCCATGTGACCGATGTCCGAAAATACATTTTGGCCGCCTTTCTCCTTTAATGATGATGAAGATGTAAACATACTCCCTTCGTTTAAGACTGCTTCTATACAATATGTGTACCTGTGAACTAACGTTTGCAACTCTTTAACATTCACTTAGTTGTTGGTTACCTCTTTTATGCTTTAGAAGATGTTTTATTCATCATCAAACATGCAGGGTTTTCCAAAGGTTTATGTTTCACCTTTACCCAACCCTAACCCCTAAAATCACCCTTACCAACCTTTACACACTCCAGAACACTAAATATATCCTCATCTCCCTTTACCTCTACCCACTCCGAAACCCTCCAGTCACCCGTACCTACCTTTGATTCTACCCTTCCCTAAACCCTCACCTCCCTTTATGTCTACCCACCCCTGAACTCCAAAGTCACCCTCATCTCCCTTCACCTCCATCCACCCCTGAAAAATCAAGTAGCCCTAAAATCAAGTAACCCTAACCAGTCACCTTCACCTCCCTTTACCTCTACCCACCGCATAACACCCAATTCACCCACCCCTCACCTCTACCTACTCCTGAACCCTCAAGTCACCCTCACCTCCCTTTACCTCTACCCAACTGGAGCAGTCAAATCACCCTCACCTCCCTTTACCTCTACCCACCCCTATACCTAAAGTCACCCTCCCCTCCATTTACCGCTACCAACCCCTTAGCCCTAAAGTCACCCTCATATCCATTTATCTCTTCACACCACTTAACCCTAATCACTCTCACCTACCTTTTTCCTCTACCCACCCGAACCCTCAAGTCACCCGAACCTCCCTTTATTTCTGCCTGCCCCAAACCCTCAAATCACCCTCACCTCCCTGTAACTCTATCTACATGAAAACCCTCAAGTCAACCTCACCTCCCTTTACCTCCACCCACCCTGAAGACTCGTCACTCTCACCTTCCTTTAAAAAAAAATACCTTGGTGGTAAAGTACTGGATGATTAAGGTATAAATACTTACCAGTGTGGTACAGTCCTTCATGGTAATAGCTGTGAGGTAAAAGCTGTTTCCCCTCAGGCAGGAAACATCTCTGCCCCTTCCTTTAACACGCTCCTGCCTTCATTCTGGTGCCCCTAAATGCTTTGGAGGCGCAGTTGGTTGTTGTATGCCCTTCAGTAAGTTTGGCGGGTACCTATCCCTCTGACTGATTGCCCTCTCTTCCCTCCGCCCAGGCCGCTGCCCATTGCTTACCACTGGTTGACTTTGTCGCTCTCATTTCCTTGCTTCTCTTTGGTCAGCGAGTGCCGGCTTCACTTCCTCTTCGTATGTTTGTCCCTGCCTGAAGCATAGCCCAAGTACTGATGTCATAGCAAGGCCCTTCCACTGCTTGCCGCTTTCAGAGGTACTTTTTTCCCTCTTTTACTTGCACTACCTTCTATCCTCTACCCTTGCTTGCCCTGCCCCCCAAACTCTTCTCTTGGGTTGTTGCTTGTCCAGTCGGCCCCTCCCTCGTTGTGGCTTGTCCAGTCCACCTCCTCCCTCTTCATTGCTTGCCCCCTCCTGTCGTGCCAGAAAATTAAGCGCCCAAGTCATGCCAAAGGGTTTTAAGATGCTACAAAAATGCAAACAGAGCTGTGCTCCGTGCTATGCAAGAGCTTTTTGTTGTGGTCTTCATGCGGGGCCAACTCAGCAATCTTCACCTCTGACGCAAGATAACTAAATATTTATTTTGAGAAGGCAGAGAATAATCTGTTACTAAGAAAAAGATTACTGCCCTTAGCGGGCAGAGAGGCGAAACCCACTGGCTTTGACAATCTTTCTTTAACTTGATAGATGCTCATCTTGAAGCAGAAAAACTAAAATAAATAAAAGTGCGCAAAAGCGCATCACTAAGAAAGGAGCCAGCCAGTAGCAAATTGCTGCTAAGAGGCAGTGGGGTGTAGTCGAATACCACGGACCATGGAACAACAGTGAACAATGAGCAGAGAGTTGCGGGGGAGCAACAGAAGAGCTGGAGTAGGGGTAGAAATGAAAAAAAGTGAACCAAAAAAATGGCGAGTGGAACGGGGAGGGAGAAGCATTGGACAAGCTGGTGGGGGCAACATAGTGTGCGGCGGTGGGGGATGCGAGGTAGGAAGCAGCACCAAGGGAGAAAAAACATGCTCTCCCATGGACTGCTCAAAGAAAAAGAAGTAGTTCCGTGAATGTAAGCAGTGAAAAGATACAAGCCACACACCAAGAGAATGGTAAAGAAGCTCTGTTACAACGGATGGATAAACACAAAAGAAGCACTGGCAAAGCCAATGAACCTCGCCTATTGGCTTCTAATGCAGAACCTATTGACTTTGCCATTACTTTTTCCTGATGCCGTTCATGAGGATCAAGCACACAACAACACACATGCCAGTACTGATTTTAATTGGTCATTATTTCATTAGAGCACACATGACACTTAGTGTGACCCAAAAACATCAGTTTTTATTTCTTTTAAGAATTCATTTTTTCATGAAACAATCAATTGTTTAGAAATTTACATCAGTTTTCATAAGAACAACATATAAAGTAATAAGTCAACAGACCGCAAACTAAATTTTGACACATATAACACAAAAAATGGACCATCACAAATTATACCGTTGGACAAGACCAGGACATGACATAGACAACAAATTCGACATACAAATGAATAAGCTTGAGTTCAATGCTTCAAAGAAAGAGTGAACACATTCAATAACAGAAAAAAGAAATAAGCAAATAAATAAGTGAAACAAAACAATACAGTAGAGCCCAAACAGGTTGAGATTTATGTGACTGAATTTTTCACAACCTTGTTAAGGGTAGCGACCAGACAGTGCACTATTTAGGGCACCCAGCACAATTAAAAACTCGTTATCATTCCTTCACAAAATTTCAAAGAAGAGGGGGTTTAGCCTGATAGTGTATTTTCTCACACTTGTTTGGTCACTTAGCGGTCGACGTGTTTCGAACCCAAGTGTGAATTAGTAGGGTTCTCCTCAGGACCTAGGGCCCCCCCTTTTTTTCATCAACTATCTAGATCTCTCAGGATTAGAGGCTGCACTCCACCCGAAAAATCCATACCATTTCAAAACACAAGTAAGTGGTTTTTTGATCCCGTCATACAGCACCTCGGCTTGCCCAAGGAAAATGCGCCAAAATCTAGCAACACACATCTCGGTCCTTTACAGCCACTGGCTTGGTGTGACTGGACGTACGACTTATTTTGCTTCTTCTTTCTCTCTTTTTGATTGCAGCATCTGGACTACAATAGTATGGCTGTTTTCTGATTCATCTAAACAAACGAGATCAGTTGATCTAAAAAAAAAAAAAAAGTAATCTTGTAAACCTTATCATGTATAGAAGGTGTAGATTGAGAAAATGGTGTGACGCATGTGGTAAAACGAGCACGGTTTCTTTTTGTTTTTTCAGCTCTTTATGAGTTCTAGATCCTGAGGAGAACCCTACTAATTCACACTTGGGTTCGAAACGCGTCGACCGCTAAGTGACCAAACAAGTGTGAGAATATACACTATCAGGATAAACCTCCTCTTCTTTGAAATTTTGTGAAGGAATGATAACGAGTTTTTAATTGCGCTGGGTGCCCTGTATAGTGCACTGTCTGGTCGCTGCCCTTAACAAGGTTGTGAAAAATTCAGTCACATAAATCTCAACCTGTTTGGGCTCTATTGTATTGTTTTGTTTCACTTATTTATTTGCTTATTTCTTTTTTCTGCTATTGAATGTGTTCACTCTTTCTTTGAAGCATTGAACTCGAGCTCATCCATTTGTATGTCGAATTTGTTGTCTATGTCATGTCCAGGTCTTGTCCAACGGTAAAATTTGTGATGGTCAACTTTTGTATTATATGTGTCAAAATTTAGTTTGTGGTCTGTTGACTTATTACTTTATATGTTGTTCTTGTGAAAACCGATGTAAATTTCTAAACAATTGATTTTTTCATGAAAAAATGAACTCTTAAAATGAAAGAAAAGAAATAAAAACGGATGTTTTTGGGTCACACTAAGTGTCATGTGTGCTCTAATGAAATAATGACCAACTAAAATCAGTACTGGCATGTGTGTTGTTGTGTGCTTGTAATATTGGCCTAGCCTTACTGATTATGGACCAAACCCTCTTTAGTTAATCTGTTCATGAGGAATTAGCATGACAGAGCAAGAAATCACAAGCACCCGCATTGAATGGTGAATGAAAATGGAAAAAGGAGTTCCCTGAACGCAAGTAGTGGAAAGACAAGTCATGCTCCAAAGTTGGGGGAGCAAAGAATAGGGCGGAAAACCATAAAATGAGAAGCAGAGAAATGAGCTAAACAATAAAAACCATCCAATCAAAAGCAAAGTGATAACTCAAAGCCCTCAATATGTATATATTCTTAATTATTAGTGGCACTAGGCCATAACAAGGGCTGCATGCAAGACCTAAAAAACTGGCTGATTGGAGTGAAAATGTTCAGCGTTCGACAAGGAAAATATGTTTTGCTGTGTAGCAAGTGAGCGGAGTTTTTTTGTTCTAATGAAATGTTATCGGGTCTCACCTTACATTTACAGGATCCTTTAAATGCATGGAGGGGTGGGATGCTAACCATTAGATGATGAGCATAAGCCTCCTTATGTTGTAGGCAGAGCTCGACTGCCATAGGCAAGGGGATGATGGCACCATTGCTTGTCCTCCTGTGGCAGTCCTGCTTTCACCCTCTGAGACGCTTCTTGGATTAACGTAGACAGTAGGAGTGTTAACCAAGAGTGCACTACCAAAGAGATGCCAAAACTGAGATTTTGCATCTGTAGAGTTCACATTGTGCAAAAAATTTAATAATAATTGAAAAAATGGTGATGATCCTGGACTCTGAATATAGACAATTCTCATGGGGCCTTGAAAGTGGATCAAATTTCGAAAGCCGCAAGGTAATGGTTGGCTGATACGTGTCCACACAAATCCTACCAGTCTCAGGTTGCTTGACCATTATGGCGACTATAATCTGGAAATGCCGGCCACTGACTTTTTCAATATCTACGTGCTCCAACTTTCTGACTTACTTTGCTTTTTGTCTGTGCATGTTGGTGGCCAAAGTTTCAGAGCAAGCGGTTGAACAGTGTAGTTGAACCTCCTAGAGTCAACATGGATTCAACTGCCTCTAAAATCTACTGAATGCAAATGAATCGAGCAGTAGACACGTGATAGAGCTGGTAAACTAGAGACCGGTGTACGTTTCAGTCACAAATAATTTTGCCTGCACCTTCGTCTCATTGAGATTAAAGTACATTTTGAATGGGGCTCTCAAAGTAAGAGGTCATGCCCCTCTGTTGGCATTAAATAACGTGGACACTGGGTTCAAGTTGTGTATTGGGTGGCTGTCGCATTGACAGATGTCCTTATGTCTATAAGCACCATGATTTGAAGCCTCCGACCTTGGACTGCAGGAGGCTTCTATGTATTACAGCTATTTATCCACCAGTGAGAAGATTTAGTACCTGCTCATAGTCCATGCCTGAAATTTCCAAAAGCTGATTTTGGGGGAGGATTCAGGTGTTCCTTACACTTACACATAGTTATGCTTAGAATCCTTGTGAATTTTAGACACTTGTATAAAGTGGTTCAGGTAAGCATTCTGAAAGCATAAACATGTCATGGCTTGTGTTTCCCTTCAAGAGGCGATCACCACCATAGAAGAGTCATCCCTCCCCACTGAAGATCCGTCAACAGACATTCCATTGTCTAGATCTTTACTAGGCGTATATTGAGGTTAGGTGTTCGCACCTGAATTCTGGCCACCGGATTCACTTTCCTGTTTAGTGGACATACCACCAAGGGCGCCTTCCATACAGGTAGCTGTTAGCCAGTTGACAGGCCCTGACCAATTTACTGGCCCGGAAGATCCCATGCTGATTTGATAGTAGCCTGTAAAGCTTGGCCAAACCGTATCCTTGTATGATTTACGCTAGGATTCAGTAAGACCTGTGACTGTGTTTCCCCTTGTTTGTTCAAATAATGCAAGGTTGTCCTTTCCGTCCTTTATCTTCTGTAAAGGCGCTTTGAAGGCAGCTGGTGCTAAAATTACAAAATATGGATTTGAAATGTGCTCTTTTTCAGAGTCCTTTGACCTCTCAAGGTCAAGTCACACATGTTCTTTCCGGAACCGGTTAGGAAGGGAGCTTTGCAGAATGACCACTGGTGGTCCTGCGTATGTGAAAGATCTGCCTTATTTGTACTAGGACTTTTTATAAGAAAATAATAAATAGCAACAGTCCACAAGTCAATGTGATATTTTCCAAGTGAATGGATCAACACGTTTCATATCACTTAGTTCTCTCTGTGTGCACTTTCTGAAGCGGCAAACCATACAGTTCAACTTTGGGGACCACCTGCAGAATGTGATGATGTGCACCCCCACCCCTCCAGACTTCATATTTCACAAATATTCATTGGACTGGGCTGAATGAGGGCCCCCTGGAATGGTGGGGCTACCTGTGCTGCAGGGGGCTGGGTTACACCTCTGGCATGTAGAGGTTGCACTGGAGCACAGCAGAATGAGGTGATGAAGGTTCAGTACAATCTTCTTTGCTTTCACAAAAGTAAGGCCTGGGGTGCCACCTGCAGGCGTTACTACAGCCAAGGAGTGCCCGGTCAAGCCTCCAGTCTCCAAATGAGCCATCAGAAGTCCTTATTTCAGAAGCTATCCTTGAGCACACAAAGGGAGACGTTAGCCTTCTTTCAACAGGAATGTCCGAGGGAATTCACACTCCAGGTGTCGGGGCTTACCTTGTGACCTCTGCCATCTGAGGCTGTCCTCAGCAGGCACACATGGAGGGCCATTTCGAGATGGCATCAGGTACTGGTGTTGATGCAAATGATGCAGGGAGGAAGAACGCCTCAGGCAACCTCCAACAAAGGAAGCCATTTACCCGAGAAGCTTCTTAAGCCCCTTCCTTGATGGTCGCACCCACTACGGCAACGATGGCCACTTGAGGGGCTCTCTCAAAGGACAAATGTACATCAAGGCATAGAGCAACAACCTTTGAATTTTCAGCTCATCGTGGCCGAAGGGGCAGTGGCAGACCTTCAAAGCATGCACACGGCAGCTGGGCCTCTCAGTCCTATATGGGCCGTGTGAGCCAGTTCTTGTCATTCTTGGTCACCAACTACATTCTCCTTAGCTCACAGCAAGAGCATGTTTTCTCATTATAGAACCCTGTTGCGCTCTGGGAAGACGTGTAGCAAATGTCCTTTCTTGTCCCTGGCTCAGTCTTTCCCTAGTGCACCCGAACCAACCTTTTAAGGAGTTAGCTCAGTACTTTGGTGATAAGGTCCACTCAAACCTGGAGGCCTCAACCAAATTAAAGTGCATCTCTTCCCGCGTGCCGCTCAGTTAATGGAGATGAAGCATCCCGTAACACTAGGAATGTCTTTTGGGGTCTTGGAATGCAAGGCAGTGGGGGTATTCCATAACAGTAAATGCGGATTGTCTGCAGCCTGAGTGGTAGATGATGGTGGCAGCAGCTTCTCTACCTCAACTGAACACAGGGTCCAGGAGGTGAGCACATGGAACACCTCTGTTTGAGGTGTGAGCAATAGGCCGTATCCTCGACCATCAAGGTCTCACCATCTGGCTGGCCACAGGCCGCCCAGCTAAAACTTCACATAAGCCAGCATGGTGAAAACAAGTGTTTTCTCATGCTCCACCATTGGTGTTATTAATCCAACACTAAGCTACAATGGGCTGTGCAGGCAGAAGGGGAGCATAAGATGCCATCTGAGATATGCCTGGGAGAGGGAAGAAGAGAACCACTACCAACAAGGTCGACAACTGTTCTCAACAGCAGCCCAAATCTTCAAGACACAAACATGGGGGGGCCACAAAGACTACCCTTTCCCCTGAAGTGCAAATACGCGTGCACACCCACTTCCATTTTAAACAAGGAAGATCAATAGACTTCCTAAACACCATGGCTCGAAGCAAGGAGACTTGTTCTCTTGAACTATTAGATGTCGTCACCAGTCTCTCTTCTTTCGGGTGATTTGGAATCCGGATGGGCATAGGTCATGCTGTGTAGTTTTGCAATGGTTAGTCAGTCCAGACTCTGTCAGAAAGAGTACATGTTAACTGCTCTCAGTTACGAGGCAATGAACATCAAGGCTAGTATTTTGAAAAGGGACACGTCCGTAACCCTTGGAACTCGGAAGGAATAAACAAATAACTAAGAGCAGTGGTTCTTTGGGGGTTATTTTAAGAACTACTTTTCATTAGTAGACCACATGAATTTAGACCCAAATACACAATATAAATCGATCTGAGACATAACACCAACACACAATGATAATCTGATCATATATTGAAAAATCATTTAGAAAGATAATCAAAGGTGCTACAAATACGAGAAGAGGTGACAGTGCAGTGCTCAAGTGACAATCGTGCTAAAGTGGTGCTGTCACAAAGGCCCAAGGTAACAGTCCATTGGCTGCGATATCTTCACATGTGAGAAGTAGGAGTTAGCCCTCTCAACCGACTCCTCACTGCTTAGTTTGCAGGCCATTCTTTTTTTTTTTTTTACAGTGACGTTTCAATACTGGTAGGGTACTTTAGGTGTCATCAGGATGAAAATATCTCCTCCCCCGACTCTGCATTTCACATGTTTTTTAGTGCAGTTTTATGTAGCACCAACACCACTCAAACGTACTGGAGCGCTTCACATAAGCACCAGTTACTTTTTTTGGTGCAGTTTTATATAGCGCCAAACACCACCTGAAGGTATGGGAGCGCTTTACATTAGCTCCAGTTACTTTACACAAGGACACATTCATTTTTGTAGGCACAGGGAGATTAAGTGATTTGCCCCGATTCAAAGGCTGTTAAGCAGACGCCGAAACTCAAATCCGATTTCCCAGCTCCATAGTCAGCAGCTCTGGTCTTCAAGCCACATCCTCTCCCAAGAGGTCGCCACATTGTCTTCCTAGCCTTGGCCTCAACTCCACATTTTGTGATTACTGGCAAATCACAATCTTACCCGTGGTTGTCTGCATTTGCTGTTGGTTGCCCATCCACCTCCCGCCCGTTGCTACTTGCCCCCGCTGAACTCAGTTGCACGGATGTATGACGCTACATAGCGCACCATCGCAACGCGTGCTTTTACCACGCGTCTATTACATCGCACAGTCACCAGCCTCGCCAACTTTAACATCGCATGGCGTCTCAACGCCAATGCGTTTATTCCTATTGGCAGACCACGAAATGGCAGACTACAAAATCACGTGCAAATACACCGCCTCTACCCCTTGTCCCCCACGCCCCCCCCCGCCGTCCCCACAACGCTAATTCTTCCTTTTTTATTGTTCCTAATTGTAAAAATTTTTAAATGTAATTTGTGTTACTAAATAGTGCTAGTAACATTTGAAAAGAACGGGCGCAAGGGCACGCAGAGAACCGGATGTTGACCTGGCAGTGAGTAATGATGCCCTTCAAGGCTCTAAGTCATCCTGGGCTTCTCGGTATGCGAGTCTTGCTGTTCATTTAATATGTTTTTGGCTGCTATTCAGAGCACTGTTTGGTGCTCAACAGAACCTCGGCTTCACTAGTAGCGCACCAGGCTCTCAAGACTCTGGATCATAGAATAAGATAAAAAGAAAGGAACGTAATCTCGGCTGTCATTAGATATCACTGGGTCTGACGTCAGCGTCCTATTCCCTTGTCAATGAACCCACACACAGTGTTGAATCAGAAGACACGTCATTCAAAGCTTCCCAATACCTATAGAATGGGTTTGACCTCTTTTTATGTGCTTGAGCATGGCATAGATTGCTTTAGTGTATATTTAAATTCAAAAGAGAATGCTGCATCAATATCACCTCAAGCATAGTTAATGTTTTTTCAATAATTTATTGCATTCAGTTTCATGTCATGTCCTGTGACGGTGTTAAGCAAAACTTGCAGAGCTCTAGTCATGTGTGCTCGCATTCTTGGGGATGAGGTCTATCACAGTCTTGCAAGCAGCAAAAAAAACATGAACCGTACTCCCCTATGTGGAATGAGAACCTCTTCCTCCGGGATGGGCTCAGGGGCGCCGAATTTATGAATGGAACAGTGTAGAAATCGCAGCTACAGCCTTAGTTTTTCGATTGGCACAGCATGGAATATTTGATAGTGTGGCTGCCACACAGATTAAAGATTTCTCTTACATAACAGTACTTTGTTAACAAGGAGGTAACGTGGCCGAGCGGGCTAAGGCGCTGGATTTAGGCTCCAGTTTCTCTGGAGGCATGGGTTCGGATCCCATCCTGCCAAATATTTTAAAAATAGTTTAAGCATTATGCAAATTCTTTGCATATGTTTAGTTTGATAGTAAAATACATACCTCTTTGTGAAAAGGAGGCCGTTTCGTTTTCTCTATAATTAATTTTACAGCTTAAATGAGCTATAGAAAACACGATCAAAGGATTTAGGGCCAAGTTCGCAACATCCCATGGTAAAATGGAAATTTCAAATAATCCAAACATTGCACTTGCATTTCCTGGGAAGACGCACATACAACAATTATTAATAAGTGTGTTTGTTAACCATCATGCATCCACCCACCCTTTCATCCATCCACCCACCATTCATCCATCATTTATCCACCCACGCTTTCATTCATCCATCCACCCCTCATGCATCCACCCATGCTTTCATTCAGCCATCCACCCCTCATGCACCCATCCACCGTTTCATCCATCTGTTTACCGAAGTGCCGTCACTTTTGTGTGCCCAACATCGCTAATTCACATCGCCATAACATACCGCCCTTCCTTCCATCCATCCATCCATCCACCCCTCATGCATCTATTCACCGTTTCATCCATCCCCCCATCATTCATCCACCCACGCTTCCATTCATCCATCTTCCCCTCATGCATCCACCCACGCTTTCATTCATCCATCCACCCATCATTCATCCATCATTCATCCACACACCCTTTCATCCATCCACCATTCATCCACCCACGCTTTCATTCATCCATCCACCCATCATTCATCCATCATTCATCCACACACCCTTCCACCCATCCACCCCTCATGCATCCATCCACTGTTTCATCCATCCACCCATCATTCATCCACCCACGCTTCCATTCATCCATCTTCCCCTCATGCATCTACCCACGCTTTCATTCATCCATCCACCCATCATTCATCCACCCACGCTTTCATTCATCCATCCACCCCTCATGCATCCACCCACGCTTTCATAGCCGTCACTTTTGTGTGAATTTCCGTTATGCCAAACATCGCTAATTCACATTACATGTCTGTTGCCGTCACTTTTGTGCGCCCATTGGTGACACAATCTGACACTGTCATTTATTTTATTTTTTGTTAGCTGTAAAGAGCGCTGCTAAATTATTTTGAAATGCACAGTATACTTTCATATTTGGACTGTGGCTGCATTTTTAAAGATCATTTTTCACATTGCATGTATGTTTACCAAACATCGCAGAGCGCTGCTAAATTATTTAGAAATGCAGAGTATTTACCGAACATCGCAGTAACGTTTACATCGTAAAGTTGCGTTTTGCTGGCTCACGTTGTTATGCCTTACGATGTAAACGTTTAAGCGTTGCAGTGCTTTACGGTGTAAAAGTTAATGCGATGTTGTGTTTGCGTTGCAATGTCCTCGCGAAGTATTCACTTCGTTGCGATGGGTGTCTCCCCAGTTGCACAGATCCCCTCCTCCACAGACTGTTTTTCCAAATTTTTTTGAGCCGTTTTATATAGTGCCAACACTTGCAGGTATTGCAACGCTTTACATCAGCACCAGTTACTTTTTGTGTGCAGTTTTATATAGCGCCAACACCACCCAAAGGTATTGGAGCGCTTTACATTAGCACGTTACTTTTTATTGTGCATATGGTGTAACCACACACACCTAATACCCTCACACAGGTAAAATAAACTGAGACTACACATGCCAAATAATAGCAGCCATGGGGGAAACTGAAAGCTGCAACGAAGGGAAAAGCAGTGGCAGGGGAGGGGGTGATCTGTGGACAGGACATGTGGGCGGGTGGGAGGAGACAGCTGGTAAAAGCACAAGCATTGTGTAGAGAGCTGAAAAAGAAAGAAAAAAGTAGGTCATAATAACAGGAGCAGTGGATGTTTACAAGTACTTGGTCCATGCTTTGGGGGAGGGCTAAACACAAGAAGAGGCATGACCATGCATACCAGGGACAAATGGTGACAAAGAATATGAGACAAACGATGGAGCGAGCAAATGGGAGCCTGATGCCCACAGATGTTTCTTCGAGACAGCACATGCGCTGTCTAGCCAAGACCTAAAAATTGTGGTAGCCGGTAAAAAAAGATTCAGTACATCTGAAATCGTGGGCCCTCTTTAATTTTTGACTGCTGTGTAATTTCACTTGGCAGGAAGGGTAGGGCAGCAAAGATGCTACATTAGAGACTGCCATTGGCCTGCATTTTGTGTTTAATCAGGGCATGAAAACTTTGCAGCACTTCATATGTATGGAAGCAGGGCAAGTTGTGTCAAACGCACATTGAAAGACAGAGGATGGGTTCATGTCCAGATCAGACCCACAGAGATCGCCAGTCTCCTTGGCAAAAAAAAAAAAGAGAATACACACTAACCTTTTAATGCTTGAGGCGGCAGCAGGGAAAATGGAATTATTACAAACATGGAGACAAATGGGAACAATCACAGAGAGATGGCAGCATTTGGCCCAGTTATACCACTATCCATTGCTTAACTTATTGGAGAATAAGGCAATTGACTACACTAGAAAGGCTAAACTAGAAAAGCCGACAGGTTGATGCCAAAATACATTAAAACATAATTTCCAGTGGACAAACATAAAATGCATTTTAAATGGAATAGCTCAAATAGAATGTATAACAAGAGATGGGTCATTATTAATAATGAAACAAGACAAATGAAACAGTACATACCATCCATTGATGCAATTCTCCTCAGCTATAAGTCAAAAAGGTAAGCTCATCAGATCAATTTAGCCATCCGCTGTGGAGTCAAGTCTGTTTGTCCAAGGCTCTCCACTAGCCTTAGTTATGACCTTATGTCACCCTCACGAGAATCAGGGGTAATTTTCTTAGTGATGTGCCATTGGATCGCCACTGCTTTGTGGTGCATAAAGATGAAATGTGCCACCACTGGTGTGTTGGCCTCTTGTAATCCGATTCTTCTCATGTGTTGGAAAATGTGTCGGTTAGAAATGGGGGTCTCTAGTTGGCAGAAGTAGGTACCTTTGTCCAAATAGGGGCCCTTGCTTCTAGTCAGGGTAAGGGGATACACACTTTAGATAACCCCTGCTCACCCCCTGGGGAGCTTGGCACGAGCAGACAGACTTATCCCAAAGGCAATGTGTTAAGTATTTGTACTCAAAACACACAGTAATACAGTTATAACACTACAAACGGACACCACACCAGTTTAGGAAAAATAAAGTATCTTTATCTAAACTTCAACAAGACCAAAACGACAAAAATCCAACATACATGTAATAAGAATATAACTTTAAAAAAATGTCAAGCAACTGAGTCCATAGAAAACTATGGATGCGTGATTTCTCACCAAGTACCTGTAGATGTGTAAAAATTCACAAGGCCAAACAGCCGCAGAGATGGGAAGCGTTGAGAAATCAAAGAGATGCGTCAGTTCCTGAGACCATGGGGAGGCTATGCAACAGTTCTGCTGCACGCAGAAGTGATGTGTCAACAGTTCTGGTCCGCGGGTGATGCGTTGGGAAAACTTGCCGCACAGGTACAATGAGTGGAAATCCGGGATGCGTCGGCGTTGAGCGGCGCTGCATCGGTTTGTTCAGCCGCAATCCCTTGATGCGTCTGTTCTTGCAGCTGCGTCAGGCGCTGCGCAGGTTCGGCAGCGGCGATGCATGGAGATTCTTCCCACCCAGCAGTGCTGCATCGGAAAAACAGCCGCAAGAAGAGCGATGCATCGATTTCTTCAGTTCTTTAGGTTTCTTCCAGCTCCCAACAGCAGGGACAACCTCTAGAGGCCCAGAACTGGAACAGGCACCTCTTGGCAGGTCAGAACTCTTAGCAGCGCAGATCAGGGGAGCTGGGGTGAAGTCTTTGTGTCCCTGAGACTTCAGAACAGGAGGACAGCACACACAGGCCCCCAGAGATCTTCTTCAAGCAGGTTCACAGCAAAGTTCCAGTCTTTATCCTTTCCTTGGCAGAAACAGCAACTGCAGGCCAACCCCACACAGCAAAGGGCCAGTACTCCTCCTCACAGCTCTTCTCCTTGGCAAAGGTTCCTCTTGGGTCTAAGAAGTGATCTAAAGTTCTGGGGTTTTAGGTCTAATAATTATACCCCAAAATGTCTTTGTTCTCTTTGTGCAAGGGTCTCTGAGCCCAGTCCAAACCAGTTCTGTCCTCACTGGTGCAGTATGACCACAGGGGGTGGAGACAGCATTGTGCAAGGGAGACAGGCCCTATTCAGGTGCAAGGAAATTCAGCCAAGGTCTATTCAGCTCATCTCTGAGTCATCCAGGAAGGGCCAGGCACACCTCAAACCCCCCCCAGTGGCTGTCTACAGTGAGTGCACATACCCAGCCCCTGTCACTCCAAAACCAGACAGTCAATACACAAACAGGCAGAAGCACACAGAATGGTTAAACAAGAAAAAGCCTACTTTCCAAAAGTGGCATTTTTAAACACACAATTAAAAAACCATCTTTACTAAAAGATGTGTTATTAAATTCTGAGTTCAGAGAGCCTAAACTTTAATTATCTATCTTATCCCAATGGGAAGTTATACTTGTAAGATGTGACAAAGCATTTCTATCCTATGGGGCAATATAGCCTTTCAATAATGAAAAATGAAATAGGCAGTATTTCACTATCAGGACATGTAACACAGACCAGTACATGTCCTACCTTTCACATACACTACACCCTGCCCAGGGGGGTACCTTGGGCCTACCTTACATGTGAGAAAAGGGAAGGTTAGGGCCTGGCAAGTGGGTGCACTTGCTAGGTCGACAGTTTAGAAATGCACACAGACACTGCAGTGGCAGGTCTGAGATACTTTTTCAGGCCTACTCATGTGGGTGGCACAATCAGTGCTGCAGGCCCACCAGTAGCATTTGATTTACAGGCCCTGGCACACTCAGTGCCCTTTACTAGGGATGTACCAGTAAATTAAATATGGCAATCAGGGAGAACCAATTGTAATAACAATTTACACAGGGAGCACTTTCACTTTGACACTGATCAGCAGTGGCAAAGTGCCCAAAGCATCTAAGCCAGCAAAAACGAAATCAAACACAGCATCAAAAACACAGGAGGTAGAGACAAAAAGTCAGGGGAAACCACGCCAATGATGCCAAGTCTAACAGTGTCCTTTAACTTTGAGTAGTTTGGTCAACATATATCTTTGGACAGGGGCAGCATACAGCATATTCCACAGCACTGAAAGTAGTTTGTGTGTTTTATCTGGTAAATCTTAAAAAATTTTAGATTCTGCCAAATCACACCAAAGAATGTCAGCCTACAGGGAAACTATATATCTGTCTTAGGAACAGGGAGTACAGTTTAGAGAACCTCAGATAAACACTTGCAAAGCACCATGAGAAAGATGTGTCCCCTGAGAACCTTTTTCTATTCTGGTTTGTCATCTTCCTTCTTAGCATCCAGAGTTCTTGGAAGGAGCTGTGGAGTTTGAAGGTTTTGTCAGACAAATGAAAACATGACAACAATATCATCTAAGTGGATATTTGTAACCGTGGTAGCGGGAGTGACAGTACAGTGGTCTAAGCCAGCAACACATATTGCACTGCAGCCTTGAAAAGACCACTAAAAGGCCAACAAGCCATAACTTTACGCATGGTTCCCTATCAGTGAAGCCTTCGACCAATTGAATCTCTGAGGCGACATACATGGAGGTGAAGTGGGAAACCAAGGAGTCCACAAGCTATTGGGTTATGTGGAAGGTTGGAGATCAGAGGCACTGGAACCAGGAGCCAAACAGAGTCCTGCATCTGAAGAGTAGTGGAATGTCGAAGGGAAGCAAGGCCTCTGAGACACTGTGCGCGAGGCACTCCCGAGCACCCTTATTGGGAGAGCCCTTAATAAGGACCACCTCTTTGCAATCAATAGGTAGGTTCTGAATCAGACTCTACCGGCTCAAAGATCCCATGGATCACCTCCTGTCAATCACAAACTGTTGGAAATGGCCCTTTTTACAGGGTTACCTTAAAACTTTTTGCCTTTCTCCTTTTCTTTCCTTCTTTTTGTTGAACTTTGGGCTCTAGCACTAGTTAGCAGTGGTAAAGCGCTCAAAGTGCATGTGCTCTCCCTAAACATGTCTGTAACTGGTGTATACCTGATTGGCATATTTGGTTTACTATGCAAGTCCCTTGTAAAGTGGTATCCCATACACCCAGGGCCTGTATTTCAAATACTACTAGTGGGCCTGCAGCACTGATTGTGCCACTAACATAAACAGCCTTTCAAACCTGTCTCAGGCCTGCCATTGCAAGACCTGTATGCGTAGTTTACTGCCACTTCAACTTGACATTTAAAACAACTTGCCAAGCCTTAAACTCCCCTTTTCTTATATATCAGTCATCCCCAAAGCAGGCACTAGGGGCAGGGTGCCATGTAAGTAAAAGGTAGGACATGTACGTATATGTGATACATGCCCCAAATTCGTTTTTCACTACTGTGAGACCTGCTCCTCTCATAGGTTATCATTGGGGATTCCTTAAAATTCTTAAAAACTGTAGTTCCTGATTGCAGAGAGTAGCTGCATGAGATTTAATATCTTTGGAACTGTAATGACATCCTCTTTACTGGTAAAGTTGGATTTAGCATTACTGCTGTAGGAGTGCCACTTTTAGAAAGTGGGCATTTCTCTACTCTTTGTGCCCCTTACAGCCTGCCTCCAATACACGTCTGTATTTGGGTGACAGCTACAGTTTGTGCATTCCCTATAGACAGCCACAAACAAAGGACACTCTGCTGTATCTGCATTCTGATGGGTTTCCTGGGCAGGAGAGAAGGGGAGGAGCGGACATGTACACTTCAATAGGTAGTGTCCTGCTCCCACACAAAGCACTGATAAACACCCCCAAACCCCACCTCTCCCCCCCACCCGACTACCCTCCCCACCGCTGGGTCCTAACATCATCATGGGTTCGACCACTGACATTTTCCATGCCTGGCCCCAGCCCAGACTTCACCACCAAAGCCGTGCAGCAGCAAGAGTCACCGTCCGGCGGCTCCAAGCATTTCTGCAGGTAATGTGAGCACAGGGACTGGGCTGTTCCTTTCGCCTGACCACGTGACATCACGAGCAGCTGCGGGTAAGTTATTTGACTACAGTTCAGTTCCTCATTTGAGTCCCAGTTGCGACCTTGGCACCAGACTCATTTCAGCACAACGCAAGCTACTGTGACTGCTGTAATAAGGCCATCTTAGTGTGAGCACTGACTTTGCCTGTGAATTTGTAAATGCGGATATCTTTGGGCTCCCTTAATCAATTTTAATAATTTTAGGGTCGTCTGTGCAGGATAACGAGGGTTATCCTGGTATGTTCATATTATACTAAGTCTATAAGTGATTGATGTCGTTCTGGTCTAATTTTGATTAGAATCAATAGTATTTCTTGAAACTGTGACAACTTGACAATTGCATATTTGGCAAAGTATACATGTTTATGTCGTTTTAGTTTGAATGTATTAGTAACACAAAGTTATTTTTATACACCTTGTGTGGAGTCTTTTGGGGTGTATTCACTGTGGTACTGTGGGTGTGAGTTGTACAAATACTTTACAAACTGCCTCGCTTTGTCAGCATTCCGTCCATCATTTGTTTGCTGTAACACTTTTCGCCCTAAGTGGGATGGGTATGCCCAGACGTGGGTCCCTTGCTCACTGTGCCACTGGATTCAAGCTAGCCTGACTGAAGAAGGGTGTCATACCCTGAAACCGGTCCCAGGATGCTTGTTTCTGGTCCAGGGAGGACCTGGCCTGGCTGTTCGGTCTGGACTGTTCCCATGGGGAACAGGGTCAAGACTGATTTGCATATGGCTGGGTCCAAACTGGGGTGGCGTAGTGGGCAAAAGAACGATGGATTTAACCCAGATCTTTTGACTGGGGGAGAATGTTTGCATTGTCAGCATTCCGTCCATCATTTGTTTGCTGTAACTCTTTTGATAAGCCTGCCTGCCTGCTCTGCACCAAGCTACCAAGAGGGTGAGCACAGGTTATCTAAGTTGTGTATCTAGCTTACCTGAGTTTGGTGGATTCTGCCTGGTTTGGGTGCATACCCTAATCAACCAGAAACCCTGTTTCTAACACAAACTATTATGGTGGACCCTCTCCAACCAGAGGAGATGCCTGTTCAGAGGAGAGCTTTTATTTGTATTTTAAAAAGTTTTCCCGCTAAAAACCTAAATCAAAACATACATTCATAGTATGAACCATGCAGTCGTCTACTACAACCTTTCATGGAACAGGTGGCAAACACTTGTGCCAATGCTGGCCTGTTGAAGTGGTCATTCCAACCAAAGAGCTCCGCAGCTCAGTTAGAGGAACAAACAGTACCTAAAAAGGTTACTGGTGTGGGATATTTACTTCTGATAGGTCCAACGTTGCTTAACTCTACCCTAAAGCTCAGAGCACCATATTATCTTAGGTCTATTGGGCAACTAAGCGTGATCGCCTTGATTAGTTTTAGTCTGCGAAGGCACCTCAGTGTGAGCATTGGACACCTTAGGTCATTTTGGTACCTAGTACCTTCTGGCTAACCCACTGCCGGTACTCCATACATGATATGTTGGATACACCCTGGTTCTCTCTGATGGGACAGGTAATACATAAAACTGAATCTAAAGGCCCAACCTCCATGTTCAGATAACATGAGCAAAAAGGAAGAGAAAATAAAATACATACGGTTCGCCAGGACAGCGTGTCTGTGAAAAAAGCTCATATGCTTTATACTACAGTGGCTTCCTCAGTTTTAATCCTTGGAAGTGCAAGAGATTCTGCGAGATGGCAATCCCATTGTGGCAGGTCACCAACAGAGCCGGGTCAACAAGGGAGGAGGGGTTTCCAAAGCACGTCATAAGGCCAGGAGTACGTGGTTCACAGGCACAAACAGCACAATAGAGGCGCCCTACATAACCGTTTTTTTTTTTTTTTTTACCCGATTCAGAGACAGGTCGGCAGTCCAGTCCAAGAGGTTGCAGGAATGTACAGCTGTATCCCCATGAGAAAAAAGTCAGTAGTGTGGGTGCTGGCAGCGCGGTAAAAGTGCTGGAACCTATAGTAAACGCTTATCAGATTACACCAAGTGTAATTCATGTAGTGCAAGTATGTTTCTGTGACCTGGGTGCATGTCGGGGCATCCTGTGTGCCTGGAGGAAAGAGGAATAGAACATATGAAACCTGTAGTTTTCTGGGGGGTATCACATTGAGGTTGGAGCAGGTTTCTTACATAGGCTGACTCATGGATTTTACAGGCACCTCACATATGAGATGCGTTAGATTCATTACTAATCTGCTGTGTGTCACTACCCTGATTACCTGAAAAGATCACATGTTCCAGGAGATCCGCGAGATGTTAAGTAACTCGACGTGAGGATACTCTTAATCTCTACTGTACAATAGACACCGCTTTAGGTGTTTGACATGATGTGCTTCCCCCGCCCCTATTACTGTGACTCCAGCACATTGATGGATGACGTGCATCTCAAGCACTCTGAAGGATGATTTCCCAAGTATTAGTAAAAAATTAAGTGATGTCAGTTATCTCCACACTCCATGATGCACAAAACCTATCACCGCACTCCATGATGCACAAAACCTATCACCGCACTCCATGATGCACAAAACCTATCACACAGACCACTCAGCAAGAGGGGATGCTCTTTAGTTTTCAATGCCCAATGATCTGGCTATATTATGACCAAAAATAGGATTTCACATAAATAGTCATTGAGAACAGCAGATATCACCGGATTCACACACTGTTTATTTCGATCCTGGATAACAGAGCTTTATCAAAGGTCTTCTAATTTCAAGAAACCCGCAGTGACTGTACTGTTCCAGGGGGAGTCTCTGCTAAAGTATTTCTCCAGTGTACACAGTGCAGAAATGACATGGTGAGAACCTGCAGACCATACCCCATGCTCTGCAACGCAAAGACTTTCCTCTAGTCAACTAGAAAGAGAAGAAACGAGGGAAAAATGATTAAAGACATTATAAAAGGTAATGAACGGTCTCAAGATGCGCAAAGTCCAAAAGGCCCTGCAAGGGTTGCTCTTTCCCTCTGTCCCCGTGGGCTGCAGGGCTTAGATAAGTCTGCAAGTTAATACTGCCTATAATGATCCTTTATGGTGAGCTCATGGTGCTGTTCACTTTCCATCACAGATATTGCATTGCTGTAACAATTTGGGTTTGCGGATATGTTTATGCGATGTGCACATGGTGTGTGTTCACATAAGTCTGCAATGATTCACCATCTGTGCTAATTGTTCCATAATAATGCTCCCTCTGTTGCTACTAGCAGGACACTGGCTTACGCCAGCGCCCACTGGTCCACAGCGGCATCTTCAAGGCACTGCTCCATTAGCTGTTGAAACAACAAGAAAGTGCTTCTAGGCCACAGCTGCATTTTTGATGCTAGGTCACAGAGTTCCTGCAGTTGGGTCAGGGCATCTAAAACTAGGTTCTCTTCGGTTACTGCTGCTCCAGGATCAGCTCGCAGGTCCTTGACAGTTCTCCGAGCTTCACCCGTGCATAATCCACACGATTCAGGGCCATCTGGCAGTCTTTTCTGGCAGAGTAGCTAGAGCCCTCGTGAGGCTGTCCTGTGGCTACCTGCATGGGTGAGAAAAGAAGGACAGATAAGAGAAGGTGTTGGGGAAAACCAGACCAGCTAACCGTGCAAGAGAACATAACAGAGACTTGGAAAAGAATACATACATACCTTTACCAATATTTTGTAGTTTCAGGTTATAAACGCCTGTGCTATGCTTATAGCCGTCATTGAGTGGTTTATCAGAAAAGTGCAACACGACAACGGGTGTCTAATGAGAGCATCCTAAAACTCTTTCCACCTCTATCCCCCCCCCCCAATCTATGCTGACCAGTGCCTTGAAAGAGAGAAAGCCACAATGAGAGAGGGAAAATGAGAACCAAAGGGAAAGTGAGACACCTAGAGACACAGGGCTGCCAGTCACAATACATCGCAGCCACTACACTGGGAGTTTCTTTACATCGCACTGCAGGAAAGTGTTAAAGTATAGATTTGTCATGCCAGTGAAAATAAACGTGGCCCAATAATACGTTATTTAAAGCTGCACACAAATACACACATAAACCAGTACAGTACAAAGGTTAAATCCCACATTACCAAAGAACAATAAAGATGACAACAAAAACACTTTTACTGCCTCGCAAATTGTTTGCTACAATGACTTCACACGGGGAAACAACTTGGCTACTAGTCACAAGGCCTCTTCAATGTGATTTTACTGCGCTCTACAAACTTAACCCGTACATCATGATTGTAAAAAAAAACAAATGCACATGAAAAAAGCCATAGTTTGAACCACATAAGCATGTCCACAGAGCGTATAATGCTATTTATTCTCCAGTACGAATCATGATCCCTCCCAACACTAAATGGTAATCAATAGTATATTACACATTGCATATCGACAGATACTATTTGCATTTTTTTATTCTCCTAACCCATAGTTTTTTACTTTTCTTATTTTTATACATCGGTGTATTCGACATATTAATACATGTATATTTGCAATTTAATCCCTACTTTTTAAAAAATATTTAGTCATATTCTGGCTCGTATGTGCGAAACCAAGTAAATTCGCTTGTTATGGTTACCAACTCACTCAACACGCCGCAACTCAGGCTGCCATCAATGTTGTGGTCTTCACAGTTCTCTCCTTTGTTTCTGTACTGTTGGCACACTGGTGTTTTGAGCATGGAGGCCAGCGCAAGTTACGGAAAATATTGTGTGGGTTTGGTAACCATGAGTGACAAATTTCACTGGTCTTCCGGGTGACCAGTCAGGACCATGTTTAGTTTTTAACAGTGCTTTTCTGTGAATGTGATTTTTTTAATGATCTACTTAATTTCCAATCCACGCTGTGCACATACTCTGGTCCTGCGCAGCAAGAGTTGGCTGCAGGGCTGCACCCAACCGGCCGCAGATGGCCAAGCCCCAGTTCTGCACAGTCAGGACCATGTTTAGTTTTTAACAGTGCTTTTCTGTGAATGTGATTTTTTTAATGATCTACTTAATTTCCAATCCACGCTGTGCACATACTCGGGTCCTGCGCAGCAAGAGTTGGCTGCAGGGCTGCACCCAACCGGCCGCAGATGGCCAAGCCCCAGTTCTGCACAGTCTAAAGTCGTGCACAGGTCAGGTTGGCCACAAGGATCTGCGGTCAGCCAACCCACAAGGCCTGGCCTTTGCCAAGCCCCCACAAATGATTTTGGCCTGGATTTATGTTGTGGTTTTTTTTATTATTCACTTTTTTTGGGGATTTGCGGCTCCTATTTTGGAACCAAAGTAAGCGTAAGGCTTGGGTACGGTGACCCCAGGCAAAGCTTCCCAGGCCCATGTTTTTTTGTTGCGCAGCCATTCAACCTCTGTTATTCTGAAGTTGTATGGTCACTTATTGCAGGAAAAACAACTTCTTTATCTATGGGGCATTCATTTATTCTCTGGCCTCTTGGTTGAGGGTTGGGATTGCCACAAACGTTAGATAAGTTATTCTCTCTTCTTAGGCAGTACTTTCTCTCCGGTATAACTCTTCAAAATCGGCCTCGTTTCTCTGTCACTTTGGACACCACCTCCTCCTCCTCATTGTTTTTTAAGTTCTACCGTACTAACCCTCTTCATTGTATCTCTGTCTAATTTCACCCGGATCTAGTTGGTTCTGTCTTCTTCTAGGTTTCTCATCTGCCCTCTTAGCATAATGACAGTCCTCCATAGTTTTTGAGATTGTGTTGCTTTGTGTTTCTGTTCAGTCTCTTCAAATCCTGTCCACAAATTTTTGACTAGTATCTCGAAAATTTTGGGGGTGTGGCCTCTGCGGAGAATTGACCCAGAGTGCCACCTTCATAGCTTCCCTTACTGCAGCCTTGCTTACCTCACTGGTGTCATTCTGGTTTATGTTCATCCGCATTACTGGGTCTCGGTCCAATTGAGTTTACATATGCAATCACCTTTTCTGCCCCCTCCGCCCCTCCCACCCCATCCTGCATGTTATGGGACCACGGGCAGACAATTTCAGAACACCCTGTTCACCTTCTGCTTTTGTTAATGAGTGCTTGTCTATTGGGATGTGATCTATTCACGCTTAACTCTTGTGCGCTGCTTAGAAATTTATCTGCAGGGGTGGTGCCTGTGTCGCCATGCGTCAGTCAGACCAATGTTCTCCAATCATTCTTAACCCTGGGTTGAAGTGGCTAACATCTCCCCGTATTTGTTTTGGATTTGTCTTTTCCTAGGTCCATCACAAAGCTGACACCTCCACATACAATAAGGAAGCTTATGGACGAGTCAAGGAGTGTTCAGTGCTGTACTAAGGACTGCCCCATGCTCAAACCCAAAGTGGATGTCAGGGGCATCACTGGACCACCACCAATGTTTCCTCTGCATCTCTTTTTAGGTCGAGCCTGGGCAGCACATGTGCTGCTCTGCGAGGCACACTGTATTCGAGTATGTAAGTGAAGCCCCGCCCACTCTCCGCCCATATTTGTCACGGGCTTGTGTCATTGTCCTTTGTAAATGCTGGCTTCTGATTCGTTAATAGGCTTGTTAGTCCATCCTAAGTACCGCCTTGTCTTCATTTGTAACCTCCCATGCGGACTGGCCCTTTTACTTCTGTTGTTACCTGGTATGTCGTATTTAGTCTATAAGCACTATTTTCTTTAATGAGTTTCTCTTTACTGCAGGCATGACATGCTTTACTGAAATATTCGAAAAAAGAGTATGTCCAGAAGGACTAGTTTACATACTTTAAAAAGAATGCCCTAGACCATCAATTCTAGGGTTCTTATTGCTTTATTTAGCTTATTTTAAATTATTTAGAATAGCAAAGCAAATAAATATTTTTCATGTCTCAGAAAAGAAACCTTCCATTTACAGAACCCCACTCTTACAAAAACACATTTATACACAGTGTATTCCACTTAAAAACGAAAAATTCAAAGACAAAAATGACAGGTGAAACAAACTTAGACAATCGTGTGAAATAACATTTACATTGAGAGTACAACACCAGTCCTAGTTTTTACATAAGGCACCAAGCGGACGTTAGATTCTTAACTAGACGTTGTTAATTGTCCTGCCTAGGCCAAGAGGCCGGGGTTATGTCTTCAAACCAATGTTGCCTACACAAGAGGAAAAATTATTACTACATTCCTTAAGGCACAATATATACACAATCCCCGAGCTCACAAGAGCCAATGCGTTTGAATCCACCCAATTCATGGATTCTCCTCAGGACTTGGACAAGGTTGAAATCTATAAAAAACAACAAAACCATAAGTGAATACTTTATGTTTCCTAAACTGCGACCCAAAGAATATTCACAACAGATACTGCATTTAATTGAGTACCTTAAAGCGGCGCGATGTGCGTCCGCCCTGTGTGTAGAGGAATAATTGAAACCTCTTGCCTGACGGTTGAATTTGCCATATGATGTAACGAAAAATCTAGGGGGCAAAATAATGACCAAAACATTACATTGCGCGCACATCCAGCTGTATTTATACAATGCGCTAGTGTTCACAAGCTATAGGAATTAGTAAAGAGCAACCTTTACCTTTAGTTAGAAATCCCAGTTGCCACAGTGACTTTTCAAAGTTGTCCTGACGGCTTGACTGTAGTCAGTAATTGGCGCCTCACTGTTGGAAACAATGTTCCATCAGTGAAGTGTTTTTATATCTAAAGCCTCTCAAAATCGACATAAGTAGTCTACATCTATTTACCTGCCAGGAGAATCAATTTCACTCCATGGGGCTGCTCAGGCGACGCCCATCCCGATTCAACACTTCTTTAAACTTAGTCTAAAGTGGAAACGGTAAAAGTTACTAAAACAATTGACCTAAGTGTACTTTCCTATTTATAAGGCGGTGCCTGCGTGCCGCTTACCTGGATTAAATTGTTTTAGAACATTCTCCACACACCCGATGTCTGCTACAATTCAGCAAACATTTGAGTGAAGCAAGGAACTTCCTTTTAACCCGGCAGAGATTCCCCAGGAAGTTACAGAGTACCCAGGAATTCTGGTACTGGTAGTTCCCAAATAAGTAAAACACTCACTTTGGCTGCTAGAAAATCCGAAATGGATCATTAACTTATGAGCTCCAATATCGACGTTGGGTTTTGTCCCAAATAAAGAAAAACAACCATATTGGAGGGGACCCTGAAGTCCGGTTGGCACAGAGGGAGGCTTTCCTCATTATGAAATTTGACTCAGCCCTGCATGGGCTTAATGAATTGTCTGAGATCACAAAACTGTAATTACAACTTTAGACATTCCCCCTAATTTCAGTATCTTTGCCGGGTGATTTGCTTTGTTTAGGGCTCTAAACATTTCATGTTTCACAACAATGTCGATATTGGAGCTCATAAGTTAATGATCCATTTCGGATTTTCTAGCAGCCAAAGTGAGTGTTTTACTTATTTGGGAACTACCAGTACCAGAATTCCTGGGTATTCCAACTTCCTGGGGAATCTCTGCCGGGTTAAAAGGAAGTGCCTTGCTTCACTCAAATGTTTGCTGAATTGTAGCAGACATCGGGTGTGTGGAGAATGTTCTAAAACAATTTAATCCAGGTAAGCGGCATGAGGCACCGCCTTTATAAATAGGAAAGTACACTTAGGTCAATTGTTTTAGTAACTTTTACCGTTTCCACTTTAGACTAAGTTTAAAGAAGTGTTGAATCGGGATGGGCGTCGCCTGAGCAGCCCCATGGAGTGAAAATGATTCCCCTGGCAGGTAAATAGATTTAGAGTACTTATGTCGATTTTGAGAGGCTTTAGATATAAAAACACTTCACAAATGGAACATTGTTTCCAACAGTGAGGCGCCAATTACTGACTACAGTCAAGCCCTCAGGACAACTTTGAAAAGTCTCTGTGGCAACTGGGATTTCTAACTAAAGGTAAAGGTTGCTGTTTACTAATTCCTATAGCTTGTGAACACTAGCGCATTGTATAAATACAGCTGGATGTGCGCGCAATGTAATGTTTTGGTCATTATTTTGCCCCCTAGATTTTTCGTTACATCATATGGCAAATTCAACCGTCAGGCAAGAGGTTTCAATTATTCCTCTACACACAGGGCGGACGCACATCGCGCCGCTTTTAAGGTACTCAATTAAATGCAGTATCTGTTGTGAATATTCTTTGGGTCGCAGTTTAGGAAACAAAGTATTCACTTATGGTTTTGTTGTTTTTTTATAGATTTCAACCTTGTCCAAGTCCTGAGGAGAATCCGTGAATTGGGTGGATTCGAAACGCGTTGGCTCTTGTGAGCTCGGGGGATTATGTATATATTGTGCCTTAAGGAATGAAGTAATAATTTTTTCCTCTTGTGTAGGCAACATTGGTTTGAAGACATAACCCCCGGCCTCTTGGCCTAGGCAGGACAATTAACAACGTCTGGTTAAGAATCTAACGTCCGCTTGGTGCCTTATGTAAAAACTAGGATGGGTGTTGTACTCTCAATGTAAATGTTATTTCACACGATTGTCTAAGTTTGTTTCACCTGTCATTTTTGTCTTTGAATTTTTTCGTTTTTAAGTGGAATACACTGTGTATAAATGTGTTTTTGTAAGTGTGGTGTTCCTGTAAATAGAAGGTTTCTTTTCTGAGACATGAAAAAATATTTATTTGCTTTGCTATTCTAAATAATTTAAAATAAGCTAAATAAAGCAATAAGAACCCTAGAATTGATGGTCTAGGGCATTCTTTTTAAAGTATGTAAACTAGTACTTCTGGACATACTCTTTTTTTAGGTCGAGCCTAGAGTAGCGCGCAAGCGTTGCTCTGGCGAAGCATTATGTAGGGGCTTCAAAAAGCTGACCAGACGCTCGTGCGTCATGGCCTTTTCCGTGCGGTTACCCGCAGGGCCGACATCTTTTTGCATTATCGTGCCCGATAATGCAAAACAGATGTCTCGCTGTGGCGCGCGCGCGCACCACTTGCGTGCTTGTTTTAACTAGCGCCTAGCCTTGCTTCGCACTGGTTTAAATTGCAAAACAAAAAAATCTTTCTTTACTTTACATTAGCCCTCTCTGCAAAAAAATCGTACACAAACAGAGCATAACCCCATAACCCAACACTACGCAATTCTATTAATACAAGAGGATGTGGCATAATGAACAGATCGGTTGAGTGGGAAGCTGGCAGACTGGTAAATTATGTTTGAGTCACGCCGTCTGCTGACAAAACTGCAATTTTGTGCTAAACAGTTATTCTCCCTATGGCTTGTAAAAGTGTATGTGTTTGTGTTTAACCCCTTTGGTGCTTGCGTCGGCCAATGGCCGACGCAAGCACTACCTCCCTGGTGCGGCGCACGTCCATTGGCCGTCACCAGGGAGGGCCCCCTTTAAACCTCCGGTGCATCGCACCGGAGATTGTTTTTTTAATTCCCCTGGGGAGACGTGGAAGGCTTTCCGCGTCTCCCCGCCCCTCCCGCCCATCTGTGACGCTCAGCGCGCCGCGAGGCGCTCTGACGTCACTGATTTTCCCACCGGAGCCGAGGACAGCAGCAGGTAAGGCCGCGCCGACTCCGATGGGGAAATCCGGCCGAAAACGGCCTCCCCAGCTTTCAGGAGGCCTCGCTTGAAAGGGAGAGTCTCCCTTTCAAACGAGGCCTTCTGAAAGGGTTTCCTGGCCGTGGATCGCGGCAGCGATGCGATCCACGGCCAGGAAACCCCACTAGACACCAGGGATGTCTTTGGGGGTCGGCCCTCGTGGTAATGGGTCGGCCTCCCCGGGGCATATTTATTTAATTTTTTTAAGTTGGCTTTGTTTGGGGTGCGCGATCGCACTCCAAAAATGAAAAAACGATTTTTTTTTTTTTTAAATGGCGGCGATATTGGCAGGGGGTCGGTCCTCCTGCTCAGTGGCCGACCCCTGTGGGGGCATATTTTCTATTTACCCATGTTGGCTTTCCTTGGGGGCATGATCGCCCCCAAAAATGCTAAAAATAATTTTAAAAAAGTACAATGGTGGCAATATTGGCAGGGGGTCGGTCCTCCTGCTCAGTGGCCGACCCCCTGTGGGGCATTTTTTTTTATACCTATGTGCTTTCCGTGGGGCCACAATCGGCCCCCAGGAAGCCATAGCTATAAAAAAATTAGAGCAAGAGAGAGATCTTTCTTTATATATATATATATATATATATATATATATATATATATATATATATATATATAGAGAGAGAGAGAGAGAGAGAGTCTCTTTCTCTCTGTAGATGATATATGTATATATATGTATCTATATACATATGTATGTGTATATAGATACATATATATACAAAAGTCTAAAGAGTGAATGATATATATATGTATCTATATACATATACATATATATGTATAGATATATGTATAATGCTGTGTGAGTATATAAATATATGTAGAGATAAAATCTATGTATATATATATATATATATATGTGTCCGTGTCCGTGTGTGTGTGTATATATATATATATATTATAGCAAAGGTATCGAATAAACGTCAAGCCTGAATGGCAATGCTACCCTTGTGTCGGTGACCGATTCTTATGAAGATTTCGGAAATGGTTTATATATATATGTGATCAAGGACACAGTCGGTGTCCGAAACGCGTCTGAGGCTGCACCTTTCTTTGTAAGCACGCATTTTGGCTACAGCTTAATCTTGAGTCCGTGGTCCCATGTGTGCGCGCTCGCACGGGGATACTGTCAGTTGCTATATATATATATATATATATATATATATATATATATATATATGCTCCTTGATGCACAGTGAACGGCGCACTTGCGGACGGGTGCTTCACAAACGCGGGGTGCGCCAGCGATATTTATCCAGGCTCTGTTTCCTTGTTTCCAAAAGAAAAACAGCACTCGCGGGGCAGTTGCTAGAGTTTATTGGCCCACGCGAGTGCTGTTTTTCGTTTTGGGAAACAAGGAAACGGAGCTTGGATATATATATATATCTATATATATATATATATATATATATATATATATATATTCAGAAACACAAGGATGCCGCACTCCAGAGATTGGTTTCAGAGTTGCTTTATTTTCACCACGACTGGTGGTAGTGGTGGTGAAAATAAAGCAACTCTGAAACCGGTCTTGGAGTGCGGCATCCTTTGTGTTTCTGAATTTAAATATCGGGTAAGGATTCTACCCGTTGCTGCCTGCACCAGGTATTGAGCGCTCTGACATTGGGAATTAATTGTCTATGTGAGAGAGGGGCTATGGAGAGATGAGGGGCACGTTTGCAAGGATGGTAGTGGGCGCATCAAAGGAGGTCATAGTGTGCAATTGTAAAGCACACGTTCACCCGTAGGCATCTTGGCGCCAAAATGATGGTTGCAATGGCTCCCACCAGCGCTAAAAGGCTGCGATGATGGGTATGTGGCAAGGTAAAGTAATACTGTGTCTTTTTTCTCTCTTTCTTAGTCTTTTTGGAGAGCGTACAGAGTTCGCAAAGGTAAGGTGACTTCGCCATTATTGACTTAAACACTTCACTCACGCGCACACACCCACCTACACTTTAAAACCAACAACCTATCTGCCTTCTACGTAGGATTGTGTTTTAAAAGGATAGTTTAGGCACTAGCAGAGATGGCATATCGTTGGATGGATGCTGCCCAGGCCCTAAATCTGGTTCTGGAGTCCAGCTCTGAGGCAGGATCAGAGACTGAGACAGCAGATACTGAGACAGCATCTGAGGGAGAGGACAATGGAGCCGAATCTGGGAGTGACTTTTCAGTCGGCGCAGTTCCATCCGATGACTCATCGTCCAGCGATTCTGAAGGAGACGATGTCAGTCGTGCTGTCCCTTTGCCAGCACAGTCTGTGCAGCAGGACACCCGTAACAGGTTAGAGCAACCCAGAGTGCAGGCACGTGCGGCCGCAAGCACAGACGGAGTGCTGTCTTGGCAGCCTCCCAATTTAGTTCAGCCCCAAATTCCGCCTTCACTGGTGACGCTGGATGTAAAGTAGATACGGCAAATTTTTTGCCAATTGACTACTTCCATCTCTTTTTGGTGTTGATTTCCTAGACGAAATTGTGCAGCAAACAAATTTGCGTGCCGAACAATTTCTGAGGGAGCAAGGAGGCACTCTTGGGCCTCATTCTAGGGCGCGCAAGTGGACTCCCACTTCACTAGGGGAGTTGAAGATATTTTTGGGCCTCACACTTAAAATGGGGGTAGTGCATAAACCAACCTTGCTATCCTACTGGTCTACTCGCACGGTTTGGTTAACCCCATCTTTGCACCATACATGAGCAGAGATCGTTTTTGCTATTGCAGCGCATGCTGCATTTCAATGACAATTCTGCTGCATTGCCCCGGGACCATCCAGACTATGACAGGTTGTTCAAAATTCGGCCTGTCGTGGAACATTTGTCTGCCAGGTTTCCAGAGGTTTATACTCCTGGAAAGAATATAGCCATTGATGAGTCCTTGATCTTGTATAAAGGGCGGCTGCTGTTTAGGCAGTACATTCCGAGCAAACGCGCTCGCTATGGCATCAAGCTGTACATGCTGTGTGAGAGCTCGACTGGCTATGTGTACAGCTTGAGAGTGTATACAGGGAAGGACACAACTCTTAACCCTGTAGGTTGCCCTCCCATGCTAGGGGTCACAGGAAAGATTGTATGGGAGCTTGTCCAGCCACTTCTTCACAAAGGTTATAACCTTTATGTGGACAATTTCTATACAGGAGTAGAGCTATTCAGTGAGCTCTACAAAGCTGGCACCGTGGCTTGTGGTACAATTCGTTGTCGCCGCAAAGGATTCCCGCAGGAGCTTGTTTGCAAGAAGCTCCAGAAATCCCAGAGCACTGCGCTATGCGTTCCAACGAGCTGCTCGCAGTTAAGTTCTCAGATAGGCGCGATGTGTACATGCTCACTACAATTCATGCTGAGAGCACTTCCCCTGTCACGGTTTGGGGTCAGATGGCCGAAGTCCACAAGCCCACCTGTATACTTGATTACAACAAGTACATGGGCGGAGTGGACAAGAACGACCAGGTTCTTCAGCCATACAATGCGAGTCGTAAAACTCGCACTTGGTATAAGAAACTGTTTACGCACCTGATTCAGATGGCAACATACAATGCGTATGTTGTTTATCGTGAGACCACCACAGGAAGACTCATGTCTTTCCTTGACTTTCAGTTGTCTGTAATTGAAAGTCTTACTGCTACAGAAGCAGAAGCCTCCACTTCATGTGTTCTGGAGGACGTGGCAAGGCTGCAGGAGCGACACTTTGCAGATAAAATTCCTGCAACACCCAAAAGGAGCGACCATGTCGTCGTTGTAAAGTGTGCTCGATGCAGGGAAAGAGGCAGGAGACTCGTGTTTACTGTCCCCAGTGCCCAAGTAAGCCTGCCTTCTGTTTTCCTACTTGCTTTATGTTGTATCACACTAAAGCAAAATACTGGGAAATTGACTGAGGTGGAGCTGCCAATAGGATAACCTTTCAATTGGTGTGAATGGATACCTACTGTCTGTGGGCCACTCCTTCACTACGCAAGCAGCTGCAGGATATTTCTTCCTCTACTTCATGAAATCATGGACTTCTCAACACCTTTATCTGCTTTCAGAACGTGGTAGTTGTTCTGTTCGCCAATTGACAAGTGCATTATAGTCCCCACGCTGCACATACTGGTGGGCAGAACATATGCCACGTTGTCATGGAGTACCCGTGTTTCACATTCAACCGTTCTTCGTAGTTTATGATGTTCTCTTTAGGAAGTTTTTGAAAATTTCCAGCATGTTTGCCTTAGTTTCAAAGGTAGATATGCTTGCTCAGCTCGAGAAATGTTTTTGCGGCATACTCGGGCACCCCCAACTTGCATCCACAAACTGGAAGGAGTTGGATAGAGCATTGTGAGAGCATTGATAGCTCGTGACAGAAATGTTCACTCAAGCTTCAAGTAGCTAGAGATGAAAGGCATTAGTATAGGGTCTCTTAACAATTGGACAGGGTTAGTCAGGACTCTGAGGACAGACACACGAACGGGTTAGAACAGCTTACGGTAGGTACGCTTTCCGAGGAATATTGCAAAGGTAGAAGGCAGATAGTAAAGGTAGTATAGATACACGTCCTGACTTCTTCTTCACCCATGGATTCAAATCCATTGCTGCCACACTCACACTCAATACTTATGGGTCAATGCTGCTTGCCATGTTCATCCTCCGTTAGAACTTAGTAGATGGTCAGTTTGCTGTATGATAAGTGCATTACAGTCACTGCACATAACGGTGGATTGGACATATGCTACGTTGTCACGGACTACCCTTGTTTCACATTCATCCGTTCATAGTTTATGATGTTACCTTTTGAAAATTTCCAGCATTTTGCCTTAGTTTCAAAGGTAGATATGCTTGCTCAGCTCGAGGAATGGGCTTCACGGCATACTCGAGCACCCCCAACTTGCATCCACAAACTGGAAGGAGTTGGATTTAGCATAGTGAGTGCACTAAAGGTGCATGAAAGACATGTCTTCCTGAGCCTCATGTGGCTGTCATGGAAGTCATTAGTATAGGTTCACTGGGCATGAGTTCGGTAACGTTCTGGAAGAAGGAGGTGGAGACTTGACAGGTGGTAGAATATAGTCAAAGTCATTTTGTCTTGTGGCATATAAATGTGATGGGCCCTTGCATGGCGGCAGTATGTTTGTGTGAGTGCAAGTGATATGGTTGTTTGGGCCCGTGGCTGGCGGTACGGAAGTCTTGTGTGTGGTGTGTGAATGGCGTGTGAATGGACCATAAAGTGGTTGGTGCCGTGATGTGGCTTTATGGCTCCCTTCAGAAGGCTTGGCTTCAATATTTATATACTTTGATAAGTATTTGTGCTTTGAAGCCAGCGTTTCTGGAGGTGCTAAAACCAACCTGTGTAAGTGGTGGATTAGCTTTATCAAATGAGTGTTAGATTTATATTTGTGTCTGTTTAATGGCCTTTTGTAAGATATTTTTTTTTCCACAATGGGTAGCAGGGGACTTTCTGCCCTAGCTCAGTCGTCACCTAGGCAAACCATTACATTTTTGAGTAGTAGACAAAGGGGGAAGAACAAGGGTGAATGACTTGCGTGGTTCTCACTGTTTTTTTACCCAACATGCCCTGCTAGCCTCATATTTTGTTGAAAAAATCACTATTTCCACACATTTTTGTGTGGGAAATTTGTGGCATCGCCGGGCAGACATGCATTTCCTACCACCCAGTGTTCCCCAAGGTCTCCCGATAAAAATGGTACCTCACTCGTGTGGGAGGCCCAAGTACCCACGACAGGCTAGGGCCGAAAAGGTATTGAGGCGACATTAAAATTGCCTATCACAAAACAACCTGGTTTTGCAAGGGGGTCACCTCGGTTTTGGCCCCGTGCTCGGTGGCCAGCTAGGGAAACCTATCAAACCCACACATTTCTGAAAACTAGACACCCGGGGGTTCCAGGGAGGTATGGCTTGCGTGGATCCCCCAACGTTTTCTTACCCAGAATCCCCTGCAAACCTCGAATTTAGGTGGAAAAATCACTTTTTCCACACATTTTTGTGTGGGAAAGTTGTGGCATCGCCGGGCAGACATGCATTTCCTACCACCCAGTGTTCCCCAAGGTCTCCCGATAAAAATGGTACCTCACTCGTGTGGGAGGCCCAAGTACCCACGACAGGCTAGGGCCGAAAAGGTATTGAGGCGACATTAAAATTGCCTATCACAAAACAACCTGGTTTTGCAAGGGGGTCACCTCGGTTTTTGGCCCCGTGCTCGGTGGCCAGCTAGGAAACCTATCAAACACACACATTTCTGAAAACTAGACACCCGGGGGTTCCAGGGAGGTATGGCTTGCGTGGATCCACCAACGTTTTCTTACCCAGAATCCCCTGCAAACCTCGAATTTAGGTGGAAAAATCACTTTTTCCACACATTTTTGGGTGGGAAAGTTGTGGCATCGCCGGGAAGACATGCATTTCCTACCACCCAGTGTTCCCCAAGGTCTCCCGATAAAAATGGTACCTCACTCGTGTGGGAGGCCCAAGTACCCACGACAGGCTAGGGCCCAAAGGTATTGAGGCGACATTAAAATTGCCTATCACAAAACAACCTGGTTTTGCAAGGGGGTCACCTCGGTTTTGGCCCCGTGCTCGGTGGCCAGCTAGGGATACCTATCAAACCCACACATTTCTGAAAACTAGACACCCGGGGGTTCCAGGGAGGTATGGCTTACGTGGATCCCCAACGTTTTCTTACCCAGAATCCCCTGCAAACCTCGAATTTAGGTGGAAAAATCACTTTTTCCACACATTTTTGGGTGGGAAAGTTGTGGCATCGCTGGGCAGACATGCATTTCCTACCACCCAGTGTTCCCAAGGTCTCCCGATAAAAATGGTACCTCACTCGTGTGGGAGGCCCAAGTACCCACGACAGGCTAGGGCCCAAAAGGTATTGAGGCTGACATTAAAATTGCCTATCACAAAACAACATGGTTTTGCAAGGGGGTCACCTCGGTTTGGCCCCGTGCTCGGTGGCCAGCTAGGGAAACCTATCAAACCCACACATTTCTGAAAACTAGACACCCGGGGTTCCAGGAGGTATGGCTTGCGTGGATCCCCCAACGTTTCTTACCCAGAATCCCATGCAAACCTCGAATTTAGGTGGAGAAATCACTTTTTCCACACATTTTGTGTGGGAAAGTTGTGGCATCGCTGGGCAGACATGCATTTCCTACCACCCAGTGTTCCCAAGGTCTCCCGATAAAATGGTACTCACTCGTGTGGGAGGCCCAAGTACCCGCGACAGGCAAGGACACAAAACGCTTTGAGGCAACATCAACATTGCCTATCAAAAATGTTTTGGGCCCTTGCCTGTCGCTGGTACTTGGGCCTCCCACACAAGTGAGGCACCATTTTTATCGGGAGACCTGGGGAACGCTGGGTGGTAGGAAATTTGTGTGAGGCCAGTGATGCCACACTTTCCCACACACAAATGTGTGAAAAAGTGATTATTTCAGCTAAAATTGAGGTTTGCAAGGGATTCTGGGTAAGGAAACGTTGGGGGATCCACGCAAGCCATACCTCCCTGAAGCCCCGGGTGTCTACTTTTAGAAATGTGTGGGTTTGGTAGGTTTCCTAGATGGCCGCCGAGCACGGGCCAAAACCCAGGTGACTCCCTTGCAAAACCAGGTGGTTTTGAGATAGGCAATTTTGAGGTCGCCTCACTACGTTATGGGCCCTTGCCTGTCGCGGGTACTTGGGCCTCCCACACAAGTGAGGCACCATTTTTATCGGGAGACCTGGGGGAACGCTGGGTGGTAGGAAATTTGTGTGAGGCCAGTGATGCCACACTTTCCCACACACAAATGTGTGAAAAAGTGATTTTTTCAGCTAAAATTGAGGTTTGCAAGGGATTCTGGTAAGGAAACGTTGGGGGATCCACGCAAGCCATACCTCCCTGGAAGCCCCGGGTGTCTACTTTTCAGAAATGTGTGTGTTTGGTAGGTTTCCCTAGATGGCCGCCGAGCACGGGACCAAAACCCAGGTGACTCCTTGCAAAACCAGGTGGTTTTGAGATAGGCAATTTTGAGGTCGCCTCACTACGTTGTGGGCCCTTGCCTGTCGCGGGTACTTGGGCCTCCCACACAAGTGAGGCACCATTTTTATCGGGAGACCTGGGGGAACGCTGGGTGGTAGGAAATTTGTGTGAGGCCAGTGATGCCACACTTTCCCACACACAAATGTGTGAAAAAGTGATTTTTTCAGCTAAAATTGAGGTTTGCAAGGGATTCTGGGTAAGGAAACGTTCGGGGATCCACGCAAGCCATACCTCCCTGGAAGCCCCCGGGTGTCTACTTTTCAGAAATGTGTGGGTTTGGTAGGTTTCCCTAGATGGCCGCCGAGCACGGGCCAAAAACCCAGGTGACTCCCTTGCAAAACCAGGTGGTTTTGAGATAGGCAATTTTGAGGTCGCCTCACTACGTTGTGGGCCCTTGCCTGTCGCGGGTACTTGAGCCTCCCACACAAGTGAGGCACCATTTTTATCGGGAGACCTGGGGAACGCTGGGTGGTAGGAAATTTGTGTGAGGCCAGTGATGCCACACTTTCCCACACACAAATGTGTGAAAAAGTGATTTTTTCAGCTAAAATTGAGGTTTGCAAGGGATTCTGGGTAAGGAAACGTTGGGGGATCCACGCAAGCCATACCTCCCTGGAAGCCCCCGGGTGTCTACTTTTCAGAAATGTGTGTGTTTGGTAGGTTTCCCTAGGTGCCGGCAGAGCTAGGGTTCACAAACTACAGCTAGGCATTTTGCCAAAAAGGGTCATTTTTCACTGCGAAATTGAGGTGTGACCACGTTGCGCTTTGCGCCGTTTCCTGTCGCAGGCACTAGGCCGACCCACACAAGTGAGGTACCATTTTTCTCGTAAGACTTTGGGGGACGCGGGGTGGGTGGAAATTTGTGGATCCACGCAGATTCCAGAACTTTCCACCACAGAAATGTGGGGAAAATGTGTTTTTTTTGACAATTTTTTATGTTTGCAAGGGATTCTGGGTAACAGAACCTGGTGGGAGGCAGTCAAGTCACCCCATCCTGGATTCCCCTGGGTGTCTAGTTTTCAAAAATGTATAGGTTTGCTAGGTTTCCCTAGGTGCCGGCAGAGGTAGGGTTCAAAAACTACAGCTAGGCACTTTGCAAAAAAGGTCATTTTTCACTGCGAAATTGAGGTGTGACCGCGTTGCGTTTGCGCCGTTTCCTGTCGCAGGCACTAGGCCTACCCACACAAGTGAGTTGCCATTTTTCTCGTAAGACTTTGGGGAACGTGGGGTGGGTGGAAATTTGTGGATCCACGCAGATTCCAGAACTTTCCACCACAGAAATGTGGGGAAAATGTGGTTTTTATGACAATTTTTATGTTTGCAAGGGATTCTGGGTAACAGAACCTGGTGGGAGGCAGTCAAGTCACCCCATCCTGGATTCCCTGGGTGTCTAGTTTTCAAAAATGTATAGGTTTGCTAGGTTTCCTAGGTGCCGGCAGAGGTAGGGTTCAAAAACTATAGCTAGGCACTTTGCAAAAAAAGGTCATTTTTCACTGCGAAATTGAGGTGTGACCGCGTATGCGTTTTGCGCCGCTTTCCTGTCGCAGGCACTAGGCCGACCCACACAAGTGAGGTACCATTTTTCTCGTAAGACTTTGGGGAACGCGGGGTGGGTGGAAATTTGTGGATCCACGCAGATTCCAGAACTTTCCACCACAGAAATGTGGGGAAAATGTGTTTTTTTGACAATTTTTTATGTTTGCAAGGGATTCTGGGTAACAGAACCTGGTGGGAGGCAGTCAAGTCACCCCATCCTGGATTCCCTGGGTGTCTAGTTTTCAAAAATGTATAGGTTTGCTAGGTTTCCTAGGTGCCGGCAGAGGTAGGGTTCAAAAACTACAGCTAGGCACTTTGCCAAAAAAGGGTCATTTTTCACTGCGAAATTGAGGTGTGACCACGTTGCGTTTTGCGCCGTTTCCTGTCGCAGGCACTAGGCCGACCCACACAAGTGAGGTACCATTTTTCTCGTAAGACTTTGGGGGACGCGGGGTGGGTGGAAATTTGTGGATCCACGCAGATTCCAGAACTTTCCACCACAGAAATGTGGGGAAATGTGTTTTTTGGACAATTTTTTATGTTTGCAAGGGATTCTGGGTAACAGAACCTGGTGGGAGGCAGTCAAGTCATCCCATCCTGGATTCCCCTGGGTGTCTAGTTTTCAAAAATGTATAGGCTTGCTAGGTTTCCCTAGGTGCCGGCAGAGGTAGGGTTCAAAAACTACAGCTAGGCACTTTGCCAAAAAAGGGTCATTTTTCACTGCGAAATTGAGGTGGGACCGCGTTGCGTTTGCGCCGTTTCCTGTCGCAGGCACTAGGCCGACCCACACAAGTGAGGTACCATTTTTCTCGTAAGACTTTGTGAAACGCCGGGTGGGTGGAAATTTGTGGATCCACGCAGATTCCAGAACTTTCCACCACAGAAATGTGGGGAAAATGTGTTTTTTTGACAATTTTTTATGTTTGCAAGGGATTCTGGGTAACAGAACCTGGTGGGAGGCAGTCAAGTCACCCCATCCTGGATTCCCCTGGGTGTCTAGTTTTCAAAAATGTATAGGTTTGCTAGGTTTCCCTAGGTGCCGGCAGAGCTAGGGTTCAAAAACTACAGCTAGGCACTTTGCCAAAAAAGGGTCATTTTTCACTGCGAAATTGAGGTGTGACCACGTTGCGCTTTGCGCCGTTTCCTGTCGCAGGCACTAGGCCGACCCACACAAGTGAGGTACCATTTTTCTCGTAAGACTTTGGGGAACGCGGGTGGGTGGAAATTTGTGGATCCACGCAGATTCCAGAACTTTCCACCACAGAAATGTGGGGAAAATGTGTTTTTTTGACAATTTTTTATGTTTGCAAGGGATTCTGGGTAACAGAACCTGGTGGGAGGCAGTCAAGTCACCCCATCCTGGATTCCCCTGGGTGTCTAGTTTTCAAAAATGTATAGGTTTGCTAGGTTTCCCTAGGTGCCGGCAGAGGTAGGGTTCAAAAACTACAGCTAGGCACTTTGCCAAAAAGGGTCATTTTTCACTGCGAAATTGAGGTGTGACCACGTTGCGTTTTGCGCCGTTTCCTGTCGCAGGCACTAGGCCGACCCACACAAGTGAGGTACCATTTTTCTCGTAAGACTTTGGGGGACGCGGGGTGGGTGGAAATTTGTGGATCCACGCAGATTCCAGAACTTTCCACCACAGAAATGTGGGGAAATGTGTTTTTTGGACAATTTTTTATGTTTGCAAGGGATTCTGGGTAACAGAACCTGGTGGGAGGCAGTCAAGTCACCCCATCCTGGATTCCCCTGGGTGTCTAGTTTTCAAAAATGTATAGGCTTGCTAGGTTTCCCTAGGTGCCGGCAGAGGTAGGGTTCAAAAACTACAGCTAGGCACTTTGCCAAAAAGGGTCATTTTTCACTGCGAAATTGAGGTGGGACCGCGTTGCGTTTACGCCGTTTCCTGTCGCAGGCACTAGGCCGACCCACACAAGTGAGGTACCATTTTTCTCGTAAGACTTTGTGAAACGCCGGGTGGGTGGAAATTTGTGGATCCACGCAGATTCCAGAACTTTCCACCACAGAAATGTGGGGAAAATGTGTTTTTTTTGACAATTTTTTATGTTTGCAAGGGATTCTGGGTAACAGAACCTGGTGGGAGGCAGTCAAGTCACCCCATCCTGGATTCCCTGGGTGTCTAGTTTTCAAAAATGTATAGGTTTGCTAGGTTTCCCTAGGTGCCGGCAGAGCTAGGGTTCAAAAACTACAGCTAGGCACTTTGCCAAAAAGGGTCATTTTTCACTGCGAAATTGAGGTGTGACCACGTTGCGTTTTGCGCCGTTTCCTGTCGCAGGCACTAGGCCGACCCACACAAGTGAGGTACCATTTTTCTCGTAAGACTTTGGGGAACGCGGGGTGGGTGGAAATTTGTGGATCCACGCAGATTCCAGAACTTTCCACCACAGAAATGTGGGGAAAATGTGGTTTTTTTGACAATTTTTTCTGTTTGCAAGGGATTCTGGGTAACAGAACTTGGTGGGAGGCAGTCAAGTCACCCCATCCTGGATTCCCTGGGTGTCTAGTTTTCAAAAATGTATAGGTTTGCTAGGTTTCCCTAGGTGCCGGCAGAGCTAGGGTTCAAAAACTACAGCTAGGCACTTTGCCAAAAAAGGGTCATTTTTCACTGCGAAATTGAGGTGTGACCACGTTGCGTCTTGCGCCGTTTCCTGTCGCAGGCACTAGGCCGACCCACACAAGTGAGGTACCATTTTTCTCGTTAGACTTTGGGGAACGCGGGTGGGTGGAAATTTGTGGATCCACGCAGATTCCAGAACTTTCCACCACAGAAATGTGGGGAAAATGTGATTTTTTGACAATTTTTTATGTTTGCAAGGGATTCTGGGTAACAGAACCTGATGGGAGGCAGTCAAGTCACCCCATCCTGGATTCCCTGGGTGTCTAGTTTTCAAAAATGTATAGGTTTGCTAGGTTTCCCTAGGTGCCGGCAGAGCTAGGGTTCAAAAACTACACCTAGGCACTTTGCAAAAAAAGGGTAATTTTTCATTGTGAAAATGTGGTACGTCCACGTTGCATTTTGAGCCATTTCCTGTTGTGGGCACAAGGGCTACCCACACAAGTGAGGTACCATTTTTATCGGGAGACTTAGGGTAACACAGAATTGTAGAGCAACTGTTATTACCTATTGACTTTCGATGCATTTCTGCCTTCCAAATGAAAGACAATGTGTAAAAAATAAGTCATTTTGAAAAATGACCTATAATTCTCATGCTAGTATGGGTACTCCCAATTTCGGAAATGTGCAAATATCTACTGTTTCTAAAATCTACATTTTGTTCCCATTTCAGAAATACATAGGTGTCTTTCATAACAATTTTTCCATGTATACATTTTCCCAAAATAATTGCTATATACCCGGTACTTAAAAAAAATCATTGCAAGATGTTGCTCAATTATTGGCTCTGGGTTCGTCGGGTTCTTGGTGAACCTACAAGTCCTATATATCCCCACAACCAGAAAGGTCCAGCGGATATAACGGTATATTGCCTTCAAATAGCTGTCATAATTAGAAGAAGTTACAGGTGAAAACGTTGACACAAATGGCTGTTTTTTTCAACTAATTTTCAATTTTTCCTTTATTTAACTGTTAGTTTCTATAAGGAAAACTTTAAGGATCTACACAAATGACCCCTTGCTGAATTCAGAATTTTGTCTACTTTTCATAAATGTATGGCTTTCCAGGATCCATTATTGGTTTCATACCCATTTCTACCATTAACTGGAAGGAGGTTGAAAGCACAAAAAATAGCAAAAATAGGCTATGTCCCAGAAAAATGCCAAAACTGTGTAAAATTTTTTGGTTTTCTGACAAAAGTCTGTCATTCCCTAAAATCTGGGAAAATGGAGATTTCAGCCCCACAAACCTTTTTTGATACCATTTTCAGGGAAAACCCAGACGCTTTTATATGCGGGACTTTTTTCCCATTTTTCCCCAAAAACCAAAATATAGCTGTATTTTGGCTAAAATCTGGGACCCCTCCAGGGGAATCCACAAACCCTGGGTACCTTTAGAATCCCCATGATGTTGGAAGAAAAGGACGCAAATTTGGCGTGGATACCTTATGTGGTCCAAAAGTTACAGAGGCCTAATCGCGAACTACTACAAATAGCCAAAAAAGGGCTCAGCACTGGGGGGGAAAAGGCCCAGCAGTTAAGGGGTTAAGCTGCTGTCCTACACACTTTACCGGTAATAATAAACTTTATTTTTTAAATAAGGCTTGGTGTAACTTATCCGCTACACAAATCTGTGATCTTGCGCAAATACGTGCATTCCAAAAGGGAAACTTTTCGTGTATTTTCAGCCTGTGGCCAACTGGTTATAATTAACGTTTGCGCTACCGATTTATTAATTTTCGGCAAAGTTTTACCACTATATTGCAATGTCTTTCCTCAACGTGGAGTTTATTTTCAATGTCTCGATATTTGAATTAGCGACTGTTCCATAAGGGATGCTAGGTGTTTATATAACCTATTTTACCGTGGCTGGCTGCGGAACTGTGGCTCAATGTTACCATGGATGTTTAATCAGTGGGTCTACCCAAAAAAAAGTGATAGATATAGTATTTTGGTAAATTTTTAAACAGCATCAAAATTACAGCTCAACACCAAAAAAAAACAAGCATTGGCATAGCCAATAGGTCTTGCCTTTGGGACCTTATAAGTGTTTAGCCATGCAACACTTGATGTTGTTGCACCAAGGATATTGTGCTGGATAACTAAACACTTATAAGGTCCCAAAGGCGAGACCTATTGGCTATGCCAATGCTTGTCTTGTATTTACAGTGGTCCAGTCCAGGAGGTTTTAGGACCCGAGCCTTCATTGTTCTCATTACTGAAATATTCAGCGGGCCATGCACGCTTTCACTTTCCAAGCAGCCTGGGACAATGGCAGCTGCTTCTTTGAAATGCAATAGGTCTCGCATTTACAAGAGTTTGAGCTATTGGCATTGTAAATGACAATGCCTTTTATTTATGTGTTAATTATCAAAACATATAAATAAAAGGCATTGTCATTTACAATGCCAATAGCTTAAATTCTCGCAAATGCGAGACATATTGCATTGCAAATGCGTGTTTTGTCTTTTTACTGTGTAGAGGAAGGTTTTCTGAACTAAAATGCCCTCTCCCATTACTTTTCTCTTTGCAGAAGGGAAATATGGTGTTGAAAGTTGTTTACATCCTAGGGCCTGATGAAAGAATTTTTCATTCACAAAAGGTTGTTGCAAACTATGAACAGACTTTTTACAAATGGAAAAGAATTTAGCAAATCAGCCTATGTAATAATAGGTGGGTTCACAAAATTCCAAATAATAGTGGGTTACAACACAACCTTCCTCATCACAATTGCGACTCGCTATGATTGGATGCCATTTTAGAGATGGTAGCCCTCTAGGGCCAGCAGACCACCAGGTCTGTGATTGCATTTAAATAAAGTAATCCACAGACCTCCAGAAACACTGTTTCAGTTAACAGGAAACCTGTTGGATCAGTGGTCCCAGGCGGGTCTAGTCTTTGCTTGTTCAAAATCCCTGCTGACTTTTTGGATTGTGTGCAGGTACATTATCTCTCTCCAGTTTGGGCTTAGTTCCTGGGTATTATCTGCCAGTGACCCATCACCCTCAAGCTGTCCGATTTCAAGACCCAAGATGGTGCATGCTTCTTCAAACGATTTGGTCAACTTGTGTTTTTCTTTCCAGATGATGCTAATGCAGAAACGGTGACCCGAACAGCATTTTACTTCTTTTCTTCTGCAAGTAATCTGTAACCAGCCAGAAGTGTTTCCTTTTCAGATCTTGCCTCAGACAGTGCAGAGCAGTCTGTTGCAAGACATTATGTTAGCTTAGAGCCCACCCACTGTTTATCATTGATGGGCCTATTGTCACTAATTTGTTTGCTTCTTATTTGATGGTTTGTGTGCTTTATTTCCCCATTGTGAGTTTGCTGCTCCCCGCCCCCTCCCCCCAGGTGTGCACATTACTGTATCCTTACATTGCTCTTTTTGGTACTCCTTTTTAGTTAAACACTTAACGAGAGTGCATGAATTTGAGTCATCTCCCTTGTGTACTTCTCTGCTCCCTTGTCTCCATGTTGCTGTCTCGCGGTGTGCTTCTGTGCACCACCTACCTCCATGTTGCTGTCTCGCCATGTATTTCTGTACTCCCCCCCCCTCTGTGTTGCTTCCCCAGCCGGCATCTCCAGTTTTGCTTCCCTGCCCGTCTGCATCCCAGTTTTCCTTCGACGCCACTCTTAGGCATTTTTTTTTCAATTACCAATGGAAATTTGATCAGTAAACAAAATTTTTAAAAAAGCCACCACATCACTTTGTAGACACGTTCATGTGTGTTTCACCCACCTATATTATGTTGTGGCCACCTGTGTCTTTTTAATTCTTTAGCCATGCTGCACAGCATAGCTAAAACCCATTGACAAAGCTACTAGGGCGCAAAGGCGCCCATGCTTTGTTCGAAGTCTCATCAGTGGCAGGTCCTTACATATTTGTGTTGTTATTCCATTGCATCATGCCTCCTCTCATTCTCTTAGGTTGTGCATCAGCTTCTCTTTATCTTCATAGTTGTTTATTCTTGCCGCAATAAATCAGGAGATGCGTGCCTTATCCTATGAGCTCTTTGGGAGAGTGGTGCCTGGCATAGGTCTTGAAAGTATTTCTAAGTTCTTTTTCTCTTCTGGCAACACCCTAATTTCTCAAATCGGGAGGTTATTCATTCAGGACTGGTTTCGGAGTTGTTCTTCCTTCCTTTTCCTGTAGGGGTATGGATTTTTCGAGGAATAGTCTGTACTTCTTCACCAAGTAACAGACATCCTTCTTTAGGCTTCTTAAGGTTTGATTTAACTCTTCCTAGACTACGCTAAGCACCTCTTTCAGATCTTGGAAGAATTGGTTCATAAATATCTTAGTCACTGCTTTGTCTTTATCCCCTGGAGGTGACTAGTAACTTTATTTTTGTTTGCTCTGGCATTGGGTCTTTAGGAGATGTCACTGCCTTCTGTTTGGGGATGTCTGTTTTCAGATTTGCCTTGAGGGTGTGTTCAATTTTTCCTTTTGTTCCTGCCATGCTGTAGATTTTGCGATCTTGGCTGAGGCTGGTTGCTTTACTTATGTAATTTCTTTAGTGCCTCGAGTGATCCCAGATGGACAACGAGGTTGCCCTTAACCCCCTGTATTTCCTCCTCTCACCACAACAGGACAAGGGAGGGTTTAATATCCCCCCATCTTATGACAGCCAGGTGTGTGTTTCAGCAGGTGCTGCTTGCACATTACCTGGCTTGTGCCCTTCTCAGAGCGCACCTCTTTTTTTGGGTTGAGATGGCTGTTTCTCCTCGTGTCAGCTTCAAGGTGGAGAATCTCTATTGGACAATCTCTGGCCCAAGATATCATTAAACAGAACTCTTAATTAATGTGATGTGGCAGTTTTTCTCTAGTGGATTTACGCTGGCTCTCCCTCACCCAACGCAGTTCCCCTTTTATCTTCCTCTTCTGTGTCTGTTCATCGAGCTATTTCGGCATGATATTGGTCGCTGTGCCCGTCCCTTTGTTCGATGCCTTAGTGTCTTTCTCCATATCCTCAGGCTTCTTCTGCCCAAAAGCTGTGTTACAACGCTCCTCTAGTAGCCATCTCCTGTACTTTTACTCGTTTTGGGGTCTGTGCTTCCCAGGATTTGTGAGGAGGACAGTGGCCGGGTGCTTCTTCGTGCTAGGAGGTCTTCCTTGCCACCTGCTTGCCCTGTTCCTTTGCATTCTGCCCCTTTTCCTCTGTTACGTTCACACCATGTTCTGAAGGGAGTCCACCTCCTGCTATGTGCCACTTGTATTTGCTGATCCCATACAGATCGGGGCGTAGGCCTGCCCACTCAGCTTCGGTTTAGTTTCAGATGATGTTAGTCACACTTTCTTTCAAAGCTGCCAAGTCAACCCCGCTATAACTGCCTATCTGGCATGCTCCCTCTCATGACCATGCGCCAGACCCTGCAGAAAATTGACCAAGCTATTAAACACTTAAATGGGGCCACGGTAGACCTCTCCTGCCCAAGCCCAAACTCTACACGAATACAAGCTGCGGCACCCTGTGCGTCAGAGGTGTCCTTACCATCGGCCACATTTTTCACAACACCACGGTATAAAAACCTTCTCCTCCCTCCAGGAGAACAAGCATTGGCATAGCCAATAGGTCTCGCCTTTTGGACCTTATAAGTGTTTAGCCATGCAGCACATTATCCTGTTAATCCGGTCATTCCCACAATTTAGTTTTCAAAAATGCCTTTCTTTCTGCTTCAAAATATTGCCATCTATTAGAAGTAAAGTGTAGATTGTAAATATCACTCAGCGATAATAATCTGTTTATTGCGCTCACAGAAAACACATTTATGTGTATGGAGCCTTTTAAATATGTCGCATCTCAACCTCCTTCAGTATCGAGCTTTGCATGAACAAACAATGCAGAGGGTGGGTTCGGAAGCTGACCACTGCTCACGCAGTCTTGTCCACAGAGCTCCCTTGGGCACGCATGGCCATTCTCATCGGCTAAATAGCTGAAATTGGAGGCGAGTAGATGGAGGAAAGCTGCGAGGAAGCGCTCCTGTTCCAACCAATATCATATGTATCCTAAACCGACTACTGCAGTAATCATGGTCACAATAAGATTCATCTGTGTTTTTGAGGGAGTAGTGAGAGAGCAAGAGAGTGGTGTGAGAGAGAGGGAGTAGTGAGAGAGCGAGAGAGTGGTGTGAGAGAGAGGGAGTAGTGACAGCGAGAGAGTGGTGTGAGAGGGGGTGTGTATTTGCAGTTTGGACTTTTAAAAAGGTTATGTTAAAGAAACTGTGCTGAAAGAGCTGAAATGAGCAATGTGAGAAATGCTGGATTAGTGCACGAGAGAGCGAGAGAGTGGTGTGAGAGAGGGAGTAGTGAGAGAGCGAGAGAGTGGTGTGTGAGAGAGGGAGAGCTAGAGATTGGTGTGAGAGAGGGAGTAGTGACAGCGAGAGAGTGGTGTGAGAGGGGGTGTGTATTTGCAGTTTGGACTTTTAAAAAGGTTATGTTAAAGAAACTGTGCTGAAAGAGCTGAAATGAGCAATGTGAGAAATGCTGGATTAGTGCATGAGAGCGAGAGAGTGGTGTGAGAGAGGGAGTAGTGAGAGAGCGAGAGAGTGGTGTGGGAGAGAGGGAGTAGTGAGAGAGCGAGAGAGTGGTGTGTGAGAGAGGGAGTAGTGAGAGCGCGAGAGAGTGGTGTGAGAGAGGGAGTAGTGAGAGCGAGAGAGTGGTGTGAGAGGGAGTAGTGAGAGCGAGAGAGTGGTGTGAGAGGGAGTAGTGAGAGCGAGAGAGTGGTGTGAGAGGGAGTAGTGAGAGCGAGAGAGTGGTGTGGAGAGGGAGTAGTGAGAGCGAGAGAGTGGTGTGAGAGGGAGTAGTGAGAGCGAGAGAGTGGTGTGTGAGAGGGAGTAGTGAGAGCGAGAGAGTGGTGTGAGAGAGGGAGTAGTGAGAGAGCGAGAGAGTGGTGTGTGAGAGGGAGTAGTGAGAGCGAGAGAGTGGTGTGTGAGAGGGAGTAGTGAGAGCGAGAGAGTGGTGTGTGAGAGGGAGTAGTGAGAGCGAGAGAGTGGTGTGTGAGAGGGAGTAGTGAGAGAGGGAGCAGTGAGAGAGCAAGAGAGTGGTGTGAGAGAGGGAGTAGTGAGAGAGTGGTGTGAGAGAGGGAGTAATGAGAGAGCGAGAGAGTGGTGTGTGAGGGAGTAGTGAGAGAGCGAGAGAGTGGTGTGAGGGAAAAGTGAGAGAGCGAGAGAGTGGTGTGAGAGAGAGGGAGTAGTGACAGCGAGAGAGTGGTGTGAGAGGGGGAGTGTGTATTTGCAGTTTGGACTTTTAAAAAGGTTATGTTAAAGAAACTGTGCTGAAAGAGCTGAAGTGAGCAATGTGAGAAATGCTGGATTAGTGCATGAGAGCGAGAGTGGTGTGAGAGAGAGGGAGTAGTGAGAGCGAGAGAGTGGTGTGAGAGGGAGTAGTGAGAGAGCGAGAGAGTGGTGTGAGAGAGGGAAAAGTGAGAGAGTGGTGTGAGAGGGAAAAGTGAGAGCGAGAGTGGTGTGAGAGAGGGAGTAGTGAGAGAGCGAGAGAGTAGTGTGTGAGAGAGAGGGGGTAGTGAGAGCGAGAGTGGTGTGAGAGAGGGAGTAGTGAGAGCGAGAGAGGGGTGTGTGAGAGACAGGGAGTAGTGAGAGAGTGGTGTGTGAGAGAGAGGGAGTAGTGAGAGCGAGAGAGTGGTGTGTGAGAGAGAGGGAGTAGTGAGAGCGAGAGAGTGGTGTGAGAGGGAAAAGTGAGAGAGCGAGAGAGTGGTGTGAGAGAGGGCGTAGTGAGAGCGAGAGAGTGGTGTGAGAGGGGGGAGTGTGTATTTGCAGTTTGGACTTTTAAAAAGGTTATGTTAAAGAAACTGTGCTGAAAGAGCTGAAGTGAGCAATGTGAGAAATGCTGGATTAGTGCATGAGAGAGCGAGAGAGTGGTGTGAGAGAGGGAGTAGTGAGAGAGCGAGAGAGTGGTGTGAGAGGGAAAAGTGAGAGAGCGAGAGTGGTGTGAGAGAGGGAGTAGTGAGAGCGCGAGGGAGTAGTGAGAGAGCGAGAGAGTGGTGTGAGAGAGGGAGTAGTGAGAGAGCGAGAGAGTGGTGTGAGAGAGGGAGTAGTGAGAGAGCGAGAGAGTGGTGTGAGAGAGGGAGTAGTGAGAGAGCGAGAGAGTGGTGTGAGAGAGGGAGTAGTGAGAGCGAGAGTGGTGTGAGAGAGGGAGTAGTGAGAGAGCGAGAGAGTGGTGTGAGAGGGAGTAGTGAGAGTGGTGTGAGAGAGGGAGTAGTGAGAGAGAGAGGGAGTAGTGAGAGAGCGAGAGAGTGGTGTGTGAGAGGGAGTTGTGAGAGGGAGTAGTGAGAGAGCAAGAGAGTGGTGTGAGAGAGGGAGTAGTGAGAGTGGTGTGAGAGGGAGTAGTGAGAGAGTGGTGTGAGAGAGGGAGTAGTGAGAGAGTGGTGTGAGAGAGGGAGTAGTGAGAGAGCGAGAGAGTGGTGTGTGAGAGGGAGTAGTGAGAGAGCGAGAGTGGTGTGAGAGGGAGTAGTGAGAGAGCAAGAGATTGGTGTGAGAGGGAGTAGTGACAGCAAGAGAGTGGTGTGAGAGAGGGAGTGTGTATTTGCAGTTTGGACTTTTAAAAAGGTTATGTTAAAGAAACTGTGCTGAAAGAACTGAAGTGAGCAATGTGAGAAATGCTGGATTAGTGCATGCGAGAGAGTGGTGTGAGAGAGGGAAAAGTGAGAGAGCGAGAGTGGTGTGAGAGAGGGAGTAGTGAGAGAGCGAGGGAGTAGTGAGAGAGCGAGAGAGTGGTGTGAGAGGGAGTAGTGAGAGCGAGAGAGTGGTGTGAGAGAGGGAGTAGTGAGAGAGCGAGAGAGTGGTGTGAGAGAGGGAGTAGTGAGAGAGCGAGAGAGTGGTGTGAGAGAGGGAGTAGTGAGAGAGCGAGAGTGGTGTGAGAGAGGGAGTAGTGAGAGAGAGAGGGAGTAGTGAGAGAGCGAGAGAGTGGTGTGAGAGGGAGTAGTGAGAGTGGTGTGAGAGAGGGAGTAGTGAGAGAGCGAGAGAGTGGTGTGTGAGAGGGAGTTGTGAGAGGGAGCAGTGAGAGAGCAAGAGAGTAGTGTGAGAGAGGGAGTAGTGAGAGTGGTGTGAGAGGGAGTAGTGAGAGAGTGGTGTGAGAGAGGGAGTGTGCATTTGCAGTTTGGACTTTTAAAAAGGTTATGTTAAAGAATCTGTGCTGAAAGAACTGAAGTGAGCAATGTGAGAAATGCTGGATTAGTGCATGAGAGAGCGAGAGAGTGGTGTGAGAGAGGGAGTAGTGAGAGAGCGAGAGAGTGGTGAGAGGGAGTAGTGAGAGCGAGAGAGTGGTGTGAGAGGGAAAAGTGAGAGCGAGAGAGTGGTGTGAGAGGGAAAAGTGAGAGCGAGAGAGTGGTGTGAGAGAGGGAGTAGTGAGAGAGCGAGAGAGTAGTGTGTGAGAGAGAGGGAGTAGTGAGCGAGAGTGGTGTGAGAGAGGGAGTAGTGAGAGCGAGAGAGTGGTGTGTGAGAGAGATGGAGTAGTGAGAGTGAGAGAGAGGGAGTAGTGAGAGCGAGAGAGTGGTGTGTGAGAGAGAGGGAGTAGTGAGAGCGAGAGAGTGGTGTGTGAGAGAGAGGGAGTAGTGAGAGAGCAAGAGATTGGTGTGAGAGAGGGAGTAGTGACAGCGAGAGAGTGGTGTGAGAGGGAGTGTGCATTTGCAGTTTGGACTTTTAAAAAGGTTATGTTAAAGAAACTGTGCTGAAAGAACTGAAGTGAGCAATGTGAGAAATGCTGGATTAGTGCATGGGAGAGCGAGAGAGTGGTGTGAGAGAGGGAGTAGTGAGAGAGAGAGTGGTGTGAGAGAGGGAAAAGTGAGAGAGCGAGAGTGGTGTGAGAGGGAGTAGTGAGAGCGAGGGAGTAGTGAGAGAGCGAGAGTGGTGTGAGAGGGAGTAGTGAGAGCGAGAGAGTGGTGTGAGAGAGGGAGTAGTGAGAGAGCGAGAGTGGTGTGAGGGAGTAGTGAGAGCGAGAGAGTGGTGTGAGAGGGAGTAGTGAGTGGTGTGAGAGAGGGAGTAGTGAGAGAGCGAGAGAGTGGTGTGTGAGAGGGAGTAGTGAGAGGGAGCAGTGAGAGCAAGAGAGTGGTGTGAGAGAGGGAGTAGTGAGAGTGGTGTGAGAGAGGGAGTAATGAGAGAGCGAGAGAGTGGTGTGTGAGAGGGAGTAGTGAGAGAGCAAGAGTGGTGTGAGAGAGGGAAAAGTGAGAGAGCGAGAGAGTGGTGTGAGAGAGAGGGAGTAGTGACAGCGAGAGAGTGGTGTGAGAGGGGGAGTGTGTATTTGCAGTTTGGACTTTTAAAAAGGTTATGTTAAAGAAACTGTGCTGAAAGAGCTGAAGTGAGCAATGTGAGAAATGCTGGATTAGTGCATGAGAGAGCGAGAGTGGTGTGAGAGAGAGGGATTAGTGAGAGAGCGAGAGAGTGGTGAGAGAGGGAGTAGTGAGAGAGCGAGAGAGTGGTGTGAGAGGGAAAAGTGAGAGAGCAAGACAGTGGTGTGAGGGAAAGTGAGAGCGAGAGATTGGTGAGAGAGGGAGTAGTGAGAGAGCGAGAGAGTAGTGTGTGAGAGAGAGGGAGTAGTGAGAGCGAGAGTGGGAGTAGTGAGAGCGAGAGAGGGGTGTGTGAGAGAGAGGGAGTAGTGAGAGAGCGAGAGAGTGGTGTGTGAGAGAGAGGGAGTAGTGAGAGCGAGAGTGGTGTGAGAGGGAAAAGTGAGAGAGCGAGAGAGTGGTGTGAGAGAGAGGGAGTAGTGAGAGCGAGAGAGTGGTGTGAGAGGGGGAGTGTGTATTTGCAGTTTGGACTTTTAAAAAGGTTATGTTAAAGAAACTGTGCTGAAAGAGCTGAAGTGAGCAATGTGAGAAATGCTGGATTAGTGCATGAGAGAGCGAGAGAGTGGTGTGAGAGAGAGAGAGTGGTGTGAGAGAGAGGGAGTAGTGAGAGAGCGAGAGAGTGGTGTGAGAGAGGGAAAAGTGAGAGCGGTGTGAGAGAGAGGGAGTAGTGAGAGAGCGAGGGAGTAGTGAGAGAGCGAGAGAGTGGTGTGAGAGAGGGAGTAGTGAGAGCGAGAGAGTAGTGTGAGAGAGGGAGTAGTGAGAGCGAGAGAGTGGTGTGAGAGAGGGAGTAGTGAGAGAGCGAGTGGTGTGAGAGAGGGAGTAGTGAGAGAGCGAAAGAGTGGTGTGCGAGGGGGTAGTGAGAGTGGTGTGAGAGAGGGAGTAGTGAGAGAGCGAGAGTGGTGTGTGAGAGGGAGTAGTGAGAGAGCAAGAGTGGTGTGTGAGAGAGAGGGAGCAGTGAGAGAGCAAGAGAGTGGTGTGAGAGAGGGAGTAGTGAGAGCGAGAGAGTGGTGTGAGAGGGAGTAGTGAGAGCGAGAGAGTGGAGTGAGAGAGGGAGTAGTGAGAGAGCGAGAGAGTGGTGTGAGAGAGGGAGTAGTGAGAGCGAGAGAGTGGTGTGAGAGAGGGAGTAGTGAGAGAGCGAGAGTGGTGTGTGAGAGAGAGGGAGCAGTGAGAGAGCAAGAGAGTGGTGTGAGAGGGAGTAGTGAGAGAGTGGTGTGAGAGAGGGAGTAGTGAGAGAGCGAGAGTGGTGTGAGAGAGGGAGTAGTGAGAGAGCAAGAGAGTGGTGTGAGAGAGAGGGAGTAGTGAGAGAGCGAGAGAGTGGTGTGTGAGAGAGAGGGAGTAGTGAGAGCGAGAGAGTGGTGAGCGAGAGAGGTGTGTGAGAGAGAGGGAGTAGTGAGAGAGCGAGAGAGTGGTGTGAGGGAAAAGTGAGAGAGCGAGAGAGTGGTGTGAGAGAGGGAGTAGTGAGAGAGGGGTGTGTGAGAGAGAGGGAGTAGTGAGAGAGCGAGAGAGTGGTGTGTGAGAGAGAGGGAGTAGTGAGAGAGCGAGAGAGTGGTGTGAGAGAGGGAAAAGTGAGAGAGTGGTGTGAGAGAGGGAGTAGTGAGAGAGGGAGTAGCGAGAGAGTGGTGTGAGAGAGGGAAAAGTGAGAGAGCGAGAGAGTGCTGTGAGAGAGGAAGTAGTGAGAGAGAGAGTGGTGTGAGAGAGGGAAAAGTGAGAGCGAGAGAGTGTTGTGAGAGAGGGAGTAGTGAGAGTGGTGTGTGAGAGGGGGAGTAGTGAGAGAGAGAGGGAGTAGGGGGTTGGCATTTGTTGGGGGGAGGAGACTTCCCTATAAAGGGTAGTCTCAGATTTTGCCAGGCTCCCTGTACCACTTGCGCCTGATTCATTTATACATTGGTTTGTTTACAAGCATGAATGAGTAGCGTGGAAAACATGAAATATGAATAAATGGCAGTAATTGTGCCTCTCACCTACAAAGTGCAGCTAGTTGTACAAAATTCATTTACATGTTATTAAGGAACAGTTCTAATCTCAGAACAAAGCACCGTTTTCTAGTGGTGGTGTTTAGGTTATTGCACTGCAGAACAGTTTGGTAAGAACAGAAATGGATGAGGCACAGAGCTTCAGCCAGTGAGATCTCATATCTTCAGAGGCGGACTGGCCACTGTGCCCTTCTGTAGCAGGAGCAGCTCCAGTCATGGGTCCAGCTGACTGAGACCGTATTATAATCCCTCACAACCCACCAATCACTGTTGGAACAATCGGCGCGTCCGGTTGGGGCCACAAGCAGATGAAATACCGTGCGCGCTCATGTGAGTTTCCAGCGCTCAGAGCACGCCCACGCAAACACAAAACAAACTTTGATGACATGGGGTCGAAGCAAAGGCGTGTTCCCAGAGATAAGAGGTCAATAATGCCGAACATAAGTCCGCATGTGGATTCCCATCAGGTCACTCACAGAAAACGTTTCCTTGTGATAAGAAAGGCAGCGATAAAGGGGCCCTTAATGTTAATTTACTGCACCCTTATAACACGAACGGGCTGCTGTTCCTTCTCTGACTCGACAAAGTCCAGCCCCGGGAACAGGTAATGACAGTGGCCCCAATGAATACTGTAGACATGAGGACACTCCCTCCCCACCACAAAGGCACACGGGTATGGATGCCTGCTTTGGCCCCAGTGGCACTGCACAGTGCACAAAGACCAAGGGAGCCCCGAAGGAAGTCGGTGCTTGTGCCCCGGGGCAACGGTGGAGCGCTTTTATGATCGGAGGTGAAACCGAGCCAGACACCCCGGTCTGAGCAGCGGGACATCGCAGAAAACTGCCTTAAGTGACAATAAGTTTGATTTAAAGGGACTGGCGCTGAAGCTTCACAATAGGCTAATTGGGTTGGTGTTCTGTGGTGGAGGAGGGGGGAGGAGCGGGAGAGCAAGTGACGCGAGGCCGTGAAAGTGACACGGTCGCGCGGCCCCGAGAAGCGCTCTGTGGTGGGGGAGGAGCAAGTGACATCAAAGGCAGATGGCCTGGAGCATGCGAGGAATGCGCGTTACTGCGCGCGTTCTCGCATGCTCTAGGCCAGCCAAAAGTTGTGGTCGCATTTCTGCAAGCCCACACTACAAAATGTCTCGCCCAGAGCCAGCGCTGAAGCGCTGGCTTTCAGGGCGAGACCTAAAAATGGTATTGCATACTACCAGAATTGAAGGTACAGAAAACTGGTTGGCTGTCTTTGGCAAAGCGCTTGGAGGCCCATATTCGGAACCTCCCCAAAGCTCCCGCATACATGACGAAGTGGGGTACCCATAGACGACTGACATCCGGATATTAGCTCATTATATGCAAACTGTTCTCCAAACCCACCAAGCGCCTATTGCTTAGAACCTGGTCTGTCCGCGGTCAAAAAGACTTTACACATGATGTCTAGTCGGAACTACTGCTGACCCACAGTAGATACTTAAGTGAAGTGCACTTAAAAGTTTGCTATTTCAAATTGTTACATGACTGGCACTGGTCTCCCCACAAACTGTACAGGGCACACCTGGCGTCTGGCTCTAATTTCTTGAGATGCAATCAACAGTGAGGTAATACTCTTCATATCGTTTGGTCCCGCCCGAGGATTTCTGCATTTTGGTCCAAGGTCTGGCCCTCATTGAACATGACTGGGATGCCGTCATGAGGCCCTCAATTGATCTCGCAAAATTGCATAACTTGGACGATCTAGAGTATCTAAAAACTCACAAGAAGAGATGGTTGGTAGCCTCCCTGGCAACAGCGAAACTCTGCATCTTGAAAAAGTGGAGGTCTCCTGGAGCCCAGACTATAACAGAATGGACTGAGGCAAAGGGCACATTGGTTTCCTTTGAAAATATGATCTATAAACTGAACGATTGGCTGCTAGCATACGAAGCTGTCTGGTCACCCTTCCTCGACTCCTTGCCGATACCGTGGGAGCCCTGAGGAATACTATGGGTGGGAGGCGACTGGGACCATCTTTCCAGGTATGGACCCTAAGCACACATATAGCCAATTGGGGCCCCTTGATGGACAGATGCATGCCTACATATCTAGGCCCACCTTAGCGGAACCTGTGTTGACTGGGTGTGGGGGACGGGTCAGCCCCTCTATATTATCATACAAGTCCTTCTTTCATGGTCTGCTAACATGTGCACACTGATTGGCAGTGGGATCTCACTTGTTTGGTGGATTGTGTCCGATTCACGATTTTTTATCGGTGGGACACAATTGGCTATAGACTTTGGGTGATATTCGCTGAGTATCGAACAAAAATCACGAATGTTATTGTGTATTTTGTGCAGTTTATTTTGTGGATGCACAGGTCTGCACTGAATATAAAAAATATCCAACAAAACTGCCAATTCTGTTGTATTGGGTCTTTTTCCCCTAGGTTTTGCATATATATCAGTCTCACAGCCACTCACTCAGATAGTTACGAACTACTCAGCTCTCCTGTGTGCTTTCTGTGTGTGGACAACCCACTACTTTATGACATCTTTCACAGCGAGTCGTCACTTTTTGGTAACCACTTCCTTCCTTCTTTCCAGTCTCTTATCCGAAGGAGGTGGCATCAGGATGCCCGGAATGTATTCAGGGTGCCGCTGCTATATTGCGCTCTGGTCGGTTTCGCTAGGCCGCACCTCGCTTGACTTATCTACCATTTCGATTCTCACTGTTCTCCACCAGGCAGCTGCCTCAGACTTTTACCTTTGAGATCTTTGTATCTTCTTCATCTTTTCAGTCGTTTGAGGGTACGCCTTTGTTGTTATGCCGAGGTGTTTTTCCACACTGGTCTCTGGTCAAAGGTTCTCGCTGCCTTTCTTTTCCCAGACTCCTTGGCATCATTTTGTTGGCCTCCTGCTCTCCAAGGTCAAAACATGGTTGTAGACGTTAGCATTGCTTCTCCTGCCTTTAATGCTAGGGATCTTCTGTGTTGTTAGACAACGGATTCCTGTAATAGATTTTATGCTGGGGAGCTTACTTCACATTGTGCTTTTGCTGAATCTGGAGTGGAACATGCACCTGACATGTCAGCCACCATCAGACTCCAGGCCACAACCTGATTGTCATCTTTTAAGCTACAACAATTGTATTTTTCACTTAAGAGTCCATTCCTTTCTATCCAGAGATTTGTCACCACCTCATACGGCGATTTCACTGGCCATAGAGGCTGCTTCCACAAACTAATTCAATAGAACCGGCTCCAGCAACCAGACTCTTATTCTTGCTTGTACTGTTAATATTCATATGGGATTGGGCTGAGGTAAGCTTAACCCATCTCAGTGTATTCCAATCCATTTATATTTCATGCTGTCTCACTTACTTCTGTCATGGTTACTCAGTTTCAGAAAGGCCTTGTTCCTTCTTACAGGAATGTAACTTGCAGAGTCCCTGCCTGGAGTCATTGCCTGCGTGTCAGCTTATGCATTTGATGAGCTAACTAACAGTCATGTCAGACATCTGCCTGCATGGCGGAGTTCCCCGCAAGGTAACAGTGGCCACGGATGACAGGGGTGGGCTGCCTTTCCTTGGCACTCCTGCTCAAGAATGGTGAACAGCACCAGAAGCAGATTTGCGAACAAGCCTGTAAATACTTTTTTAAAAAGTGAAGATCAGCCCGGTCTGTTCAGATGAAAATCCTGAACACGATGGTTCCAACCAAAACAAACAAGCTCCGTTCGTAGTAAGGCGCACTGAAAATTACCAATATGTCTGCGTGCCATATGCGAGGTGCACATGCTGGCACAAATACAGTCTAAGGGAATTCTGCATCTTGCGCATCACACTTAATTGCGCTCCATAGAGTAGTTGAAGCAGAACTAGGCAGCCAGAGGCATGCAGCTCTTCTATTGATAGGGCACAGTGGCTATGACGCATGGCAAGTAAAGTAAGCAAGAAACACGGATGAGACCCAAGGAGGGGGCCCGGGGATGTCCGACTAGTGGCAATACTACGAAACAGACCAACTACGAGTCTTGGAAGAATGGACAAGAACAGAAATGGATAGAGCCTGAGGCATGATTAATAATTGTCTATCCAGCACAGCAATCTGGGGGATACCCCGAGTTATAGAAAAAAACATGAGTTACTCAACTCTACATTTTCCTAACCAAACAGGCCATGACGAGGGCATGGGATCAAGTAGGGAATCATAAAAACACTGATGGCATTCCTCTCCCCATTTACGCTGGTAAAGGATACCTAGAGGTTTTCCAAAGAATGAATAGCAAAAGCTTTAGCTCCTGGAAAAAAGCAGAGGTGAATGGAACATGTTCAGAGGCATGTTTCAAAAGGGAGTAGTGAATTCCTTTACTCAAGCACAGGCAGACTTTGAGCTTGAAGAAAAGGAACACTTTAGGTCTTAGGTACCAGCAATTACAACAGCTAATTGTGCACCCTCAGATTAAATATCGAGCAACTAGACATCCGACTCTTCGCAAAATTTATACTAAAGGGTGACATGTCAAAACACTTCAACTTCTGACCAGGCCAGAGATTGGGGGGGGGACGGGACAGCGAAGTATTCAAGGGGACTTACTGTAGGAAATAGGGATTCAACTAGATGAGGAGCAGTGAAAGGATATCATGATATAAGCAATCAAATTTGTTGCTCAGGCAAGTGGTAAGGAAACAACCTTATACCTATGCTGCTATGAACAAGATAGACCCAAGGAGATTAGATAACTGCAGGAGGGAGTGTGGCAAGGTTAGAATGCTGGCACACACACTATAGCCCTGACGTAAGACAACATTCCTGGGGAGAGGGCCTAACAGTGATCGAGGACAGCATGGAGTCTGCTATATGCCCACCCAGAGGTCACCCTTCTGGCCACACCAGCAGGGTTGATTCTCCCACTACATGTGAGGATGGCACATTAATTTCATGCTCTCACTCACAAAACACATGCTTTTGAGATACTTGGATTCTTGAGTACCGCCAACGGTAGACATAGGACTTCAGATAAAATCTGCCATTAGCCTTCGTAACTCATTGTTTTTTTAACGTAGGAGGTTGGTGTTTTTATTTGATATTATACACCGGACATTAATATGATATACTAATGTTAAATTATTAGTGCATTTACTGTGGTTTTGGGTGGCTGATGAGAACTGTTTTCAGATTTGATCTTGAACTTTGAGCTGTGATAGCTATGAATTTTAATATCTGCCTTATGCATAGCATTAAAATGTTACTGTATATTTTTAATGAATTTTATCTTTTTAACATGTGCTTTTATGGTCTAAATCGAACGAAATATAGTCTTTGATTGATTGATTTCAGATAAAGCGGTGTATATTAGCAATAGAAAAACTATACCAAGTGACACAGGGAAAGGAGAAAACACCCTAGTAACAATGGCAACCAGTAATCACCTACATGTTAAGGGGGTTTTGAGAATGAAGTGCCCCCGTAGTTAAAGGGTGCTGAACATCCTAGAGAATAATCCGAACACACACTAAGCTATTATAACGGATCAGCATATGGTGAGACAGATGGAAATAATTAACTTCTGGAAAGCATACACAGAATCTGCTTGAGTAGAGGGGTAGCTTTTACGCCTAAAACACTGGAATTGAGAGGGCTAAGGAGAGGAGGGGGGGGTCAACTGGGGGTAACATCTTCAGGATGCATAGTCCACTCGTTTTTCTTAGCAACGTTTAGAAGAGGGTGGGACGGGGTAAAGGAGCAGCTGGGTTTAAGTGAGTTTATATAAGCTACTTTTTCCCTTTAAGATGGTAAAGACCACCTTCAATGTAGCATGCAACTCAATCAAAATGATTAAATTTAAAGACCGTCCTTGTCACTCACCTGTGTTAGATAGCGGATCTGGCCCGACAATTCTGATTCCACTTTCTGGACTGAGGAAGTAAACTGAGAGGCATGGCGGTCCATGAGGCGCTCATTGGGCTTCTCCTTGGACAGCTCCAGAGTCACATTGCCTAAAAAAAAACAGAGACTGTCAATCTGAATCATTTTCAAAATTGATCTAAAGCTTATAGTTTTACCCCAGCCAAGACTCCCTCCAGAGCAACCTGCACTCATGACTGCCTTGTGCAACCTTCAGCACTAACATGTTCAGTCTCGGGCTTCTTCCACAGTCACAACACCCTCCCACCTCCGAACGTTTACTAAGCAACATCCATTCAGATTGCATCAACTCAGAATACAAATTATGTACATAGGGAGCATAGGCACACAGATGCAATAGATGCTAACAGCAGTACACAACTTCTGGCTTGGAAAGCCTTCAATTAACCGAAGGACAGTCTAACACATTGTTGAATGCTACCCATGCTTCTCTGAATGCAGGGGTACGAATTAGCTGTCTGTACAGAAATTGTTTTCCTTTTGTTAAGACTAAATTGCAAAGGACAGAGATACTGTGTCAAGTGATACAAGTGCACTAAGGTGGAAAAGATAACCCAATGAAACATACCAGTAACCTCTTGGATGTAGGGAAGTGTTTCGCCCAGTTTACAGCTTGGGGTCTGCTTCAACACTTTATTCCCGAGTCTCTGACATCCACTCTTTTTCTGAGTCCCTTTCCCATTCTATGTGGTTTTAGGTTAGAGCATCTAGTTCACGTGGTAGGCAGCAGCCGAGGAGCCTAGCATTGTACTCTGAGGGTGGTGAGGAGTTTTCCGTCTGAACAGTGGGCCATACCTTTTGGCTTTAGAAGGGGAGCGCAGGGCAGGATGGGGGATTGTGTCACAGGGGAAAGGAAAGGAGCAGAACTGTCTGTATAGTCACTGTACTTAGCAGGAAAACAGGAGGTTTTATGCCCTCGACCATGATGGAAACCAAAGTGGTAGTGCTGCCTAAATCTGATAGGGACCCCTTAAGAAAGACACTGTGCTTTTGTCCAGGTTAAATTTAGTTTGCAAGACAACGGGTAAGATAGTGCCACAGAAGATGGTAATCTATTGGCCATTCACGTTTTTTGAACAGGGACTCTCTTTGATTTCTTTAATCTATTGGCAGCTACATCATTGCTCATGGAAAAGGCTTTTTTTTTACGATCAGGTGGGTTTATCCATTTGCGGCACTTGAGTAAATAGGATTCAGAAAAAATAGCATGGCCTGGATGAGAATACAGGACGCTGTCCTCACAGCACTGGTCGAGTTATCGCGGAACTTTGGGTGTTATCTAGAGGAACAAGAGACGTATGTATGCCTCCTTTTCCCCCCATGTATTTTGCAATAACGATGGAGATGTCATGCGGGTCAATATATCAAAGTCTTGATTAGCAAAGCAGGAATCGGTGTCCTTTTGGGAGCGGATACCCCTGTCTGTTATGCTACAGCAATACAAACGTCTTTGCTAACATACCAGTGATCATACCCTAGAAGATATAGAAAAAAAAACATCTGCTATTTACAGAATTGATTTAAGGGAGTGGAAGAATGAGTAGCACTTAGGAAATTGCAGCAGTCCCTCAAACGGGGAAGCCTGGGGGCTCCTGATTTTGATATCCTTGGTATGCTGCCCAAATGTAGTGAATAGCTAAATAGGCTGGCTAATGAGAACACTGAGGAAACACACCCTTAAATGGAGTAACAAGTGATCAGGCTGATCATAACCTTTACAAAGCTGATATACTTGGCACGCTACAGACGAAAACAGTGCCTTGTAATGACAGCAACATTGATGGCATCCTCCCCAGATATTACACTCTGTTGTCTCCCAAAATTAAGACAACTGCCAACACAAGCAACAATAAGACTTGATCAAATGCGGGTGTCTCACTTACAGAAGATTTAAACTATGTGTTGGCGATGCACATAGTCAGGAGTCCGCGTCAAACTCGATGTCATCCTGTTTAGAGAGGACATTACAGCTATGTTCAACTGAATTACTCAGCCCACCTTACTATCCTTTCCATCAGCAGTTCCCCCAGAAGCATGTTATCCCTAAATCTGGATGTACTTTACTAGAAGTGACTTGGTTAATAGGCCCTCAAAAGCACAGGGTGGGATGATGAGGCCACAAAAAACTCTCACACCAGGACTAAGGGCTTTATAGAGCCAAGAAAATGAGAACTGAGGAATAATTAAAAGGAATGATAAGCTAATCTTAGCATTCCCAGGGCCACAATGATTGGAGCTCAAGAGAAACACCGCAATCAGCTTCTGTGCTCGCACCCACGAATGAACCTTTTCAGGTCAAAATTAAGCACATGTGGACGGCTGGATCCATCAGCGACTGAGTAAGAATACAAAACACTGTCATTTGGCAATTTACTTTGGCTGTTGAGAAGTCTAAAAAAACGCAGTTTGAAAAGTAGCAATCCAGTAACTGCAATACTCTCCTTTTTTTGTTAGTTATTAACTTATTGCAGTGTAACAAGAGGATTCTATGTCCTGCTGTTCCCATAACAAAGTACTATTCACAATGGTCTTGATTCTGATATATGGACAGCTGCTAGAAACTGTTCACTCTGTAGTGAGGTGTAATCACAGATCACATTCAAAAGAGGCTTTCAAAGAGGACCAACTTTAAGCATATTTGAGGTACAAAGTAGTCAAACTAGAACATTACTATCTCAGAAACAGAAAAAATGTATATGTGTGCGCAAATTTAAGGTTCAGCACGTAGGACGAGACAAGAATAAAAGTGATGGAAACTATTGCTCACAAAGAGACATTTAAGATAATAGATTCTTTCAAATGAAATCCCACATTTCTGGTTAAAATTTTGAAAGGAATGTGTAACCCAGTGAGCAGAATTCAAACACTGGAAAAAAAAATCCAAACACAATTGCCAACTGGATTGACAATATAATATACACTGTAGCTCAACAGTTTGATAATGTCATAGCCATGTGGGCCATTTGGGAAATCAATAAAAGTGAAGAGGAAATCGAAAAAAACCATGCCTCAAAATCGAGGTTAAAAATCTGTTGGAAATTAAAAGCCCAAATATGTCACAGACAAGAGGAAGAACGTAATGTATTCCTTGAAGTATACACCTCATCTAAGTAATGGCAACTGGTTGTACTGAATGCACAGCCTGAAATTTACTGGAAAGTATTATACAAGCTGCGACAAAATAGGAAACATAGTAGGCTGGGATTTTAAAACAGAAAGTACAGTATAAAGAGTAGCAAACCAGTAACAACAGTGTAAGGTTTTCTTCTAGACAACGCCACTGACAATGAATTGCACGTAGTCCATCTTAAAATACAGCGGTACAAATGCTAAAGCACAACTTTAATAGAAAAAATTGTGGCCAAGATATTGACTGGGAACCTACCAAGCTCCAGTTAAGTGGGGTTTCAAGAGCTTCGGAGATATAATCTGACGTACAAAGGTGAGACGCTTCAGTGTGTTAAGCATACTTAAAAAAAAAAAAAAAAAGATTCTGAAGACAACTTATCGTAGTCCAACATGAAATTTGTTGCATGAGTTACACGCCAAATATTTTCAAGGTTTGGTTCGTTCAACGGCTCTTAGAGCCAGTCATGAGCTAGGATCTGGCTTTGCTCTCCCGGTTAATTGTTCGCTCGCCCACCTCCAATAATGGCAATATCACTATTTGCAAAACTCTAGAGATTATTTGGCCGTTCGCAATTTTTTCTGATTAAGAATGAGACCAGATAACTTAATATTTTCTCATGAGACGCCAAACCAGTGCCCTTACCTAACTCCCACTTTCCAATAAAATCTCCCAGATGAACCCCAGCAAAATAACACAGACTACCCCTTCCTGCCTTTGATCAACTAATTATTACCTACCTGCACTCTGCAGTATGGATGCGATCTCCTTCTCAATCTCCTCCAGCACTCGTAGCCTCTCGTTGGCCAGGTTATAAGTGGCCATGACACTCGCGCCACAGAAAGGCAAGTACTAGCCAACAGTATTGTAATCCTAACAAGAAAACATGAAATTGAGTTAGCAGGGAGGAGAAATCAGTAACCCAGAAGCGATATCAATCTAACACACTAGTAATTGTGACAACTTGCAGTAAGTGTGGCAACACTCCCATAAATATGTTGGCATTGTCTATCCTGGGTGCACATTTCAGTTGCTAATTTAGTCCAGGTTCTTTTTAGCATTTTGATACGTGTAGTCCTGTTTATACTATTATAAATTAAGGGCAACAAGTACCAGAATGCAAAGAAAACACTTGCAGTTGATGATCTGCTCACACATTGACTCAGTGAACAGAGCTCTGTAACTAAAGTGGAAACAAGAAACAAGGCCCTCCAAGGGGAACTTCTCCAACTGCCAGATTCCAGCAACTATCTAGTGCTAGACGACGAAACAGGAAAACCCATTGCAAAATTTGAATCCTGTTCCAATGGACAAAGGCTAAACATTTTTTGTCAAACAACAAGACTAACGCAATCCATTACAGGCTTTAAGATATTTCTAGAAATACTCTAGTATAAAATGCTCTCCATTCTATGGATCAGGAGATTGTAAAAAGTTAGAAACTGTAAAGAATTAATGCAAAGTCAACTTCCTACTCTTCCAACTCAACTTCTTCTATACCACCCTCTCCATTTCATTCCCCCTTTAATCAAACTCATGACCAATGGATATGCCCCTAGAAATCCTTACATACAGGGATGGCGGATGCACATCTCTGCTCACAGCTTCTAATCACTTCAGGTTAGCGCTTGTCCTGTAGTACAGAGATCTCCCTTAGAATGCCTTTGTACCACAGAGGTCCAGTCTCTGTGTTTCAAATGCAGTGCTAGTTGGGAATAAGCAATGTTTACTCGAGTCTGTCGGAGTCAGAAGTAGCTCTTCAACAGGGTGCAGGTTGACTCTTGGGGGAAATATTCCAGGCTTAGGGTAGGATCAGCTAAGCTACGGACCTACATGACCTTCAGAGTTGTATGGGCATATGCATGCCCCAGTTTCCTTTCCCACTCAACAAAGTAACAGAGAGGGCATTCTCGCTAGATCACACAGAGCTAAAACGCTGGCTTCTCCAGTACTCAGTGAAGTACAGATTCCACCAGCCCAAACCAGCTTCCTTAAGTATCAAAACACACAGGAGGAAATCACAGGTAACTAGACCACTGGGTGAAGAAGGTAATCTAAACCCTCACCCATACCCAACAGAGAAATGATTGATCTGAAGGATGCTTAAAAGAGCCAATAAAACATCCTTTCCAAACTTAAATGGAAGCAGCACTCCTAGCACACAGAAAGTTGTTTTTTACTTCAACATCTGAGAGGCATCAGCTTCACATATCAGTGAAAGCAGCCAAGTGGCCAGAAGAAAGCCTAAGATGCCGTATTAACCACAATGTTATGGTCACTTTGACCATAAAGCAGTTTTGACAGTAGTGCACAATCCCTGGCCAGTTTTACTTAAGTGTGGTGGTTGTTTGGAAGCATGTGTAAAACTGTGACACCTTGCATCAGGAATGCCCGTAAGATTCCTAAACTGGTCAGGTTATGTTCAACATTTAATTTAATGTGGGGTTCGTTGGTTATTCTAATGTACTTTTGTTTTCACTGTATGAAAAAAACAAGAAGTAGCTATGTCATGAGACTCATAATAAAATGATGAGCCAGCAAGACTGTAGGAGGACATGCACTCTCCATGTTGAGGAAGAGGCGCAAGAAGTGAGGGTAGGTACCTACGAGAGGAGAAAAGGAGTGGAATATGACTTATGAATGTACGGCATAAACACAGTGGGTGCAGTAGTGGACAGAGGCCGCATCTGCATGCCAGCATGTATCCCGCATGCCAAAATCACTGAAACGGAAATAAATGGGTTGGAAAATATTTTCGAATGTACTGTTAGGAGCTCCACTGAGCAGACCCCCCAGGATATAGCGGCATGGATTAGCAAATTTAGCGGCACAAATATGGAAATTTAGCGGCACAAATATGGAAATTTAGCGGCATTTTTGCGGCACTTTATTTTACTCATAATCATTCATTTTCAGCCTTAAATCAATGGAAACTGTTTTGGCAGAGTATTCCGCTTTGAAATAGGCAACCTGGGATATGGAACAGAGGAAGCAGCCCACAGGTGAAGGCTGTTATCCCTTGGAAATGCAATCCTCCATTTGCTTTAGTATAGGTTCTGAGAAGCCCATCAAAGATGGCCTGGTAGCATCCCATAGGAAATGGCATTCCAGAACCTACCTTAGTGAAATTAAATATTTGCCTAAGATCACACAATTTCAGCATGGAAGCCACGATTTTATCCAGATTTTCTGGTTTCACTCTGTACAAGTCAGCAAGTAAGTGGGTATCTATTTGTCTTTCCTTATGTTAAGACTTTGTTACATGAGAGCTCTGCTCGTCGAGGTTCCAGTATGACCTCGGCTGTGGCTCATAATCGACCTCAAAAGGAACGTAACTTCGCCCCCTCTCCCCCTTTGTTGGAGAGTGCCGATTTGCTTATATGGAAAGGCAACACCTTCTGGTCATGTGTAAGAGCATTGGTGGTATTTAGGAAGACAAGGGTGCCCCAATATATGAACCTGGGGTAATATGTAGTTTAAAGGAACAATGGTTCTAGAGTGGCCTAAAAGGTCCAAGGGGAAGTGACCCTGTAAAGGGCACTGAGATAAGTAAAGGAATAGAAACTTAATTCATAAAAGAGAGCAGTAGGAAATATAACGAGGGACATATAGGTCAATGTATGACAAATATTTATTACACAATGAAGGTATTCAGGTGCTCACACAGTAAGTGACAATAAGCGTGACGTGAGAAGTGAGGGTGAACTTAAAATAATGACATCGCATTGACAACAGAAATAGAAACTCCTTTAAAGATTTTTACAGAGTATAAGGAGTTCATGTTGTAGAGGTCGACGACGTTTCGAACTCAATTATTCGAGTTCATCTTCAGGACAAAAAATGTGAGCAACTTGAATCTGAAATTAATGGGAGCGAGGGGAGAAAGCAAATAATAAAGGATAAATAATAAATAATAATCATAGTTAAGTCCCTAGATATACCAACATCATTTTTAGGTCAATATTAAAAAGAAAGAAATGTGTTCTCTAGTGAGTGGTACAGCACAGTTAGGTTATGCATACAGTACCTAAAAGGAGAAACATAATAACATGGGATGTATTACGGTCCCTGAATAATAAAGTACAAAATCAATTAGTAGTAGTGCTTATATTTAGATATTTTTAGACACACAACCTGAGTTTGCAGAATACATGGCAATTACAAATTGACATTGGGTGGCTGGGGTTCCTGCAAGGCGGCTTCCCGCACCTACTTTATTATTCAGGGACCGTAATACATCCCATGTTATTATGTTTCTCCTTTTAGGTACTGTATGCATAACCTAACTGTGCTGTACCACTCACTAGAGAGCACATTTCTTTCTTTTTTAATATTGATCTAAAAATGATGTTGGTATATCTAGGGACTTAACTATGATTATTATTTATTATTTATCCTTTATTATTTGCTTTCTCCCTCGCTCCCATTAATTTCAGATTCAAGTTGCTCACATTTTTTGTCCTGAAGATGAACTCGAATAATTGAGTTCGAAACGTCGTCGATTTCTACAACATGAACTCCTTATACTCTGTAAAAATCTTTAAAGGAGTTTCTATTTCTGTTGTCAATGCGATGTCATTATTTTAAGTTCACCCTCACTTCTCACGTCACGCTTATTGTCACTTACTGTGTGAGCACCTGAATACTTTCATTGTGTAATAAATATTTGTCATACATTGACCTATATGTCCCTCGTTATATTTCCTACTGCTCTCTTTATGAATTAAGTTTCTATTCCTTTACTTATCTCAGTGCCCTTTACAGGGTCACTTCCCCTTGGACCTTTTAGGCCACTCTAGAACCATTGTTCCTTTAAACTAAGAGCATTGGTGGTCACAAAAGACCAAGCTTCTCTAATAAAATGTTCCCACATTGGCTTTCTAAATGAACGAGGGCTATTTGATGGCACAGGTCTAAAAAAAATGTAAATGGTTGCCGCTATAATACAGGCTGTGAGAAAGTAGTTGGTGTATGATTGATGATATTTCAAGGCTTGAATTCATAAGGAGCGAGCGGCAAATCAAGGTCGGGAAGGGCCAGAGGATGGGATAATGGTGTGCTTTGAGAAAGAAAGTGGTGATGTGCAAGGACAAGGAACCATGATACAGGGGAGCACGAGAAAGTGTTTTGGAGTGGACAGTGAGTTTGTTGAGGGGTTACACTGGCTTGCTTGGTAAGTTGTTTGGGCTATATGGGAGATGTAAGCATAGAGGGCGTTAGGTACATTTGATGTATTAGTGAGGTGGGGGTCATGGTTTGTGTAATGTTTTATGTATTGACGTACAGACCTGTCCTAGTAAAGTGGCCTTTTTTCCTTTAAATATCTGGGCTGTGGCGTATTGCTCCTGTTAACCGCCTGATGCTGTGTCTCTTCCACATAGTAGAAAGTTCATCACGTGACCTTGAGTGGATTGGAACCTTTGCTTGACATTGCCCAGTGTGTGCTGAAGCAGTGCAGCTGCTCTTCCCGTACTGCGGACAGGAAGAGCTGCACTTTGTAACAACCCAATGCTGATTTTAACTCACTATTTCAAACAGGAATAATGTAGTGTTGGTTTCTTGAATTCAGCGACCCCATTTGTTTCAAAAGAGCATGCATAAAAATAGTTTGATTCGGAACAGCCTAAACACAGACCATCGTTGATATATTTAGAGTTTTTTTTTTTAATACCAGCATACAAATAGATTTATTGAAAAACATTCCAAATGACCAGTGCATGCGTTTTACATCGACAGTGTTCTGATGTATTTTTGTTGTCTTCACTTTTCGGAGTTGTTTTACCATAGAAATGTAGCAACCTTTTCCCTGCATTCCTTCAATTTCGCGGGCACTTTTGTAAAAATCGCGGCATTTTTACAAAAGTGCCGATTTCGCGGGCACTTTTGTAAAAATCGCGGCATTTTTACAAAAGTGCCGATTTCGCGGCAAATCGCGAAATCGCGAAATCCTGGAGGGTCTGACTGAGGAGTTCTTTAAGGCCAATTTGTGCACATTATGTAAGGGAGCATCCTATATCTGGTGTTCAATTATCTTCCAAACTCTGGGCTAGCTACGCCGAGTATTGGTGTCATCAGTCCCAAACATCACCACATGCCCCATGTGTATTTAACGCACACTTCTACACAGGAGGGTCCACAGAGCTCAGAGTTTTTGAAAACTAGAGACCTAGAGGAATCCCGGGTGATGCGTGAATAGAGTAGATTGCATTTTTTAACTCTAAATCGATACAGCAGAGAGTAATAGGCATGTATCGTAGACTACAGAGACTGTCTCAGTTTAAAGTGTAGTAGGAAATGTGCCTTGTATGCAAGGAGCACTCAGGCCTATCTCTCACTAGACTCTGGGCATGCTGGAGATCCACCTGCAGAGAAGTGCAGGAAACCCTCACACTGGAGCATTAGAACCTGGGCAGGTCCTTTGGTTCAGGCAAAAAACAGAGCCCAAAGGACAGTTTCTCTGGACCACAAAAATTTGCTACCTGAATATCTATTGTAACTATATCTTGCGTGCTGTCTAGGAAGAGGCAGATCTGGTGTCCAGTTCATGAATAGTACTGAATGAGCTAGAAGTCATGTTGTGGCATTAGTCAGCACCCCGACATCGTTCTTCACTCAAATAATGACAGGCTCCTGAAGAGATTCCATAGGAAGCATGGGAGGTAGAGAAAGATGCAATACGTTTACTTCCTGCCCTAGAAGGTACAGGAGTCCACTGAGTTCAGTTTATTTGAGCTTCCATGTGGATTGACTGCGAAGGCCCCTTAAATAGATTAGAGACAGTTTCTTAAGAACCAGGCAATGCCTTGCCAAGAACACCAGAGACATTCCAGTGCCTCGTGAATTAAGTGTTGACTGGTTTGGAAGCATTTGTGCTGGCTTGTCTTGATTTTATTGCCCTGTTCAATCAGCAGTGGACACAAGGACGGCAGAACATCCCAACTGTGCATGGGGGAGACTGAGTTGGGAACAGCATATGTAGTGTGCCATCCGGCAAATGACATGCTGTGCCACATGCAGTTACACCACTCGGTATGGCTTTTGGTATAAATAACAACGATGCAAAGTGCATGGGGCAGGTCCCGTGTATCTGTAAGCCTTGCCCCACACAGTCATTGCCAGTGCTTTAATGGAAATAAATACATTTAGTTTCTATTTCTAGTACCGATTTACTCCCGAGAAGTGCCGGTACTCTCCCATTACCCATTAAATGGATTGCACTAGTGCTGAGAAGGCAGGTACTCTCTTTCGAATTAAAGAAATACAGGTACTCAGTACCTGCCCATTTAAAGCATACATGCCAGAAACCCGATTGAAATGTTGACATGTATGTTAAAGCATCGCTACAGCCAGTGGCGCCCTTTACACTGAAGATGGGGGGCACGCTCCACAAAAGTGGTGTGCCGTGTTCCCCATCCACCTCCCCAAACCAGAGGTCGGAGTAGAGCAATGTAACAACAGCCGCACGCACGCCCGGCGCAGCGCAAACCGTGAAGACAGACTGAGGACCAGGAAGCGTTTTCGTCCATCGCGCCCCTTTTGTTGCACTAAACTGGGTTACTGGGAGCACAATAGGCATACCCCAGGGCGAGGGGGCTGCACGCTCAAGCCGCAAGTAAACACGCATGGGGCGACTCTCGGAGGAAGATCGGGCCACAAAATCTGTTGTGGGCTGTAGGCAGAATTCAATCCAAAAAAACCAGCCCGTCCCGAAAGTGAGTCTACTCACCAACATCGATTCCGTGTCACCAGATTCTTCCGGTTTGCTCAAGCTTGGCAGACGACTTACTGCGGGGTGGCTATAGAAAGGCAGTCTGACTGTCTTTGTCGCAAATTCCCGTTGTGCAGTGATCATACCTTACACTACATGGCTGTCTCCTCAGCAGAGGGAATTCTGGAGCCAATGAACAGCTAGCAGATTTGCCGCTGCCAATCCTAGATCACGATACAGCCTCCGTGGCCTCACAGCCAATAAACATATGATGAGCGTCCCACTGCCAATCTCACTACTCTATGTTTCCTCCTATCCGATTGGTTACTTGTTCAGAAGCTGTAAACTCGGACTGGTTTTTAGGTCTGGCCTAGGCGAAGCTTGCGCTGCTTCTTCGAAACATGCTGTATTCAGGTATGGACTTGAAACCCGCCTACTCGCCGCCTATATTTTTAATTGGCTGCTGTTACTGTCCTTTGTAAATGTTGGCTTTAGATTTGTAAATAGGCTTATTAGTCCCTCCTTAGTACCTCACTCTTTTTTGCAGATTTATATACTGCAAACTCCACCCGAAGGTATTGGTGCGCTTTACATGAGCACCAGTTACCTTACATAAGGACACATTCATTTTTGGTAGGCATGGGAACCTCCCATAAGGACTGGCCCTTTTAGATGGGTTGTTACTCAGTATGTTTAATATTCTGTTAGTGGGCACTATTTTGTGAGCTAATGTGTTTTACAAATTTGTAGTAGCAGATATGTCACGCTGTTCCTTTTCTGCAACCCGTTTATTTTTTTAACTGCATTGTAATGGTGCAGAGGAGACATTTTTGTTCTTGTTTGTGTTCAAATTGTATGTAGACATTGCAGAGGTAAATGTTTTTTTTTAATGTCTTCGCTTAATTTAAGTGTAACTTTTTTGTTTTTGTTTTACGTGTGTTGAATTCTTTGCTGCATAAGGTTTTTTTTGTTCTTTAGCATTGGATACAATATTTCTTTGTTTTTATGTTAAACATGTACAGGCATTGCTAAAATAAACTTATTACAAGGATATGTTTTCAAATGCTCTGTCCTCCCTCGTACATTTTTAGATTTAGACTTGCTTTGTGCTCTTACCCACACCACTCCGGGGAGCCGTAGCAGCTGCAGCCCTGCTCTGTGAAGTCAGGGCTGCACAGAGGGAAATTGCCACTGAGAGCTCCAGAGGGGTTTATGGGGACTTATGCCACTTCCAACGGGTGAGATTTTCACGCTTGAAACATTATTTAACACTTTAAATGTCCTTTTTTTAATTTTTTTTTTTTTACAATTTACCACTTTTTGAATACTTTTTAATATCATGAAGAAGGCTGCACTTTACGCTAATAGGGAGCTTTATTATTGGCACAAAAGCTCTGGAGGAAGTCACAAGGGCTCACGCCACATCCAGCACACTTTACATGTCCTATTTTTACAAAATATCACTTTTGCCTTCTTCTTAATCTTACGGAGAAGGCTACACTTTACGTGAATAGGGAGCTCTGTTGGGCTCCCTTCCTCCCAGGGGTGCACTTAGACATGCTGTATATTTGGGTTCAACTCCTAAAGTGCACTATAACAGAATTGTAATTTTAATTTTTGATTCACTTTTGTGTGCGCAGCTACCACTTCCCCAACCACATTGTTTTCTCGTCTCCTTATTATAATATTATTTGATACAATTTTTTTGATGTTTTACTAAATGGTGCATGCATTGCTTTTATTTTACTTAAGATGCAGGGAGTGCTCCAACACTAAAATGCTATTCTGCTTCCATAGCTGTGACTCCATGCAGCGTCGCTAACCCTTCATTCCTGCTCTGTGAAAGCAGCTGAAACCGAACTTAAAGCTGTAGAGCACACAGGGTCAATAAAAATTGCCACAGAGAGAGTCACGAGGTCTCATGCCACTTCCAGCGGATGAGATTTTTGTGCTTAAAACATTACAATTTTAAAAAATATAATTTTTTACCTATTTCTTAATATTACTGAGAAGGGTACACTCTATGCTAATACAAAGCTCAGTTGGGGTCCCTTCCTTCCAGGGGTGCACACAGTCATGCTCTACATTTTCCTTAAATTCCCACACTGCACTATAATATCATTGTAATTTTAAATTTTGTTTCACTTTAATGTGCGCAGCTACCACTTCCATGACCACATTTCTTTCTCGTACCCCATTATAATACAATATTATTTAATACAATATTTCTTTGCTGTTATATTAAATAGCGCATTAATTCTTTTTATTTTAATTAACCTGCAGGGGAGTGCTCCAAAATGCTAATTTGCTTTTATAGCAGTAACTCTATGCAGCGCCGTTAACCTTTCCTTACTGCTCTTTCAAAACTGCTGAAACCGAACTTAAAGCTGTAGAGCACAGAAGTCTCAGAGAAATTGCTACAAAGAGCTCCGGAGGAAATCTCTGGGGCTTACAAAGATTTTTTGCCCATTTTTGAATAGCACAAAGAAGTCAGCACTTTACGCTAATAGGGAGTTTATTAATAGCACACGGAGCTCCAGATGAAGTCACAAGGGCTCATGCCACAGCCAGCGCACTTTACATGTCCTCTTTTTACAAAATACCACTTTTTTGACCACTTCTTAATCTTACGGAGAAGGCTACACTCTACACTAATAGGGAGCTCTGTTGGGCTCCCGTCCTCCCAGGGATGCATGCAGCTATGCTGTATATTTAGGTTAAACTCCTAGACTACACTATACTTAAATTGTAATTTTAAATTTTGTTTCACTTTTGTGCGCGCAACTATTATTTCCCAGACCACATTTTTTCCTGTCTCCCCATTATAACAAAATATTATTTAATACAATATTTCTTAGATATTATAGTAATGGTGCAAACATTGCTTTTATTTTAATTAAGATGCAGGGAGTCCTCCAACACCAAAATGCTATATTACTTCCATAGCAGTAACTCCATACAGCACCGCAAACCCTTCCTTCCTGCTCTGTGAAGGCAGCTGAAATTCAACTTAAAGCTGTAGAGTGCTAAGGGAAATTGCCACAAAGAGCTCCGTAGGGAGTCACGGGGGCTTGAGACCCTTTCGGGTGAGTAGTTGTGCTTAACAAACCCATGATTGATTGATGCCACTTCCAGCAGTTGAGATTTTCGTGCTTAAAATTTATATTTCTTTAAATGATCATTTTTTGCCTATTTCTTAAAATTACGGACAAGACTGCACTGTACGCTACTAAGGAGCTCTGTTATTGGCACATAGAGCTTTGAAGGGAGTCACAGGGGCTCAAGCCACATCCAGCGCACTGTACACATCCTCATTTTACAAAATACCACTTTTTACCCAATTCTTAATTTTACAGAGAAGGCTACACTCTGCGCTAATAGGGAGCTCTATTGGGTTTCCATCCTGCTAGGGGTGCATGCAGAAATGCTCCATATTTTGCTTAAACTCCTATACTGCACTATAACAAAATTGTAATTTGTTTTATTTATTTTTTTACATTTGTGTGCGTAGCTACCACTTCGTCAACCACATTTGTTTCTCGCCTCCCCATTATAATACAATATAATTTAATACAATATTTCTTTGGTGTTATATTAAATGGCGCATGCATTCTTTTTATTTTAATTAATATGCAGGGGAGAGCTCCAAAACCAAAATGCTATTTTGCTTTGATAGCAGTAACTCTATGCAGCACCGCTAACCTTTCCTTCCTGCTCTTTCAAAACAGGTGAAACCAAACGTAAAGCTGTACAGCACAGAGGGCTCGGAGAAATTGCCACAGACCGCGCCGGAGGGAGTCTCTGTTGCTTATAATCATTTTTTGCACATTTTTGAATATCACAAAGAAGGCTGCACTTTACACTAATAGGTAGCTTTATTAATAGCACACAGAGTGCCGGATGGAGTCCCAGGGGCTCCCGCCACATCCAGCGCACTTTACACGTTCTCTTTTACAAAGTACCACTTTTTGCCAACTTCTTAAACTTACAGAGCAGGCTACACTCTATGCTAATATGAAGCTCAGTTGGGCTCTCTTCCTCCCAGGGCTGCACGCAGCCATGCTCTATATTTGGCTTAAACTCCTACACTGCACTATAATACAATTGTAATTTTGTTTCACCGTATTAGGCCCAGAGGCAAGGATAAAGCTTTCCCTTCTTTACAAATTCAGCAGCAAAGTTAAAATACTTGTATCACCGTCAGTGGGGGAGAGGATGTGGTGTGACGGCCAGAGCTGCCGACTTAGGAGCACAGGGCTTGGCTCACAGAGCCTCAGGGCACTGTGAGAGAGCATTTGAGCACATCTCCTGTAGGAGAGATAAGCGCATTAGGCAGTGCTGCAGAGGAGCTAAATATGCTTGACAACACATTTTAAAGCAGTGATGCAGGGACACCCACTAAAATGCTTTATAATACCGCCTGATGTGTGGTACTTGGCAGGGCTGTTCCATTTCACTTTCCTCTTAATGCAGCTGATAAACAGCTAGATCCTTTGAAATATAAACTGATTAGGAGACATTTTGAGTAACATGAATAAACGTGTACTAATCACACGGTAAAGCAACATGAGAATTAATATGCGAGAGAACTTTGTTACTGCATCATAAAAGCATGCAGATAAAGTGTAGGATAGATGAAATCATATACATTAAATAATATAGGTTCATAGTTTTAACCAGTTTCAGCTGATAGCTCAATGTGTATTAAAAGGTTAATGTGATGTACTTAGGGGTTATGAGACTGCTAACTATTCTTTTGAAATAATGATGGGTGTGAACAATTAAAGAAATCGAACATGATTTAGATAAATTCGCGTGTTATTGAAAGGCTTTTATTCTGAATTTCATCATTGCATCGTGAAAATGTGCATCAAAAAGTGACAAGAGAAAAAGTGGTGCTGCATAGTCATATTTAGTGCAATCATTCTGAAACCTTCAGATTATGATCTTTATGTACGTACTAATGTAAATCACATGAAACAATATTAATATTTTATGATTTGAAATCATTTTACACGTTAGTACTTTGAAAATGTAGTAATGTGCCATACTTGCATGTGATCTCTGCAATCCAACAAATAATAATCTGAGTGCCTATAAGGTGAAAGGATTTTAGAATATTGATTTTCTTTTCTGGAATGTATTCCTCTATTGTATTATATTCTACACATTTTAATTTGACTTTGTTGTAGGCCTATTTTATTCCTTAATCTGTGCTGTTTTACGCCCGTGAGAAAGTTTCATAAACTTACACTGTGAGGTGAGATTTTGTTTTATTAGACGAGTTCCCACTCGCTTACAAGAACCATCTGTAATAATTTCGATTCTTTGAGTACATTTGCTATGGGAAACTGTCCTCTTGAACTCGTTCTTGTGCCAACTGCTAAAGGATAATTGTTTGAAATTTCACATGTACCGGATGATCTGACAAAGTACAAGCTTTGCACCACCCTTTTCCTATAATATGTGTCTTCTTTATGTCTCACGACAATCATCTTACATGAACTGACCAATGGACTGAGTGGTCTGATACGATGAGGTCTTCCAGAAGGTGTCACCACCGAAACAAAGGATTATAATATACATTGGTCTGAAGGGAAGAGGGAGAGTACGATTTTGACTTTGAGCAGACGCGGCAGATGATTTTTACGGATTTGGCAGAACTTGCGGACCATACACTGCCTTTGGGAACTTTGCGTACTCTACGTGCTTTCCTTTCAGGCTGACACATATGCTGTGTGCACCATTTGTGGAGTCTTTCTCGATGCTGCTATGGCTCATATACTGGCTGAACTTTCTAGAGCTTTTTGTCACCTAATGGCAACCCTAAACAATTAAATGAACTAGCACTGCTTAGACTCTAAATGTACATTAATGATGTATGACTTTTAATTTCTTTGATAAATTTTGCTTTTAACTAAATCATAGACTCTGAGTTTGTCATGACACGCCTCCCCAAAGGGGAAGGCAGGACAATAGGTATCCTGTCACAGGGAGGTGTGACCACCTCCCAGACAGGGTTTAGTGTATTGGGGCAGGGTGGGGGCGCTTGCCAGCACCACTAAGTCTGCTTGAAGTGCACATTTGGTGCCCTCCTTGCATAGTCCAGTTCAAACCAGCTCAGGGAGCCATTGGCTCCCGCTCTGGCGCGAAACTGGACAATGGACATAGGAGTATCCTCCCCACTGTCCGACCCCTCCATTGAAAGGGAACCATGAATCGTCCCAACCCTTTCCTTAGGGTACTTAAGGGCTTACCTGGGGGTGGGTCCCTAGATTTGTTGTGGGACAAGATTCATTTCAAGACACCACTTCTTCGACCGTCGGGGCACTCGTGACTTCGCTGGACTTCACTCTGGGTATCGAGACTGCAACTGGGAAGACTCCTGCTGCTCCTGGTCTCGTCGCCCTGGTCATCTGCTGCAATGTCCATGCCTGTGCTCCATACAGGAACCTTCCCAAGCCTGTGGACATCCAAGACACCTGAAGGAATCTCCCTTGAAGTGAAGGAGTCACTTCCCTGCATCTGCAGGTACCGCAACAAAGCTGACCGGTCTGCTGATCCTGGGCTCCCACGAACTCTGAAAGGCTCAGCAACACAGGTGGTGGTTCTTCACATCCCTCGAGTCCTGCCCTATCTTCTCACCAAGTTTGAGGCCAGTATCCCTTGTCAGAGCCGCATGAACCAAACCCCTGTGCACCGCATCGACTTGCCGTTGAAAAGATTAGTTGGCGTCCTTCTTCCAAGATCTTCGGGCTCAAAGTAGCCCCAACCTCAAGCATCTCCTGTGACCAAGATCTTCGTCCTCTCCGCATCACCTGCACTGTGGGCCTGCATCTTTGGTGAGCTGCACGAGGTCCTCTTACGACTCCAATGCCCACGGGCATTCGTCGCGCTTTACAAATACATAAATCAAATCAAATCCGGCCTGAGAGTCCTCTTGAGGATCTTCCTTGATTTCAGCAGGCTCCCTTGATTGCTCGGGGCCTGCTCTGACTCCCCTGCTAGTGCCGAGTCACCTGGACCTTGCTGGTCCCGACACTGCACCTTTTTCGCTTTCCGCGTTGGTTGCCAAGACTTGTTGGTGCTCCCGACGGACACCGACCCCTCAACTCTCGACATCCGACATGGTGCAGCTCGTGAATGGCTCCTGGTCTTCCACAGCATCGCCTGGTCCGCACAGCTGCAGCTCCAAGGTCACCGTCCTCTCTCCTGCAACACCGGACATCGGTGGCATTAGTCTTCCGTGCCTCCTGGTCACTCCTGAGTGGCATAGACTCAGTCCCCTTTGCTTGCAGGTACTTCTCCTCCTGAATCCACCTTTGGGTTCCACCGGACACTTTCACTTTCTCCAGCAGTGGCATCTTCCTGAAGTCCTCCATTGGGTACGACGGCGGTTTCCGACGCCACTTCACACCCGGCTCCCTGGTGTAGGTATTCTGGTTACTAGGGTATCCACCGGTGGAGTGGCTCTCCAACCTTCTGTCTTCCACGGGGTTTCTTCAGGGTCTACTGGGAAGGGTCCTTCTTTAAAATTGCAATCGCGACTTACCCATAGACTTGAATTGAGCCCGCAGTCATGTTCCCACTCTGCATACGGCCTCCATGAGGTTCCTGGTTACTTACCTCGGTAGTTCCTTGGGTCCCCGGCACTTCTACGTCTTCTGGGTATAGTCTTTACCGGAGTCGTGGTTCGCATACAACTATTTTAGTATATGGGAGCAAGACCTCGGACCTCCTGATCAGGGAAACTGCTCTTCCCCTCGCACAGCTCCGTCGTTGCGTCTCTGCCCCTAGCACCTCTCTGCTTCAGGTAGGTGTTCGAGGCCCTCCTCCTGCCTGCGCCTCATCCCTAGTGGTCCAGTGGGAGAGCCTTGCTCTTCTGCTGGCCCGCTCTGCCAACCTTTCTGTTTGTTTTTTCTGTTTGTCTGTTCTTTGTCTTTTTGTGCCTGTTACCATACCATACCAAGACATTTATAGAGCGCACGGCTACCACCAACGGCGGTGTCCCGGTGCTAAGAGGAAGACAGAAGAGGGAGAAAGGCAAACTAAGGCAGATCAAACAGCCTTGTTTTCAAGGCACTCCTGAAAATGGATTCAGATTCAGCTTTGCGCAGGTAAAGAGGCATAGCATTCCAGAGGGCGACTGTTCTTACAGCGAAGGCACGCCCTCCAATCCTAGCTTTGAGGAAAGAAGGAGAGCAGAGAAGCAGCTGAGAATTCGAGTGCAAGGTCCTATTCTGATGGTATTTCTGAAGTCTCTGCCTCAGATAACATCTCTCGTAGCTCTAAAGGCAAGAGACAGGGCCTTGAATTCAATTCTCCTTTTCACCGGAAGCCAGTGAAGACTGCGCAAGTGAGGGGAAATGCGATGTCGGAGAGGCACATTTCTGAGAAACCTAGCAGCGGCATTCTGGACTGTCTGAAGCCTCTGGATGAGATAGGCAGGAAGACCCAGATACAAGCTGTTAGCATAGTCCAGCTGTGATGTAATCAAGGCATGGACTATTGTGGCCCGACAGTCCATCGGTAGTAGATGGAGAAATCTACGCAAGGTTTTAGGCTTCCAAAAACACGCTCTGGAAACTTGGCCAATCTGGGTCTTAACCGACAATTCTGAATCGAATTTAAAGCCTAGATTTCTGACAGAAGTGACAGGGGTTCTTTATCCATCTGTGCCTTTTGTCTGTCTGCTGCCTTTTTTGTCTATTTGTGCCTTTTTGATCTGTCTGTGCCGCTTCTCGGTTTCTGTTGCTGCTTTCACTGTTTGTCTTTTTCTTTATTTTTCCCGTTTTTCGCCTACTGCTCCCTTCTCCCGCCGCTGCTGCCCCCATGGCCCCTCTGGGTGTTCCCGCTCCCGCCTCCCAGCTGCTCTCCCTCCCCCCAACCCCTACTTAATGGCAGCCTCTGTGCGGATGCGCCAAAGGCAAGCCCGTCTGCGCCTGTCCGCGACCCAAAGTGACCAGCGCCAGGGACCCTGGTCCTCCGACCCCCCACTGCTACGACTCAGCAACCCTCCACGCACTCAACCACGGAAGAAACAACTGCCAGCTGTTGACGGCGAACACCAGCCAAGGCCAGTTCTCCTGCAGACACTGCTGCTGCACCTTCACCCACCTCCGAACCCCTACAGCTACCGCCAACCCACTGGACACCAGTGAGCCCAAGCCCCTGAGCTGCATCCTCCTCAACATATGCTGCCTACACAGACACGCAGTAGAAATCTGGGACATCCTCAACACTCTCTCGCCCGACGTCGCCTTCCTCACAGAGACCTGGAACAACGCCAGCTCCACAACCGCCATCCCAAATGGGTACAAAATACAAGGAAAGACCTCCCCCACCACCTGGAGGTGGACTCGCCATCGTACACAAAAACTCCCTCCGACTCTCAACCACCAGCTCGAATGACTCCTCGCCCCCCATGGAACACCTCCACTTCCAGATCAACCTCAGAATGACTACGTGGAACCCTCGCCTACAGACCTCCAAGAGCTCGCGCCCCATTCACCATCACCATCGCAGACCTCATTGCGCCCCACACCCTCACCTCCATGGTCTACGCACTGCTTGGAGACCTGAATTTTCACCTCGACAACCTCATCGACCCCAACTCCACCGCCCTCCTGGACAACCGCGCCAACATCGGACTGAAGCAGCTCGTCACCACCCCCACCCACAAGGCAGGACACACCCTCGACCCCATCTTCGCAGGAGGAAACAACATTCGCTTCAGCCACACCACGCAACTGCTCTGGACGGACCACCACTGCGTCCACTTCTCCTTCTTGAAACCTACCGCGCCCACGTCACGCCCCATGCGGAAACTGGAGCAAGATCACCGAAGAGCACCTCAATTCTGCCCTCAGCAGCACTCTCCCCACCCACCACGACCGACGCCAACTCTGCAGCCAACGAACTCCACAGATGGATCACCGACTGCGCTAACAAGCTCTCCCCCCTCCACAAACCCGACAGACAACGCACCACGAAAGCCACCTGGTTCACAATGGCCCCTGAGAATCCAAGCGTACGTGCCAACGACTCGAAAAAGCATAGAGGAATAGCAAAACAGCGGAAGCACGCACCGCCTACAAAACTGCAATGACAGAACACCACCAAATCATCAAGTCCACGAAGAGGAACTTCATCCAAAGACAGAATCCTCTCCAACACCATCAACTCTAAGGAACTCTTCAGCATCATACAAGAATTCACCAAACCCTCCAGCGAAACCTCTGACGTCCCTCCCTCCCAGGACCTCTGCAACAAACTCAGCTCCTTCCTCCATCACAAGATCAGGGCTCTACCACAACTTCAATGAACAGAACCAAGGTACCAACACAACACCAGCCCCCAACAAAGCCACCTAGCCGACCATCACCACCTGGACATCTGTCACCACAGAAGACACCGCATTGACCATGAGGAGCATACACTCAGGAGCTCCCACTGACCCCTGCCCGCTGCACATCTTCCACAGAGCCGCCTCCACCATAGCACCTGAACTACAACGTACAATCAACTGCACCCTCGAAACCGGCATGTTCCCAAATGGCTGGAAATGCGCAGAAGTCAAACCCCTCCTCAAGAAGCCCTCCACAGACCCGACGGACCTCAAGAACTACAGAAACAGAAAAATCCTCAGCACACGAAAAGTCATGTATCAATAGTTATTAAAACGCAGAATGTGAGCATCAATTAAATACAATCAATTGGTTAATGTTCTTCTCTTTTTATTCTCTTAGTCTTCAGACAGCCGACACGTGTTTCGTCGCTTTACATGGGAAATCGTCCCGCAACTTTATCAAGGCTGCACAAAAAAACAGATAGAAAAGCAATGTGTCACCTAAAACATTGTTAGGTGTAGTGAGAATCATTAACATTCACCAAAACATCGGTGATATGAAAACGTGAAAAATCAGTATACGCGTGCACAAGGTGTAGAAACCTAAGAGCCACATTCACAATTTACTCATGCGGCGAGGGATAGCAAAATTTATATCAAAATGACCACGTTAGAGAAGATATGAGAAACAATAAATAGTGAAAGGATAGGCAAGAACTGTGAGCGTTACGCAGTCTGAGTATGTTGACCGTTAAGAAAGTGTACCGAATATAATAAAAGTAGGGGAAGGAAGGTGTTGGTAAATGGGAGAATAACCAAGTAACCCAAAGTGGTGATATCAAAGAAAACGAAAATACCTATGTCTTCTCAGTCAAAATGCCCTAAACAGAAACAATAATAGCCAAGAATAAGTATATCAAGCAACCGGTTTAAAGGGGAAGGCAATCAAAAGGAAGAAACACAACCAAAAGTGCGACCACCTACTTATATTGTGGTGATATTTCCAACCCACAAAGGGGTATCAGTTGCAAGCGACGTCCAGTTTGCTCAAAGTGTATCAATTGTTCAAAAGTAATTCGACAGTTCCTGATTCTAAAGTAAAAATACATCAAATAAACCTCATATGAATGTCATGGCCAGAAAAATAAAACGGATGTCACTAGTTGCCTGAGGACAAGCAGAGCATTCATAAATACTACAGTGCTGGTAACTGTCATTGCGACAGTATATAATGGTACAAATATGTGCACCAAAACTCTTATTCGTCAGTCAAACCATGCAAACATCTTTATTGCCAATCCCAGCTTGTGAGCACTTAATGCCACGCACACAATTACGCATACATGTGTGCCAAGACTAACGCCTGAAATCTGTATATCTCATAAATATAAAATTAACCATTGCGAAACTTTTGCCATACATCTAACCTGTTTCCCGCATTTTACGAAAAAGATATCCAATTATGTACTCTTACTCAGCCCCTGTATCATTCCGATTGCCACTTAGCTCAAAAGTCTTGCCAAATGGCTGCTACTATAATTAAAACACTCACAGTCGAGTATCGACGCGTGCCCTAAAGCCCACTCCTTACCGTGAGTCGCCAACACAGAAAAATGGGTACGTCGCTATTCGTGTTTGACCGAGTACGGAAACAAATGAGACACTACCAGGCCGCCCTTAATACGCCGGCTTCCACTTCCGGTTAAAGAAATAAACAAAGGACTATTCTGTATCAAACCACCATCAATAAACACAAAAGACAGGCTTTGCATCAGACCAATCGCATGGCGGCCATATTAACTAAGAAAACTGATTTGTGGTATTAGGCTATTTTGGCCAGTTGAAATTTATTTCTAAATGTGTGAAGAATTTGGGCAAAGTGGGAAAAAGGGTGAATAAAGCCCGGTTGTAAACGTGAGTTTACTTAACAAACGGAGCGCTTAATATTGATATTCTCGGGTGCTCCGTGTGCTTCTGTTATTATAATTCTGCTGATCATTGTAGTGATATCAATATACCAATTGTCAACAGAGTGCATAATCCGTTCTCCAAATATTTGTTTCTCAGACTTCCCCTCTGTAGCAGTAATTTTTTCTCAAATTCTAACTAATCACCAAAATAAATAAAAACAGATGAAACATGTGGTCATAAAAATTCGTCACTTGTGGGCATTATTAAAATGTAAACATGCACATAACATAGTTCAGCATACCCTCGGCATCAACATCAAAATTTTGTCCATGATCATAAAATTCCCTTAAGAATCCCTCTTAATCTCTTTCCTCTATTCATGATATCAACTCTAGCATCCAAAAGATAAATACAGGGTGTGGCAACCCTGTGTACTCATTTGCCCAGAAAATAATGTAGTTCTGAATCTATGTTCAATCCTATCTCTGTGCTGCGCAGTCTTAAGATCCAGAGTGCCTCCCGCCTTCGTAGGGCTAATTCTCTGTTACCCCCCCTGGGGTGTCTCTGGACATGTTCAATTCCAAAAAACTCAAACTGTCTGTGAGATGTCTGGGTACAGCACTCAGACATGTGCGCAGCAATCGGATACCTGGTGTCACTTTGCTTGACTGCTCTGATATGTTCCCCCACTCTTTCTCGTAATGTCCTTATAGTGCTGCCGACATATCTCCTTTTGCACCTGCACTCGATGATGTAAACCACAAACTTGGTCATGCAATTAATGTTAGATCCTATGTAATAGGTCTTGTCATTAGGTCCCTTGAAATCTTTTTTCTTGTTGCATGCCCATTTGCAGGCACTGCAATGTCCACACCCAAAAAAACCCTTAGATCGTTCAGTAAGCCAGGTCTCTCTAGTTTCCGTCCTAGGGTAACTGGGGCTTAACAGATTTCTGAGCGTCACCCCTCGCCTATATATAATATTAGGTCTGTCTGTAATGTGGTCCCTGAGCGATTTGTCTGCTCTAAGTAGGTGCCAATGTCTATTGAGACTCCGCATCAGTACTCCTGACCATGTGGTATACCCAGTAACCATACGTACTTTGTCCTCCTTCCGTGTAGGTTCTGTGCGTTCTTTCAGTGTGTCCTGTCTTCTCACCCTACATATTCTTTGCTCTGCTTTCAGTAGTGTTGTCCTGTCATAACCCCTGCTATGGAAGCGGGCCAACACCCCCTTTTTGTTTTCTTCAAACTCGGGTTCAAAACTACAATTGCATCTCACCCTAACAAGTTCACCATAAGGAATTGATTTGATCTGATGAGTTGGGTGGGCACTTGATGCATGCAGTAATGCGTTGCAGGCTGTCTTCTTACGGAACAGTCTGCTGTGAATCTTGTGGTCTCTGATGTATAGCTCAACATCCAAAAAGGAAATCTTGCTTGTACTGTGTTGGAAAGTGAACCTAATATTATGTTCATTGTCATTAAGATAATTGAAAAACTCAGTCAGCTTTTCGGATGTGCCTGTCCAAATCATGAGACAGTCGTCGATGTATCTGCCCCAATATAGTATGGAATTATTCCATTGTGAACCCAATGGGCCCCAGACCCTCATCTCCTCGAACCAGCCCATGAACAGATTTGCGTACGAGGGCGAAAATCTGGAGCCCATAGCCACTCCCTGCTTCTGTCTGTACCATTTTTCTTTAAAAAGGAACACATTGTTATCTAGAATCAGCTCAATCATTTCCATAAGCATCTCAGTATGATCCCAAGCGCTAGCTGACCTGGTGTTAAGTACTTTCCTAATGGCACCAAGGCCTATGTCCCTTCTGATGCTTGTGTATAATGCAGTCACGTCAAGAGTGACCAAGGTCATAGAGTCATCCCAATTCAAGTCCGCCATAATGCCAAGGACATGTTTGGTGTCGCGGATATGCGACGGTAGGTTCTTAACCATGGGTTTAAGGAATGTGTCCACGTATTCTGAAATCCTCTCAGTCGGCCCATCATTGCCTGAGATTATGGGTCTTCCCGGTGGGAAGGGGAGATCTTTATGTAGCTTAGGAAGGGTATATATATACATGGGTATCTTGGTCTGTCTACTCTAATATATGTTGCCTCATCATCATCTAATAATCCCTGTCCGTGCCACTGTTTTACATGTCTATTGATGTGATCAGTCAAAGTCCAAGTCGGATTACTTGATAGAGGCTCATAACATTGTTGATCGTCAAGTTGTGTCTGAATGTCCCTATCGTAATCAGAGCTACACATCACAACAATGTTCCCCCCTTTGTCTGCTTCCTTGATGGTGATTTCTTTATCACTCATCAGACATTTGAGGGCTAAACGTTCTTTGTGTGTTAAATTGTCTCTCTTGTTCTTAAGTGGTGTTTTCCTGTCCATCTGTTTGTCTAGATCTGACAGCACTAATTTGTGAAAGATGTCTATGTTATTGCCCGTAAATAAGGTCGGTGTCCATTTAGATTTTTCTTTTAAATTGCTAGTGATACTTAAATCGCTGGTAAGATCACGCATTAACACTTCTGTAGTGATTACTTCATCCTCACAATCCGTTAATGATAAAAGTAGTCTTGTGTCTAATATGTCTTGGATAGTATGTGTACTGGAAGCCAGAGTCCCACGATATGGTTGCAAATTTTTATTGCCATCATTCATCATTTCAAAATGTTTTTTGATTTTCATTCTCCTAATAAATTTGTACAAATCAATCTTTATATCACTGCATGCATCAAGTGCCCACCCAACTCATCAGATCAAATCAATTCCTTATGGTGAACTTGTTAGGGTGAGACGCAATTGTAGTTTTGAACCCGAGTTTGAAGAAAACAAAAAGGGGGTGTTGGCCCGCTTCCGTAGCAGGGGTTATGACAGGACAACACTACTGAAAGCAGAGCAAAGAATATGTAGGGTGAGAAGACAGGACACACTGAAAGAACGCACAGAACCTACACGGAAGGAGGACAAAGTACGTATGGTTACTGGGTATACCACATGGTCAGGAGTACTGATGCGGAGTCTCAATAGACATTGGCACCTACTTAGAGCAGACAAATCGCTCAGGGACCACATTACAGACAGACCTAATATTACATATAGGCGAGGGGTGACCCTCAGAAATCTGTTAAGCCCCAGTTACCCTAGGACGGAAACTAGAGAGACCTGGCTTACTGAACGATCTAAGGTTTTTTTTGGGTGTGGACATTGTAGTGCCTGCAAATGGGCATGCAACAAGAAAAAAGATTTCAAGGGACCTAATGACAAGACCTATTACATAGGATCTAACATTAATTGCATGACCAAGTTTGTGGTTTACATCATCGAGTGCAGGTGCAAAAGGAGATATGTCGGCAGCACTATAAGGACATTACGAGAAAGAATGGGGGAACATATCAGAGCAGTCAAGCAAAGTGACACCAGGTATCCGATTGCTGCGCACATGTCTGAGTGCTGTACCCAGACATCTCACAGACAGTTTGAGTTTTTTGGAATTGACCATGTCCAGAGACACCCCAGGGGGGGTAACAGAGAATTAGCCCTACGTAGGCGGGAGGCACTCTGGATCTTAAGACTGCGCAGCACAGAGATAGGATTGAACATAGATTCAGAACTACATTATTTTCTGGGCAAATGAGTACACAGGGTTGCCACACCCTGTATTTATCTTTTGGATGCTAGAGTTGATATCATCATGAATAGAGGAAAGAGATTAAGAGGGATTCTTAAGGGAATTTTATGATCATGGACAAAATTTTGATGTTGATGCCGAGGGTATGCTGAACTATGTTATGTGCGTGTTTACATTTTAATAATGCCCACAAGTGACGATTTTTTATGACCACATGTTTCATCTGTTTTTATTTATTTTGGTGATTAGTTAGAATTTGAGAAAAAATTTCTGCTACAGAGGAGAAGTCTGAGAAACAAATATTTGGAGAACGGATTATGCACTCTGTTGACAATTGGTATATTGATATCACTACAATGATCAGCAGAATTATAATAACAGAAGCACACGGAGCACTCGAGAATATCAAAATTAAGCGCTCCGTTTGTTAAGTAAACTCACGTTTACAACCGGGCTTTATTCACCCTTTTTCCCACTTTGCCCAAATTCTTCACACATTCAGAAATACATTTCAACTGGCCAAAATAGCCTAATACCACAAATCAGTTTTCTTAGTTAATATGGCCGCCATGCGATTGGTCTGATGCAAAGCCTGTCTTTTGTGTTTATTGATGGTGGTTTGATACAGAATAGTCCTTTGTTTATTTCTTTAACCGGAAGTGGAAGCCGGCGTATTAAGGGCGGCGTGGTAGTGTCTCATTTGTTTCCGTACTCGGTCAAACACGAATAGCGACGTCCCGAATTTTCTGTGTTGGCGACTCACGGTAAGGAGTGGGCTTTAGGGCATGTGTCGATACTCGACTGTGTGTTTTAATTATAGTAGCAGCCATTTGGCAAGACTTTTGAGCTAAGTGGCAATCGGAATGATACAGGGGCTGAGTAAGAGTACATAATTGGATATCTTTTTCGTAAAATGCGGGAAACAGGTTAGATGTATGGCAAAAGTTTCGCAATGGTTAATTTTATATTTATGAGATATATCGATTTCAGGCGTTAGTCTTGGCACACATGTATGCGTAATTGTGTGCATGGCATTAAGTGCTCACAAGCTGGGATTGGCAATAAAGATGTTTGCATGGTTTGACTGACGAATAAGAGTTTTGGTGCACATATTTGTACCATTATATACTGTCGAAATGACAGTTACCAGCACTGTAGTATTTATGAATGCTCTGCTTGTCCTCAGGCAACTAGTGACATCCGTTTTATTTTTCTGGCCATGACATACAATGAGGTTTATTTGATGTATTTTTACTTTAGAATCAGGAACTGTCGAATTACTTTTGAACAATTGATACACTTTGAGCAAACTGGACATCGCTTGCAACTGATACCCCTTTGTGGGTTGGAAATATCACCACAATATAAGTAGGTGGTCGCACTTTTGGTTGTGTTTCTTCCTTTTGATTGCCTTCCCCTTTAAACCGGTTGCTTGATATACTTATTCTTGGCTATTATTGTTTCTGTTTAGGGCATTTTGACTGAGAAGACATAGGTATTTTCGTTTTCTTTGATATCACCACTTTGGGTTACTTGGTTATTCTCCCATTTACCAACACCTTCCTTCCCTACTTTTATTATATTCGGTACACTTTCTTAACGGTCAACATACTCCAGACTGCATAACGCTCACAGTTCTTGCCTATCCTTTCACTATTTAGGGTTTCTCATATCTTCTCTAACGTGGTGATTTTGATATAAATTTTGCTATCCCTCGCAGCATGAGTAAATTGTGAATGTGGCTCTTAGGTTTCTACACCTTGTGCACGCGTATACTGATTTTTCACGTTTTCATATCACCGATGTTTTGGTGAATGTTAATGATTCTCACTACACCTAACAATGTTTTAGGTGACACATTGCTTTTCTATCTGTTTTTTTGTGCAGCCTTGATAAAGTCGCGGGACGATTTCCCATGTAAAGCGACGAAACACGTGTCGGCTGTCTGAAGACTAAGAGAATAAAAAGAGAAGAACATTAACCAATTGATTGTATTTAATTGATGCTCACATTGTACGTTTTAATAACTATTGATACATGACTTTTCGTGTGCTGAGGATTTTTCTGTTTATGTTGAGTTGGGTCGGACCAGCAAATTTTGGGGAGGTTTGTGGTTCTCCTCACCTTACAGCACCGAGACCGGAATAGGATACAGATATTAATACCAGTGTTAATCTCCTTAGTGGCGCCGAATCTCCTAGAAACAATACCACTGTCCGTCTAAACCCGCTCAAGAACTACAGACCCATCTCTCTCCTCCCCTTTGCCGCCAAAGTCACAGAGAAGATCGTCAACAACCAGCTCACGAACTTCATAGAATCCAACGCGATCCTTGACACTTCTCAATCCAGATTCTGCAGCAACCACAGCAACGAGACCGCCCTCCTAGCCGCCTTGGACGACATCCGCACTCTACTCGACCAAGGCCACACAGCAGCCCTCATTCTACTAGACCTCTAAGCAGCCTTCGACACCATCTCCCACCGTACTCTAGCCACCAGACTCCAAGACACCAGCATACAAGGAACTGCCCTAGACTGGATCTGCTCCTTCCTTGCCGGCCGAACTCAAAGAATCAGACTCCCGCCCTTCCTCTCCGAACCCAGAGAGATCAGATGCGGAGTACCCCAAGGATCCTCACTCAGCCCCACGCTCTTCAACATCTACATGGCCCTTCTCGCAACCATCGTCAGAAAACACGAACTCAGCATAGTATCCTATGCAGACGACACCCAGCTCATCCTCTCCCTCACCAAGGAACCCTGCATCACCAGACACAATTTCCAGGAAGGAATGAAGGACGTCACATCATGGATGAGCAGCAGCTGCCTGAAGCTAAACTCGGAGAAAACTGAAATCCTCGTCCTCGGATTCACCCCCTCTGCGTGGGATGACACCTGGTGGGTCCCCGCCCTCAGCAACCCCCCCACCCACACACCCACGGATCACGCCCACAACCTCGGCATCATACTAGACTCCTCCCTCACCATGAACCCACAGATCAACGACGTATCTTCCATGTGCTTCAACACCCTCCGCATACTCTGTAAGACCTTCAAATGGATCCCTCCTGAATCCAGAAAGACCGTCACCCACGCACTCATAACCATCAGACTGGACTAAGGGAACGCCCTTTATGCTGAAATCAACAAATCTCTGCTCCACAAACTCCAGACCATCCAGAACGCCGCTGCGAGACTCGTCCTCAGCATCCCACGACAAGACCACATCACCCAGCACCTACGAGATCTCCACTGGCTCCCTGTCGAAAAGAGAGTGACTTTCAAGCTGCTCACTCACACCTGCAAATCCCTCCACAACACCGGACCCCAATACCTCAACAAAAGAATCTCCTTCTATGCCTGCAAGAGAAACCTCTGCTCCGCCGACCTTGCCCTGGCCGAAATCCCTCGCATTTGCAGAGCCAGAACGGGAGGAAGAGCATTCTCCTACATCGCGGCCAAGACCTGGAACAAACTCCGCCTCAGCATAAGACGAACCCCCACACTGCAAGCATTCAGGTAGAGCCGCAAGACCTGGCTCTTCGGATGAATCGGAGCTGCCTGATATCCCCCCTTCTCCCAGCGCCTAGAGACCCTCAAGGGTGAGTAGTGCGCTTTACAAATCCCTGATTGATTGATTGATTGGTTTGGTCTCCCCCTGGCGACCACTGTGTATTTTGTTCTACTTACCTGTTTTCTCTGCAAAGTATTATATGCATTGTGTATATCTTCGGTAGGAGATATTTGTATGTGTTAGTGTCTCATAATAAATACATATTTTTATAACTACAGTGTGTGGTTCTTTTTCACTCAATCTATACCTATAAGATTACGTTCTGGTAAAACAAGCTGCTTTACACGCCTTCTGGACTAAGCCTGAAGGCTGCTCTCCACAGCTACCACTTAGAGAGCTTTCTAAGGTTGTCTAAGACCACTAAAATCACCATAAGGGTTGTCTGGATTGGTGCAGGGTGCCCACTTACATAAGTGTGCACCATATACCAAGTCAGCTTCTCACAGGGTGTATCCACCCCAAGGAAGGGACCCATTGGTCCCAACCTGTACCTACCTGAAACGCCCCTAAATCTAGTATTTAGGGGCAACCCCGAACCTTGCATCCTCAGACAAGAAGAAGGACCGAAGAGCCATGTTGAAGTAAGAAGAGGAGGATACCAACTGCCTTGGCCCCAGCCCTACCGACCTGTCCTTGCCTCGACCTGCTCCAGCGGTATCCCAGTGTGTCCTGCAGCCAGCAGCCCCCCAGAACCCGGAGGACCTGCCCTGCCTTCGCAAGCAAGACTTTGTCCCCCATGAGCACCAGATTTGCTCACCAACAGACTCTGGCTCCAGCCAAATCCGCGAGTCTGCACCACTCTGCACCAGACACCCACAGCCCGGGTTTGAGTGGCCCAACACCCCGAGGAGGTCTCCCAGTGATCCTGACCTAGGATCTGTTGATCCCTGACCTAGGATCTGTTGATCCCTGACCTACCTCAAGTCTCCCGACGACACCTGCAGCCCCTTTCTGGAGGATCCCCGATCCTGCAGTGTTTGTTGAAACTGGAGAATCCCCATTGAAAACAACAGGGCACCCGGCGCCAAAACAGCACCCAGCACCCGGCCGCCGCAGTGGGTGCACTTTGTGTGCTAACTTGAACCCCCCTTTGTCCTGAGCTTAACGGCAGGAGCTTTGCTCCCTCAACCTAGTGGCCTGCTCGTGAGCAGCCGCCAACCGGAGGCCCCCTTGCCCCCATTGGATAATATTGGGCCTCAGCACTCTTCACCCGGCCGCCCTAGTGCCGCTGAGAATGCTCTTGGAGTGCATCCTTGACCCTGGGGGAACCCTGGTTCTAACCCCAGAAACCCAACTCCCAAAAGCAAGTACTTACCTGTAAACCGATAACTTCTTTTCCTCCCATAGGATTGCATTGACTGCTTTTCTGTAAAAAACGTTCTACGGGTGGAGTTGGAAATTCTATGAAAAGTCATACAAGTCTGTTCGGATAACAAATTGCATTACTTACCGTTATCCAGGAAATGTCCCAGTGTGGTAGCTAGGTACACCACACCGAGTAAGAAAAGTAATCTGAAAAGTAATTCAACAAACTACTCACAAAGTAATTACAAAGTAACTGTACAGTAATTCCAACTGTTTATGAACATTTGACATACCTGTAACCAAACCAATTGCATTCAACTGCATTTCAACTGTATTCACCTGCATTATTCTTGCAAAGTACTATTACCCTTACCTGTGCCAGGCCTTGCTTGGTTCTAGAAATAAAATATAACGAAATAATATTTTTATACAAAACAAATTGGTTAGAGTTCAGTCTTTGAGTGTGTGACATCATTTCTTGCCTGAGTGTGTACAATAAATGCTTAACACTAGCCTCTGATAAAGCCTTACTGCTCGCCCACACTACCACAAATAGAAAGTAAGGTATTATCTACTTTTACCTCTGTAAGCCTTTGGGGATTCACTGGACTCTGTGCACACTATACATTACTCTGGTATATTATATACAGAGCCAGCTTCCTACGACATTCTACTCAACTTCCTCTATGCCACTCCATGCCACTCTACTCCACGCCACTCAATGCCACTCCATTCTATGCCATTCCACTCTATGGCAATCTACTCCACTCTTCACCACTCCCACTCCATGGTACTTTACTTCACTCCACTCTATGCCACTCCGTTTTACAACACTCTATGCCACTCCACGATACTCTACTTTATGACAATCAACTCTACGACACTCTACGCCCTTCCACTCTACGGCACTCTACTCCCTCCACGACACTCCACAACACTCTACGCCACTCCACTCTACTTCAGGCAGTCACACGTTTTCTTTTAACCTTTCCGTAATAAGATTGCAACATAAAATAGAACTAAAAAAAGTTAACCACCACACCAGCAGTCCTACTGCTTTTTTCCAATGCTCGTTCCAGAGGGCATGCGGAAGAAGAGGAAGTCCTTTTAAATATGTACCGCAAGCTATGTAATAGAAATCTGGTGTTCATTGTGCGAAAGAAAATGGTGAAAGCCACAAGTATTGTACTTGTTTGTCAAGAAAACTGGAGGGTCCTGACCGAAGTTTGATGAAGGAGGATAAAGTAGAAGATTAAGAAAGAAAAAGAAAAGCACTCAAGTGAGCCTGGTTACCCAGGGAGGGAGAACATAGGGGTTGGAGTTCCTTCTATCCTCCTTTGTAAGTGTGTCAGATAGTTGGACAGATGGATCTGAAATGTTTATGGATTCTGTAAAACTGGTTACTAAATGTAGATGATGGACCAGAGATTGTTTCTGTATCTGAATCCAAAGCGGTACTGTCTGGGGTGTGCTAATATCTGGGTTATCTTTTTTAACATGGTTTGTTTTCGGATGACATACCTGTAGAAGGATGTTCTGCTACTGCTGTTTTTTATTTTATTTTTTTATCTCCGATTGAAATGATTTATCAAAAACCTACCAGCCTTCCTGGGAGGGGATGGGTAGAGAGGGAGTGGGGGAAGAGAGGGGGACTTGTCTGAGTATCATTTCCCCCTGTGTGCTTAAATACACTAATTTTGGGGGTACCATGGTTCTGGGGCAAGAGTTCCCCTCTTAGCATTTCAGCACCCTGGCAGGCTTAAAGACACAATTCAGTGCCTCTTGTCTTCCGACTCAGTGTTTCAGTTCTGAGAACTACTAGCAAATGTGGGTGGACAGACAGACCCATGTGAGAGTGTCAGTAAGGGACAAGTAACCCTCTTACTGGTACATTAGGCAATGCGCTTTTGTCCTCGCATCCCTCGACTCTTGTAACAAACTGGCCGGGGTTGTCCTAAAAAATCAACTTAGTTGCCATCCTGAAGACCGTGAGCAAGCCACCATACGAAGGCCAAGGTTTCCTTTGTTTGCAGTCCATTATTCAGCATTTCACAAAATAAGGGAGAGGGGCCCCTTACCTCCAAAGGAGTAGGGCACCAAAAGACCGTAGTCAAAACTAAAATCTCCTTTGGGCGATTCAGTACATTAACAAACTCACACTCTTACAACAGACATTGTCAAGAGACCCATACCACAACCATCAGAGGCCAAGTGTCTATATTTGTAAAATTATTTATTTCAATTCTTTAAAAAGTTTTTTTTAAAAACATTATCATGTACAGAGAAATAGCTAGAAAGATAGTTAGAAAGATAGTTTCTAATCAAAAAAAGAGGCTTAATACATTAGACCCAGATCACTTGTTTGATATATATTTCATATATGTCATATCTTAGCAGCAATCAAACCAAATGTCTACACAATCTCTAGTATGCCTCTCCAAATTTGCGTCGACGCGTTTCGGTGGATAATGTTGCATAGAACACCACCTTCCTCAGGACAGGAATAAATGTCTCCCAAATAAGAATGTAGCTCTATACATATACACAATAAAGAAAAATACAATAAAAAATAGATTAAAATTACATTCAAAATTACATATAATCACAAAGTAAATCTATACACATATACATATTTATACAGCAGTTAGCCAATGATGGATGTGTAAAAAAGCAAATTCTGGTGAATTCGGATACGGCAATCAACTCAAACACTCAATTCAATTCAATTCAGCTTTATTCGGTGTAAACAATATCACCATAAAAGCATTCTATTAGGAGGGAACGATTATAGTTAGTTTTTAAAATCTCAAAATATACAATCAAAAGATAGGATCAATATTTCATTGTCATGCAAAATATCATGCTACAGTACAATTTTATGTGCAAAAGTAATGCAATATATACAATCAAGAAGGTACAATCTGCAATTCATAAATATTCAAATACATAAAGTGCAAAGTGTTCAAATATAGAAAATGATTCTAACTCCATATCTTACACACAATGGAGAACAAGCATGAAGACTTATGCCATACGAATGTTTAAAGTGCGTAGTGCTATTAAATATACCTTGACTATGTTCAGACTAAATTGGCTTAAAACAAGGTAGCCTTTATCATATAGATATAAAAAATGCATAGTGCTGATATATATACCTCAACTACGTGCCAGCTTCTGATTGTTCATATGACAATGCGTCCAGAAATGCATAGGACTTTCTTCTCCTTATTGCCAATTGTATATACAGAATAACTGCATTCGTGATTTTCTGATTTTCCAAACTACATACAGAATTAAAAGCGTGTTTATAATAAAAAGCCTCTTGGATAAAAACAAAGGTTTTAAAATGGATTTCCGAATATCCATATAAAAACTACAAAAAGTAAAAATGCAACGTAGATTGGGTGGACTTTCCGTCACACGGGCAGTTTGGAAGTTTGTGGCACCACTTTTCTAATTTAGGGAATGCTGTTAAATAATGGAGGGTGCCAAACCTAAGCCTTGTTAAATAGAATCTATGTTGTGTGTTCCGCACCTGTATAAGATAAGGTTGAGTGCACCTTACAGAGGGAATTTCATGGTAGGAGTTAACACTATGTTTTTGTCTAGCTTCAGCCTCCCTAGCTCCTTCCGTAACTTTCATAAAAATTGTCTTCAGATCTCTTTGACTGTAATCTACGATCGCTGCAGGGTTCTTTCCATCAATGTACACCCTACAGCGTGCCAGGAGGGTATATATATACTCAAGCCAGGGAATTTTGCTTCTGTGATCGAGAGATAGACAGTCTAAGATAAGGTCCTTCGTGAATTTAGTCTCTTCTTTAGCCCATATTCCTTGCCAAAGAGTGAGACCGGCCATATTTATGAAGTCTGTTAAAAATGGTACAGATAATTCTTTGTGTGTTATATAGTTCGCAGTCGAACTAGGGACCGCCAGCAATCTTTTAAGAATTTATTTTCATGAATTTGTAACGGGGTGATATTGGCTCTCCCCCATAATGCGTCTCCCAAATAAGAATGTAGCTCTATACATATACACAATAAAGAAAAATACAATAAAAAATTGATTAAAATTACATTCGAAATTACATATAATCACAAAGTAAATCTATACACATATACATATTTATACAGCAGTTAGCCAATGATGGATGTGCAAAAAAGCAAATTCTGGTGAATTCGGATACGGCAATCAACTCAAACACTCATTCAACGCTCAATAAAAGAAACCATATAAATATCCCTCATGGGGTGATAAGTATAGACAGAAAAAAACGTCTTATCGGGGCACTGGTCTAAAAAAAATATACAAAACCCTTAGTCCCCCATATTCATAGGCTACCAAATCGCTCTATGTAAAGTACACTAGATGAATGGGTCTATGTAGTATTTCTATAAATACCTGTATTAAAATCTGCACCCAATTTTCACTGCAATCAGATTAGATCCTAGAAAATATGGGGATAGATTGATCTCCCATCTCAGTTTCAATCTTGGATATCAAGTGTTCTAAGAAATAAAAATAATAAAATTTCAGGAAAACCAACTCAACCGTATATCAGATTTTTCATTAAGATAAAACTCCTCCTTACCTATCAGCTGTATATTAGGGACTCCTCAAAAACGATCTATACCACTGTAAATATATGGAGGAGTTACTCCTTTCAGCCCTCTATGAAGGAAGACAAAAACAGGAGAAAGGTTCTGTGTGGGTATCTAAACCCCCTTTTGTCGTTTAAACACTGCATCCTACCCCATACTGCTTTTTCGAAAAATATATATTACCTTTTTATGTGGGTTATAACTACAAGCACTTCAAGTCCAGGTGCTCAATAAAAGACCAGGCAAGCCTTTCACAGTTGGTAGTGTGTCCCAGAAAACACGTATCCCATAATGTTAATCTGGAACCTATAATACATAAAATCACAAGTATAAATGTGGTCCGTGCTTGACACAATTCTCTCTCTTTATTTTTATTAAAAAAAGCTAATTGCATCTAACCACCATAACTATAATCTACGTAACATCCAGTCTAGACTATGCAATAACCCATCATGATAGAACTTCAGTCAACCTAAAACTAGAAATTCTAAGCGTTCATGATAGTCCCTTTTCCATGTCCACTATATACAATCATCCCTTCGCATTAAGAGGAATCAATTATCAGGCCCTATTATCTTGTATAACCTTCACGTGAAAATGAAGACCAACGCTTCCATGTTACTGAATTAAAAACGGGGCGTTCGCTTCTACCCGTATTAGTGTCGAGACCCCCACTGCTACACATTAATGCAGGCCGAAAAAACACAGCTAAACGCCTCCATATTCATAAATTAGAACAATTACAATCATTTTCACCCACGTAGCGTTCTGTTTCTCCCCATATGAGTATGAAAAGTCCCCCACTGCCACAATATATTACTGGCAGAGAGATACAGGTAAACACCTCCATATTCGTAATTAAACCAGTGCAGTCAATGTCACCCACGTTCGAGGGAAAAGCCCCATAGTTCCCGAAATTACTCCAAAACCGTGATATAATTCTACAAAGTCTCAACCGGGCTAGAGTCTCACCTTGTTCAAATACGAAACGACCAAAACGGGGTCTGCACGCCTCCGTTACAAAGATAGGTTCCATGCTTGTTCGAGCCCGATTTTTAAGCTCAAATGAAAGCGACCATGTGACATATGAAGAACCTATCAGAGACAAGCTTGGCGTGTCTAATAACATCAAACCAAAAATGCTCCGGAATCCCTGACACAACGGCGGCCATCACACTCTCCCTAGATTCTATATTAAATCAAACAATCCAGAACTCAATAAAGGATTATTTAAGAAATTCCAATGAAGAAACTCAATCCTCCTTTGTTTAAAACTAGCTCGTAAAAGCTTATGAACATAGTTCACATATTTATTTATTTTTAGCTAAAAGAAATCCTAAGCAATTCATTCCCTCATTTTCCTTTTTAAAGGCGGCGGCCATCTTAGCCATAGCTCTTGTACTTAACCCGCTAATAATCCTCGAACAGAGATCGTCAGATCCCCTCTTGCTTTATTGTATTACTGATTCACCTGTGCTAACCACGCATGTATCTATACATCAAACCTCATTTAACAAAAAGAAGAATCCTCTTTAGATTTCTTACAGGACAACAATAACGATCTCAAAATCCTGAAAACCCGTAACTTATTCCCTCAAAACTCAAAATATCAACCCCAATATCAGAGGGCAAATACAAATGCCCAGAGAACCATGGACACAGCTCCTCACCACACTAGTGGCCAACAAGAAGACGATCCCATTCCTCCTTAGAATTAAGACCATTACGGACAGTATTGAATTGTGAAATAAACCACTGTTCTCTAGCTCTTCGTTTAAGTTCCATACTACCTCCACGGGCATTCATCCAGATTTTTTCTAAAATGAACCATTCTATATCTGAATCATTATGTCCCATTTCTAAAAAATGGGAAACTAAGGGGGCATTGATTTTTTTCGTTCTAATAGCCGAACGATGTTCCTGTAATCTCGTACGAAGTTCCCTACCAGTTTCCCCTATATAAGCCTTCCTACATGGACATCGCAAAAAGTATACAATATGTTTGCTTCTACAATTGTTTAAAGTCTTTAGGTGAATATGATAGCCATTATGTTCCAGGCTTTTTGACTCAAAACACAGGGCACATACATTGCATGAACCACATTTCACATTACCAACTGCTGGATTACCACCTAGTGTGCTCTGTCTACTACCCTGTACGTCCCTATATGTATGTACCAAGTCATTCTTTAAGTTCTTGTTTCTTTTAAATGCAAAGATAGGTTTCTCGAGTTTACTCCCTTCTTCATTGTTAACAATGTGCCAGTTACTGTTAATCACATTCTTTATTCGATTGCTAATATCTGAGTAATTACTAACAAACACAATCTTATCCATATCCTTCTTTTTTTGTACAGTCTTGGTAATCATTGACTCTCTATTAAAAAATCTTGCTCGTTTACATGAATGAGAAATGAGTTTCTTAGGGTAGCCCCTATCCCTAAACTTCCTCTTCAAAATCTCTGCATGCTTGTAAAAATCTTTAATATCAGAACAATTTCTTCGCAAGCGAAGAAATTGGCTTAAGGGGATGTTGTCCCTCTGGGATTTAGGATGAAAGCTAGAGTAATGTAAGAGGGTATTTTTGTCCATGGGTTTTGTATAGAGCTCAACTGCTAAGGATCCATTCTCCACCTTAATAGTAATATCCAGAAAATCAACTTTTGACCGACTATAGTGGGACGTAAATTTCAAATTTGGGTCTCCCATATTGAGCCAAGACAAAAACTCCTCTAACTGCTCTACTTCACCATCCCAAATAAAGAAAATATCGTCAATATAACGATACCATTCAGTAACATTCTCATAAAATGGTGCCAGTTCATTATGGATATGTCTCCTCTCAAATTCTCCATCATACAGACACGCTAAACTTGGGGCACAGGTAGCCCCCATGCTGGTCCCCTTCTTCTGTTTATAGAGTTGCTCTTTGAATAAAAAAAATTATTCATTAAAACCATCCTAGCACATTCAACAATAAAATCCTTATTCACTCCATCTAAGTCTACCACATTAATAGCTCTACGCACAACCTCAACTGTGGCTTCTTGCGGAATATTCGTGTAGAGAGACTCAATGTCCAGAGTAACCAGGCACTGAGTCTCTCCACAGAATTCCTTACCCTCCAACAGGGAGATATGTGATGAGTCCCTGACATAAGATCTCAAACTACTTACCAATGGGCGTAAAAAATGGTCCACATACTTGCTCAATGGTTCGGTGAGGGAATTAATGCTACTGACTATAGGTCTCATTGGGGGATTTTCACAGCACTTATGTATTTTAGGCAGGCCATATAAGGCCGGAATCCTTGGTTCCGTATTATTTAAAAATTTAAATTCATCCTCACATATCCAATTACTCTCTTTGGCCTCCTTAATAAGCCTATGACAATCCCTAGTGAGAGTTGCCAATTGGCCTCTAGAGATAGATTCATAATGCTCCCTCACATTCAACAGCTCTAGCATTCTACTATCATAGTCTCTTGTGTTAAAAACCACAACACCATCCCCTTTATCAGCAGGCTTAATCGTTAAATTCAGATCTTCTTTCAATAACTTTATCGCTAATCTTTCTTCTTTACTTATATTCTGTGTCTTTGGACCATGACTTTCAGATAAAATTTGTTGAACACCACTTTCTACAGCTCTCTCAAAAACCTCAAGATTCTTCCCAACCATAGCCAAGGTTGGAGTGAAATTAGACTTTGGCTTAAGGCCAGACTTATTATTATTCTCTCTAGGGGCACGTTCTTCAAAAAACCTTTTAAGTCTAACTTTCCTAAAAAAGGACCGAAGGTCCTTTTCAATTTGATACTTATTAACTCCTGTGGATGGAATAAAACTAAAACCTTTACTCAAGACATTGAGTTCAGTCATTGTAAGTTCTCTATCTGACAAATTAATTACTGGTGCTCCATCTGGCACCAGTAACGTTGGTTCCTCGTCCTTATGTATTCCTGTTGTAGAGGTGGAGGGCCCGAGTCATTTGACCTCTCCCCCGGTTTCCATTGTATCTCTGCCCTCGTCTTGGTCTCTGTTCTAAAAAAATCCCAAACTCCTTGACATTACCTCTACTACCTGCTTCTTCTCTGAGGGCAGTCTCATCCTCACTACTAGAACCTGATGTATCAGAGAAGGTTACTTGTTTCCTTCCACCTCTCCTGTATACTGGTCTATTATTGGGTCTATCCCAACTCTGCTCACTATGTTGTTGATAATAGTTTTCATTAAGATAAGGGTAAACCAACTCTGTACTAAACCTTTCTATATCTTTTTTGAGTTTGTTGGTTTTTTGTTTATAAGATAATCCCTATATCCATCAATATCTCTATTGATTTCCTCAAGTTTTCTTCTAGCGTCTTCCACTGCCATGTTATCCCTCAATTCAACTTCTAATTTGTCAATAGCTTCTTTCTCTATAACTATCAATTCATGAGCTGTCTCGATTATGAGCAGCATCCAGTCCCTACTACATCGGTTCGAGATCTGAGTCCATATCTCTAAAAATCTCTTATTCTCAACAAAAAGACCTGGTTCATTACGGACCTGAAGTCCAACAGGGATTGTTCCAGACTTAACATACTCAATTAAAAAAAGTCTGCATGAGCTTCTGTACGAATCAGCTTCTTTTTCAGGTTAACCAATTTACCCCAATTTTCTTCTCTTCCAGTTATCACTGTGATTTTATTCCCATTTTTAACATTGATGATTTTATTCAATTGATCATCAGTAAAACCAAAGGTCTTGAAATGATCCATTGGTCTATGATACTACCACAATAACCCCGAAAACGGAGACTCTCCAGCCCGTAGACTGTACCAATATGTCACAAAATAAGGGAGAGGGGCCCCTTACCTCCAAAGGAGTAGGGCACCAAAAGACCGTAGTCAAAACTAAAATCTCCTTTGGGCGATTCAGTACATTAACAAACTCACACTCTTACAACACACATTGTCAAGAGACCCATACCACAACCATCAGAGGCCAAGTGTCTATATTTGTAAAATTATTTATTTCAATTCTTTAAAAGTTTTTTTTAAAAACATTATCATGTACATACAAAATTTATTAAAATCATCAAATAAAACAAAATCAAACCATATACAACAAGAACAAAGGTAAAAGGGAGAAATAGCTAGAAAGATAGTTAGAAAGATAGTTTCTAATCAAAAAAAGAGGCTTAATACATTAGACCCAGATCACTTGTTTGATATATATTTCATATATGTCATATCTTAGCAGCAATCAAACCAAATGTCTACACAATCTCTAGTACGCCTCTCCAAATTTGCGTCGACGCGTTTCAGTGGATAATGTTGCATAGAACACCACCTTCTTCAGGACAGGAATAAATGTCTCCCAAATAAGAATGTAGCTCTATACATATACACAATAAAGAAAAATACAATAAAAAATAGATTAAAATTACATTCGAAATTACATATAATCACAAAGTAAATCTATACACATATACATATTTATACAGCAGTTAGCCAATGATGGATGTGCAAAAAGCAAATTCTGGTGAATTCGGATACGGCAATCAACTCAAACACTCATTCAACGCTCAATAAAAGAAACCATATAAATATCCCTCATGGGGTGATGAGTATAGACAGAAAAAACCGTCTTATCGGGCACTGGTCTAAAAAATATACAAAACCCTTAGTCCCCCATATTCATAGGCTACCAAATCGCTCTATGTAAAGTACACTAGATGAATGGGTCTATGTAGTATTTCTATAAATACCTGTATTAAAATCTGCACCCATTTTTCACTGCAATCAGATTAGATCCTAGAAAATATGGGGATAGATTGATCTCCCATCTCAGTTTCAATCTTGGATATCAAGTGTTCTAAGAAATAAAAAAAAAAATCAGGAAAACCAACTCAACAGTATATCAGATTTTTCATTAAGATAAAACTCCTCCTTACCTATCAGCTGTATATTAGGGACTCCTCAATAAACGATCTATACCACTGTAAATATATGGAGGGAGTTACTCCTTTCAGCCCTCTATGAAGGAAGACAAAAACAGGAGAAAGGTTCTGTGTGGGTATCTAAACCCCCTTTTTGTCGTTTAAACACTGGATCCTACCCCATACTGCTTTTTCGAAAAATATATATTACCTTTTTATGTGGGTTATAACTACAAGCACTTCAAGTCCAGGTGCTCAATAAAAAGACCAGGCAAGCCTTTCACAGTTGGTAGTGTGTCCCAGAAAACACGTATCCCATAATGTTAATCTGGAACCTATAATACATAAAATCACAAGTATAAATGTGGTCCGTGCTTGACACAATTCTCTCTCTTTATTTTTATTAAAAAAAGCTAATTGCATCTAACCACCATAACTATAATCTACGTAACATCCAGTCTAGACTATGCAATAACCCATCTTGATAGAACTTCACTCAACCTTAAACTAGAAATTCTAAGCGTTCATGATAGTCCTTTTTCCATGTCCACTATATACAATCATCCCTTCGCATTAAGAGGAATCAATTATCAGGCCCTATTATCTTGTATAACCTTCACGTGAAAATGAAGACCAACGCTTCCATGTTACTGAATTAAAAACGGGGCGTTCGCTTCTACCCGTATTAGTGTCGAGACCCCCACTGCTACACATTAATGCAGGCCGAAAAAACACAGATAAACGCCTCCATATTCATAAATTAGAACAATTACAATCATTTTCACCCACGTAGCGTTCGTTTCTCCCCATATGAGTATGAAAAGTCCCCCACTGCCACAATATATTACTGGCAGAGAGATACAGGTAAACACCTCCATATTCGTAATTAAACCAGTGCAGTCAATGTCACCCACGTTCGAGGGAAAAGCCCCATAGTTCCCGAAATTACTCCAAAACCGTGATATAATTCTACAAAGTCTCAACCGGGCTAGAGTCTCACCTTGTTCAAATACGAAACGACCAAAACGGGGTCTGCACGCTCCGTTACGAAGATAGGTTCCATGCTTGTTCGAGCCCGATTTTTAAGCTCAAATGAAAGCGACCATGTGACATATGAAGAACCTATCAGAGACAAGCTTGGCGTGTCTAATAACATCAAACCAAAAATGCTCCGGAATCCCTGACACAACGGCGGCCATCACACTCTCCCTAGATTCTATATTAAATCGAACAATCCAGAACTCAATAAAGGATTATTTAAGAAATTCCAATGAAGAAACTCAATCCTCCTTTGTTTAAAACTAGCTCGTAAAAGCTTATGAACATAGTTCACATATTTATTTATTTTTAGCTAAAAGAAATCCTAAGCAATTCATTCCCTCATTTTCCTTTTTAAAGGCGGCGGCCATCTTAGCGATAGCTCTTGTACTTAACCCGCTAATAATCCTCGAACAGAGATCGTCAGATCCCCTCTTGCTTTATTGTATTACTGATTCACCTGTGCTAACCACGCATGTATCTATACATCAAACCTCATTTAACAAAAAGAAGAATCCTCTTTAGATTTCTTACAGGACAACAGTAACGATCTCAACGATCTCATATGGGGAGAAACGAACGCTACGTGGGTGAAAATGATTGTAATTGTTCTAATTTATGAATATGGAGGCGTTTATCTGTGTTTTTTCGGCCTGCATTAATGTGTAGCAGTGGGGGTCTCGACACTAATACGGGTAGAAGCGAACGCCCCGTTTTTAATTCAGTAACATGGAAGCGTTGGTCTTCATTTTCACGTGAAGGTTATACAAGATAATAGGGCCTGATAATTGATTCCTCTTAATGCGAAGGGATGATTGTATATAGTGGACATGGAAAAAGGACTATCATGAACGCTTAGAATTTCTAGTTTAAGGTTGACTGAAGTTCTATCATGATGGGTTATTGCATAGTCTAGACTGGATGTTACGTAGATTATAGATATGGTGGTTAGATGCAATTAGCTTTTTTTAATAAAAATAAAGAGAGAATTGTGTCAAGCACGGACCACATTTATACTTGTGATTTTATGTATTATAGGTTCCAGATTAACATTATGGGATACGTGTTTTCTGGGACACACTACCAACTTTGAAAGGCTTGCCTGGTCTTTTTATTGAGGTAATATATATTTTTCGAAAAAGCAGTATGGGGTAGGATGCAGTGTTTAAACGACAAAAAGGGGGTTTAGATACCCACACAGAACCTTTCTCCTGTTTTTGTCTTCCTTCATAGAGGGCTGAAAGGAGTAACTCCCTCCATATATTTAGTGGTATAGATCGTTTTTTGAGGAGTCCCTAATATACAGCTGATAGGTAAGGAGGAGTTTTATCTTAATGAAAAATCTGATATACTGTTGAGTTGGTTTTCCTGAACATTTTTTTTTTATTTCTTAGAACACTTGATATCCAAGATTGAAACTGAGATGGGAGATCAATCTATCCCCATATTTTCTAGGATCTAATCTGATTGCAGTGAAAATTGGGTGCAGATTTTAATACAGGTATTTATAGAAATACTACATAGACCCATTCATCTAGTGTACTTTACATAGAGCGATTTGGTAGCCTATGAATATGGGGGACTAAGGGTTTTGTATATTTTTTTTAGACCAGTGCCCCGATAAGACGGTCTTTTCTGTCTATACTTATCACCCCATGAGGGGTATTTATATGGTTTCTTTTATTGAGCGTTGAATGAGTGTTTGAGTTGATTGCCGTATCCGAATTTACCAGAATTTGCTTTTTTGCACATCCATCATTGGCTAACTGCTGTATAAATATGTATATGTGTATAGATTTACTTTGTGATTATATGTAATTTCGAATGTAATTTTAATCTATTTTTATTGTATTTTTCTTTATTGTGTATATGTATAGAGCTACATTCTTATTTGGGAGACATTTATTCCTGGCCTGAGGAAGGTGGTGTTCTATGCAACATTATCCACCGAAACGCGTCGACGCAAATTTGGAGAGGCGTACTAGAGATTGTGTAGACATTTGGTTTGATTGCTGCTAAGATATGACATATATGAAATATATATCAAACAAGTGATCTGGGTCTAATGTATTAAGCCTCTTTTTTTTATTAGAAACTATCTTTCTAACTATCTTTCTAGCTATTTCTCCCTTTTACCTTTGTTCTTGTTGTATATGGTTTGATTTTGTTTTATTTGATGATTTTAATAAATTTTGTATGTACATGATAATGTTTAAAAAAAAAAACTTTTTAAAGAATTGAAATAAATAATTTTACAAATATAGACACTTGGCCTCTGATGGTTGTGGTATGGGTCTCTTGACAATGTGTGTTGTAAGAGTGTGAGTTTGTTAATGTACTGAATCGCCCAAAGGAGATTTTAGTTTTGACTACATTATTCAGCATTGACAGCAAACCATTTCTCAGCAACCTCTGAATAATTTCAGACCACGACGGGCAAAACCTCAGAAAAGTACTTTTCCAAGCACAAATGCAGGCTTTGAGTAGTTTAGCAGACAAAAGCTGTTTTTTTGCATCCTATTTAAAGCCGACATGAATGACAGAGGGAGATTTGTTTTTAACCAACTGAAAAACGAAAATGGAGAAAAAAAAACATGCCCAATCTGCGACGGTGAAGACGAAAAGACCCATCAATTAAGAGCTGGAGAAGTAAAGCACCAAGTCTTGTCTGATAAGCTGGGGAAACAGGAACTGAGTGGGAAACTTTTGTGACACAGGTTTAAAAGTAGAGGCACTACGAGAGCTCCAGAACAATATTGTTTGAACTTAAATACTCTTTTCTGAGAAGCTCTCCAGTCTTACGGACAATTCCCAACCAGTGGGGTGAAACAGTGAGGAGAAAAGGCTTCATTTTTTCCTTTTAAATAAAAAATGGAAATAATAGTGCAACAAAGGTAAGAAAAACAATATCACTGCAGAACAATTTACACAAACTGAGCAAAATAAAAAAATATGAAACAGCAGTTGAACATTGCTGATCTAAAGCAAGGGTCTCCAACCTTTTCTGTAACAAGAGCTACTTTTGTTCAATGGAAATCTTCCCGAGCTAATATTGACATTGTTGTGGCCATCTTATGCAAAAGTATCAGTATTGATCACTTCAGTGCATCAGGCAGGGTTCCCAGCACTGATGGACAAAAAAAGCTATCAATTTGGAATTACTTTATATGGGTAGTATATAAGCCATAGCTGCAATGTCATAGGAACCATGGACATATAAGTGTCCTCAGTGGCGCATAATTTATCACTCACATAGCAGCTTTAAATATAACAGGACATGTGTATTGGTAAATTGCAAGTTCACTGTGAAGAGTATCTTGGCGTTGAAATAACATATGTTTATTTTTAACCAACTTGATGGTTGGAATGGTTGACTTGGAAATTCTACCATTGTCCTCCCAACAAAAGAGAAGTTCTGAAAATACACGCATTCATGTCTTCAATCCACGCTTTTCATTTTGGTGTAAACGTATTAATTCAACAAAGCAGCAGTCTAATTTAGTACACCAGCCTGGACACAGAGGAGCTAATTACAAGTAGATGGAGACCAGTAGCTCACAAGCTACTGTGAAAAATGTTGAAATGGAGCTTTTGCGGGGCATTCGTACACAAAGGAAGACAGAGTAAGGACACCTGGCAGAATATGCACCATTCAAAGCAGAGTGCCAAAGGGACAAACAGTTACCTGCTAATTCTGCAATGTCTACAAAACTACATTTTGCAGTTTTACCATCGCCTTTAGACCCTAGAGGGTGAGTAGTCGCGCTTAACAAATACTGATTGATCACAATATTTGGCAATCCAATCCGGCAAAGTCAAGGTTTTCACAACTAGTCTTTTGTTTATGTGTTTTTATGGTTATGGAAACACCTAGCCTTAGTGCGTTATGTACTATAAGAGGCAGTGTTGGAGGAGTGGCTAGCGAGGCCAAGATGGCGGATGCACTCTAGATAGGCTCCGCTCACCTTCCCCAATATCCGGCAACAATCTAGGCCAAATTTCACCATCCGCTCCCCCAGACACATCCCGTCTGCCTCCTGAAGTGGTCCCCTGCTGTCGGCTCCCACTCTCGGGCAGATTGTCCTCCTGCAGCCCGGGCTATGGCAGAGGACGCGTCGAGGCAGATGCCCGCGTGGAGGCTGATGGAGGGGGCAGCCGCAATTACCTTCATCACTAATACAGCAGCATGCTCTCAGACACACTTGACTGCTCCCTCTCAGGTGTGACTGGTCCGCGAGGGCCTTTACTTTGGCGGCTGCAGATGCCTGGTGCTGTCGACAGTGCGAACCACTTGGGCGCATTGGGCTGCACCGTGGGGCTGAGGCTGCCCCCTCTGGCAAGACTGCTGCCTGCTCCGGAGGTCGCCGCTGGTGGACCTGCCTTGGATCGCAGCGATTGCCCCACACAGATGAACCACAGCCCTGCAGGGCCGTTGCTTTCCCTTCCCCCCTCCTGACTGTGTGAACTCTGGTGAGCTCGGTGGCCATATCGGGCCGATGCCCATCTGCAGGGCGTGGGGCGTACAGATGCAGTATGTTGGGGTCCCTGCTCCCGGCGTTGGGCCGGCTGCCCCAGTCTCTGCTGCCAGCACATGTGCAGTCCTCTGCGGTGCCCGATCGGCAGGTGCTGTGACAGCAGGTTAGGGCACGGGGTCTGGTCGGACCTAGGCCCCCACCGCTGGTGCCTGTGCGGCATTGTTGACGGGGCAGTGACTAGGTGGGGGCACAAAGTTCGGATCGGACCCACACTGCACCTGGCCCCATGAGTGATCATGGGCCAGATCGGGCCTGATATCCACTGCTGCCCACACTTCAAATGGGGCCTTGTGCAGCCCTCCTACGACTCAAGCCCACACCTGCTAACTGGGTCTTGTGTAGATGCCGCGCTGCAGGCCCACGCTGATATAGAGTAGATTTGGCTGCACTAAGCCAGGGATCATCTGAGCTCCAATCTGGGTTTGGCGGCTGGTCGGAGACCTGATCTGTTCTGAACTGTCTCCTGGAGGGGAGAAGAGGGGCTTCATCGTGACACAGTGGGCCTTGTCTTGCTCCACTGCCTCATTATGTTGCAATATTATCTTCCCATTGGTCTACACCTATGCAATTTCCTGGAATATCATGCTCACTTACACTCTTTTCTCTGCCTGTGCTACCATTGTGAGCAGCGTCCCCTGACCACTACTACCTACTCACACTATTAGTGTTGGTCAGGTCGCCTCTGAATAGTGGAGGTCAACAAGGCGATCCTGAAGCGTTAAATCTGGCTCCTGGGTCTGTGATAAAGCTGGCCTGGTGGTGCACTATACATTCCCCTGAGTTGAGCGCAATTGACTACTGACCTCTGCGGACCGGACTTCCTACCCTTCTCTGCTCCTGTACTTGTTACCGCCCCACGACCAGTGTGTCGGTGTCCTGCTGCACCGCGTTCCGCTACTCTCACCTGCCTTCGCTCCCCCCTTACATCTACTGGCCAAGGCAGGGCTGCACCACACTCCTAAGGCGGCTAACTGCAGGAGACCCTCATGTCAGGCCAACCTTTTAAGTACACTCATTTGTAATGGGATGCTTGCGCTCAGCCACCCAGAGAACTCTTTTACGCTCATCATCGGCCTCTGCCATGCCTGCTAAAAGCACCCCCCTCCTGGAGCCCCAGGACCACTCTGCATCATTGGGGGACAAGCTCTACAGTGTCCTGGCGGCAACAGAACACTCTAGGACATCTCAGGAGGCTAAAATTGACAATGTAGCTACAGATCTCATGCTGTTGCATGCGGACCATCGAAACCTTACTGACAGGGTCACCTGGGTGGAACAGATACTCACGGAACTGCAGCCGAAATATCAATGTTTGGACTCCTCATTGCAGATAATACTGGAGCGTATTGATGTCCTGGAGCGGAGGGCTGAGGATGCAGAGGAGAGATCCAGAAGGAACAATATCTGCATCGTTCGCCTTCCGGAGGAGGCAGAGGGACGGGATGCAGTGCAATACATGGAACAGTGGCTGCAGGACCTACTCCCCCAAAACAAGCTCTCGCAATATTTCTCTATCGAAAGAGCGCACCGCCTCCCCACACGGAGACCTCCTCCTAGTTCGGGTCCCCATCCAATTGGGGCTCAAGTTACTGCACTTTCGTGATAGACTCCATACTGTGTGAAACCAAAAAACTGGCTGAGATCCAAGTGGATAATGCACCCGTCATGTTTTTTCCCCCCAACTATACCATCACGGTTCAACTGTAGCACAGCTTCTTCCTGGCGGTGAAGCGGCATCTCCGCGAATTGGACTTGGAGTATGCGCTCCTCTTCCCGGGGCGCCTTCGGGTGGCTGCAGATGGATCTACACACTTCTTCAATTCTCCAGACAATGCTTGGTGCTGGTTGGAGACCCATGCCCCACAAGTGACCCAGGGGTCCCGGTCCACTGCTTGAGCAGGGCGTGGGCGGGCGACAGGCGTCGTCGCTCTGGGTCGCGGCGGTCCCTGACTTCTGGGGCCGCCCCTGACCTGGAGCAGATCATTGCAGAACGCTGCTGGGCGCTTCAGCATGCTGCGGCTCTTGCTGAGGCAACTCAAAATTCGAGCCTTGGCGAGGACTCGCACCACTCTTCAAGCGATGAAAGTTCTGTTGCCACTTGACCCTCCCGTGTGGACTTCGGGGGTCCCCCAGACGTTACTCTGCAGACATCTGCTGACATTATTTGATCCATTCGCTACCCACTTGATCTCACCACACTTTAAATGTTGTAATGATCAGATTGTGCATGCCTAACCTTGCTTTTTACAGGTGTTTCTCGGGCTGGATCGCGGCGCTTCTTTGAGGTGACTCGCTCTGCTGCATCAAATCTACGGCTGGGTTTGGTTCTGATGACTTTTAATGTTACCGCCTAAACTACTGTATTGGCACTCCCTTTGTTTGTAATCTGGGGATTGACAGCCTCTTAAGGGTTTACTCTTTGCTTCCCCCCCTCGTACAGGGATATTGTTTGTTCCCTAAATGTTACACGCTGACTGGTTTGGGTGGGCACTCGGTTGGTGTACTGCTCCTATGGTATCCATTGTTCTCCATGTTATTATGGTCTCTCTTTTTGGTTGCAATGAGATGCGTGGCTTATCTGCTCCCGCTACCAACAAAAGAATGCCCTCGCGTACATGGGTAATGTTACTGATATTATTGTTGTCCTGTCACTACCTTGACCGTCCATGACAACAGGACGCCCATTAAAATACTAATGTGGAATGTTCACCTGTATTCACAACCCTGCACGCCGCTATGCCATCTACTCTTACCTTACACGCCACTCTGTCCAAATCACTCTGCTCCAAGAGTCCCATCTAACTCACCTAGAAGCAAATTATAGCGGCGCTGGCGTGGGCAATTTTACACCACTGACTTCTCCTCCTATGCTCGTGGCACACTACTCTGGGTCAACACGGGTGTCCCATTTGTGTCAAATGAGGTGGTCGCAGACCAGGAGGGCAGAAGACTGGAAGGCCGCTATATCTTACTGGGCAGTATATATGCGCCCAACACCGATCCGGGAGCATTCTTACATTCACTCTCTGGGGCTATATCACATTGGAATGGAATCCTGTGGCTACATGGGGGTGACTTCATTGGCGTACTTGACACTAACTTAGACCCGTCGTCACTAAAGAGAGTCACAGTTCCTGGGATGGAAGTAAGAAGAGAGGGAAGAAGAGTCGTTCCTATGGAGAGGTCGGTGAGACCTTTACTTGATGCCCTCACACACCCAGAAGGATGTCATGCTTCATTATGGGGCGGTGTTCCTCGTCAGGCCAGCGCTGCAATGCCCTACGGGTCCCCCGAAAGGGTCACCTTATCGGAGATCTTTTTAGAAATCTAGCCGTAAGGTGTGTGCGGGTCTGAGAGCAAAGGTATGTGAGGTGTAGATGTTAAAAGGTGACTAGACCCATCATTCTGCCCCCACTGCCCCATACAGCTGCCACCTCAAATGCCCAAGCACTATATAACTGGATGCAAAACTGGGGCCTCACTGACATTTGGCGAGAGCCTAACATGACTGCCAGAGTATTTCTATTCTGCTCCTCATTCCTTGCATGTAAGGATAGATAGGCTACTGGGCACACTAGGACTCAGCCCATGCGTTACTTCCATTGATTATCTGGGCCGCACCCACTCCGACCATAACCCCCATTACTTGCAGATTGTGAGGGAGTTGGGTACCCCTTCGATCCCCCGTGGCACCTCAGCACTGAAGGACCCACCTTTCCGTTCCTCTTTTGCCACAGCCTTTGAGGGATTCTTTGATCTCAACAACCATTCCACAGACGCACATGTTTAAGGTGACACTGCATGGACACTGTATGGGACTGCACTGGAATATACGCAGACATGTAGACACTGACGTATCGCGCACTGAGCACAATCTCTTCCTCCTGGAGGGTGCTGCTGTTGTTGACCCGACCGATACTTCCTAGCTGGCGGAGGCGCATGGCGAGCGTGCAGCTCTCTCGACAAGTCCGGCCCAGTTGCCCTATTGTGGCACTGCGCTCCACTGCTGGTGCACTGTTATACACCCAACGCGAATTCCATGCAGAACTGACAAGCCATTTGTCTTGCTCCGCCTTTCAGATAATACAGAATCTCCCACACAGTGGCTCAAACACGGCGAAGCAGGAGACATAAAACACAACAACACCTATAAAAGGGTTTTATTTTACAAAATGGAAAGACTCTTTTTAGAATAAGGCTTGGGGTTTATTTATGCAATGCTCTCTAACAGAAAGGCTTTCTCAGATGGCAAAATGAATCACATTCAAATACACAGATATTTATTTATATGCAAGCAATAATAACAGTTGGTAAATGCAACAGTTAAATGCATGAATAATACTAATGAATAAACAAGCAGCAAATAATATGAGATAAGACTCAAGCAAATATACTGGACGTCCTACAAGAGATATATACACTAGATACATCAAATTATTACTTTGGAAGTGCACTCTGACTCATATACACATCAAAAGGAAAACACCTCAAATGATCAAAGCCACTGGCCACACATCACAATGGCACTAGTCAGAAACAAGTCACCTCACCCGATCGTTCACTCGACATCCTTGCCAATTCTCGCTGGGGGGCCCGTTCACAGCTGGGCTTGGACTCTCGACCGGGACTCAGGTTCTGTTTGTCTTACCGCAGTACGTCTACTCTGTACGTGAGCTCTCAACTCAGCTGTCAACAAACCTCAGCTTTATAGTCTCAAAACACACACTAGAAGGTTCGAGAGTCTTCCTCCCCCACACAAGGAAACTTACTGGAACTGGCCAGCTTCCAGGCAAGCATTCCACAGCAGGAAGGAGTTCCCACGTTCCCTCTACATTCCCGCATGTTCCAGCCTTTATCTTGACGAAGCTCACGAAAGCCTTCCAGGGTACATTAAACAATCTCTCACAAAAACAATCCTTGAACATGATTAACCCAAACAACTTGCAAGCGTGTCTTTGCGCACAGAAAAAGCTCAAGCCAGGCAGAGTCAGAATTCAGGATGACATGAGGCCTTGTCAAAGCCAATAGTAAGAAATTAATAATTCTTCCCAGTGTACAACACAGTGCACATTTGTGCACCACTGCCTATAGCATCACATACTTCATCTCTCAATGTACAACACAGTGCACATTTGTGCACCACTGCTCGTAACACTGCACTTCGAGACCAAAAAGTACATTCCACACCTATCTCTCTCTCTCAGGCTTTCAAATGCACATCCCACACGTTCTGTTCTTGGCAAGGCTGTTCTACTCCGTGACAGCTCCCACTGAAAGACTGCAAGATTACAAGAAAGAAACGTTTAAGAGAAACAAGGCATATGCAGGACTTCGTACATTCAGGCAAGGATAAAATAACACACCAAAGTCAATTAAAATAATGGTAGTCGAAGGTCATCACGTGGTGTCAGACCACAAGAGAGCCTCTAGCACTACACCATTATACATCCCTTTATCAGTCAATGACCGCGGCTGCTTCGGAAGACATTCTCTCATTTCTGACTGCTGTGCACCTGCCCAGTATCACCCAAGAACAGATGGTAGAATTAGAGGACCCCATTATGCCCTTTGAAATTTCGAGAGGAGATACGAGCGTTGGAGAAAGGCAGGACCTCGGGTCCTGACAGATTGCCTGCTGAAATTTAAAAAGCCTATTCCACGCAGCTGGTGCTCCGATTGCAATCACCATATGAGGAGGCTCTAGAAACCTCCTACATACCAGTCTCTCTTTGGGAAGCATACCTCATTTCCTTGCCAAAGCTAGGTAAAGACCCTGAGGCCCTGGGCTCGTACAGGTCGTTAGCATTCCTAAACACAGACTATAAAATATTGGCAAAAATCCTGGCAGACCGTTTAGGGCCGCTGGTTCAGTGGTTGGTACACCCGGACCAGAACAGGTTTATTCCGGCCCACGCACCCTCGCTTAACTTGCGGCGGTTTTTCCGTATTATGCGCTATGCCCCATTACATGCCTTTCAGCAGGCTGCTTGGGTCTCGATTTGGAAAGGGCCTTTAATTCTTTGAAATGGCCCTTCTTGGTCGCAGTACTACCCCAGTATAGCTTTGGAGACAGATTCCTGAGGTAAGTCTGCTTACTGTATATGCAGCCATCGGCCAGAGTCAAGACAGGCTCCCTAATCTCAATCTGCAGCTCTCTCTGGCCTGAGAGTCAGTTGGGCTAAATCCTGGCTCTTCTCATTATCCCCGACCACTCCTAACCCGGACATCAACTTGCTTGCAATCCCTCTTACTGGACAGCCGCATACATTCAGATACTTGGGAATCCAAGTCTATCATTCACCTACAGATTTGTTTGACAGAAACCAGACACATGCGGTCACTTCGCTGCGCACTCAGATGACCTTCTGTAAGACATTACCTCTGTCGGTGGCAGGCAGAGTAGCTCTACTACAGATGGTCGTACTCCCTCGTCTTCTGTAATATTTCATTAACCTACACCTGTACATCCGCGCCTCCTTTTTCTGCTCCTTTGAAGGTGTGATCAGGAATTTCATATGGAACACCTCCGGAAACCGGGTGGCGCTCATCAAGCTTTATCAGCCAACAGACTGCGGGGGTGGGGGGGTTAGCAGTGCCTAACTTTGAGCAACACTATTTGGCGTCCCAGCTCCAATGGGTGTCACGATGGCTTGCCAATTCACATTTAATTGACACCGCCACACTACAACCGGCCTGGAGCCTAAATGATATCTGCCAACTATTTCACCCCTGTGCCCATCCATTACCGCCCAAACCTGCGCTTCTGCTGGTTGTACATCGCTGTTTCAGACGCAGCCTTTACCTCACAAAGCAGTCGGTCCCTTATGCGCCAGTTCTGCCGCTACTGGGAACACTGCATGGCCTACACATTACCACCACAGCGGAAATGTCTGCCTGGACTGCTGCGGGAATTCAATCGGTGAGAGATCTCTATAGAGACGGTACGCTCCTGCCTTATGAGTCACTGGTGGAAGAAGATGGTCTTCCCTCTGGACAATTCCTCGATAGGAGCACTGGGGCGCAGATGGAGTGCCTTAGGGGTTCTCTGCTTGCAGTTCCGTTATTGCTGACCTCATTTCTGCTAAATTGCTAGTTTGCACAGACCACAGACCTCATACTTGCACTTTAAAATTTTAAACGGATGTTTTTACATATTTTATCATTGCTCCTTGTGGCTTTGCATTGAAGCTGCTTGTTGGTGCTGCTCACTTCCTGGTTACCCGTGGTGCCATCGAGAGCCGCCATTTTTGGCAGTTCGCGCTCTAGTTTTTCTGACACACGGGGATATTTAAATGCGCGCTGCGCAGAGGCGAGCGCCTTAGGGATTCTCTGCTTGCCGTTCCGTTATTGCTGACCTCATTTCTGCTAAATTGCTAGTTTGCACAGACCACAGACCTCATACTTGCACTTTAAAATTTTAAACGGATGTTTTTACATATTTTATCATTGCTCCTTATCGCTTTGCATTGAAGCTGCTTGTTGGTGCTGCTCACTTCCTGGTTACCCATGGTGCCATCGAGAGCCGCCATTTTTGGCAGTTCGCTCTCTAGTTTTTCTGGCACACAAGGATATTTAAATGCGCGCTGCGCGGAGGCGAGCGCCTTAGGGGTTCTCTGCTTGCCGTTCCGTTATTGCTGACCTCATTTCTGCTAAATTGCTAGTTTGCACAGACCTCATACTTGCACGTTAAAATTTTAAACGGATGTTTTTACATATTTTATCATTGCTCCTTATCGCTTTGCATTGAAGCTGCTTGTTGGTGCTGCTCACTTCCTGGTCACCCGTGGTGCCATCGAAAGCCACCATTTTTGGCAGTTCACTCTCTAGTTTTTCTGGCACACAGGGATATTTAAATGTGCGCTGCGTGGACGCGCCGCTGGCGCGCCTAAGGCAAGCACGTCTGCGCCCGTCAGTGTCCCGGAAGCGGCCAGCACCAGCCATGCTGCCCGCAAGCCTCTAGGAGCTGGGCACAGACGGAGTTACACTGTGGCTGCCCTACGGGACTTGATCTTACTACTATGCCATTTTGGTAACTGGGATGCGTCTGAGGGGACAAAAGACGCTTGTCCATCCTGCGGGTTTAAGTTGTGCTTGGGGCTTGTTACCTTGGATAAAACTTGTACTCCCCCCTGGTCAGCCGATTAGGGCCCCCCCTATTCTGGCAGCCATGATTAATGCTCGTTCCCTTAGGAAACATCATTCAGATGTTTTCGACCTTCTAGAGGACAGCTCTCTTGATCTGCTGTTCTTGACTGAAGCCTGGCTCGACTCTACATCAGATCCGATTGTCACTCTTGCCACGCCTGTGGGTTATAAGATCTCTAGAGCCGACCGCCCGGAGGGGAGAGGGGGCGGTGTGGCTATCATTTATAAGAACAAGTGGGACCTTCGCAGGGGGGATGTCACTTGGTGGGGAGGGTGTGAGGCTCTTGACTTCAGCATCCGCTTTTCAGCACATTTTACCCTGGGAGGCTCTTTGATTTATAGGCCCCCTGGCCCGGTGGGATCTTTTCTTCAGGCTTGTGGAGATGCTGTAATTCCCAGGGCGGTGAGATTTTCCCACTATATGATCCTCGGTGATCTTAATATCCATCTTGATCAAGCGGATACTAAGGACGCGCGCGACCTGTTGGACATCTTACACTTGGCTCAACTTGAACAGCAGGTCAGCCTTCCCACACATCAGGCCGGCCATATACTTGACCCTATTTGTACCAACTTCCCCATTCTACTAAGGGATCCTTGCCCGGTCTCATGGTCGGATCATTTTATAACCTACTTTTCGTGGGAAGTGTCCAATGCTGAGCCTTTAGCGCGCTCATGCTGCAAACCAGCCTTTGGTAAAATTGACCCACTTGAATTCAATCAGGCCTTGGAAACCTCCAGGCCTATTTTGGCAGGGGAGCTTGAGGAGTGTTTGGCTGGATTCACTAGTTGGGTCTCTAAGGCAGTGGCCATGGTGGTCCCACAACGCCCCGCCAGGCTGGCTAGGGAATCCCCTTCCAAACCTTGGTTTAACTCGGCCCTTAAAGCATTGAAGCATGAAAGTAAGACCCTTGAGCGGGCTTGGCGCAGGAGTGGATATTGCCCGGCAGCTAAGCGGAAGCTCAGAGATAAGCAAAAAATATACTATGAAGCCATAACGTTGGCTAAAGGGCAATTTTATTCAGCCCGTATTGATTCGGCCAGAAACAACTCTAAAGAAATTTTTGCTATCGTTCAGAGCTTTACGTCCCTTTTGGCCCAAGCTAGTGTGTCTCCATCTTCAGCTACATGGTGTAACACTCTTTCCTGCTTCTTTAGGGATAAGATCCGGACTATTCAGGCGGCTTTTCCATCCGGTGACAACAGAACTGGGGCATTTTCGGTGTTTCAATCTGTTGATCCTGCCCATTCTTTGTCTGTATTTAGGCCAGTCGATTTACCGGAATCCCTTAGAATCCTCAAGGGTCTAAAGTCTGGTTCGCCCTCGGACCCCTGTCCTGCCAGGTTACTGGCAGCAGCGGCAGAGTTTACGAACACAGAAGTGAATAGTATTATTAACATGTCTCTTCAGAAAGCTGTTGTACCACAGGTCTGGAAGCAGGCTAAGATCTTGCCACTTCTAAAAAAGCCGTCATTGGACCCCCTTAGCCCAGGGAATTACCGGCCTATCTCCCTCCTACCTGCGCTGGCTAAGGTGTGTGAGAAGGTGGTAAACAAACAGCTTACGAAATTTGTGGAAAGGGAGGCGCTTCTGCATCCAGCCCAATCAGGGTTTCGGGCTTCTCACAGCACAGAATCAGTCCTGGTTGAGGTGTCGGAGGCCATCCGTGAGTGTTTGGATGCCGGCGGGAGAGCAGCATTAATTTTGCTGGACCTCTCGGCGGCGTTCGACATGGTTCCGCATTCACTTCTCCTAGCACGACTGGCCGGGATTGGTGTGTCAGGTGCTGTTGGGGCGGAGGGGTTGGGGGCCAAGGTGATGGCCTATGCTGACGACACCAAGCTGCTTTTTACCTGGAATAAAAATGTGGACTTTGTTCTATTGGTCCAACATTGTCTATCTTCTATTTTTAAATGGTTGGCGGATGCACAGCTCAAGTACAATGAAGAGAAGTCCGAGATTCTTCTATTTGGGAATTTCCTTCTAACTACCGAGAGCAGCTCTGGCCTCCTGAGTTCCCCTTGCCCACCTCCACAGGGAAGCCTGTTAAAAATCTGGGGGTGTGGTTTGATGAGAGTCTCTCCTTTTTGACACACATTGAGAAGTTGGCTGGTTGTTGTTTCGGCCTTCTCAAAACCCTTAGAATTTTTTTTCTCCTCCTACCCCAGGCGGCGAGGGAAACGGCTACTTGTGCACTGATTTTGTCGCGGCTGGACTATGCCAATGCCCTCTATGTTGGTATTCCGGGCTACCTGCTGAAGAAGCTCCAGGTGGTTCAAAATACGGCAGCCAGACTTTTATTGGGCATCTCGGCTAGGAACAGCGTTCACCATCAGTTGCGATCACTTCATTGGCTCCCCGTGATGGATAGAGTTAAATTTAAATCATTGGTTCTGGCCCATCGTGCTCTTCATGGTTGTGGTCCTCTATATTTGCAGAAACGTTTTTCCTTTTACGCTCCTTCGCGACCCCTGCGGTCTATGTCCCTGCACTTTGCCCAGGTTCCTCGCTTTAAGTATCAGAGGTTAGGTGGCAGCTCCTTTGTTTTGAAGGCTGCTGCTGCTTGGAATGCCCTTCCTCTTGCCCTGCGTAATATTCAGGATCCAGTGGCTTTCAAGAGGAAACTGAAAACACATTTCTTTGCTTAAAGTTCATTTTCCATACTCCGCTAGGCATCGCACCGGGACACTCATGAGTATCTGTGCGCGTTACAAATTTATGTAACATAACATAACATGACTAACGAGCCTCCGACACACCTCACTACACAGTACCTTCACATTGTTGGTAAAGGCAGACACTTAGTGCGTTGGCTGGCTGGGTGCTGCGCTCCCACACGGCGCCAGCGCTTGCGTCTCTTCATGGATGGTGGGAAACAGATCTCACCCGCCCCTGCACGGATGAGAAATGGTCCTCTTTATTAGAGAGTCCCACCTACATACCATGCAATACCCAATTTAGATTGATTCAGTTATACATTCTACACAGGGCCTACCTCACCCCAGCTAACAAACTGGTACTTTCATTGCGCTGAAGCTGCCTGCCACTGTTGCGCATTGGTAGATGCCAATATAGTACATACGCTCTGGGCATGTCCCTGCCTGCAGTGCTACTGGAGGGGAGTGATTTCCTCGTACATTGCACTGACAGAGCTCTTTTGAACACATGGGAGGTATGTGTGCTGGGCCTATACCAAAGAAGCAAGAAGCACAAGGTCACATCCTGGTTTATTGATGTGGGTCTGCTACTGGTCAAAAGGCGGATTACCAGTCGTTGGAAATCTCCTGATCCCCCGCACCTCAAGTCCTTGACACAACTGCTCACTACCTGGGCGCAGGCAGAAAGTGTTGCCCTGCACAGGGAGGATGCTTTGGGACTTCGTAAGCCCCCTATAGCTAGTTGCTGAGACACCATTACGGCTGACTTACCTAAAGCCTTCCCATCGCCAGACGCCCAGTTGACCTATGATGCAGATGTAAGGGATGAATTGTGTGAAACGTCCCCGTGGCCTCCCCTGGCATGTCCGTTCCAGGAGTAATACATCCCCATGGACAGCCCCGTCTCAGTGGTGAGACCGGTAGAGACGGACACAATACACTTACCCTAATAGCTAGCTGACTGGTGTTGCTCGTCGGAGGGTTGGGGTGGGGGGTAAGGGCTAATGCATTAGTAATGTTACTAATTCCTCTTCCCTTGTTTCAATTGCATCTAATTGAGTTTGGAACTGTTTGTCTCTGATATTGCAAAATGTCAATTAATGTGACTGAAACACATCCTCGATTGTTGGACACTCATTTATGCTGATGCACCCACCTTTGCTTGACTGAATGTATGACCTAGACTTGTTCAGGGGCGGCTCCTCTATATGGGCGGAGGAGCGTCGCCCCACTGCTTTATCGCAGTGCGAGAAGCAGAAACATAAAATGGTATTATAAATACCATTTTATGTTTCTGCTTCTCGCAGTGTGAGAAAGCAGAAGGGTTTGGTTCGGGGTAGGCGGGTGGGCGGGCCTGCTCAAGGGCAGGGGAGGAGTGGCTAGCCCAATGCTGTGGGCCCTGACTGTTTGGTCGGCCCTCTGGGGCCAACCAAACCAGTCATGCGCACTCTCCATTTTCTCCATGTAGGCTGCATGCAGCCTACATGGAGAAAATGGCCTCCCCATAGACGCCTGTGCAGTCGGGGTCCCCGCCAATCACAACTCTGCCATTGCAGCGTTGTGATTGGCTTAGGGGAGGAAGCTGTCTGCTTCCTTTTGCAGAGGATGACGCAGGACCGGGCCGGGCGAAGGTAAGTTTTTTATTTTAAATTAAACATTTGCCCCCGACCCCCTCCCCGTGCGACCCCCCTCCTCCCCACCCTCGAGTCATGCCGGCCGCGACTGGACTTGTTTCTCATCGATTGATGTTGACAGACACTATGGGAGATGCATTGTACTCGCGCAATCGGCGGCTGCTGCCACAGTCCGATCTGATGACCTTGCTCTTGCCATAACATTTAGTCTTGCTGCAAGTTGACATTGTACGATGTAAAATGTCGTTGATATTTTTTATGCTTGTAAGTGTGCGAAAGAAAATGAATTAAAATGCAATAAACAGATTTAAACAAAAAAGAAGCAGTGTTGGATTAGACATTCTTCTGTGAATGGTGACTGGAAATGCTATCAAATGTTGCATACACACTGAAGAACATACCCAGACAGAGCAAAAGGTGTTTTGAGATGCGTAAGAGGCTATCTGTGTTTTCAGGAAAGGCAGGTTTGCCACGGAGAGCACAAGGAGCTGGTGGGGAATATTACTCACTTACAACTGCTGGTAACGGATCATTCTCACCTAGAAGTTGCATAAAACATCAGTTTCTAATGGACGGTTACAGGCTCTGTTCTCTCAATCGGTTTAAGTTAAAACCATGCCAATCTTGATTTCCTTTAAATTCCAACCTTGAGTCTCAGACAAATGATTCAACACAACACTAATAGCGGTTTGTTCATTTTTTTATTGAGCCATTTGCTATTACTTGTAGCAAAATCATTTCGTAATGTACCCGTTAAGCTGCTTTCACCACACTTCAACTAATTTACAATCACAAAACAGACTTACAAAATTGTACACCTCTGGGACACAGATACCAAAGGACTTGCTCTCATTGAGACTTCCTATCTACAGCTAATCACAGGGTAGAATGAATAACAGACAGTGAAGGAAATTTGGGTGAGAGGAAAGAGCAGACATGACGGTAGCTGGTACTTTGTGCTGGCAGTTTATGACTCCCCCCACCCCTGGCCTGCAGCTCATCTTTCATCAATCAAATCAAAAGTTATTAGGCATGTATAATCGTTACATTTTCCAAGAAACCAGTTTCCATTGTGTGTGCTGGAAAATGTGGCATCAGTAGCTCATCGCACATGGTAATAGCTTTCGGCTCTAACCCTGAACAGGCTGCTCTCCAACTACAGTCAAAGCTGCTAGTGCCTGGTGTCTGTGGATACCATTCGGTATACTAGACTCTTACCACATCTGTGCACAAATGGCCTTAGCTCACCATACTTTTGAAGCTTGTTGCATAACTAACATAAAAGTTTAAAATGTACAATCAAGAGATTGCACAGCCTTGCTGACATCTAGACAATACCATTTTACAGAAATAAATTCTGGATAAAAATCGGCAAATTGAACTTACAAATGATATATAAAAGAAAATCAAACATAAAACATGTCATGTGTTATGTAAGGATGGGCCAAATTACAAGCACAAAAACTCCAAGGAACAATCAAGCAACTGATTAGGTCAAGCATAATGTTGAGGCACCTTCTTGTTTACCAGAGACAGGGGAAAGTGGGTAAAGTAGGACACAGCCTTCTCGTAGGATCCTACGCAGAACTTTAAATTAAGATATTCTTCGCAAAGTATTTTCTCTCAACAAATCAACATCCGGGGTTAGAGTCTTCCTGAAGTGGCATGGGAGATGGTGCCAGCAGCCAGCCTTGAAGTTAAGAGTTTGAGCAGAGAGTCTTTCCACAGACCTAGAGAGGCAGCCGAGGAGGGAGATTTGAGAAGGTCTTAAGTTAACTATGGATTTTCTACTGCCTCAACCACAGCCTGTTTATCTAGAGCCATCACTGGGAGGATAGAGGTGTTTATGGAGTTAGGTTGAGACTAGTCACAGCATCATTTACAAAAAAAGCTAGTCAAAGCAGTAGGTATGGCTAAAACAGGCACAAAAACAGACAAGAGCACTCTAAAGAAAGGTGAAAGCTCCTTCAGAAAATAAAAAGAAACTGAAAATTATTGTAGAAAAGGCAGCTCACATGTTATCCAAGTTCACATAAATAATGCCCAGACTTGGGAATTCCAGTGTGTGACACTCAGTGCCAAACGTGAGAGACATTGGCAATTCAAGGATAAGGGACACTGCAAGTCGTGAAGGAGACCTAACTCAAGGGGTTGGCATTTGGTAGTTAAATTGGAGTCAAACCCTCTAAAATGACAGTATACATGCTGTGGCACTTGGACGCTGTAAACTCTGGTGACTGCCACACAACACACTCACAGAAACAAGTCCAATGGCACAATAAACATTATGCCAGCAGGATTGGAATATGATCTGTACAGCTGAAGACTGAAAATTGCAGGTACACACTACTCTGAGTAAATATTTTCCTAACACGCTGACCCAGGAAGAAAGTTAATTGCATTCAACCCATTTATGCAATTCTATCAGAACCACAAAACATCAGCAATCTGGGGACATAAAAGTATTTAACAAGGACATAGTCAGGGGAACAATTAAAAACCAGCTGAGCAAATGCTGGAAAAATCAGAAAATCCGCTCAATACCAGATCTGTACAGCAGCAGTCAGTAATTACGGGATACACCCAAATATCAGACCAGAGGTCTGTAATCCAGGGGTAAAGTACTCTGACCAAGCAATGATTTCTTTTTGAGTATAAAAGGAATCCTAATTCCCAACAGGAGTGCTTTTAAGAATATAAAACCAACAATGCAATTATCATTATAAACCACAGGTATTTTTTAGGTGATCGATACCTGGACATTCGTGTAAAAGGAAAGCTGCATTTTCAGATTAGAGATCCTCGTAAGATTGGGCAGCAATAGTAGAAGAGTGTCTTCTTGAGCCAGGTCACTGCGGATACCACTGACCCGAACGTACTATAAAGGCAGGATAAAGTTTGAGCAGAGTTCCCTGTACCACTTACTATTCTTTTCTCTTCTAAATATTTGCCAGGCTCCAGAGAGTGAAACAGCTCAGTATACAGTCTACCTTCTCTGGCGCAAACTGTCTCACATGAGACTTGGAGCAGTGGACAATTATTTAGGGGCAGGGCAGAATGACAGACCTGTGCAGAAGGCTAGTATTTCAGCATAGGTATTCTAGAGAAAAAGACACAAATTCATGGAGATAGATATACACCAGTCCTGTGTAGTACAGATCAGACATTCAGAGATAGGAGTCAATACCAGATATGTCAAACACAAATCAACCAGTGGAGCACAATGGTCTGCGCAGCAGAGACTGAGGGGTATAGTACAAAATTTGGCAGTACAGAAAACAGTATTAACTTAGGAACAGAGTGCAATTTAAAAACCTTTAAGCAGCTGTTAATTCATGTGTTGACAACGCCTCAACTGAGGTGGAGAACTATAGATGAGGCAAAGCCATAACGTAATGCATTTAGTGCAATGACGGTCTCATTTGAGTACCTGCTATAAGCATAAGAACCCAAGTATTATCCCTTGCAAAAAAACGGCCAGGACATTTCTATATCTGAGTTACTATAACTCAATAAACCTTAAGGGGTTGCTTATAAAACCTTGCACGTGGGGGAGGTGCCATCATTTGCACCAGGTAAAGACTGACCTCCACTGAGCGAAGACAAAAAGGCCAGAGGAAGGATGCAAACTTATGAAAAGGAATGCACTGTTCTTCCCAAAAATACATGTCTAAAATTTCTCTATGCTGTTAAGTACGAGTATTGTTGAGGGATATCACAAAGGACCACTCAAGATGACTTTTGTATGTATTAAGAAGCTCATTCTTATTGTATTTCCGATGTAGGTATTCCTGCATTGACCTTATATTAAATGAAAAAAAGAATGGAAGCAATAACCCAGTCCAAACAAGAGAACTCTTTGCCTGAAAATCTTCTACCTGGAGCCGGATAAAAGTTCAAACACAACAAAGGACAAAAATGCTCACCTGGGACAATTGCATGCCAGTTGTTATACAGAATTGTCCCCCTATATGGAAATATGATGTAGAGATGTGAAATATCCGATTTCACAGAATATTTGCTTCCACCGCCAAAGTAAATTCTTGCATGGCCGCCTTTGAGACCCACTACACAAATAAATCTCTCCAAATAAAATGAAATACCAGCATTTGTAAAGCGCACAGCTACCTCCGGAGAGGTGTCCCGGCGCCGGGGGCCATCGGGAAGATTAAGCGAGCTATTGCCCAGAGTCACAAGGTGCTGGGCTAACCTGCCGCCGCCGGCGGGGATCGAACCGTGAGCCCCCGTGTTCCGGAGTCAGCCGCCCTGGCCGCTGCACCACGCCTCTTCCAAAAACATGCCCATCAGCAACACTTCAACCAAATAATAGAAATGATTAGCAAACTATCGACCATCATGGATGAAATTTTCCATCTCCACAATGGCACTACTTGTAAAACAGCCATGATCTAAAGCACAGCCATCAAATTTGCTGTTTGCAAAATAACTGCAGCTGATGTAAAGCCAAAATAAAGCTTCTTACTTTTAAACGCTGAAGGAGTTTCAGAAGTTGCGAGACTACTATGTACTGTCTTTAAATGCACCAACTATCAAGAGTTAAATGGAGGCTTGTTTTCTTAAAAAAACGTTACACAATAATAACCATCCCCTCCCTGAAAGAAGCAAATTCGCTTGAGGTCATGAGATAAAGTTCCTAGACGGTCACCCCAATCCCAAAGCCTTTTTCCATCAAATATATATTTCCTTCATCAAAGATGTTATTTGGCTGATGTTAGAAAAAATGACAGAGCCCATAGTTGAAGGCATTAGACATAACGTTTAGAGGTCAACAGGTTTTTGTGCATCAAACAGGATCAATGTTTAAATCAGACTTTGTGGTCTATAAAGGGAAAATAGGCCATCTGATTATGGTGGTTCTAAAATCAGTTGGTGCATCCACAAGCACCTCCCAGTCAGCCTGCCCAGAGGTCTAGATCCTCATAAGAGACATTCTCTTCCTAGTCAAGTCTAACAATGTCACCTTTGGCAGAGTCTATGTTGCCATATATTAAAGTTTCTAAAAGAAAGGTTACTTTGTTGCTAAGCAATGCACCAAACTCCTCTGCACCTCTGAAACACTCAAACAAGAACAAAGAAAGCTGGAGATTCAGAAACGAGATGGAAAAATAGATTATATAATATGTACTTTTCCTGTTAAAAGTAGTCACCACGAGGCGATGACCCCACTAGACACTTAAGAAGACGGAGAAAATCCTAACCAAAGAAAAAGACCTAGCAGTTTGTGGAGACCTATGCGATCATAGCTCCTTAGGTGACTGATCCTCAAATGATTGTGAAAGCGTTCTAAACAAAACTTTTTAAGGCTCTGGCTTCCATATGTTAACATTGTCCGTAACCAACAATATAATGTTGCAATTGTCAAGAAATGGTGGTACTAAGAACCTTCCCATCTTAACGTCCAAACAGCAAGGTCATGCTGGCCTAAATGGCAATCAGGCAGTGCCTGATGGGCTGCTCTCACAGGTCATTGTATGGGCCAGTTATTTACTGTTTATTTCCCTGGTATTAAAACAAACATTGCCTGCAGCAAGCTCAAATCCATGCGGTCTTCCATACCTTGCAAAACACTAATGGAGCGTGTCTTTACAAGTTCAGAACTGTCGCGATTTGCAAACGTGGACCACTTTTTTAGTTATCTGGTTACCTAATGGGGATCACTTATTTGGGTGCCTGGGCCCATTTTCTATTCCAGTCTGACCCTAAGACACAGTTTACGAATGGAGAGCCTAAGCCTCACAAAGTCACCTGTAGGCCATGTTCATGTACCTGACAGAAGTTTTTGGATCCACGCTTCCCTTAAATAATAGTCAGGATCTGCCCTTTTGTGATTCCATCACATCGTTCCTTTAGTAGAAGGATGTTCGCCCTGTTCCCTTAATACTCGTCCAACATTTATGTCCCTGGTATTCTGTAATCGCAGCCGTTGCATGCGGTTCTCTATTTGGAAACACTGATCCGTGATTGAGAACTTTCTTATCAAATTCTTGGAGCAGGATTTGCCTTTTTTTTGATCGCCAGATCTTCCCTTGCTGCCCCAGTATACATATATGCACTTCTCTCCCAATTTAATTCTGCAACATGGTATCCGGCAATTGCTGCGATCCCTCGCATTGGGTAATGGCTGCAGCAGCATTTTCCAGTCATGGCCATCCAATCAGATCACTGGATCAATTGATGGACAACAAAAGGTGGGACATAAACTAAAGCTTCTTCATCCAACCAGATGAAGTTTTTATTAAAAAAATCCTCGTACCTAGATTTGCAATTAATCAATCAATGGTCAGAGATCAAAATATACAAAATACTAATCCTTCAAAGCCCAATACACCTTTTCCTAAACTAAATATCTTGTAAACTACTGAACAGATTTACAAGAAACCACAAAAGCGTGCTATTTGGAGTAAAGTGCTATCATCATGAACTGCCAAATCAACGCAGTTTCCTCAGCCTGGTTCCATGTCTACTTCGAAAGACATTCAGATGGATCCCCACAGAATCCAGAAAGACAGTTACCCACGCACTCAGCACCAGCAGATTAGACTACGGCAACGCACTCTACGCCATCGTCACCCAGAAACAGCTCAAGAAACTACAGAACGTCCAAAACGCCACTGCCAGGCTGATCCTCGACATCCCCTGCCACAGCCACATCACACAACACCTCCAGTGGCTCCCAGTAAACAAGAGAATCACCTTCTAGCTCCTCACAGATGCCTACAAAGCTCTCCACGAAGGAAAAGCCTACCTGAACCACTGCCTCGCATTCCATGTACCCATCAGACAACTCTGTTCCCCCCAACTCGCCCTAACCTCCATCCCCAGGATCCACAAGACCAGAACCGGTGGGAGTTAAATCTCCTACCTCGCCGCCAGGACCTGGAAAACTCTGCCCCTCCACCTCAGGCAATCCGCATCGCTGACCCAATTCAAGAAGGACCTCAAGACCTGGCTCTACGAATGAGCCTACACCCAGAAGGACCAGCGTCTCCAGCATCTTGAGACCCTCACGGATGAGTAGCTGCGCTTTGCAAGCCCCTGATTGATCATGCCAAGCCTAGAATAATTGCTTTCAGCACTTTAGCAGAGTATTCCTATGGAAACTAAAATTGGAAATGTTACTTCTAGATCATTTCGAACATTGTTCCCTCTCAAACAATCTGTGTGATATTTGAAATGGAGTGAGATGGAGAGGCCAATTGACGCCCAAATTTCATTCCAATTCCTTATACAATGCTAAAGATATTAGCAAATTTAAAAAAGCAAAAAACAATTTACGATTGAAGTCTCAAATCAACCACAACTACAGCGTTATCGCCAGGAAAAGGAGGATGAAAAAATATGGAGAGGGGAGCAAGGGGGAACAAGACTAATGAGAGTGGGAGAGAGAACAAGAGAAGGAAGCAGGAAACATTAGAAGGGGTGGAGAAAACAGTAAGAAGGGGAGGGCAAGAGGCAGAGACCAAGTGAAAGGGTTTACAGAATCAAAGGTGAATAAAGACAGAAAACTGGAGAGAAAGGGGGAGGAAAGGTGGCATTAAGAGAAGAGGTAAGTTGCAGAAAAATGTTTTAAAAAAGCACAGAACTGAAGAGCAAAAGAAAGAAGCAGAATAGTAGAGAAGACAAAGAAATAAAGAGATGAAATAAGACAAAGAAAAACAACTGAAAGGAAAGAAGGCACATGGAAAAAAACAGAGAAAGGGGCAAGACAGAAACAGAGAGCTACAGTAGCGAAAACGGCACACAGGACAGAAACAGAAGTAGTGAAAGATGGAGGATGAAAAGGTAACGATCGGTTGAGAGAAAGGGCATACATGGCCAAATGGATGACGGACAGAAAGGAGGTAAAAGGATGAGTTAAGTTTTCATAGTGGAAGGCAGCTCTGTTCTCATCGCCTGTCACCTTACCCGTCCCTAAACCATAAGTAAGCCTTGGGTAGCTTTCTCCCCAAATAGTAATAAGTAATCAAAGGACAACTGTTCTTAATACAGCATGACCATCTGTATAGCAAGTTTAAAAACCACCGGTACGTAAGGCCCCTTTATACTCAACATGGTTGAAGCAGGTCAAGTATTCTCCAAATATTAAGGGCAGCAGATGTGCAAATTTCATCCACTCATCTCATGATCAACATAATTTAAGTACCCTCAAACTCACCACCCCATCCTTCCACCCACCAACCAACATACACTGAGTAGCAGCTAATAAAGGCTCTTTCACACAACATGAACTGTTGTGGAGAAGGCTTACTCTATGTACGGGGCAAGCTCCCTTCAAGCATAACAGTTCTAGCATCAATTCCATCTATCATTCTATAAAGAGAATGCACAGCAAGGGTGCTAGTGTAAAGTGTAAGCTGCCACACTTCCACACTGACATAGGTTAATTGTTTGTTACATACTAGACTGTACTTTAAATTTGTGCTGCAAGGTTAAGTATTTAATGTTTACAAGACTGAGCAAGAACAGCAAACCCTCAATCACAGAGGCCTGAAGATAGTGTTTCAAAGCTATGGCCTGCTCAATCAACTTGGATAATTAGGCGCAGTTAAGCCAATGATAAATTGGACAATTACAGACATCTTTCAGCCTCTGATGCACAATAAATGAATTCTGTAAAAAAATATGGTTCCTGAATTGCAAAAACCAAAATATGTGAACCCTAAGAAAAGCACTTGACACATTTATTCAGTGTCCCCCATTTTACATCTAATTCTGGAATAAATAGGGAGAAGATTCAAACGACATAAAAAGGGCAGATTTTGCCATCAACAGCATAGAACAGCAGCAGAAATGCACTCTTAGTATAAAGGTAAGATGAACGGGCATGGGCGGAAGTGAGGTTGGGAGCTACGGAAGTAAGCTAATAAGGGCAACTGAGACAAAAAATGTTACCGGTTCCACCATGTAAAGATCCAAGAGGAGGACAATCTGATGTGAGGTGTTTCCAGGTGAAGGGGAGAGGAGGGGGTCCGGCATGACAATGCTCTCTGAAGACGTAAACAAAAATGGACAGAGGATTAAACAAAGCCATGCAAGTAGTTAGAACGGACAGACCCAGAACCGAAACTACACAGCTCATTTCCAGAGTCCAGACAACCCTCAACAGAGAACCAAGTGCCCTGCAAGATGAAAAAGCATAAATTGGGCAACAGATCCCCAAGTCCTTAAATACTTACATTACCCTGCAACCATTATAAGACAGCATAGAGGGATCTTTAGAGGAATATGACTTGGCTGCCAAAGAGACATGCTACATATTCCCCATAAAAACTAAATGTATTCTGATCATCATAAATAGGTTCTCTGAAGATCTGGGAGGTACTAAAGGGAGCCCGGCAAGCAAAAGAGCATTTTATGATGAAGTAAGAACCATTTCAATTACTCAGTAAGAGACTGACAACCAGAAAAGGGCTTCAAAGAGATAAAAGATACAGAAATAAAAGACTAGCAAAAGCACTTTAAAATCCTGATGTATTTTCTTTAAAAATTTCTGTGTCAGAGATTATTCAGTTCTACAGATAAGTGGTCAAATCTAAAGAAAGAGGGTGCGGCCCAGTCACTCCAAATAACTAGAGCAAGAAATGTGGGAATCTGATTAATAAACTCTGAGTCCCTCCTTACCCACCTACCCCAAACACAGTTCATAATGTCAGTGCTAAGCAGCAAGGCTCTCCCTTCCAAAGACTATTGTTGAGGTGGTTTCCTTCCTGTGTAATAGGACCATATGACATTTTCTTCTCAAAGAAAGTTTTCATCACCTGCCTCTGCCAGTTTTTACTGGTATATTTTTTCATGACAGTAAGACAGGTGAATAAGAAAGATGCAAGGACAGGTCATATGGTCAACGTATAGATAATACTTAGTTATCAGCATAAATATAAGACACCATAGTGCAAGTGGGAGTGAATGTAGAGTGTTCGGAGGGCAAGGCCAGTACATGGGAAGTCTTTTCTGTGGGTAAGGATGCTTTCAAAAAATAAACCACACCGGGAACTCCACTAGCTTTGAACTGTGCTTTTAGGCTCCCTCAACATGGAAGTTTGTTTCAAAATCGAGGTGTGTTCCTGCTTCAAGTTGTGGTACATCACTGATGATTAAGAGGTCTATGGCTGGAAACGCTGAGTTAATGATTTGAGCAACAGAACAATCTAACAAGTTGGTATTGAACCAGAAGGAGTTAGTCTTGTGGCATAATATTTAGATTTGACTGGCAAAGCCTTTGAGGTCAATAATGTCAAACAATTAGTGAGAGTAATTGGTTCAAACCCTAGTAACAGATCGCTCATACGGGCTTGACCTTTTTGGAAAAACAACTATGTGAATGGTTTTCAGCATCTACTATTGAAGCTGGAGACCAAGTCATGGAGTTGAACAGAACCTCCTTAACACTAGTTTCCTCCTTTTTAATTGAAGCTAGTGTTGGATAAGATTTGCGTATGCTCGCTCCCTTTCCTTCCAGCCTCGATACAGATATTTGGACCTTTTCATGAGTCAAGAGAAAGCAATGGAATGCCTGGAAGCCACCTTCGATATGATGTAATGGAGAAACGTGTAGTATTTCATCATTAAAATTACTGTCTGACAATTTCTTGCTACAGGTTGTGCAGTGCTTGAACACAGTTCTGTTAAAGTAAACCTATTGATAAAAAGGAAAAAATAAAAAACAATATACTGTTTTCATGCCTTCAAAAGCTGATTCTGAGCCAAGAACAGGCATGCCTTGATCCTGCTGCGCAGATTCTTTAACTACGATGTAGAGAAAATTGGCACTTCAAGAACAAATGCTTTGGTGGACAAAGAAATGCAATCCCTTTGCCAATACCCAGGGGTTGTTTTTGAAACTTTAACATTATTATGTACAAAGTCACAACAAGACAGGAGTTTGCAAAGTTTGTGAATTAGCTATTAATCCCTGCTTCGCAACCAATTAGGCAGACCAACCACAGCTTGACCTCCACTTTCAACACAAATGCACAGTACCTCAAGTCTCAGCACAGCACTCTAGTCATTCATACTAGAAAATGCCAATCTTCCATCTTCCTGCATAATTGCGGAGTGTATCCAAAATCATGCATACCGGGATACTTATGAGACTGGGAATTTGCTCGGTGCCTCCAATGTGGACTTTCTCTCTATACACCTGATCTAAAAAAAAATGTTGAATGAAAACTCAAATCTCAAAATATCCACATTCAAGAGAAACTATCACAAAAGCTATGGAGACAGCACCACCTATGCGCAGATGCTGAGCTATAATCTTTCTAAGGACATAGTATAAATATGAAGACAACGAATGGGACTTTCCATTAATGATAGTAGATAGGTGGGAAGGAGAGGACTGAGCAAGCCTATACAGCGCTAATGCTTGAAAAACGTCAAGATAAATTATATACTACTTTGACTGAGGGGGCAGTACAAGACTAGGGCAATCTAAACCAGCAAAAATGCTCTCAGGAAAGATCACGGTCTTATGTATCAAGCTTGAAAAAGGTTCCTGCATCAAGGTCTTCAGTCTCTGTCTAGGATATAATTTGAGCTGGTTTCCTAGGAAAATGTCTTCCTATTTAGGGTTCACTACTGTTGTGGTAGAGTAAGGTCTTGTTGGGAGAATTATAGCCATTGCATCTTCACATCTGCCCTTTGGTATCCAAAGCCTGCTACTGCTACCCCTGGTTTCAAGGAAAATGAGAGTAACAGAAGAACAGGCAGTAAACAGGGCTCTATTTACTTGGTGGTTTTGTCTCCTTGTCCTTTCCCCAAACTGTAGACAAAAAGGCACACACAAGTTAAGGGTGGGAACAATACGCAATCCGACAAACATCGTCAGGGGACAAATGTGGTGTGATATCACTTCCTCTACCCCTGGCATTTGGTGAAGCAAGGTTCACAATTATAAGTACATGGAGCCAAAAAAAGAAAAGAACATTCATCATTAAACTAAATAAAAGTGATCTGTCTGCAAAATAGAAAAATATTTTTAAAAAAAAAGAATATCCCTGATTTTATCTTTTGTACACTAATTTCATCTGTCTCTACAACAAATTAGGAACTTGCAAGGACACATTAGAGAGCTTGACTGTAATGCGACCTTCCACTATGAAAAATGTAAGGTGCCGAGAATATATCATCTGAACTAAACAAGTGTTGCGATCCGTTTATGATCTAGAGATTGAGAATTTATTCTCTGAATGATGCGGACACTGGAATTATATTGTGGGAGCAATGCATGCGTTGGGAATGTAACCTCTGAACTCACTGCCTGCAAGTTATTTATCCTATAAATGACACAAGCCGTGAAAATGCATCCTCAGATGGTGGAATACAAAGAGAACATATCCTACTAAAGATGCATGTGGTGCAAATTTGTCCTTTGAACAACGCAGTTTATGAACATATCCTCTGAAAACTTCAGCACTGAGAATTTATCTTTTAAATGAGGCAAGTAGAAATTGTACAGTTTCAATGATGACTCTGTTGGAAGTAAATCCTTTGGACAATGCAGGCACGAATAACATCACCTGATCAATATGGGCACAGAGATCTTCTGAGGGATGGAGGCACAGAAAGTATGCTCTGGAAAAACAATGTTGAGAATTCATCCTCTGTAGGAGGGAAATACTTTAACTTTTGAACAATGCACGTGCCGAGAATATACATTTTGAAGCAGGGAGAGGTATGTAGGCACTGAGAAATTATCCTCTGTAAATCTGCACACAATTCATAATCACAAGGATTGAGATGCTGTGAAGTTAACTTCCACATGATATAGGTGCTAAGAGACTGTATCCTTTGAAGGAGAGATATGCTGTGCTTTCATATTTCCTCCATTACGATGAATAACGGACAGTACCAAGATGGATTTATTCCTCAGTACAGCAGAAACGCTAGTTCACCAGGCTCAAGTGGTAAAAATGATGCTCTCCCTCGCTTCACATACAAGATTTAAAAGGCCAACTTTAAAATCCTGATGTATTTTCTTTAAAAATTTCTGTTAGTCTATAAATGATTTAAAAAGATACACCGGACACAAATGTAAAAACTGCTGAAGCGCGATGTGACAGTTCGCGCACCACCACGCCCAGGGACAAGTAATGGCGCAATGCCGCCAGCCCCAACGTATTCTTATTCTCCAGCTCTGCATCTAGCAGTCGCAGAATAGCAGCCACGATTAGCAGAAAGCTTCGTCATCTTCTTTATCATCTTTCAATCCTTTCAGCCTCAGACGGGCAAAGTCTTCAAACACAATGTCATCGTCGCCAAAACTGTGTGAAGAACAAGAAGCACAATGAATAGTTGGCCAGAGAAGAAATAGCACATGAGAGTTATAGAGGGAGAGAGAGTTATAGAGAAAGAAAGAGTATAAAGAGAAAGTGTTCAGCACAGACCAGGAGAAAAGGGGACAGAGAAAGCGAGAGGGAGAAGGGAGGAGTAGCAACAAATACCGTAGTGGCCAGACAGGCAGAGGGCCAGAAAGGCCAGTTTGATGGGGCAAGGGCAGGTTGGAGGGACACAGAGAAGGGAAAAGCCAAAGGGCGAGAGGCGAAAGAGAAACGAGAGGCGAAAGAGAAACGAGAGGCCAAAGGGTGAAAGAAGCAAGAAGCATGAAGAAGCGAGAGGCCAGAAAGAGAGAGAGGAGAGGGTCACAGAGGAGAGGGCCAAACAAAGAGAACAGAGGGACAAAAACACATCTTACTTTGTTTCAAACTCTATGAGATTGGTATCAATTGGGGTATCAGACTCTGGAACCACTGCAAGAGAAGAACATTATCTAATTAAATTTAGTTTAGTCTAATTAGATTGTCAGCAGACTTCCAGATGCAATTGTTCCATCAGATATGCATTTGACAACAATCCTACACTCTTACCATGGCATAAGGGCAGGGTGAGCAAGTTGCATATCTGCCAAGGATGGCATGGACTGAAAAGGCCAGAGCGGTGTGGAGAGTCCAGATATTGCCCTCATGGGATGCAATACTGGTGGCTTCCCTGAAACTAGATGCCATGGGGAGGTTACTGGCTGAGGAGGCACACTCTTCGGCACCCCACCGGATTTGAGCTGCCATCACAGTCAACTACCGCCCCTGTTGAGGTTAGGGCACATGATGCCCCTGTTGAGTGACAGTTGGTTGCCTAGTACCGAAGTGTCTGTGGGATGAGTGTGACGAAGTGCTGCTGTGGCTCCTTTTAGTGGCGAAGGGTCCACACCACACCGAGAGCTGCCATCTTAGTGCTCCTCAGAATGCCCCGTTCATATGTTTCCTGTGTCGCCTGATTCGACATTTTACATTCATTGGCTATGATTGGGCTTCCATGTTGACTTATGTTATTTTGCCTGCACACATCTGTCCTTTGTCTCTCTCTATGTTACTTCTATTCTCTTGTTTATTTGTACGAACTGTATTTTTCTAAAATGGCAATAAAAAGATATTTTTTTTAAAAGGATGGCGTGGACTGATTTGGTTATAATATAATGTTATGCACAAACAGCTTCTAGGAGCAGCAAACATGTCAAATGAACAACACAACAGTAACAGTTGCTAAGAAAAATTGAATCATAAACAGAAGTAATACAGCAAGACTGAAATTCAGGTTGACAGGATAGAAAAGAACAAGTTACTTACCTTTGGTAGCGCTCTTTCTTGTAGAGACTTTACTTAGCCGCAGATTCCTCACCTTTTGAATATTCCCCAGGAGTCAGACTGGATCTGAAACTCTTCAGCAGTACCACTACGCACCTTCAGGTGACGCCATGCGTACCCAGACTGACGCAGTTTCTCTCTGGAAAGGACATGTGGGCTCCATATAGGCACCACTGTCCATTGATGTCAGTTGCTTTCGAGGCTGTACGCGCCCCCAGAAGCAGAGCCCCAATAACAAAATGGTTGTGAACAGTGTGTAGATTCCGGGACATGGGATCTTATTAATGGGTAGAGCCCAATCACAGAACAGGGAGGATGGGAGGGTCGGTGAGGAATCTGCAGCTAGATGGAGTCTCTACCAGACTGAGCATTACCGAAGGCAGGTAACTTGTTTTTCTGATAGAGACTTCTAGGTGCAGATTCTTCACCTTTTGACTAAATACCAAAGCAGTATCTAAATGCAGGCAGGTCAGTGAATGGACTCAAACCAGAAAGCCATGCGGGACCGAGAAGGCACAATGCCCCTCTCAGAGAATCTGACGTCCAGACAATAGTGCTTCGTAAACATATAGAGGGACACCCACGTAGCTGCCTGGCATATGTCTAGGACAGGGACTCCTCATGATAACACAGTCGTAACAGCTTTGGCCTTGGTAGAGTGAGCACAAAGTCCTTCCAGAGGCTGCTTTTTAGCCAATGCGTAGCAGATCCTAATATAGAGCATGACCCACCCAGAGGTGGTTCTCTTCTGCACAGCACTGTCTTTTTCGCTCCAGGAATCCCACAAAGGGCTGATCAGCCACACGGTGTTCTTTGGGACGATCTATGTATAAGCTCAGAGCTCTCAAAGGGTCCAAGCGATGGAGTCTCCTCCTTAGAGGGGTGAGGCGGATCACAGAACACCAGCAGGGTGATAGATTGACCAGTGTACACCGGCGTTTGCAGAACCAGTTTGTCTAGTGAATTACTGAACATCATGCTGAGGTGATGGCGACGAGAAACACAGACTGGATGGTTAGGAGCAATAAGGAGCAGCTGTGAAGCAGCTCAGTGAAGTGTACATCAAATAAGTGAGGACAGTATTAAGGTTCCACTGAGGCAGCACAAAAGGAGAAGGGGAAAATATATGTTGTTGCCCTTTCAAAAATCACATCACAACTGGTGCCTTAAACAAGGAGGGCTGATTTAACAATATAAGCAGGCCAAAAGATAAAACCGTGCCCAGAGCAAAGGCTTGCCAGGCAAAGGACAAACGTCAGATAACTTGAAATGGAGGGGGTCAATCTTGTGTGTGCTGCACCAAACCACAGATTTGGCCCAACGACCGGCATATACAGTTTTCATCGAGGGACACCTGCCAGCCAAGGTGACAACCACCTACCTCGGGAGGATGGTTGAAAGTGTTCAGCTGTCGCAGCTCAAACTCCAAACATGAAGGTAGAGATTGTGAAGGCCTGGATCCAAAACCCTGCCCTGTTGCTGCGACACCGGGTCCTCCCAAAGGGGGAGCCTGCTCGGAGGACATATGCTCAAGCCCAGGAGTTTTGGATACCATACTCTCCGTGCCAAAACCAGAGCCACTACAATGACTTACGCACTGTCGGTCTTGATCTTCTTGAGAGCTTGGGGCAGGAGTAGTATCGGCCGAAAGCCATTCAGGAATCCAGAGTTTCATTCAAGGTGGAACGTGTCTCCGAGCGAGAGACACCTTGGGAATTCCAACGCACAGAAGCACCGACATTGCACACTCTCCGCTGTGGAGAACAGATAAAGCCAAGTTTCGCCCCATATGCCATCTCTGGGTGTAAATGCCACTCCGATAGGCGCAGATGTGGAGTTCAACCACCCTGGCGTTCAAAGAGGCCACCAGGTGGTTCACCACCAGGAAAATGAACATGTGGCCCAGCTATTTCTAAAGGCACAGCACCTCCTGGCACAGGGTCTGAGACCACACCTGCCCTCTTTGTTGCAATAACATAACATAACATGTGTATTTGTAAAGAGCACGTTCACCCGGAGGCATCTTGGGGCTGAATAACAGATTTTTATTGTCACCCAACTCAATGGTACTCATTTTATCAACCTCAGATGGATGAAATGCCCGCCAGGATTTGAACCTGTGACCATGAGGTCGAACACAGGCCCCTGCAGTGGATGCATTAGTCCACTGAGCCACCAGACCATACTATATGGCAGTAGTATTATCCGTGGGCACCTGAACCAGCCTCACCTTGATAGATGGAAAGCAGGCTTTCAGCGCCAAGCGGAGGGCACTCCGCTCCAGAAGGCTGATGTGGGGCCAGGACTCTGCCAGAGGCTTCGATCTCCATCTCTCGCAGATGGCATCCCCAAACCAGAAGCGAAGCATCGGTCACCATTGTCAGCTCTGAGCAGGGTAGAGAGGGGGCTCCTGCTGACCCAATCGCGGACCAGCAACCACCACTGCAGGTCTTTCGCAGTCTTCTCCGAAATCTGAACGTGGTTAGAGTGGTCTCCTTGATGTTGGGCCCACTGGGACTTCAGAAGCCACTACAGAACCCACAAATGTCACCTGGATGCTCAAGCAGCAAGATGCAGGAGGCAATCAGCCCCAGTAGCCTCAGAGTCGACCACACTGAAATCCAGGACTGAACTGTCCGAAGTTATTGCCTGCCAACCTTGGTGGAATCTGTGGATTCGGTCTCCCACTGGGAGGCAGTGCTCCGGTAATGGCACGCTAAAGAGGTTGGAGAGGTGGTGGTGCAGGGGGAGCAGTAGACTGAGGTGATGTGGAAAGGTTCTAGAGAGCGAGCAGTAGCCCTGCTTTCTTTAAAAATGGTCTAGAGCAGAATAAGCCTTGTTCCCTAACAGAGCAGTCTAATCAAAGAGAATGTCCACCAGGGAGGACTGTATATTGCCCGAGAACCCAGTCAATTGCATACTGCGCCTGACAGCGAATGGCAAAACTGGTGCCTATGGCCCACCAAATGGAATCGGTGATGTCCAAGCTACAATGAATTGTGAGCTTGGCCGCATCATGATTGTCTTGATTCGTCTGAGTGAAAACAAGTCGAAGGTCTTCGGGCACACCAGAAAGGACTTGCCCCACCAAATCCCAAAGGGTGTGTGAGTAGCGTTTCAACAAGCAGCTGACGTTAACACATTGGAGGGCCAGATTGGTGGAAGAAACTATATGTTTGCCAAATGTTCCCCTTTAGATTACCGGTCAGGGGATTGGTAGGAAATGTGTTGGAGTTAGATCTGCTCATGGAGGCTTACAGCACCAGGCGTTTGGGGGAACAGAGCTACAAGAGAAAAGCAGGATCAACTGGAGCAGGGCAACAACGCTTGGCAATTTGTTGAGTGACTGGGAGGCCAGAATAAGGTTTGGCCTAAGCCACCAATAAGGTATCTGTCCATGCCTTGTTAAATGAAAGAAGGGGCTCAGAAGGTGCTTGCCCCAGTCAGAGGATTTCAGTCGCGACATTAGTCTTAACCTCCAAGGTGGGAGAGTGGAGATCAAGTACTTCGGCCACCCAATGCATTACCATGGCGTACGAACCAGATTCCTCTTCGATCTTATGTGGTGTTTCTGTGGGCCCCAGAAACTCGGGTGTGCCAGAACCAGTTGCAGTATAGGCTCCGAAGTCAGCTGACTTCAGAAGCGAGATCAAGTTGTGTGGCACCGCCCCTTCCCTCCTCAGGTGAATGCGAGTGGCGCAAGACAGCTTAATTCTGCATTGATTTCTTGCGTTTCTTTTTTGACTTACTTGACCACGATGAAGACCAAACTCTAGAGCAGCTTCATCAACGAGATTGGGACCAGGATTGAACTTTGAACGTGGACCGTGGCTGGGAGTGGTCCCAGTGAGTAGTCTTTTTATGCTTGGTGTCTTAAAGCATCGCCTCGTGATCCCTGGTGGCCTTCAGGTTTATAGACGCGCAGTCGCTGCAGGCTTAGGAATCATGGCCCAACTCCAGACAACACAGGCATACCTGGTGAGGACCTGTCAGACATTTGTTTGCAACAGTCCCTGCAGGGCTTAATACCTTTCATTTTTGGGGGGTGACATCCCTTGCACGTTGAGAGCAAAATTTTAGTTAAATGACTCCGACACGAAGGGAGCCCTGAATGTGTGCACGGTTACGCGGAAAGAAAGGAACTCACGTCAGCCTGCAGGGGTGGGGGCTATATGGGCTCCGCACATCATTTCTAGAGTGGAACAGCATCAGTGCGGAGTCACATGGCACCCCCTGATGGTACACCAAAGTGCCGCTGAAAAGTTTCCAGATCCAGTCTGACACATGGGGAATATTCAAAAGGTGAGAAATCTTCGGCTAGCAGCTTCTATCAGAATAATAAAGATATGTACATTATCTCACATATGTCTGAACATCAAATGGGTGGTGACGAAGGGCTAAGTGATCCATTCACAAGTGATGGAAGGGTCTACCAACAAAAGCGGACTGATGCGGTGTTACAAAAGGAAGATTATAGCTTATGTGAAAGTGCCTATCAACAATAACTATCAAGGTTTTAATAGTTCAGTCAGCCATATTCATAGATGTGCTGAAAAGGTTTAGACGTTCTGAGAATTCAGTTAAAAAACGTCCACTGAATAGCAAAAATTCTGGATAAGGTCTAAGTCATGTAGCGAGACCAAATTTTCTTGATCTCCAAATGGAGATAAATCTACAAACTATGAATCTAAATGGGAAATATTTATATAGATGCATGTTACCCTGAAAATCAAGCACAGATTAGGACCTCTTAGATTAACACTGGACAACCATCTTCGGAGCAGTCGCATCACATTTTTTTCCTGTTTGCAACACGATGGAAAAGGACTGAATGTCCCACAACATGTCTACTCCATAAGAAAAGGAAAATGCTACTTACCAGTATGCATCTGTTCTTGGCATGTAGAGCTGCAGATCCTCACACTGTGCATTAGATCGCCATCTGGTGTTGGGCTCGGATGCTTGCACTTTGTTGTTGTCTTCGAAGAAGTCTTTGTAGTCATGTGATAGGTGACTCCTCCTTTGGACAATAGTGCGCATGGGCATCGACTCCATCCTCAGATTGTTTTTCGCCATATTGGGGAGTGATGGAGTTAGTAGAAAAGGAAAGAGATGTCCATGTGTGTGTATCTAATTAAGATAGGACTGGAGCACATACAGGTCCCGGGGAGGTGGGTGGGCGTGTGAGGATCTGCAGCTCTACATGCCAAGAACAGATGCATACTGGTAAGTAGCATTTTCCGTTCGAGGCATGTGAGCTGCAGAGCTCACACTGTGCATAGACTGTACAGCAGTATCTCCCTAGCGGTGGTCACCTGTATGTGTTGCAGTAGTTTGAAAAAGGGTTTTAAGGACAGCTTGGCCCACGGAAGCTTGTTGCTTGGCTTGCACATCAACACAATAGTGTTTAGTGAAGGTGTGTGTTGTAGACCATGTGGCTGCCTTACATATGTCTTCTAGGGAATGTTCCCTAAGAATGCCATGGAGGCCCCTAGTTTGCGTGTTGAGTGCGCTCTAGGGGGAACTGATAATGTGCGTTTGGCTTTTGGTAGCAGATTTGGATACATTTAACAATCCACCTTGCAACCCCGGCTTTTGAGATGGAATTACCTTTGTGTGGTGGAGAGAAAGCTACAAACAATTGTTTGGTTTTGCGAAAGGATTTGGTTCTGTCAATGTAATACATAAGGGCTCTTTTGACATCTAGGGTGTGGAGAGCTCTTTCTGCCACGGAATCTGGGTTTTGGAAGAACACAGGTAGTTCTACTGATTGGTTAAGGTGGAAAGGCGAAATGACTTTGGGAAGGAATTTTGGGTTTGTTCTGAGAACTACCTTATTATGATGTATTTGTAAGAAAGGCTCTTGTATAGTTAGAGCTTGTAGCTCACTGACTCTCCTGAGAGAAGTGATTGCAATTAGAAACGCAACTTTCCATGTAAGGAATTGAAGTTCACATTTATGTAGGGGTTCAAAAGGTGGACCCATGAGCCTGGTAAGTACTATATTAAGATTCCACACTGGGGAAGGTGGTAATCTGGGAGGTATGATCCGCTTAAGGCCTTCCATAAAGGCTTTAATGGCGAGGACTTTGAAGAGTGATAAGTGTTGTCTGTTTTGTAAGTAAGCAGCAAGGGCTGCGAGGTGCAGACGTATGGATGAGTATGCAAGTAGCAAATTATGTTTTGCGTAGAGGCTTGTAATGGTTGGATGTTATTATTAGTGCAGTAAATAGCGAATCTTTTCCATTTAGCTGCATAGCAGGCTCTGGTAGTTGGGCGTCTAGCTTCTTTTATAACGTCCATGCAGTCTGGGGGTAGGTTAAGGTAACCGAATTCTAGGACTTCAGGAGCCAAATTGCAAGGTTCAGCTGAGATGGATCTGGGTGCATTATCTCTCCATGGCTCTGCGTTAGCATTGTTGGGGAGAGGTGTAGTCTTTGGTATGGGACTACTGATAGCTCCAGTAGTGTGGTGAACCACGGTTGGCGTGCCCATGTGGGGGCTACTAGTATCATTTTTAGAGACTGTTGTCGAAGCTTGCGTACTACAAGTGGGATGAGTGGGAGCGGTGGAAAAGCGTACACAAATCTGCCGGACCAGTTCATCCATATCGCATTGCCCTTGGACTGCGGGTGTGGAAACCTGGCGGCGAAGGTTGGGCATTTGGCGTTTTGGTGTGTGACGAACAGATCTAAGTCTGGCTGGCCCCACATCCGGAAAAAAGGTAGAAGAACTTGTGGATGTAGTTCCCACTCGTGAATCTGTTGTGTCTGTCGACTTAACAGATCTGCAATCTGATTGTGAACCCCTGGTAGGTGTTCTGCTAGAAGGTATATGTTTTGTGGAATGGCCCACCTCCAAATGTCCTGTGCTAGTTGGGACAGTTGTGGAGAGTGTGTCCCCCGCTGTTTTTGTATATAGTACATAGCTGTGATGTTGTCTGTTCGGATCAGGACAGCTTTGTTTTGTACGTGGAGTTGAAAGGACTTCAGAGCTAGGAATATAGCTAGTAACTCTAGGTGGTTGATGTGGAGCAGCTTCTGCTGAGTGGTCCACTTGCCTTGTGTGCGGCCACACGCTTGACCCCGTCTTCTCGTCCAGCAAGCACATCTCCTTCAGCCACGCCACCGGACTCCACTGGACCGACCACAGCTGCGTCCACTTCAGCTTCAGAAAGACTACGACCCACCACCACCCGCAACAGGCTCCCCGCCGGAGCTGGAGCAAGATCACCGCCGAGCAGCTCACCGCCTCCCTCAGCCAGAACACACCCACCAACACAACGGACCCAAACGAAGCAGCCAGCAACCTCGCCAAGTGGCTGACCGCCTGCGCCGACGACCTCGCACCACTAAAAACCCTCCCAGCAGACCCGGAAGCAAGAAAACCCCTTGGTTCACCATCGAACTCAAGGAATCCAAGAAGAACTGCCGCACTCTCGAGAAAACCTGGCGACTCGACCAGACCACAGACAACAGGACCGCCCTCAAGCACGCCACCCGCAAACACCACCAGCTGATCCGTGCCACCAAGAAGTCGGCACTCAAAGAACGACTGGACAACAACGCCCATGACAGCAAGGAACTTTTCAGCATCGTCAAAGAGTTCTCCAACCCCAGCGCCGGAAACAACGACATCACCCCCTCGCAAGACCTCTGCAACTCACTCTCCGCGTTCTTCCACCGCAAGATCACCGACATACATAACAGCTTCGACGCACAAACAACGCACCCTACCGCCGAACCAACGCCCGCCACCACCACCCTCTGCAACTGGACCCCGATCAGCACCGAAGACACCACCCGCACGATGAACTCCATCCACTCCGGATCACCAACCGACCCCTGCCCACACCACGTCTTCAACAAAGCCGACGCCACCATCACACCCCATCTCCGGGACATCATCAACTCCTCCTTCCACACCGCCACCTTCCCGGAGAGCTGGAAGCACGCCGAGCTTACCGCCCTCCTGAAGAAACCAACGGCGGACCCCACCGACCTTAAGAACTACCGTCCCATCTCGCTCCTTCCGTTTCCGGCCAAAGTCATCGAGAAGACCGTCAACAGACAGCTTGCCGCCTTCCTCGAGACGAATGGATCCCTCGACCCCTCGCAGTCCGGGTTTCGGGCCAACCACAGCACCGAGACCGCCCTTATCGCAGCCACCGACGACATCAGAACCCTAACCGACAACGGGAAACAGCTGCCCTCATCCTCTTGGACCTCTCCGCGGCGTTCGACACCGTCTGCCACCGCACCCTAGTGAAGCGCCTCAGCAACATCGGAATCCGAGAGAAAGCACTGGAATGGATCATCTCGTTCCTCGCCGGAAGAACCCAGAGAGTCCGCCTCCCCCGTTCAGATCCGAAGCCACCGAAGTCATCTGCGGCGTTCCACAGGGATCCTCACTCAGCCCAACCCTCTTCAACGTCTACATGAGCCCCCTCGCAGCCATCGCACGCCGACACAACCTCAACATCATCTCCTACGCCGACGACACCCAGCTGATCCTCTCCCTCACCAACGACCCCACCACCGCCAGAGCCAACCTACACGACGGGATGAGAGACGTCGCCGACTGGATGAGGAACAGCCGCCTTAAACTGAACTCAGACAAGACGGAAGTCCTCATCCTGGGCTCATCACCCTCCGCCTGGGACGACTCCTGGTGGCCCCCGGCCCTGGGCACCGCGCCCAAGCCAACGGACCACGCACGCAACCTGGGCTTCATCCTGGACTCCTCCCTGTCGATGACCAGACAAGTCAACGCCGTCTCATCTTCATGCTTCAACACCCTGCGCATGCTCCGCAAGATCTTCAGATGGATCCCCACTGAAACCAGGAAGACCGTCACCCAGGCACTCGTCACCAGCCGACTGGACTATGGGAACACCCTCTACGCCGGAACCACAGCCAAACTTCAAAAAGACTCCAGCGCATCCAGAACGCCTCCGCACGACTCATCCTGGACATCCCCCGACACAGCCACATCACCGGACACCTGAAAGACCTGCACTGGCTCCCCGTCAGCAAGAGAATAACGTTCAGACTCCTCACCCACGCACACAAGGCCCTCCACGACCTGGGCCCAAAGTACCTCAACGACCGCATGACCTTCTACACGCCCACACGCCAGCTACGATCAACCAGCCACGCCCTCGCCACCGTACCACGCATCCGCAGAACCACCGCCGGAGGAAGATCCTTCTCCTACCTGGCAGCCAAGACCTGGAACTCCTCCCACTCACCTTCGGCGAACCCAGGACCATCTCTCCTTCAGGAAGCAGCTCAAGACCTGGCTGTTCGAGCAGTAACTTACCCCCTCCCCCAGCGCCTTGAGACCCTCCCGGGTGAGTAGCGCGCTCTATAAATGCCGTGATTGATTGATTGATTGATGTAACAGGTGTGCTCCCCATCCTGTAAGGGATGCGTCCGTGGTTAGTACTACTTGTGGAACCGGCTCTAGGAACGGCCGCCCCTTGGACAAATTGTTGGTGTTCCACCACTGCAGAGAGCGATGTGTGCGGCTGTCCACCAACACCAGATCTGTAAGATGTCCATGAGCCTGGTTCCATTGGCGCGCTAGGCACTCTTGTAGAGGACGCATTTGAAGTTTTGCATGAGGGACGATAAAAATGCAGGATGCCATCATGCCGATTAGCTGCATAAACACTCTGGCTGGAAGAGAGTGTTGCATTTGAAACCTGGGGACAAGGGTTTGTATACTGGCTATCCTGGCTGGGCTGGGGTAAGCTAGAGCAGTGGAAGTGTTTATTGTGGCTCCCAGATATTGAAGGACATGGGAGGGCTGAAGGTGGGACTTGGTATAGTTTATTGTGAACCCCAAGTTGTGTAATGTTTGTATCGTTTGGTGGGTGTGTTGGACACACTGGTTGAATGATCTGGCTTTGATAAGCCAGTCGTGCAGGTATGGGAAGACATGTATTTGTTGTCTTCGTAGATGCGCTGCTACTACTGCAAGGCATTTGGTAAACACTCTTGGAGCAGTGGTGACTCCGAATGGGAGTACTTTGAACTGGTAGTGCTGCCCATTGAGAACGAACCTTAGATACTTCCTGTGAGCAGGATGTATGGGAATGTGGAAGTAGGCGTCCTTGAGGTCTAATGTGGCAAGGAAGTCTTGTTGTTGTAGTAAGGGAAGCACTTGTTGGAGAGTGATCATGTGAAAATGATCTGAGTGTATGTATTGATTGAGGGGTCTGAGGTCTAAAATAGGCCTGAGAGTGCCGTCCTTTTTGGGAATGAGGAAGTACAGGGAGTAAACCCCTGTGCCCTGCTGTAGCAGAGGCACTGGCTCTATGGCATGCTTTTGAAGCAGGGAAAGTACCTCTTGTTGTAAAAGTGTAAGATGGTCTGTGGACATTGGACGCTGCCTGGGTGGTATGGTGGGGGGGTAGCTGTTAGTTCCAGGCAGTAGCCATGTTGGATAATCTGTCTCACCCACCTGTCTGTTGTAATGGAGTTCCAGACAGGCAGGAACTGTGATAGCCTTCCCCGACAGGGGTGTTGTGGTCGGGGGAAGTGGAGGAAAGTCACTGTTTGGGAGTGGTGGAGGTACGGGTGTTGTTATTATTACCTCGACCTCTGCCCTTAGAGTTGTTGCCTCTGTAACCGCCCCTAAAGTATCCTCTATTGGGAGAGGTTTGGGTGTTTGTTCGATAGGAAGAGGAACTGTCTGCGGTGGTGTTCCTGGAGCCCCCTTTGTAAAGGAGCGACGAAAGGAGCCACGTTGCTGCGGGGACTGCAATGCTCCCATTGATTTGGCAGTGTCAGTATCCTTCTTCATCTTTTCTAGTGCTGTGTCGACAGCGGGACCAAATAGTTGGTTTTGGTTAAATGGCTGGTTCAGTATGGTAGTCTGGACTTCTGGCTTAAAACCTGAAATGCGAAGCCAGGCGTGTCGTCTGATAAGCACGCTAGTGTTAACTGACCTAGCGGCGGTGTCGGCTGCGTCTAAGGCGCACTTAATGGAGGCATTTGAAATAAGTTTGCCTTCCTGAATGAGGTCAGTGGCTTGTGTTTTGTATTGATCAGGTAGATGTTGGAGGAGGGTTTCTAGCTGATCGTAGTGTGCCCTGTCGTACCTAGCTAGTAGAGCTTGGGTGTTAGCGATGCGCCAGATGTTGGTGGCTTGCGCAGCTGCGCGTTTGCCAGAGGAATCCAACAATTTGGATTCTTTATCAGGGGCGGAGCATCCCTGAAGTTTGGGAATTGGCGCGTTTTCTGGCATTAGAAACGACCAGTGAGTCAAGGGGAGCTGACCTTTGATGTAGGTGGGGTCATCGGGGGCAGGTCTATACTTTTTATCCACTCTAGGATTAAGGATCCTGGCTCTGACTGGGTCGTTAAAAATTTCAGGTGCGTGTTTAATGACACCTTTGATCATGGGCAAAGTTTGAACAGTTTTTGAGACCGTTCAAAGGTGTCTAGAAGAAAGTCTTCTTCTGGTTGGTCGGTGTGAATATGCACCCCATGAAAAACGGCCGCCCTATGTATGAGTTGCCCAAAACCTATGTGATCATCTGGTGGAGATGGTTTTGTGGGATAAGGTGGAGGCTGGGGAGGTCTGTAGGGTCTGTGGGGTCATTATAACCCCAGTCATCCTGTGGTGGATTATCTGGGTCCAGAAATAAATTGTGAGGGTCATCCCCGTACCCCATGTTGTCCTCATACTCATGTGGGGGAGAAGCCGCAGGTTGAGGTGTGACAGGGGAGAGGAGGGGTGTTAGAGAGAGGTATAGGGGAAGAAGGAGGCATAGGGGAAGTGGAAGAGTCCTTCTTCTTTGGAGGGACAGGCTTGTGACGTGGCACAGAGGAAATGTGTCCTGTTTTAGGATTGATATAAAGCTTGTGTTGATTAGGATCGATGGGATCCGGTGTAAACAGTTCCTCCCCTTGAATATTAGTTTTCGGCGCCGACTTTTTCGGTTCCGAACGCGGTGATGGCTTCTTTAAATGTTCCTTTGCTTTAGAAGGCGTCGAGGCGTCCTTCGGCTTAGCTACAGGCTCGACCGGCTTTAGTTTAGGGGTGTGTCGAGTAGCTTCGGTTTCGGTGCCGAGAAATCCGCGTGCTTGGAGGCGGATTTGGGGACCGAACTGGATTCGGCGCCGGGTGGTCTTTTGTTTCGGCGCCGAAGGTGCCGGTGTAACGGGCACATGTGGTTTGGTCGGTGCCGAGGAACTAGAAGGCTTTGTTTTCTTCCTCGGTGCCGAGCCCGGAGGCGGGGCGCGCGAAGCACGTTTACGGTCTCGACTGGGGCCCGTAGGCGAAGTGCTGACCGGTGCCTTCGATTTTGCAGGGAGGGTTGGGGCAGGGGCAGTAGTACTCACACGCTGCCCTGGAGGGATGGAACCGTCGGAGTCCTCTGCCTCGGAGATGATAGCGAGGTCTTCGGAGTCTTCTTCAGGAACATCGGGACCCTCATCGAAGATGTTGACGGGTTCCGGAGCGGACCTTTGCGCCATGATGTGCCTTCGGGCTCGACGATCGCGGATGGTCTTTTGGAGCGGAAGGAGGCGCAGGCCGGACAAGTGGCCTCGTTATGGTCTGGTGAGAGGCACCGATTACAGACCTGGTGGTGGTCACTGTGAGGAAACTTTGCTCCACACTGGGGGCATTTTCGGAATGGCGTCCTTTCCATGGGCAGTAGGCCTTACGGCGTCGATGGGCCCAACGGCCCGCGTCGACGGCTGGAAAGGAGATCGAGGAAGGGACGTCGAGATGTCGATGTCGGTATCAGGTGTTGAAAAGTGAAAAACGTTGCAAAAAAACAAGTTTCGAACCGGAGTGTCGAAGTTGCATCCGAACCCGATGGCGGAAAAAAACAATCTGAGGATGGAGTCGATGCCCATGCGCACTATTGTCCAAAGGAGGAGTCACCTATCACATGACTACAAAGACTTCTTCGAAGACAACAACAAAGTGCAAGCATCCGAGCCCAACACCAGATGGCGATCTAATGCACAGTGTGAGCTCTGCAGCTCACATGCCTCGAACAGTTACTTACCTTTGGCAACGCCTTATCTGGTAGAGACTATCTAGCCGCAGATTCCTTACCTTAAATTATCCCCAGGCGTCAATCCGAAATTTTTTCTTGAGCAATACGCCTGCGTGCCAGTAGGTGGCATCATTCTGCTTCGCATGGCGCAAATATCCGCACCTGAAGTGATGAACGCAGTTCCTATATAGGTGCCACCCCAGCGCGCTGACGTCCACACCAGAAGCACAGAGCCATGAAGTAGATGGACCACTGGTATGGAAAACTAGGGGCCTGAAAGGGGGAAGCCCTGTAGCTATAAATCCGTTTGTGGGCAGGATAGGTGGGTCGGTAAGGAACCAGCGGCTAGCTAGAGTCTCTCCCATATAAAGCGATAAAAGCGATACCGAAGGTAAGTAACTTCTAGCCGCAGATTCCTTACCTTAGGATAGATACCAAAGCAATACCTCCCCGGAGGTGGGTCTGTGGACCAATTTCAAACGAGGAAGTACTGCAGGACCGAATGGGCAAAATGCCCCTGCCTACGGACCTGACTGACCAGGAAGTAGTGCTTGGTAAATGTCTGCAGGGAAGCCCATGTTGCTGCCTGGCAGATGTCCAGGACCGTAACTATGCATGCTAACACAGTGGGTGCAGCTTTCATTCTAGTAGAATGAGCATGAAAACATTCAGGGGGCTGCTTCTTAGCCAATGCATAGCAGATTTTGATATAGAGCACAATCCATCATGAGATGTTCCTCTTCTGTATGGCCTGACCTTTCTTTGTTCCAACATACCCCACGAAGAGTTGATCGTCCACCCGGAACTAGCGTGTGCAATGAAGGTAGAATGATAACGCTCGTTTTGGATCCAGATGGTGAAGTCGCTCTTCTTCCTTAGAGGGATGAGTGGGAGCGTAAAACGTAGGCAGTGATGGAATGGCCTACGTGAAAAGGAATCACCACATTTGAGATTAAGGAAGCTCTCGTACAAAGCACCAGTATGTCTGGGTATATGTTCAGATAAGGAGGCCTGGATGACAAGGCCTGAAGCACACTGACCCTCCGTGTAGATGTTATAGCCACAAGAATGCAGTCTTGATGGTAAGGAGTCTGAGTGGACAATTAAGCAGGGGGTCAAAGGGAGCGCACATAAGAAAAGTGAGGACAAGATTGAGGTCCCACTGGGGCATAATAAAGGGAGAAGGTGGAAACAAATGTTATAAACCTTTCAGAAACCTATTTACAATAGGGGATTTGAAGAGGGATGGCTGATCAGGCAACTGCAGAAAAGCTGAAATAGTGGAGAGATAACCCTTCAGAGTGCCCAGTGCACAGCCATGCCGGGTGAAGGGAAAGAGTGAAAAGGAGAACCAGAGAAAGGGGGTCAGAAAGGGGATCAATTTGTCTTTCTCCGTGTCACAAATTTTGCCCTACGGCAGGCGTAAACCTTCTTGGTGGCGGAACGTCTGATTGCCAAGATAACGTTACAGACTTCAGGAGGAAGGTCGAAAGCGGTCAACTGACACCGCTCAATCTCCATGAGAGTTGACAGGATTGGATGGAGAACCCTCCCCAGCTGCTGCGATAGAAGATCCTCCCGAAGGGGCAGCCTGATCAGAGGACCAATGGTCATGCTCAGCAACTCGAGATACCAGACTCTCAGAGCCAAGTTCGCAGCCACAAGGATAAATTGGGCCCGGTCGTTCCTGATCTTCTTGAGAACTCTGGGCAGGATTGGTATGGGTGGAAAGGCGTAAAGGAGGCCTGAGCTCCCCTCGAGACAAAAAGCGTTTCCGAGTGAGAGCCGCCTTGGAAACTCCTGTGCACAGAACTCCTGACATTACCTGCTCGGCGAACAAATCTAACCAAGGCTCTGCCCACTGCTGAAAGAGACCTGGCACCACCTCTGGATGGAGACGCCATTTGTGATCCACTAGGCATCTATGGCAGAGTTCGTCCGCTCTGGTGTTCAGAGAGCCCGACAGGTGTTGAACCACCAGGGATATTCCATGATGTTCCAAACATGTCCAGAGACACAGGGCCTCTTGACAAAGGGGCCACGAATGCTGTAGGCAACAGGTTTCCCCCAACTGGCACTGCCCAACTGAGGGGATTGCAGACTGGCCCCTTGACACCAGATGACCCCTGGAGAAGAAATAGGACACCCAGCCCAGACCCCCAGAAGCAGTGGAGGAAAAGCTGAATAGCTACACGACCTGCAGTAGGGGAATGGGATGGCATCCACTGTGGAGACCAGGTAATAGAAAGCCCGTCTGGACAAGACACCTCTGCACACCCGTCCGGGACCCCTGGCATCTCGCCCTGCGGCGTGGGCCCCACAACTGCTGAGAACTGAGCAAGACACTCTGCCGGCCCTGGGATCTGCTAAGTACTGGTCAAGAAGGACCTAGCCGCAGATTCCTTACGTCGTAGGCATCTTGTCTGCCGTCGTCATGACGTTCACGTCGTCAATATAACCGCCACTCCGGTGCACTGACGTCAGTACTTTTCACGACTTTCAACGCCAGAAGCGACTGATCATGGTGTGTAAAACCAGATAGCTATGGCCCTGAAGTGAAACAGCCCTGACACTAAAAACAATTCCACAGTGCGGGGAGGATGGGTGGGTCAGTAAGGAGTCTGCAGCTAGATCATGTCTCTACCAGATGAGACGTTACCGAAGGTAAGTAACTTGTCCATCTGATAGAGACATCTAGCCGCAGATTCCTTACTATGAACAGATACCCAACCAATACCTTCCCTGGAGGAGGGACTGCGGAAAAGTTGAGACTAGGACATCTTGAAAGACAGAGCAGCCAAACAGGCCCTCCCTGCAAACCTGGAAGTACAGGCAATAGTGTATGGCAAACGTGTGCAGAGATGCCCACGGGGCCGCTTGACAGATATCGGATATGGGGACACCACGCTGGAGAGCCGTGATGGCCGCTTTTGCCCTGGTGGAATGGTCTCTAAGCCCTTCAGGAGGATCCTTCTTCGCTAAGGCGTAACAGATTTCGATACAGAGGATAACCCAGCAGAATATAGTCTTCTTTTGGACAGCACGCTCCTTCTTTGCACCCACATACCCTATAAAGAGTTGGTCATCCACCCGGAACTCTTTGGTTCGATTGAGATAGAATGATAACGCTCTTTTTGGGTCCAGACGATGGAGATGTTCCTCTTCCTTGGAAGGGTGCGGGGGTGAATAAAATGTGGGCAGAGTAACCGATTGTCCCATGTGAAAGGGTGTTACCACCTTAAGCAAAAAAGATGCCCTTGTGAGGAGCACTACTTTATCCGGAAAGACTGCAGGTAAGGAGGCGGAGGTGATTGTGCCTGCAGTTCGCTCACCCTCCTGGCAGAGGTTATTGCGACTAAAAAAGCTGTTTTTATAGTGAACAACCGTAGAAGGCAGTTGTGCAGCTGCTCAAACAGTGCGCACATCAGAAGGGTGAGGACCAAATTAAGGTCCCACTGTGGCATGGATAAAAGGGGAAGGGGGGGAACAAGTGGGTTAACCCCTTCAAAAATCTATGCACTGGAGGGGATTTGAAAAGAGAAGGCTGATCAGGCAGCCGAAGAAAGGGCTGACAGGTAGCCTTTCAGGGTGCCCAGAGCAGAGCTCTGCAGGGCCAAAGACAGAATAAACATGAGAATGTCTGATAGGGAGGCAGAAAGAGGTTCCACAGACCGTTCTGTACAATATTTACAAAACTTGCTCCATCGGCAGGTGTATACCGACTTTGTGGAGGGACGCCTGGCTGCCAGAATAACCTCACAGACTTCGGGAGGAAGGTTGAAAGCTGTCAACTGTCGCCGCCCAATCTCCACACAAGGAGGCGGAGGTTGGACAGGTTCGGTTGGAGGACCCTCCCCTGCTGCTGTGACAGAAGATCCTCCTAAAGGGGCAGCCTGATTGGAGGATAAATGCTCAATGCCAAAAGCTCGGGATACCAGACTCTCCATGCTCAGTCCACAGCAACAAGAATGACTTGTGCCCGGTCGCTCCTGATCTTCTTGAGCACTCTGGGCAAGAGTGGTATGGGTGGAAAGGCGTACTGGAGGCCTGAACTTCACTCGTGACGAAAAGAGTCGCCGAGCGAGACCCGCCTTGTAAACTCCAGTGCGCAGAATTTGTGACATTGCGCGTTCTCTTCGGAGGCGAACAGATCTAACCAAGGCTCTCCCCACTGTTAAAAGAGTCCTTTTGCCACCTCCAGATGGAGACGCCACTCGTGATCCACTATGCACCGTCGGCTGAATTAGTCAGCTCTGGCGTTCAGGGAACCGGCCAGATGTTGAACCACCAGAGTGTCGTTCCAACCAAGTCCAGAGGCGCAGGGCCTCTTGACACAGGGTCCACGACCCCACCCCGCCCTGCTTGTTGCAGTACCACATGGCAGTCGTGTTGTCCATGAACACCTGAACTAGCCTTCCCTTGATGGACGGCAAGAAGGCTTTTAGTGCCAACCGGATCGCCCAAAGCTCCAACAGGATTTTATGGAGCCAGGTCTGCCGGAGACCAGAGTCCTCTGATCTCCTCCTCTCCCAGATGGCCGCCCCATCGCAGAAGGGACGCATCCGTCACTACTGTGAGGTCTGGATGGGGAAGGGAGAGGGGTCTGCCCTTGACCCATTTATGGTTTGATAGCCACCACTGCAGGTCTTTTGCAGTGCCCTCCGAGATCTGGACTAGGTTGGTGAGAACATCAGGTCCCACTGCAGAGCCCACATGTGCCATCTGGCATTGTCTACAAGTAGGATGCAGGAGGCCATGAGCCTCAACAGCTTCAGAGTCATTCTCACCGAAACTCAAGATATTGGCCGAAACATCAGTATCATAGCCTGAATATCCTGGACTCACCGTTCGGGAGGATAGGCCCAATACTGCACCGTGTCCAGAACCGCCCGATAAAAGGAAGCGTCTGGGAGGGAGTCAGGTGTGACTTTGGCACGTTGATAGTGAACTCCAGCGAATGCAGGAGGTTCGCCGTAGTCTGGAGTGAGGGACGACTGCTTGAGACGTGCCCGCCTTCAACAACCAGTCGGCGAGATAGGGGAAGACTGGAACCCCTGATCTCCACAGTTGGGCTGCGACCACCGCCACCGCCATCACCTTCGTGAACACCCGAGGGGCACTGGTGAGGCCGAAGGGGAGCACTGCAAGCTGAAAGTGCTCATGGCCCACCATAAACTGCAGGTAGCTATGATGGGCAGGCAGGACGGGGATATGAAAATAGCCATCCTTCAAGTCCAGCGCTACCATCCAGTCTCCCGGGTCCAGGGCAGACAGGACCTGAGCTAGGGTGAGCATCTTGAACTTCTGCTTTTTGAGGAAGTAGTTGAGGGCTCCAAAGTAGAGGATAGGACGAAGACCTCTGTCCTGCTTTGGGACCAGAAAATAGTGGAAATAACAAGCACAGCCTATTTCTGATCCGAGAACCCTCTCTATAGCTCCCTTGTCCAAGAGAGCTTGGACTTCCACGCGAAGAGCAAGGTGATCCTCCATCAGCCGATCGTACACTGGAGGCATAGATGGAGGGGTAGTCTCGAAGGGGAGGGAGTAGCCCCTTCGGACTATCGAACGGAGGGAGTAGCCCCTTCGGACTATTTGCAACACCCACCTGTCCGAGGTGATGTATTCGTCAGTGGTGGAGATGATGGCGTATTCTGCCACCGACTGGCCGTGAATGATCCTGGGGGATCGGACTAGGAAGGTTTTGCGGTGGAGGAGGGGATGGTGGCTTGGCTCGACTTCTGGCCTCCTGACCCTCCGAGGGCGGGGTGAACCGCGGCTGCAACCCCGCAGAGGCTGCTGAGCTTGTGGGGCCCGCTGGCTGGAATAGGGTTGGCGCGGTTGGAAGCCCCTTCCATAGTCACAAAAGGGGCGAAAAGCAGGCGCAGGCCTGGGTGTGGAATTGAGGCCCAAGGATTTGGTCATAGCCTGTGAATCTTTAAAGCGCTCAAGCGCTGCGTCAGCCTGGTCTCCGAAGAGACGGAAGCCATCAAAGGGCATGTCCATGAGGTATACCTGTACATCCCCTGAAAAACCAGACGTACTTAGCCAGGCGTGGCACCTGATGGCCACCATCGAGTAAATCACTCTGCCCAGTGAGTCTGTCAAGTCCAAGCCGCAACGAATGGCGAACTTTGCTGCATCTCTCCCGTCCGATATTGCCTGGGAGAGCAGGATCCGGTCCTCCTCCGAGACCCTAGGCAGCACTTGCACAAACACGTCCCATATAGAATGGGAATAACGGCCCAAAAGGCATGCAGTGTTTACCGACCGCAATGCGAGGCTGCTGGAAGAGAACATTTTCTTCCCAAAGGTCTCCAGCCGTTCGGATTCCCTTTCCGGTGGGGCGAAAGGAAACGCGCCACGGGAAGTGGAAGCCTGCACCACCAAGATCTGCGGAGTGGGATGGGTAGTAAGGAAAGCTGGGTCGCCCGGTGCAGTGCGATGGTGGCGGGCAATCGTTCTGTTCACAGGAGCCCCAGTGCTGGGCATGGACCAGGTGCCCAGAAGAACGTCTGTTAAGGCCTCATTAAAGGGCAGCAAGGGTTCCAACGAGGAGACACCAGGCTGCAGGACCTCCGTCAAGACATTCATCTTGACTGCAACTGTAGGATGGTGCAGGTCCAAGACCTATCAGGCCTACGCACCACCATTGCAAATGACGCCCCATCCTACGCAGCCAGGATAGGTGGAGACAGCATGCCAGAATCTGGGAGAGGTGTCCAGGCCACTGGCATCACCCAGTTCCTCATACCAGTTCATGTTTTCTTGAGGTTGCAGGATTTCTAAGGGATCCTGCTCACCCTCCAATCCTCTTCGTCCAATGCTAGCCCTTCAGAATAGGGCTGGTTTGACGGCCTGAAGCCATACGGCTCCGTCGGCACCGACTGACTCCGTGTCGTCTGGGATGAGGATAGGTGAGGCGCCACCGGTGGGCGCTGGAGACCTAGCTGTTGGACGCAGCGCCGCGGAAGGTCGCTGTGGAGGTGCAACCGGTGCTGGTCCGGACCCGGGAACGGGTCCAACAGGAGGCCGTGGCTCCGGAGCCTCAGGCACGGGACCCATGGGATCTCCTTCTCCTCGGCCTGCGGGGCCTGAAGGCGCGCCGGCAGGATCAGGTTGCCCAAATACCGAACAGATGGCATCGTAAAAGTCCTTGAGTTCGCCGGGGGTCGCTCCAGGTCCCGGAAAGGGAGGGAGATGCGGAGTAGACCAAGCTGCCCGCTCCGCGGAGTGGGGCCTAGAACGCCAAGGCTCCCCTGTCTCGCCACGCAGCGGACGGGGTGAAGTCAAGCACGCTTCTACTTCTTGTGCTTCTTTTGATGCCTCTTACCTGATGACTTCGACAAAGAGGACTTCGAGCCTCTGGAGCGATGCTCGGACCTTCCTCTCGACCAAGACCGGGAGCAAGATCAACGAGGCGACCTCTGCGGTGCCTGCCGGGCCGCAAGCAGCTTTAGGGACCTTCAGGGCCATGGCCCGGCAATCGGAGCACGACTTTGTATCGTGGTCGCGTTCCAGGCACCAGAGACACACATGGTGGGGGTCCGTAACAAAATGGCGCGGTGACAGGTGCCGCACGGCTTGAACCCTGACATCTTTCTGCTGGACAACTTAACACACTGAAAGGAGTCAACAAAAGTCGAAAAAAGTCCGTCAAAAAATGACAGAGGGTAGCTCTCTTCAACTGTTAAGCACTGGCTGGCGCGGAAAGAAAAGAACGGACGTCAGCGTGCCGGAGTCATGGTTATATTGTTGACGGGGACACAACGCCTACAATGTCAAGCTGAGTCGACCAACGCCATCTACCGGCGCGCAGGAGTACTGCTATCAAAAATCTTTCGGATCCACCCTGATGCCTGGAAGTTCAAAGGTAAGGAATCTGCAGCTAGATGTCTATCAGATGCAACCCCCAGAGGGTTTGCAAGATCATTCCACCAGAGCAAAGGCTGCGCTAGCACGCAAAGTTCCGGTCCTGGACATCTGCCAGGCAGCAACTTGGGCCTCACTGCATACATTCACCAAGTTCTACTGCCTGGACAGTCAGGACGGCACTTTGCCCATTCGGTCCTGCAGGCCTTCCTAATCTAAATCAAATTCGCTGACCCACCTCCGGAGAGGTTGTGCTTTGGTATCTATTCTAAGGGTAGGAATCTGTGGCTAGAAGTCTTTATCAGATGAACAAGTTACTTACCTTCGGTAAGGCCTTGTCCAGTAGGGACTCTATCTCTGCAAACAGATTTATAGGTACAGGGTTGCTCCATTCTCAGGGCCCTGGTCCCATACACTATTGATCACAGTTCCTCATGGTTCTATGCTCCTGGCGTGGTGTTATGTTTCATATAGAGGCCCTAATATAGACGCGTTCATATATGCCGTATATGGTCATATTCGCATATGCCCTATTATGGTCATACTCGTATATGCCCTATTTTGGTCATAATCGTCTACGCCCTATTATGGTCATGATCTTCTATGCCCGAATATAGGCATGATCTTTCACCTACATTAGTTCCCTACAGTACACAACGAGCTCTGAGGGTTGAACGTTATCTAGTCTGTGGTTAGAACACTGCAGGGTTTTTCCCAAACACAGGCCTACAATGTACTCATAAATTATGCATGAGCATTCACCAGCTACATCTCCCGCATAATATGTATGTACAAAGTTCACCCCGACATCTTCCTCATGTCTAACAAAGACCAATACAAACCATACTGAGGGACGAGACACTTTAGGGTATAAATACACCACATCTTGCCATGGTAAGACAGAGGGAACCGAGACTTCCATGCTGACACACTGACCAGAGACGCTGAGGCTCCTGCATGCAGTCGCTCCAGCTGACAGCGGTCCAACACAGCCCTTGCGGGGTGTCCAACTCGAGACCAGGACGGGGTCCCACACTCTCTCTATTCAGGTAATGGGGTTCGACTAAATGCTAGAAGGATTCTTGGCTCTTAGGCTTTTAGACCTACACATATGCTAGGTACACTCAGGTACATCTAGTTAGGCATCGTAGGAGTACGCACACTTTTCATAATGCTTTTTATATTCATGTATGTATTCATGATTATTGCAATATGGTAGAACTGTTCTATCCCTTCACTTTTATCGTACTGCTGATAATATATCTCTGCTATTGTCTGCTGGTTGCCGCAGCACATATATTTTACACTAGAATAACAACTGTTCAATAAATACTTATTGAAATGCCCCACTGTTTATTCTGTGTAACTCTCTGAGACAAACCGAATAAGTACGCATGAGTGACTAAGCGAAAAGTAGTACACTGTTTCCACGATTCTGAGGGATCAGGGTTGTCATGATCTAAGGTTGCCAGGAACTAATCTCTCCCCGATAAGAGGAGATTCTAGTGGCACTGTGAGCTAGCTAATGCAAATCCGGCTAACATACGCGGTGGGGGTGTACAGAGCCAGTCTAACACCAAGCCCACAGTTTGTTATCCAAACGCGCAGGTCCTGCAGGGGTACTATAGGAACTACACGACAGTGGAAAGTCTCAAAAAGAAACTGACGTCAGCACGCTGGGGTGGCACCTCTTTAGGCACTGTGCAAGTCACTTCCTGCGAGGATCGGCCGACAACACAATGCAGAGCCGAATTATGGCACGTACCGGCATGCTGGGGTACTACTCACGAAAAAAAATCCAGATCCAGTCTGACAAGCTGGGGATAATTCTAAGTTGAAGAATCTGCTGCTAGAAGCAGATAGCTCCTGATGCGCAGACCTTGGGCTCTGACCAGGCGGAGGCTGATGCTCCGATCACTTACTCTTTCATTGAGGCCGTCTTCGGGAAATTATACCGCAGCCCTCCAAGGTGAGGTCACCACGGATATCAAAGAGGTTAAATGAGATGTGGCGGAGATTAGCCAACGGAAGGCTTCAATGGAGCAGACCAGCTACATGAAGGAAGAACTCGACAACTATAGAAGCGAGCTACTAGAACCGCAGGACCAAAACACTAAACTCCAAATCCATCTAGAAAATAGATCTCGCCACTTGAATATCAGAATAAGAGATGCCCCCAACATAAGTAGACTCTGGTGACCTGGAGAACTAGGTCATTCACCCTTTCCACCATATACTTCCAGACCTCACCAGGAAAGAGATAGTCCTTGATCGAATGCATACAGCATGCCGCCCGTCCAACGCAGCGGACAAATCATAAGACATCTTGACCTGCGTCCACCTATTTTGACAATAAGAAGCTATAATCTTCGCAGTAAGAGACCAGGGCTCAACTCTGTTCCAGGGTGCAGCTTTAGGAAGAAATCTCTATTACTCTCCAACAGCGTTGTTCACTTCGGGCAGCCAGAACCTTCTTCCATGAGAAAGGGGTTGAATACAAATGGGGCCACCCCTTTTGCTTGATTTTCGTGTGGAATAAAGAAACGCACATGAATCCGCACTATGGAATTGTCACGGTCTATTCTGGGATTGGAAGAGCCTCACCATGAGAATGACCAACTAACTCTGCTCCACAAAGCACAGGCATGCCCAAGTATCAACAGAAGGGAACGTCACACCTCTAAAAAGGCGGTCCATAAGTCGACAGCAGACTTGAGTAGCCGAGAATGCTCAGTACTTCTTCACCAACTGCAGAATCATAAGCCGGCCCAAGACCACTATCCCAGCTAACATCCCCGACTTTAGAAGCCTGACATCATATTTACAGCCGGCCCCCCCCTCTACGGAGCTTACACCTTCTGGTCCTGCCTGGGAGTGGTAGCCACGGTCACTATTCGCAGGCAGATCCCACAGACATTTCAATTCACCACAGAGACGGGACGACCGGGGCTAAATATCCCATTCTGAGACCACTCGTTTACACCAATTGTTGACACGATCTCTCTACATATAGTTCGAAGGACTCCCATGGAGGGGACTCGTTAAGTTATCACTACCTTCCTCAGTACATTATCACTCCCTTCCTCAGTATGTTCTCAACCTTCACCCACGGCCAGGCTCCCCGACAAGCTCCACTCCCTAGGGATTGGAAGCACTGAACACTCAATTCATTCTTCACCCTCCATGGTAGCCTTCTGCACTCAACCCCGCACACATAGTTAAGATACGGAGCTTAAATGTCCGAGGTCTCAACTCTCCTGCAAAACAACTATTACTCCTCTCCTTGCTACAAGAACCGCACTGCAACACTTGTCTCCTTCGGGAGATACCTAAAGAATGACTGGAAACAGATGAAGTCCCCACTGGTTTGATAGACAGTACTTCTCCTTGGGGCCTGGCAAGAGGGCAGGGGTGGCGATCTTTCTAGCAATTAACTTTCAGGGCCAAGTCCTCCAGCTATAAGAGGTAGTAATTGGGAGACTTCTCTACCTGCGAATCTATCTTAATGTTTACACCTTCAAACTGGTCACACCCTATACTCACAATGATCACCAATGCAGTTTATTCTTAACACAGTCACCTCCTCCCCAGAGGCAGACATACTAGTGGGTAGAGACTTTAACCTAGTCTTGAATACACTGCTTGAGAGATCAGCTCCAAGAATGGGACAAATAGGGGCATTCACCGCAGAGGGCCTGTGCTGGCTCCGGGATGTAGGCCCGATTGATCTTTGGCGTTCTCGACATCCCGCCTTTAGAGACTACACATGCATCTTTGCCTCACACCAAACCTGCGCCTGGATTGATTACTTTTATAGTGTCCCCACAATTCGTGGCAGCCACCACCCAGGCAGACGTGGGGTTCTCTGCGCACTCTGATCACTCTCCCATCTTGATCTCCTTCCACTTATGAGGACTGACTGCCTCCCACAGGACGTGGCGACCCAATAACAAATTGCTAACATGTGACTCCACATTAAGGGAAGTCAGCAAGTTGACCCAACAAATCTTCCAAACAAACGATACTCCGGATACCTTCACACCCCTCGTTTGGGACACGTTGAAAGAGGTAGTCAGGAACCCCAATAGCTATATTTCCGAGATTAGATAAGATCAGGCGAGACAAACACGCTGCTTCAGAATAGCAAGTGAAAGCTTTAGAAGGGGTACGGAGACAACAAACGCTAACCAGGAAGGAGCTCAGAGGACTAGATATTGCTAAGGTAGAGTACACTCGCCTGCGTACCAAGTAGAAATAGTACACAGGGGGCAACAAAGCTGGGTGACTTCTCGCTTATAGGCAGAGGGCCCAAATCCATAAGGGTAGGATAACGGAGATCCAGTCACCAACGGCCCACAGAACGCATAAAGATATAGAAATAGCACAGGCATTTAAATGATTTTACGCCGACCCCTACACTGCGGAGGCGGCAGTCCTCACTGAAGCCGTGGCTTACATATCTGCGGCTCCCACTGTGTGCCTGCCAAAGCTAGAGCCACTCACACTGGAGTAAGACATCCAAGTGGAAGAAGTCTCTCTGCCTTAGCCCGGCTTTAAACTGGCAAAGCCACAGGACATGAATGGCTTGCAAAATATTGCTGCCCAACTTGCTCCCATTCTCACTCGCCTATACAACTCATTTGGAGACGGGGCACCCTTACCGAAACAATGCGGGAAGCAGTGATCACTGTGATCCCTAAATTGGGGAAAGAGTCTACACTGTGCTCATCCTACCAGCCCATACCCCTGTTGAACGTTGATGCTAAGCTCGTCACAGGCATACTGGCAGCTCATCTTAACCTTTACATGCAGGGCTTAATAGATTCAGATCAAGCAGGGTTCATACCTGAAAGAAACTGTGGCGACAATACAAAGCAATTGCTGCGCCTTATAGACAAAGCTACTCGCTCTTGAAACTCCCGCACTACTCATGTCGATCGATGCAGAAAAATAGTTTGATTGTGTACATTAGTCACTTATTCGGCTGACTTTAGACAAGATGGGTCTAGGTACATGGTTCCAAAGGTGGGTTAGGTGCAGCTATGCCAGCCCAACCACCCGCCCGGGTGAGGGTTATCGGCTGGAACTGGCAGGACTTTGATATTGCAGAGGCACGCAACAGGGGTGCCCGCTCTCCCCACTACTTTTTGCCCTATATATGGGGCCTCTGGCGAAGCGGATACGAGCGAATGCATAGATTAAAGGCATCACTATAAGCCACCAGGAACACAAAATAGCAATTTATGCAGATAATATAATGGTGACCCTCACCCAGCCTTACTCCTCACTGCAGGTGTTCCTAAGGGAGCTTGAAGCGTTTGGCAGTGTCTGGCTTCAAAGTTAATATTCAGAACTGGAAGGACCACAACCTCACTGTCCGACAGAATGACAGGACCCAGCTGAAGAGCCTTTTTCCCTTCCTATGAGCAACCCATTGGGTGCCATATCTGGGTCTGAAAAACTGCCCCACCCTGAGAAAACAGAGGAATGTAATTATGTGAACCTGATTGCCATGGCTCGTTCAGATCTGAAGGCCTGGAAAAACGGAGGCCTTTTCTGGGTGGGGTGGATAGCCACAGTGAAAAATTACCCTCTTCTTATGTTATGCAGGCCTTTCCATTGCAACCATCTCCCTGCCAGCTAGGCAAGCTCCAACATATGACTGAGGCCATCATTTGGGACGACAGGAAGCCACGAATGGCTAAGAAGTGGGTCTCGCCCTCTGTAGCAGAGGGAGGCCTGGGTATCCCCCACCGAACCCATTATTACCCATCGGCCCAACTGTGCTATATGGTGGAATGGAACAGGCCACTCATGGAGACGGACTGGTGCTTCACTGATCAATCGATGACCAGGGTTTATATTTGGAAAGTCCCCTGGCTCCCCAACAAAACTTAGCCACCCAGGGGTCTACAGCTCACCGGTTACATGGGCGATAGTGGAGGCTTGGGTGGGGTAAGGATCACCAGGGGCCTGTCTACATGTATCTACCCCCCCTCACACCCATCATTGGTAACCCAACTTCCCACCCGCCATGGAGGCTAAAGCATTTCTCCCCTGGCAGGAGGCTAAATGCAAGAGGATTGGCGACCTCTTCGACCACTTAGGCATCATGGCCTTCCCACAGATACAATCTAGATAGAGTCCCAACCTGTGAACACTAGCATTACACTGCCATCATGCGCTGGTTCACTCACCCCAGTCTGTCCTCATGCTAGCAAGCAACTCACAAAATTCGAGAAATGGCTACTATCTCAACAAAATGATAAAGGCCTACTCCCAGACATATACATCTTTTTGAACAAGCTTGCAGACTTTCACAAATCCTCGGCTCAGAGGAGATGGGAATCAGAGCTGGAAAGCTCTTTACCCCCAAGGTGTGGACTGATATACTCCACCCTCTCCCTTCTGCACCGCTGGGAAAGAAGCCATGCTTAAAACACACTATTGGTACTACACCACGATTATGATGGCAAAAGAGAAACCCTCCAACGGTGACAGCTCATTGATCAACTGCGGCCAAACAGGCACACTGACTCTCTCCTCTGGCGCTGTCCCAAACTCAAACTAAATTGGGAAGACAGGCTAAAAGATCTTCAAAACAGATGTCCCCAAGCTCCCTAGTTATATCTTACTGAGGCTCCTCAATGCACTGACACACCTGTTGCACTACAACAAAGGCAAGGCAATTGCACTGGTGCTCTGCCTGGCCAGACAGATCATCACGTCCAAATAAGGCACTTACACCGCACCATCCCATGCGGACTGGCTGTACAAACTGTGGGACCTCATTAGAATGGAGAAATTAACAGCCTCAGCTGATAATAAACTACCGCAATTCGATAAAATGTGGGGCCCATGCCTTTGATTTCTAGCCGGGGACTTCCGTGAGCTCCTTTGACCGACCTATCTTAGGTGCTTCGACTTACAGAAGTGGAGAACTCAATGAATCAACACAGCAGACACTGTTCACAGAGACCTCATCACTACATATTACCCAACCCCGGGGCTTTTTATACTTCAAGATATTCATGGTCATGGAGAGATCCTTCCCTATCCCCCTGCTATACCTTCTACCCTCCCCTCCCAAACTCGCTCTTCTACCCCACTCCTGCTCCCCTGGTTCTAGCCCACACCGCCTTCTCCACTGTTGACTCTCACCGGCCACTGGATGAAGGTGAGAATATGTTCTCTGACAAAATAAATAAAAACAGATTTGAACCATAAGCTGGCATTGCTGCATGTATTGGAGGAACTACACATCAACCAGAATACAAAAACCTTTTCTGCCTGAGAAGTCAGTGTTTGCATTGTTAACAACAAAGATGTTTTCTTATTTTAGTTCACATTCAGAGGAAGACAAGGTGGCATTTTATGATTTTTTGAGGGTTGTCTTATGGATCTTTGGTTGCACTTCACACGAGTGAGAAGCGAATTCATTCATTGAGGAAGTCTTTTTTGGAACTCTGGAAAAGTCTGTGTAACTCTTGTGAGTTTGTTATCTTGCAAAGGAGGAGGGCTTTGGACAGACTTATCCCCAAAGAAGGGGTGTGACCAGACTTAGATTTTTGAAGCCACTTCAGTAACCTTCTCTCCATTGAAGATTTGCATGAAAAGTTCCAGCACTTTCCGCTTTTTACTCTATATTCAGAATAGAAGCAATAAATAGTCTTGCATGTGAGGATTATCACAGTAAACTCATTGTGCGATATTACTCACAGACTTTCTTTTTGAAGGCTCGATGGAGATAGAAGATTATATTCATATGTGATATCCAGGGGTAGTGGAGGAAGATTCACTCTCACACAACCTAAGGAAAGGTTTAGAGAATCTATACCAGAAAATTAATGACATATGTTTGAGGATAAAGGAAGATTCTGGGACTTCCTCTAACACCAATATGCAGTAGAAATCAGAGACTGGCCTTTTGAAGGGATGATGGTCAGGAAACTCTTACCTCGGTGGTGGACTAAGGGCCTGATTTAGATCTTGGTGGATGTGTTACTCCATCACAATGTTGACTGATATCCCGTCAGCCGAAATATAAATCCCAATATATCCTATGGGATCTATATTTCGGTGGACAGGATATCCGTCACCGTTGTGATGGAGTAACCCGTCCGACAAGATTTAAATCAGTAAAGACAATGGGGTCAACCCTGTGTCCCTCAGAACATGGGTATGAGCGATATGAGCTACAGTAAGTTCTGTCGGGTGAAACAATTGCTGAGCAAAACCTAATTAATAGTAAAATGTATCTATCCCAAATAGCACGAAATGTCAATAAAAGGTCTCATAATTATTTAAGACGGGGATAAAAGTCAAAAAGGCACCACAAACAATGGATCAGTTTTTTCAAAATATATATGATATTTATAATGGTTAAATTTATAAATGGCTGTTGCATACACACATGATATAACAAACAACAAGATAGTGAGGTGACTTTGGGGGAAATTGTGACATAGGGTGCTCATGAGATTTAAGACAGAAATAAACAAATTGGATACACAATAATAAACAAGTTATAGGTCTGTTTCGTTTCAAATTCAAAAGGTTCTAAACACCCTTTGGAATGCCTTCCTCTTAGTACAAGGGTGGAGAGACTTGGGAATTAGACAGATAAATGAAGCGTCGATGTTTCGACCCAAAGGTATGCGCGATTAATGAGCGTCACAGCGACAGCCATTTATAAATTTAACAATTATCAATATCATATATATTTCGAAAAAATGGATTCATCGTTTGTGGTGTGTTTTTGACTTTTATCCCTATCTTAAATAATTACGAGACCTTTCATTGACATTTTGTGCTATTTGGGATAGATACATTCTATTATTAATTAGGTTTTGCTCAGCAAGATTTAAATCAGGCCCCAAGTCTTTTCCAATGAGGTGATTGAGGTAGTGAAGTTACACTGGTTTGAGGCCCTTTCAGTCTGTGAAACTCTATACTGCTATACTACTGTAAGGTAACCATGAGACTCCCACCTCGATAACTGGGATCATTCAAACATGTCAATCTATGAAAAATCAAATGTTGGAGAAAGCAGCATAGTAAATTGGATTAGGTACTAGCAGCCTCTTGTTTCAGTGATCTTACACACGAGTGAAGGTATCCAGCGTTCATGAATATTATGCTTCCTTGAAGTTTCTGGTTTTATTTAATTTGGTGCCTTTAATTTTAATACATAACAGCCAGCTATAGAATAAATGTTAGAAGTCCTAAGTCTGAGGGGCTTAACAAAACAAATACTCTACTCTGCTTGGAAATAATCATGTAGATGTACCTACAGCAGAGAGATATATATAATACACACTGGAAATCATGCATATTATTAACCCTCTCATTCAAATGCTCATACGTCCTGCTAGAAGAGCAACGATGTATACATACAGCAAGCTGCTCGGGTGGGTTTTGAGAGCCAAAGGAGAGAATCCCTAGGATTATGAAACAAAGCTCAGTGTCAGATGTATATTTTGAGGGATATCAATGTCACAAGAAACCAGGCCCAACACCTAATGGAAATGGCAATAGTTCTCTAGTTATAACTTACCTGATTGAGGTCGTGACAATGTCTGCTCTGGAGGTTTAGGATGCATCAAAACAAAGGGTAATTCTACTGACACATCCCTGTGGAAAGGAAGCAAAAAGGAAAGCAGTAATTTTCTGGGGAGAACAGACAAAAGGAGGGTAGATGGGAAAATTAGAAGAAAAGTGAGTGAAAGACTAACAGAGGGCAGAGGCTGGGTACACCAACAGAAATGAGGCAGTTCTGTCAAAATTCAGTGGGTTTATCAAAAATGTGTAGGAGAATGAAATGGGAGAAGGGAGAAAAGGAGACAGCATGAGGAAGGACAAGAATGAAAGGGGAAGCCAGAAAGACTAAGAGTGACGCTGAGGAGGTGTGTACTGTACTCACCCTCCACGAGATACCACCAGCTTCACTTTCACTCTGTAGGACACCAAGATACCCAACACCTCCTTATTCGCTCCTTCTTTAACTCTGCAATGAAATTGCCAATCAGTCAGCATAGATCTTTATCATACACTGATTGGGTCCTGCTGCATCCTCCTTGTCATCAGTCTACTGCCCACTTACCTATGCAGTGGTAGATGGCAGATTTAGTGACCCTCAAATACGTTTGTGGGTGCTGTATTCAACCTTTATCAACTTCTTATTGTTACCCTGGTATCTTAGCAAAGTTAAAGTCTTTTGGTGCCTTCCTATTTGTCCTCAGCACCCAATGATCTACTCCTAAATTTCCCCTTCTCTGACCCATGCATTCCACCCATGCAGAGACCATCAACTTTGAAGTGAATAGCATCATTAATACGTCCCTTCAGGAGGCCCGCGTCCCGGAGGCCTGGAAGCAGGCCAAGATTCTTCCTCTTTTAAAAAAGCCTTCTCTCGATTCCCTTAGCCCAGGGAATTACCGTCCCATCTCCCTGCTGCCTAGTTTGGCTAAGGTGTGTGAAAAGGTGGTGAATAAACAACTCACAGAGTTCATCGAAAGCTCGGGCCTCTTGCACCCGGCCCAGTCAGGGTTTAGGGCCTCCCATAGCACCAAGTCAGCCTTGGTTGAGGTCTCGGAAGCCATTCGGGAGTGTCTGGACGCCGGCGGGAGGGCAGCATTGATTTTGCTCGACCTGTCGGTCCTCACTCGCTGCTCCTCACTCGACTCGCCGAGATTGGTGTTTCTGGCACTGCCTGGGGCTGGCTCAGGTCCTTCCTAGAAGGTCGGGTGCAACAGGTCTGGCTTCCGCCGTCCTCTTCATCCCCCCAGTCAGTGGCCACAGGTGTCCCCCAGGGGTCTTCTCTTAGCCCCCTTCTCTTTAACATCTATGTTACCCCTCTGGTCTATCTGGCCGAAGACTTGGGGGCTAAAGTCATTGCCTACGCCGATGACACTCAGCTCCTTTTTACATGGGGAAAAAATGTGGACTCCGTCTCCTCTGCCAAACACTGTTTGTCCTCTGTTTTTAAGTGGCTGGCCGCCGCTCAACTCAAGTGCAATGAAGAGAAGTCGGAGATTCTCCTCTACGGAAAATTCCCCCCCAATTTCAGAGAAACGCTCTGGCCACCCGAGTTCTCTATGCCGACTTCGAAAGGGAAACCCGTCAAGAACCTGGGGGTTTGGTTTGAAGAGAACCTCTCTTTTTTCACTCAAGTCAAGAAGCTTGCCGGCATTTGCTTTGGTCTTCTTAAAACCTTAAGGAAATTTCTCCCTCTCCTTCCTAGGGCTGCGAAAGAAACGGTCATCCGTGCTCTTATCTTATCTCGGCTGGACTATGCCAATGCTCTGTATGCTGGCATCCCTGGCTATTCGCTGAATAAGCTTCAGGTGGTCCAAAATGCGGCAGCCAGGCTTCTTCTCGACATTCCAATTAGAAGCAGTGTGAGACAACACCTGCGCTCACTCCACTGGCTTCCCGTGGCTGAACGGGTCAAGTTCAAATCCTTAGTCATCGCCTACCGCGCTCTCCATGGCCGGGGCCCTACCTACCTGCAGAAGCGGTTCTCCTTTTATGCCCCTTTGAGACATCTGCGCTCTACGTCTCAACTTCTAGCCCAGGTTCCCCGCTTCAAACGACATAGGTTGGGTGGTTGTTTCTCGCCCTGAAAGCTGCCTTGGCGTGGAACGCTCTTCCTTTTGCTTTACGGAACATCCAAGACCCCTTGGTTTTTAAGAAAAACCTGAAAACTTATCTCTTTGTCTAGTGTTAGCTTTTCTACCCCTCTTGGTTCGCGCCAGGACACTCTCTGGAGTATCTGTGCGCGCTACAAAATAAAATAACATAACATGTCCAATCTTCCCTTGGCCCTTGCTTCCATAGTACTACATAAATGACCATGCTCCGCACACCACCACCTCCTCCTTAATACCATCCATTCCTGGTAATGCACCAGTAGATACTATTACTGGTTCCACTAGGGTCTATCCCCAATATCTCATGCTGCCTCCCACAACTGTTCACCCCAAATATGTTCTGTGTGTCCCTCAGCAGTGCTTCCTCCTTTGGTCCTCTGCTGATTCTCCAGTACACCTCCTCCACTACAGGCAACACTTTTTGCTACCTCCCCTAGCTCACTGGTTCAACATGTTTCCCTTCTTTCAAACCAAACTGCTCTCTCTCCAAAGAGACCGTTCCTCCAGGTGCCTAATTCATACTCTCTTTATTGACAATAATGCACATCAATATTGCCTTTTTGGCTCCCCAATGTTGTCCTGCTCCAGACACTTCCCCCATCTGCCATAGCCCAATGCAGGCTACCCATAGTGCCCCTTCTTCCACAACCCTGCTCCTCAAACTGACCCCTCTCTATAACCTCCTAGATGGCTTCCTTCATTTCTTACATGGTGCTGGACGCCAGGTTTGTGTCCTCGTGCTTCAATTTTCCATCCAGAGCTAGGCCCCGTTTCTCGCGATTGTTGGTTAGAAGGGGCGTCTGTGTGTAGACTTTACAAAAGGTGGAGCTGGCAGAGACCTGGTCACTAGTGGGAAGAAAGACCAGAGAATTACTATGACTGACTGACAGACAGACAGACAGACACACACACTTGTCAAAATAGACCCACAGGCCCGACTTCTGCACAGATAAAACTGCACTGATATGAGGATGGAATGCAATCATGCCCTGCATCCAAGCGTGGGTTTTCATCTAACATGCATCACAAAAACAAGGGTACATGAGAAAGTTGACTTGGACTATGCCATAACAAGTCAAAATTCAAATCATCAGTGCTGACATCCAAAAAAACTTGTGGACATGCTGTGTACAAGAAAATTAACGTATCCCATCAATAATACTAGACTTTTTCAGAGATGCACAAGTGGGGCCTTAGATACTTGGGACTCCTCCGCTGCATTATTTTCTCATTTAGACACTTTTGTATGTAGAATATGACCAGTAACTACCTAGGAGCTGAAAGCACTCCCCAATCAATCACAAACCATGTGTAGCTATTTCACACCGAGTGCTGCTGGGATCACAAAAGAATGAAGCAACTGGTAGAAAGTAGTCGAGAACATCCCAGTAGTTTTGGATTATTTTATATGCCACCTGTTAATTGTGTTTTCTTATCTGGGTCTCCCCATCTTTCTGACAGATTGCAAAACTCAATGCCCCTTTAGTTAACATCCACTCAATAGATCTGCTATCCTTAAAAAGTATTCCAAAATGGGAACTCCATTCATATTCAGGGGCAGGGTGTGTGTGTTGGATAAGATAATCTTATTTGTGAGTTTCAATTTCACAGACAATAGTTTTGTAAAAAGCTAAAAATAAAAATGCAAAAGGTAAGTTCTAAGTAATAGAATCAGAGAAAAGAAGACTGCTATTGGCTCAAGTAGGGTAGTATTGAACAAAGGAATACATTCCATAGGACGGTACAACAGATGGAAGTGACAAAGTAAAAATGTAATAAACTAAGTTAAATTAGGAATACAAAATAATCACATCATGAAGACTTTTAATCACTAAAAATGTGTTACAACATGTCTAGCTCTAATTTCAACTCTTTCCCATTTCAACTAATGTCATTTGGTTACAATTGTGTCATTTTGAAACAAAAAGTTACCTTTGATACTAATGCTTCATCTGTATATCTGTGTAGGCTATATGCTTGTGCGCCTGTCTGCGCATGTATGTGCGGCACAATATGTCATGTCAGCCATGAACGTCTCATTTAGTTTATATTTCCCCCCACAAATGTGTCTATTTTTAGGTCTTCGTTTACGATAGGAAAATAACGTATGCTCCAAAATGCAAAGGAAAGAGTGGAAAAGAAAGTTTTTACCATTTCATAGCTACAACTATTGTTTTTGCCAACACTCCTATAAATACTGCATTTACAGAAAAGGAACAAAGTCCAATAAGCCTTAAGCGTTACTTACACACCCAGACCAAATGCCCAAGACTACCAAATGAAATTTAGGGCCTGATTTAGATCTTGGCGGTCGGATTACTCGGTCACACCGGTGACAAACATCCTGTCCGTTCAAATATAAATCCCATAAGATATAATGGGATTTATATTGCGGCGAACAGGATATCAGTCACTGTTGTAACGGAGTAACCCATCCGCCAAGATCTAAATCAGGCCCTTAGACTGGAAAGTCTCTTTCATGGTAGGGACTACCAAGGCTGACATTTTCAGATGAACAAAATAGTACACTTTAAACAAAGCCTTGTTAATATCAAAATCAAGAACAGACATTTCCACCTGTGTTCTTGGATTAGCACGAAATGACTATACAGAGGTCTCATCAGGTTTCATGAGGGAAGAGGTTTTCGAACAATCACCATTTATTTGTGAAACACTCTACAAGGTTAATTTGCTCATAAAGCAGGCACATTTTTCACTCTGTGAACAGACGCAACTGCAGCCAAAAAAGCGGTTTTCCATGTCATCAGTTTCATTTTACTGGATGTCAAGATTGGGAAAGGATTTAGTAGTAATGTAGATACACCATATTGAAATTGCAAAGCTTTCCTGTCTTCCCAACTCGGGGCATGTGTGCATAGTCAAATGCCTCAACAGTGTCTGTGAAAAGAAAATCAAATATTTTTTGAATTTCCCCTTGCATCTGTCACCTAAAGGACAATCCACAGACAACAGTTTAGTTGACAGAAATGGCCAGGTAAGACAAAAAAACAAACAAAAACAAAGGACAAGGTGATGGAAGCATTATATTAATCTTTCTTCTAGAGCCAATCAGAAATATAGTAACTTTTATTTAATTAGTGGGCAATTTGCTCTGTGCCTAGATGATTTAAAATTATCCCCTTGCACATCCACATGAATATAGAACCAAAGAAGCCAAAATTAATGATAGATGGTAAAGAGAAAGAACCACATTCAGATAGTGAGAGTTAATACTTAGATGGAGAGTGGAAAAGGCTTTCTCAAAGATGAGTCCAGATTATCTGTTAAGCAATTCATTTTTGGGACACATAACCAATAATTGCTTCTAATGGAGAGCTGAGCATATACTTTGCACTGATAAGTGTCAGGAATTATTTAAAGGACTCAGGGAAGCCACTTGAATACAAACATATTCCCCAGAGAAGCCTACTCATCGGCTATCTATTAAGTGCAATGATCGAACTTCTTGTTCCCCTGACACACAATGAAATCATATGAGGGATGACCTACATGACATATCAAATTAAATAGTTCTACTTCGTCATCGAGTCGATGCTATTTATGAGGAGCATTCAAAAGCTTGCCCACTATGTATGCTGGGTAGCTCTAAAACCCTGACAGAAAAGTGCTAAATGGAGCAATCCTCGACCAAGGGACACATTGCAGTAACCACCCTGCACGGCAGGACAGAGTAGGTCGCCTTCTTGCTTGTTCAAAACATACCAGTGGCATTGATAGGAACTAGGTTTGTACGTCTTCCAGGAAAGAAATCCTTTGGTACAAAACAAGATAATCTTGAGACGTAGGTTGTGTATAGGGAACATTATGCCCACTGGAAAAAGCTGCTCATACACTATACTAGGTCAAGAAGGTTCCCAGATCTATATGCAAATGAATAGATTGTCACAGACAAGTGTATCCTGCAGGTGGGAGGGACCGCATACTCTGACGATATTTTACATCGACCATCACCAAAGGTTATTTGAGTCTAGAGGAAGATTAGGGCCTGACTGGGTTGAAGGCTTTTTCAATATACATGGCCAAACAAAATTTTAAATTTGGATTCCATGACAGGGAACTGCCTCCCCTCCTCCAACAATAACTCCTTAAGGACCTCCCAAGCAACTACATAAACATGTCCTACATCACTTATAAGATCAATAAGTAACTACTCATATTAGACCAATGAAAAGTAGAAGTTTTTTTAGTTTTTTTTAATGCAACATTTTTCAAGGATTAGATTCACTGGATGGATACATTTTGGTTGTCACAGAGAGAAGAGCCACAGCTATAGAAACTTAAAAGATGATGGGAAAGGTTCACAAATAAAACCAATTTGAAGCAATCCAAACCACAAATGTGACCCCATGCCACATTTGATTGATAAAACATTACCTGGGCTCCATCAGCAAAATCTTGAACTAAAAAGGCATCAAGGGGTTATTAAAAATGATAAAGAAACCACAACAGCATACATGGCTCAATCTATTTCTGGGACCATAACAACTGCAGAAGTAAAAAGCTTAGGTTTACCAATTACTAAAATTACCCTAGCAATGCTTATTGTGTTCGAAATCCTCAACCGCAAAAAGAACAATTGATGGACAGAATGTTGAACAATGTCAAACATTCACCCAGTACAGAGATCTGGGCCTAAATCCATCATTTTTTTGCTACCCATGCCATTCCAGTTTAAACCCAACCATATGCAAATCAGTCTTGACACTGTTCCCCATGGGATCAGTCCTGCTCGAACTGCTAGGCCAGGTCCTACCTAGACAGGAAACAAGCATCATGGGACCAGTTTTGGTGTTTCACCCCTCATCAGCCAGGCTAGCTTGACTCCCGTGGCATGGAGAGCACAGGACACACGTCTGGGCATACGCGTACCACTCGGGGAGACAAATTCAAAAAGAACAATTGATGGACAGAATGTTGAACAATGTCAAACATTCACCCTTGTACAGAGAACTGGGCCTAAATCCAGACTTTTTTGGCCTGGCTGATGAGGGGTATTACCTCGAAACTGGTCCCAGGATGCTTGTTTGCATATGGCGGAGTCTGAACTGGGGTGGCCAAGTGAGCAAAAGAACGTTGATGATTCAACCCAGATCTAACAGTGACTGTGGGCGAGTGTCTGAAAAGCTTCAGCGTTCCGTCCATCATCTTATTGTGTTTGATTGTTTGCCTTAAGTTGGCAGGGTATGCCCAGACGTGGGTTCCTTGCTCACTTTGCCACTGGATTCAAGCTAGCCTGGCTGATGAGGGGTGTTACCCTGAAACAGGTCCGAGGATGCTTGTTTCCAGTCCAGGGAAGGCCTGGCTTGGCAGTTCAGGCTGGACTGTTCCCATGAGGAACAGGGTCAAGACTGATTTGTATATGGCTGGTCTGAACTGGGGTGGCGAAGTGAGCAAAAACACGATGATGGATTCAGAGATTCTGGCGTTGTTTGAGATACATTTGGGGAGAAAGGCATTACAGAGGTCCATCCTGGATCCCTATAATGTCTTTACCCCAAATGTATCTCCGAGTACCAACATTACAAGAACCAGTTTTAAGCAATTCATTCTAGTGCACTTGTGACCTTTGAAGAGATAGAAAACATATTTGGACATTTTCAGGGCTTCTCCTACCTGGTATCTGGGTGCAAATGTTTGAATATGTAAAATCTCATGTTCCAGAATCTGCAATTCTCTTACTTTCTCTTGGGTGTAGAACGATAGTTAAAAACACCGAAAATAGTATATGTCAAATACTCTAAATATGAATCTGTTTAAGCTTTGAGTATTACATCAAGATCCTTGCTTAACATTCTATTAACAGAGGCATGTAAAATACTAGTCTATTCAATTAAATGCTCATTTGTTTAATTTACAATATCAGCAGACAGATGGATCGCCAAGGAAGCTATCAGTGGTGGGTGCAAGCTTCTTCTAATCTTATATTGAATGTGGTGTTTTACAAATGGGTGGAATACGCTTGGGAATGCAGGTCTTCTAATGTCGGTATTTTAGAACAGAGTCCTTCTACTGCCTACACAAAGTGGTTCTGGATTAACTATCAAGTACAAGGTGTTCTTAGCCACTTGCCGTTCAACATACGTACACACAAGCTTTCTGAAGGTCTTGACGACATACAGGACTACTTCTGTGACCTGGAGTGCTATTTAAATAAGAAAATACCCTAGTCAAAAAATTAATTAGGCTTGGGAAGTTTTTAGGGACAGTTCCAATTGATGTCATTCTTTACACAGATAACTGTGTGCATGTAGTAGTAGAGGCAGGGATAGGCAATCTAGGATTGGTTTGGAATGTCAAAGAAATTGAAAGACACTATGAGGAGGCTTTGGGAGGGGTGGAAATTAGATTGACAGGCATATTCTAGCTTTCCTGCTTGAATATTTTGTATAATCAGTTTTTGTCTGCAGAAGTGCTGAAACCACACGATTATCCTCAAGCAACTTTCTTTGGCTTTTTAGTGCTCCATTTCACATGCCTCAACGCTACTCAAAATAAGGCAGTGCCCGATTATGTTTTATTTCTTATACATAAAAGGCTGCCAACACCATATTTTTGGTGAAAGAAAATCAACAAGCTCTGTCCTTCAACATTGCTCAGTCAAGTAACTAAAGCTCTGTGCCGCACACCTACAGTGGAAGGAGTGGGGTTGGAAGACAGGGGACCATGCTGGGGAAGAAAGTGCCATGTTTTCAAAAAATTAATTTCTACTGGTTTTTCCTATCAGGTGTACCTACAAACACAGAACAGACATAACACAACTTTAAGTGCTGCTGATGAGGGAGAAGAAATGCATGCAGAAAGGGGCTGCAAGGTATCCTTAATGCTAACAAATCAGGTCAGTATTCGAACAAATGGTGCACTGAGCCCTTTAGCATCACCATCACTTATTTCTGCAAGCTGCAGTCTAGGTCTCATGGCTGGCCACAAGCTATTGAGCTTTATTATTCAGGCACCACTTATGTTCATACATAAAATACCGTAGAGATGCTACACAACCTTTCTTCTACAACTATGTTTCGACCATGCCCAAATCCATACCCTACAGGGTACCCAAGGGTTAATTAGCCATTTGAAGATCATTATATTTCTCTTTGAGAAAAATCTGTTGAAATGATTTATTTACAATTTTCTCCTTCAACAGGACAACACTCTCCAATGTGGGAGGGAACTGAGGGGTCACTGGGCAATCTGCGGTTAGATAGTCTCTACCAGAAAGTGTGTTAACAGTGTTAAGTAACTTGTTCTTCTGATCTAGATTTCTAATCACAGATTCATCCCCCTTTGAATAGATACCCAAGCAATACCTCCTAGGCGGTGGGTCCATGAAAAGACTAAAAGAAGAAATCTTGAAAGACCGAGCAGGCAAAGTGCCCTTCTCAGCAGACCTATTTGTCTAGATAGCGCCTTGTGAACATATGTGGTGAAGCCCACATAGCAGCTTGACAGAAGTCGAGACCTGTCACACTGTGAGCAAAAGCAGGGGTAGCAATCTTGGCCCTGGTAGAATGAGCTTGCAAGCCCCCTCAGAAGGTTGCTTTTTGGTATGTGCGTAGCAGGTTTTAATGCAGAGTACAATACAGCGCAAGATGGTCCTTTTCTACACAGCCTTGCTTTTCTTTGCTCCAGTGAACCCCAAAGTGTGAGTTCGTCCACCCGGTGCTCTTAGGTACGATCAATGTAGAAGCTGAGAGCCCTTTTAGGATCCAACCAGAGAAGTTTCTCCTCCACCTTAGAGGGGTGAAGTGGAGCAAAGAATGCCAGAAGAGTGATGTTCTGACCAACATGAAAGAAAGTCACTACCTTCGGAAGGAAGGAGGCTCAAGTACGCAGAACAAGTTTGTCCAGGTAGAAGGTGGTGTAGGCTAAGTTCATAGAAATGGCCTGGAACCCACCGACCATTATGTCGATGTAATAATGACAAGAAAGTCCGTCTTTAGGGTAAGGAGCCTGACAATACAACAGTGGTGGGGCTCAAAGGATGTGCACAAGAGGAATGTATGGACCAAATTTAAGTCCCATTGGGGAATAACAAACAGACAGGGGTGGTGGTTGTAGTAACTTTTTGAGGAAACACGTCGCAATGGGTGATTTAAATAATGATGGCTTGTCCGGTAACCGTAAGAAGGCAGAAAGGGCCCACATGTACCCTTTAACAGTGCCCAAAGCAAAGCCCTGCTGCAAGAGGGACAGCACAAACAGAACTTCAGATACTTTCGCATGGAGCGGGTCGATCTGTTTAGCAGCGCACCAAGCCACAAATGTATCTCAACAGAAGGCATATACAGATTCGGTTGAGGGACGCCTGGTTGCCAAGATGACATTCACAACTTCTGGAGGAAAGTCGAAGTACTCAACTGTCGCTGCTCGATCACCAAACATGAAGGTGTAGGTTGCGCAGGTTTGTGTGCAGAATCCGTTCCTGCTGCTGCAAAAGGAAATTCTCCAGGAGAGGCAGCCTGATAAGAGAACAAATGCTCATGCCCAGGAGTATGGGATACCATATTCTTCATGCTTAATCTGGGACCACTAGGATGACTTGGGCCCGGTCGATCCTGATCTTATACAGATCTCGGGACATGAGACGTATCGAAGGGAAGGCATACAGGAGTCCCGAGTTCCACTCTAATTAGAATGAGACTCAGGGCGAGAAACACCTTGGAAACTCCAATGCGTAAAAGTGCAGACATTGGAAAGATCCCCATGGTGCTCTGCCTTCTAGGACTGCAGAGCCCGCCTTTGCCATCTGGCGTGCTTGACCAGCAGGAGGCCATCAATCCCAGCAGTCTCAGAGTTACCTCACTGAGACAGGGCAGAGGTTGAAACATCAGGATCATAGCCTGAACATACTGGACCTTCCACTCCGGAGGATAGGTGCAAAACTGCACCATGTCCAGTATGGCTCTGATGAAGGGGAGCGTCTGTGAAGGTGCGACATTGGCACGTTGATAATGAACCCCAAGGATGTGAGGAGCTCGCCGTAGTCTGGTGGTGGTTGACGACTGCCTGGAGTGAGCCCGCTTCAACGATGAGTGGTCAAGGTAGAGGGAAGACTTAAACTTAAACCCCAGACCTTGGAGGATGTGCTGCTACCACTGATCTCACTTTCTTGAACTCGCGATGGGCACTGGTACTGCCAAAATGGAGAACAATGAACAGTGGCCTACTGTGAACTGCAGTTGACTGTGGGCCAGTAGGACCGGCATGTGGAAATTCACATCCTGCCGGTCCAGTGCTACCATCCAGTCTCCAGGGTTGACAGCAGACCAGACATGGGCCTGGGTTAGTATTTTGAACTTGAGTTTCCGCAGAAAGGCTCCATCCTTTTTGGGCACCAGGACGTAGCGGGATTAACAACCATGGCCAACTTATGATAGGGGTAGCCTTTCTATAGCTCCTTTTGTCACAAGAGCCTGCACTGCTTGCTGCAAGAGCGAAAGGTGGTCCTCCGTCAGCCGATCTGAGGGCAGTAGAAGGTGCAGCAGGTTTTCAAGAAATGGAAGGTGTAAGCCCACTGAACAATTTGCTGGGTCCACCTGTTCGAAGTTGTCGCAGACACCTTGGCAGAAAGTATTGGATCCTGCCTCCGACAGGGTGACCGTGTGCCATCAAGGACACATTAAAGAGGCTTGGAGCGGACAGGAACTGGGGTAACAGAAGAACAGGTTAAACGTGGTCCCTATTGCCTCTTCTGTGAGTGTCGCAGCCAGGAACAGTCTGGGGTGATTACCGCACCTGGGTGGGCATTGAAATCTCCTACCATAGCCACGGAGGGTGCGAAACTGCTGGTGCGGCAGGCATGGAGGAGGGGAAAGGCCTAGGAATTGTGCTGTGGCCCTGCTATCTTTATAGCGCTCCAGAGTTGAGCCTGCTTTATCTCCAGAATCCATCAAACAGCATGTTCATAAGAGTGGCCTGAACATTTCCCAAAAAGCCATTGGACTGTATCCAGGCATGCCTGTGAATGACCACACTGGTACCAGTAGCCCTGCCATGGGAATCAGTGGTACCCAGTGCACACCAGATGGTGAACTTGGCCGCATCACAACACTCTTGCAAGGTCTGGACAAGAATGGTCTGAGCTGCTTCTGTGTTCACGGGCAATACTTGGGCACACAAGGCCTGAGAGTAGCAGCCTAGGAGACAGCTGGTATGTACTGAGTGATGAGCGAAACTCTTAGAGGAGAAAACCACCTTAACAAAAGTCTCTATCCTCTTTGATTCCCTGTCATGGGAAATGAGTTTGGGTTATCTCTACCAGCCGAAGCCTGAACTCGCCGGATTGCCAGGAACAGGACGATGATATCTGGCGATGCACAGATGGACCTGACCAGGTACGTAATCATGTATTAGTTGAATAGGAGTAGGTGCTCAGAACTCGACTGCCAGGCTGCAGCCTTCCCATAACCCTTCCAGCAGGTAGTGGCACTGTGCCTGATTCACATTGTGGTAAGGAGGTTACATTTTGGATAAATGAGAGCATGGCCTTAGTAGAGGTCAGTGTGGCGCCGTTCTGTGTTGGAAAGCACTATTGGCTGGCAGTCATTCTCCAGAGTTAATGGCCCCGGCATCTGTGGATCGCATCAGAGGGAGCCGATAACGTGCCAAAAAACCTCAGCATGGCTTTCCAGAATTCTTCGATTTGCTGCGGCGTTGCCAACGGCCCCCGAACTTATTGTTGTCACAGAACAAGGGTCAGAATTGGCTTCGAAGTAGAGCAACTTCTGGTGTGTGACCTAGAGGCCCGATTATGCTTTCTCTGCAGATCAAGAGTGGCACGATGGGGCCAAGTCCCGCTTGGACTTCTTGCGCTTCTTCTTCGCTTTGCCCAAGGATTTAGATTGTGCAAATGACCTGTCAGAGGAGCAATCTCGGGACTGGGACCTACCTTTAAACAATTACTTCAGGCCTTGGAATCGTGGTTCAACCCAAGGCAAACCACATGCGGGTATGTCACAGACATTTGTTTGCGACACTCCCCACAGGGGTGAAACCCTGCAGAGATAGGAGAGGACCTATTCCCTTGCACACAGTTTTTAGGTCTCGCCTAGGCAGCGCGCATGCGCTACTCTAGGAGATGACCTTTAGAAATTGGTCAGCTCTTTTCAAGCACTCGTGCTTGTGCTGGCATCCACCTTGCGGGAGCAAGCAGCGGCGCGCGCGCTAATTGAAAACAGATGGCCCGCACGCCGCTGCTCGCTCCCGCAAGGTGGATGCCAGCACAAGCACGAGTGCTTGAAAACAGCTGTTTGCATTTGCCTGGTTGCCCTAGCTATCCCTTCTCAACTGCTTGTTTACTTTGCTTTCAATCGCGGCACTCGTGCTTTGGCTGTAAAAATCTCAAGCTAAAGCGCGGTGCCACGATTGCTTCAAAAGTAAAGAAATAGAAAAAAAACTTTTTTTTCTATTTCTTTACTTTTGAAGCAATCGTGGCATTGCGCTTTAGCTTGAGATGTTTACAGTCAAAGCACGCGTGCCGCGATTGCATTCAAATGCTTGTTTTTCTTGCCATGAATCCTTCAGGCCACGTATCTTCCTGCTCCGTGCCATTTTGCTCTGTCACACTCGCGTGCACATTTCCCTTCGAGCAGAGTGCCCCAGAATCCAGTCCTGCCCTCCGCACACTTCTGCCCTTGTGGAGAACGCTGATGGCTGCACACCTTTCACTTGTGGGAAATCTTACCGCCAACACAACTTTCTTATCGCAGCAAATGTTGATGTCTTGGCGTCTCTACACTTGCAACAAAGGTTAATGTCTGCACACCGCTCCACTTGTGCAAATGTTAATTTCCGCCCACCTCGCTGCTTGCCTCAAATTGTACTGTCTGCACTCGTTTCCACTTTCGTAGAATCATTCTCCGTTCCCATTTTGCCACTCTCGTGGAATCTCGCTCTCCGCGTGCTTTCCTTTGCGGAGATTCCTACTTCCCACTGTGGATATTCCCGCTGTCTACACCTTTCGTCGTACAGCGATCCTATCCGCACACCTTTCATCTGAAGAGATTCTTCCTGTCCACACCTTTCCTCTCCCGGAGATTCCTGCTGTCCACGCAAGAAATGCACCGCACCCTTCCGCTTGAGGAGTGCCTGTCGTTCTGGATGGGAGGAAAGCAGTAAAGTAGCCACAAAACAGCTTCCCGGGAACACACACAGCCGCACCCGAGTACTTCACAGGTCTTTGAAAGACCATTTAGTTTCTAATGCGCAGGAAATGTTATAAGACAATGAGGGATACAAGGTGTGAGAGTCACATACCATCCATACTAGTTGACATATGTTAAGAGTGCAAACACAAAATCATTATTTTAAACAACACAATGCTTGTGGTTGCGTATAATAAGACTTGGCTAAACACTTAAAAGGTCACAAAGGCGAGACCTATTGGCTATGCCAATGCTTGTTTAAGTAGAATCTTTTGAGGCAGCTCCAGATATGCGACCATTGGCGCGAAAAGAAGGAACTGATGTCAGGGCACATGGATACCCCGCCTATTTAGGCACGCGTAAATTGCATTGATGCAGAACGGCATCTGCTGGTACTCAAGGGTACTGTAAAGATTTTCCAGATTTAGTATGATGTCGGGGAGTGTTCAAAAGGTGAGGAATATGCAGTTAGAAATTTCTAACAGAATACAAATAATTACATTAATCCAAACAAGCCCCAATTATTGTCAGATCGACTGAAAAGTGCACAGAAGCTAGAAGGAATGAAATAATCTTTCTCAGAAGCTTCACATGAAAAAATAAGCAGACATGAGCTTATTAATCTGTGGTTGGAATGAGAGAGAGGAATCACCCAGCAGTACTCCACAGCACTCCTTACGACGCTAAGCCCCGGATGCCATTCCCCCAACTGCTGTCGTGCTGCGCCTCACACCTTGATTAGAGCTTTCACCTGCACCCACTTCCGGTTCTCCAGCAGCCATCCACCCACACCCTCCATGCAAACCCTAACACCCTCAACACCCCCTTCAAATACACAAGCACCAACAACACTTACACCCCCACCCCACAAAACACACCACAGCAAACCCGCACATCAACATACTTGCGTGCATGCTTCTCAAGACATGATCACTCAGCAAACACACAACCGAAATATGAGACGTGCTGAGTAGCAGTGCACTGTACATCCTCTTCATCGCAGAGACCTGGCTCAATCCCTCATCGGCTCCAGACATCGCCATGGCAATACCAGCAAACTACAAGATCGCTCGAAAGTGCCGCCTTCACAAGCCAGGAGGAGGACTCCCTATCATCTACTAGGAATCCTTCAAATGCACAACATCCACACAGAACACTACCCCATTCATGGAACACCTGCACTTCAAGATGCAAATCTATGAAAACATCACCCTAAACAGAACCTTTGCCTAAAGACCACCTGGACCATGAGCTACCCTTACCAACCTCATCACCAACTTTGGCGCTCTGCTCTGACTCCAGAGCCTACATCCTCCTCTTTGACCTCAACTTTCACCTGGAAAACCGAAATGACTCCTGCTCCACAGCACTCCTCGAAAGCCTGAGCAACATCGGACTCATCCAGCTCATCCCAGAACCAACAGACTGGACCCCATCTTCTCCACAAGCGACAGCAGCAAATACAACTTCACCACACCCCTCACAAGAACTAACCACTCCATTATCCCCTTCCAAATCAACCCACCTCAAGTCAACACCCCGTCCAGGTTCAGCATGCCAAGCTGCAGCTGGGGCAAAATCACAGAAGCAGACTGGGTCAGAGCCCTCAGCACAGATCAACCTAGCCCCACAGACAACCTTGACAAGGACATCAACAACTGTATCAAGAACTGCGTGGACTCCCTCGCACACAACAAGTATAGAAGATCAAACAAGCAGGCCAGCTGGTAGACAGAAGACCTCTGAGACACCAAAAGACACTGTAAACAGCTAGAATGAAAATGGAGAGCCAGCCACAACACCACAGACAGAACTACCTACAAGGCTGCACTCAGACGCTATCACCAGCGAATAAGACACCAAGAAAAAAAAGCACTAATGGACCACATCAAAGGAAGCTCCAACAGCTGCAAGGAGATTTTCTCGATCGTTAAGGATTTCGCCTCGCCCTTAGCCACTTTCAACAACATCACTGCCTCCCAACAACTCTGTGACAACCTATCAAACTTCTTCCACAGCAAAATCGCAAACATCTAGAGCAACTTGGCGCTCAACCTAAACCCAGAGACCCCATTGCTAACCTACACACCACCAATCAAGGCGGCCACCTGACCGAATGGAAAAACATCACCAGAAACAACACAGAAGCAATCATCAGGGATCCCAAAGGAGCCATGTCCCCCTCTACATTTACAACCTAGCAACATCACAAATCAGCACCACCCTGACCCACATCATCAACACCTCCATCACATTCGGCACTTTTGCAGATGAATGGAAACTTGCAGAAATCAACGGCATCCTCAAGAAGCCCACAGGTGCCCTACTCCCCTATCCAGACAAATAATTGAGAAAGGCCATTAACAAGCCACTCACTACCCACCACGAACTTCACCATCTTCTAGACAACACTCAATCAAGATTCAGAAAGAACCACAGCATCGAAACAGCACTCATTGCGGTAATTTACAACGTTCGAATCATCCTGGACTGAAGAAATAGCGGCCCCCATCCTGCTTGACCTCTCCGCGACCTTCGACACGGTCTCCCATAACACCATCATCAGAAGACTCCACGAGATTGGCATACAACGATCTACTCTCAAATGGATCTGTTCCTTTCTCATGGGAAGAACCCTCACCCTTCACATTAGAGAGCAATAGATTGATATGCGGAGTCCTACAGGGATAGTCCCTCAGCCGCACCCTTTTCAACATATACATGACACCGCTTGCCAACATCATCCAATCACAAGACATCACTGTCCTCTCCTACACCGAAGACACCCAACTCATCCTCTCCCTGACGGACTAGACATCCACCACCAGGACCAGCTTCACCAACTGCATAACAATGGTAGCAGACTGGATGTAAACACACTACCTGCAACTCAACTCAGACAAGAAAGAAGTTATGGTCTTTGGCAACAAGACCTCCCCATAGGACTCCACCTTGTGGATGTCTGAGCTAGGACCAACATCCACACCAACACAAGAAATCTAGGGATCATCATACAAGACAAGCTCAACATGATGGCTCAAGTCAATGCAGTGTGCACCTCCTGCTTCCTTATCCTACGCATGCTACGAAAGATCTTCAAACGGTTGCCTCAGAACACCAGGATAGTTACGCACTCATCAACAGCAGGCTGGACTACTGTAGCACTCTATGCTGGAATCACCAAACAAGTGCTACACAGACTCCAGACCATCCAGAACACAGCTGCAAGACTCATACTCGAACTCCCACACAGCACCCACATCACAATTGCACCTCAAGAAGCTTCACTGGCTCCCCATTCACAAGAGCAGCCAATTCATTCATTCATTCAAAATCTTTATTCGGTCTGGTTGAAAATAGACCATAAAAGCACATAAAATCGAATACAAATCCATGATATGTCAATAATACTAGTACAAGTGTACAATAATTTTGAAATAGATAAAAATAAGTTCACATTAGTGTAAATTAAATCACCAATTTCATCATACGTCCAAATTAAAAAGGAACCTAAGCACAATTTTCCATGTCACAGTTGGTCGAGCTTAAACAGGACTAGTACAAGAGAGGAGAACAAAACCTCAAAAATAGGGTCCGCCATGTATTCCAATCCTGTCCAGTCCATAAAGTGCATTATTCAAATTCAATTATAAAAACGTAAGGTACGATAAATTACGTGATCGTTAAAAGTTTCTTGTTAAAAGCATGAGTCACGTATCGTAAATCCATAGATGGTTTGTACGCTTTGTCCCAATACTAAGTAAGGGCAAAAGAAATATAATTTCTAGCGTAAAAAACGGCCCAAAGAAAAGATGACACCACAACAGATCTCCATAGTAGGCAATGATAGTAGATAAAAATATGCAGGGTGGCATTGTGTAAAATTAAGCGATCTTAGAATTAGTAAGATATAGCGCTTCATCAAGTGACTATAAAATGTACAAAAAAAGAACCACATGCCTGGTATTCTGGGCAATTGCACAATCGCAGGGACAGTTAATTAGGTTTGTAGACCAATCGTTCATTTTTGGAAAACTGATTAAGCGATGGAAAATGTCCAATCTTAAGCGTGTTAGGACAAACTTATGCCTGGGATTTAATACAACTTTAAGATAGGGTTGCATTTCGAACGTGGTTAAAATCAGTTGTTTTTTTAAAACACCAGGCTTTGGACCAGACAATTCAAACCTCTCACGTATGCATACAAAGCCCTAAACACCACAGGACCAGAATACCTGAACAGACGCATACACTTTCACCAACCCACCAGTCACCTACACTCTGCCTCACTCTCACACATTCCCCGCATCTGCAAAAGCAAAAATGGACATCACTCATTCTCCTACATAGCACTCAAGACATGGAACAACCTCCCTCAACACATCACAGCCTCCTCCTCACTTAATGAGTTCCGCAAAAAGCGGAGGACCTGGCTCTTTGTAGAAACACATTGGGCACCTCACACCTACACACCTGTCCAAGGCCTGGATATCCTCTTGGGTGATTAGTGCACTATACAAATCAATGTAACACAACTAAATTCACCCCTAAATCTCGTGCACACTGTACTGATTCAGGAGAAGGACCCATGGAATCAGGCCACCAGCTATATGACCAAGGCCTCAAACACTAAAACCTCAGTTTTACCTGAGCTCAATCTTAAATAGTTACAGGCTAACCAATCAGCCACTATTTTATTCCAATACAGAGATCTTCAGAAGAGAAAGTCCCCAGACCATCCAATTTATGAATGATTTCGGTGTCATTTGCATACCACATGCAAGTGAGATTAAGTTTCTTGATCAAACTTGCTTGTGGTGCGACGGAGATTGAATAGGCTTGGACTTAAAGCACAAGTTACTAACTTGTGTAACGATATATCTGTAAGAGACAGTAGTTAGTGACAGATTCCTTACCTTAGAATATCCCCAGGCGTCAGGCTGGATCCGGAAAGTTTTTTGCGTAGCAGTACCCTTGCGCGTCGGTAGGCGGCGTCGTGCGGCTCCGCGTCCGTCGTCGGCGTCGTGATCGCCGGGATGACGTCGCGGGCAGTATTTAGGCGCCGCCCCTGCGCGCTGACGTCAGTTCTGTACACGACTTTCCGCGCCAGGAACGCAGAGCCATGCAAGAAGCTGACATAGGTGTCTGAAAAATACTAGGGCCCTGAAAGGGATGTCCTTAACCCTAGAAATCAGTTCGCAGAACGGGGAGGATGGGTGGGCGGTAAGGAATCTGTCACTAACTACTGTCTCTTACAGATATATCGTTACACAAGTTAGTAACTTGTGCATCTGAAAGAGACACGTTAGTGACAGATTCCTTACCTTAGAATAGATACCCCAGCAATACCAACCCCGGTGGTGGGTCTGCGAACAAAGATCAGACAAGGAAGTCCTGGAGGACAGAACGGCCAAAGAAGCCGTCCCTCCGGACCGGACTGTCAAGGCAGTAATGTTTTGTAAACGTGTGCAGCGAGGCCCACGTAGCTGCCTGACAGATAACCGGCAGCGGAACACCGCGGCCCAAGGCCGTGGTAGCAGCCGTTGCCCTGGTGGAATGGGCACGCAGCCCAACAGGAGGCTCCTTCTTAGCCAAAGAATAGCAGGTCTTGATGCACAAGGTAACCCAGCGGGAGATGGTCCTCTTGTGCACCGCCCGACCTTTTTGGCGCCCACGTAGCCAACAAAGAGCTGGTCATCCACCCGGAAGTGTTTTGTGCGGTCAATATAGAAGGAGAGCGCACGTTTTGGGTCCAGACGGTGGAGCCTCTCTTCCTCTCTGGAAGGATGCGGAGGCGGAAAGAAGGTGGGCAAAGTGATGGTCTGCCCAATGTGGAAAGCAGTAACCACCTTTGGCAAGAAGGACGGACGCGTCCGAAGAACAACCTTGTCTGGATGAACAGACAGAAAGGGAGGTTTGCAAGATAGAGCCTGGAGCTCACTCACCCGCCGAGCGGAGGTGATGGCCACCAGAAAGGCTGTCTTCAGAGTCAGAAGACGAAGAGGACAGTTATGTAGAGGCTCAAAGGGAGCGCACATTAAAAGGTAAGAACCAAGTTCAAGTCCCACTGAGGCATCACAAACGGAACAGGAGGGAAGAGGTGAGTAATGCCTTTTAAGAACCTGTTAACAACAGGGGACTTGAAAAGGGAGGGCTGATCAGGGAGCCTGAGGAAGGCCGAGATAGCACAAAGATAACCCTTGATGGTACCCAGGGCAGAACCCTGTTGGGCCAGAGAGAGAAGGAACAGAAGGACCTCAGAAAGAGGGGCAGAAAGGGGATTCACAGCCTTTGCTGTGCACCATGCCACAAATTTGTTCCACCTGCAGGCGTATACCACCTTAGTGGAGGGACGCCTGGCTGCCAGAATCACATCACAAACTTCGGGAGGCAAGTTGAAAGGAATCAACTGCCGCCGCTCAATCTCCACGCAAGCAGGTGTAGACTGGACAGGTTCGGGTGGAGGACCGTCCCCTGCTGCTGCGACAGAAGATCCTCCCGAAGAGGCAGACGGATCGGGGGATCTACGCTCATATTGAGTAGCTCGGGATACCAAACTCTTCGAGCCCAGTCCGGAGCCACAAGAATGACTTGGGCCCGGTCGTGCCGAATCTTCTTCAACACTCTGGGTAGAAGTGGTATAGGCGGAAAGGCGTACAACAGACCGCAACTCCACTCGTGACGAAAAGCGTCGCCGAGCCAGTGCCGCCTTGGAAATTCCAACGCGCAGAACTGATGACATTGCGCGTTCTCTTCGGTGGCGAATAGATCTAACCAAGGCTCTCCCCACTGTAGAAAGAGTCCTTGCGCCACTTCCGAGTGAAGACGCCATTCGTGATCCATCATGCACCTGCGGCTGAGTTCGTCCGCCCTGGCGTTCAGGGAACCTGCCAGGTGTTGAACCATCAGGAACATGCCCTGATGTTCCAGCCATGTCCAGAGGCGCAGAGCCTCCTGACAAAGGGTCCACGACCCCACCCCGCCTTGTTTGTTGCAGTACCACAGGGCGGTGGTGTTGTCTGTGAACACCTGCACTACCTTCCCTTTGACAGAGGGAAGGAATGCCTTGAGTGCAAGTCGGATCGCCCGGAGCTCCAGAATGTTGATATGGAGCCGGGACTCCGCCGGAGACCAGAGGCCTCTGATCTCCGCCTCTCCCATGTGACCGCCCCATCCCAGAAGGGACGCGTCCGTCACAACTGTGTGCTCTGGCTGGGGAAGGGAGAGGGATCTGCCCATGACCCATTGCCGGTTCGAGAGCCACCACTGCAACTGTTTTGCAGTCCCCTCCGAGATCTGGACGTGATCGGACAGGTTGCCCTGGTGCTGCGCCCACTGGAACTTCAGGTCCCACTGCAGAGCCCGCATATGCCATCTGGCATGATTGACCAGCAGGATGCAGGAGGCCATGAGGCCCAGCAGCCTCAGGGTCATCCGTACCGAAACCCAGGATAAAGGCCGAAAGATCGGAATTATAGCCTGAATATCCCGGACTCGCCGTTCGGGAGGATAGGCCCGAAACTGCGTCGTGTCCAGAACTGCTCCGATGAAAAGGAGCTGTGGAGAAGGAATCAGATGCGACTTCGGCACATTGATGGAGAACCCCAGCGAGTGCAGGAGTTCGGCCGTAGTCTGGAGGTGGGAGACGACTGCCTGGGGCGAGCCCGCCTTCAGCAGCCAGTCGTCGAGGTAGGGGAAGACTGAAACCCGTGCCCGGCGCAGATGAGCTGCGACCACCGCCAACACTTTCGTGAACACCCGAGGGGCACTGGTAAGGCCAAAGGGAGCACGGTGAACTGAAAATGCTCGGGGCCTACCGTGAACCGAAGGTAACGCCGGTGGGCCGGCAGGACGAGGATGTGGAAATATGCGTCCTGCAAGTCCAACGCTACCAACCAGTCTCCAGGGTCGAGGGCAGTCAAGACCTGAGCTAGGGTGAGCATCTTGAACTTCTCCTTCCGGAGGAAGCGATTGACGTTCCGGAGGTCCAAGATAGGACGCATGTCCTCCTTGTCCTTTTTGGGCACCAGGAAGTAGTGGGAGTAGCAACCACGCCCTACTTCTGGGGTCGGAACATGCTCGATGGCCCTCTTGGCCAAGAGGGCCGTGACTTCCTTCTGCAGAAGTACCAAGTGATCCCCTGACATGCGGTGGAATTGAGGTGGCATGGCTGGGGGGTGGACTCGAAGGGGAGGGAGTAGCCCCTTCGGACAATGTCCAAGACCCACCTGTCCGAGGTGATGGTACGCCAGTGGGGAAGGTGATGGCGGACCCTGCCCCCTACTGGCGTGCTGTGCACCTGAAAGGAGGGACTAGGAGGGTTTGGAGGCCGCGGACGGGTTGGAGGTGGTGGCCTGACCCGCACGCTGGTTGCCCGATCCGCCACGGCGGAATCCACGTCCTCGGCCACGCGAAGACGCCTGCTGCGCGGGCCGGTGGCTGGGCTGCTGACGTGAAGGGCGCCCCTACCGTGGCCACGATAGGGGCGAAAAGCAGAAGTCAGCGGAGGCGTGTAGCAGAAAGGCCCAGGGACTTGGCAGTAGCCCATGAGTCCTTAAAGCGCTCCAACGCATGGTCTGCTTTGGACCCAAAAGACCGACTCCATCAAAGGGCATGTCCATGAGAGTATTCTGGACATCCCCTGAAAAACCAGTGGTTCTCAGCCAGGCGTGGCGGCGCAGCGCCACCGTCGTTGCAATAGACCTGCCCAGCGAGTCGGCGGTATCAAGGCCACATCGTATCGTGTATTTGGCCGCATCCCTTCCTTCCGCAATGGCGCGGGAAAGCAGTGTCTGGACCCCCTCAGAACACTGGGGCAAAACATTCGCCACCGAATCCCACAAGGAGTGGGTATATCGGCCCAAAAGACAAGCGGTGTTGATGGACCGCAAGCCAGCACTGGAGGAAGAAAAACCTTTCTTCCCAAATTGATCCAGGCGTTTGGATTCCCTATCCGGAGGGGCGGTAGGGAAGGCGGTTTGGGAAGCGGAGGCTTGGACAACCAAGCTCTCAGGAGTGGGGTGGACAGAGAGAAACAGGGGGTCGCCCGGAGCTGGGCGATGGCGTCGGGACACGTTCCTATCCACAGGAGCCCCTGTGTTGGGCTTGGACCAGGCGCCCAAAGAACGTCAGTGAGGGCGTCGTTAAACGGCAGTACAGTCTCCGTAGAGGAGGCTGCCGGCTGAAGCACCTCTGTCAAGAGATTAGTCTTGACCGCCACAGTAGGGAGTTGGAGATGTAAGGCTCCAGCCGCCCCTACGCAACACCGTTGCAAAATTGGCTCCCTCCTCCGTAGCCACGGGAGGAGACAGCATGCCAGTGTCAGGGGAAGTGTCTAGACCACTGGCATCCCTAGACCCTCTGTCCAGTCCTCATCGTACTGACACTGTAGTGCCAGAGGGTCATCAGACCCCTCCCAGTCCTCCTGGTCCTCCTCTGGTTCAAAATAAGGGGGAGGAGGGACATTTGGGACCCAAGGTCTCATCGGCGCCGGAACCGGCGTCGAGCGGCGTCGGTCCGGGTCCATGTCCGGAGCCGGAAGGAACTGGGGACGACGCCGCCCGGAGCCCCAGGCGGCGTCGAGAACGGCACCGGAGACATCGGCGCCGGCGGAGGTGTCGTTAGGTCGACCGGCGTCGATGGGGGTTGCGGAGCCGGGATCGAGGCCGGGGCCGGAGCCGGGATCGAGGCTGGAGGCACGGGCGGCGCCCGGGGCCGTCGGCGGCGCCGGAGCAACCCTATCAGGGCCCGCGGGGCCCGGAGGCGCACCGGAGGGGCCTGGAGGCCCGAAGAGGCGGGCCATGGCCGACAGGAATTCCTGTACTTGGGCCGGATCCGCCACCGAACCCGGGAAGGACCGGTATTGCGGGGGCGACTCCACAGGCATGTCCGGGGACGCGGGGGCGGGGACGGTGCCGGGAGGGGCCTCAGCCGAGTCGCGAGACCGGCGAGGCGAAGTCCTAGAGCGACGATGCTTTTGGACTTTTTGTGTTTGGACTTACCGGACGAAGAAGACTTCGATGCCGGCGACCGGTGTGGACTCCGCGATCGACCCCTGGACCTCTCACGCGACCGGGGCTTGCGCGGAGCCGAATGCCGGGCCTCCAGGAGCTTTCGAGACCGCTCTCGCAAAGCTTTCGGGTTGAGGGCCCGGCAGTCGGAACAAGACTCCGTGTCGTGGCCTCGGCCGAGGCAGAAGAGACACTCCCGATGCGGGTCTGTGATGGACATCATCCGAGCACAGGCGCCGCAACGTTTAAACCCGGGCATCCCTACGACACCTTGAAGTCGATGAAAGAAAAACAGTGAAAAATTCACCAAAAAGATTGGCCAAAAAATGACCAGGGCACTGCTCTTCCCGGATCTGCGCTTGCTGGCGCGGAAAAAGAAGAACTGACGTCAGCGCGCAGGGGCGGCGCCTAAGTACTGCCCGCGACGTCATCCCGGCGATCACGACGCCGACGACGGACGCGGAGCCGCACGACGCCGCCTACCGATGCGCAAGGGTACTGCTACGCAAAAAACTTTCCGGATCCAGCCTGACGCCTGGGGATATTCTAAGGTAAGGAATCTGTCACTAACGTGTCTCTTTCAGATATAGATCCTTGGGGACACCACAGCGTAATGAGAGAAGGGAGTAGCCATAGAAACATATTGATTGCGATTTTTCAGAAAGCAAGAGAAACATTTAAAAACTTGATCCATAATACTGCAGTTCTTTAACATAGTCAGTAAAATATCATGGCACACTGTCAAAAGTCCCGGTAAGTCGACTTCTGCTAGAGCAGAAGAGGATAAGCTGGAAGATAAGTGGAGAGTACTCTACATTCTCCGGAAAGGGCTAGCAATTTTGCTTCCTTCTTCCTTCTAAGCTTGTTCTTTGTAAGGTGGGATGGCTTTGCTGTGCTGATCACTACACGCGGTCCACGGTGCATGAAGGTTCCTTTTTGTTGCATTTGTTTTATTTTTGTTGGCGCAGCTAATGTCAACCTGCAGCTAAAATAATATGGCTATCGCGCACAAATTTGTTAGCATCACCAGTTAGAATAGTTTCCTAGGCCCATAAGGTTTTTACATACACACACTGAAGAGATGGTGCCCCCCACGTTGCATACAATCAGGACTGACTTAACTGTAGTATGCTTACATTATTAAGAAAGCCCTGCAACACATGACAAGTTCACTATTTATAAAGGTGAAATTCTGACAATAACCCCCCGTTGGTGGCACCGAGATGAAGGAAATTGCCAACAGTCATCCCTGCATGGTGCTGACAAGAGAAAACATTAGAAAATATTGCACTTAGCAGTACCATTAAAGCACAAGTTACTAACTTGTGTAACGATATATCTGTAAGAGACAGTAGTTAGTGATAGATTCCTTACCTTAGAATATCCCCAGGCGTCAGGCTGGATCCGGAAAGTTTTGCGTAGCAGTACCCTTGCGCGTCGGTAGGCGGCGTCGTGCGGCTCCGCGTCCGTCGTCGGCGTCGTGATCGCCGGGATGACGTCGCGGGCAGCACTTAGGCGCCGCCCCTGCGCGCTGACGTCAGTTCTGTACACGACTTTCCGCGCCAGGAACGCAGAGCCATGCAAGAAGCTGACACAGGTGTCTGAAAAATACTAGGGCCCTGAAAGGGATGTCCTTAACCCTAGAAATCAGTTCGCAGAACGGGGAGGATGGGTGGGGCGGTAAGGAATCTATCACTAACTACTGTCTCTTACAGATATATCGTTACACAAGTTAGTAACTTGTGCATCTGAAAGAGACACGTTAGTGATAGATTCCTTACCTTAGAATAGATACCCCAGCAATACCAACCCCGGTGGTGGGTCTGCGAACAAAGATCAGACAAGGAAGTCCTGGAGGACAGAACGGCCAAAGAAGCCGTCCCTCCGGACCTGACTGTCAAGGCAGTAATGCTTAGTAAACGTGTGCAGCGAGGCCCACGTAGCTGCCTGACAGATAACCGGCAGCGGAACACCGCGGCCCAAGGCCGTGGTAGCAGCCGTTGCCCTGGTGGAATGGGCACGCAGCCCAACAGGAGGCTCCTTCTTAGCCAAAGAATAGCAGGTCTTGATGCACAAGGTAACCCAGCGGGAGATGGTCCTCTTGTGCACCGCCCGACCTTTTTGGCGCCCACGTAGCCAACAAAGAGCTGGTCATCCACCCGGAAGTGTTTCGTGCGGTCGATATAGAAGGAGAGCGCACGTTTTGGGTCCAGACGGTGGAGCCTCTCTTCCTCTCTGGAAGGATGCGGAGGCGGAAAGAAGGTGGGCAAAGTGATGGTCTGCCCAATGTGGAAAGCAGTAACCACCTTTGGCAAGAAGGACGGACGCGTCCGAAGAACAACCTTGTCTGGATGAACAGACAGAAAGGGAGGTTTGCAAGAAAGAGCCTGGAGCTCACTCACCCGCCGAGCGGAGGTGATGGCCACCAGAAAGGCTGCCTTTAGAGTCAGAAGACGAAGAGGACAGTTATGCAGAGGCTCAAAGGGAGCGCACATTAAAAAGGTAAGAACCAAGTTCAAGTCCCACTGAGGCATTACAAACGGAACAGGAGGGAAGAGGTGAGTAATGCCTTTTAAGAACCTGTTAACAACAGGGGACTTGAAAAGGGAGGGCTGATCAGGGAGCCTGAGGAAGGCCGAGATAGCACAAAGATAACCCTTGATGGTACCCAGGGCAGAACCCTGTTGGGCCAGAGAGAGAAGGAACAGAAGGACCTCAGAAAGAGGGGCAGAAAGGGGATCCACAGCTTTTGCTGTGCACCATGCCACAAATTTGTTCCACCTGCAGGCGTATACCACCTTAGTGGAGGGACGCCTGGCTGCCAGAATCACATCACAAACTTCGGGAGGCAAGTCGAAAGGAATCAACTGCCGCCGCTCAATCTCCACGCAAGCAGGTGTAGACTGGACAGGTTCGGGTGGAGGACCGTACCCTGCTGCTGCGACAGAAGATCCTCCCGAAGAGGCAGACGGATCGGGGGATCTATGCTCATATTGAGTAGCTCGGGATACCAAACTCTTCGAGCCCAGTCCGGAGCCACAAGAATGACTTGGGCCCGGTCGTGCCGAATCTTCTTCAACACTCTGGGTAGAAGTGGTATAGGCGGAAAGGCGTACAACAGACCGCAACTCCACTCGCGACGAAAAGCGTCGCCGAGCGAGTGCCGCCTTGGAAATTCCAACGCGCAGAACTGATGACATTGCGCGTTCTCTTCGGTGGCGAATAGATCTAACCAAGGCTCTCCCCACTGTAGAAAGAGTCCTTGCGCCACTTCCGAGTGAAGACGCCATTTGTGATCCATCATGCATCTGCGGCTGAGTTCGTCCGCCCTGGCGTTCAGAGAACCTGCCAGGTGTTGAACCATCAGGAACATGCCCTGATGTTCCAGCCATGTCCAGAGGCGCAGAGCCTCCTGACAAAGGGTCCAAGACCCCACCCCGCCCTGTTTGTTGCAGTACCACATGGCGGTGGTGTTGTCTGTGAACACCTGCACTACCTTCCCTTTGACAGAGGGAAGGAATGCCTTGAGTGCAAGCCGGATCGCCCGGAGCTCCAGAAGGTTGATATGGAGCCGGGACTCCGCCCGGAGACCAGAGGCCTCTGATCTCCGCCTCTCCCATGTGACCGCCCCATCCCAGAAGGGACGCGTCCGTCACAACTGTATGCTCTGGCTGGGGAAGGGAGAGGGATCTGCCCATGACCCATTGCCGGTTCGAGAGCCACCACTGCAACTGTTTTGCAGTCCCCTCCGAGATCTGGACGTGATCGGACAGGTTGCCCTGGTGCTGCGCCCACTGGAACTTCAGGTCCCACTGCAGAGCCCGCATATGCCATCTGGCATGATTGACCAGCAGGATGCAGGAGGCCATGAGGCCCAGCAGCCTCAGGGTCATCTGTACCGAAACCCAGGATAAAGGCCGAAAGATCGGAATCATAGCCTGAATATCCCGGACTCGCCGTTCGGGAGGATAGGCCCGAAGCTGCGTCGTGTCCAGAACTGCTCCGATGAAAAGGAGCTGTGGAGAAGGAATTAGATGCGACTTTGGCACATTGATGGAGAACCCCAGCGAGTGCAGGAGTTCGGCCGTAGTCTGGAGGTGGGAGACGACTGCCTGGGACGAGCCCGCCTTCAGCAGCCAGTCGTTGAGGTAGGGGAAGACTGAAACCCCTGCCCGGCGCAGATGAGCTGCGACCACCGCCATCACTTTCGTGAACACCCGAGGGGCACTGGTAAGGCCAAAGGGAGCACGGTGAACTGAAAATGCTCGGGGCCTACCGTGAACCGAAGGTAACGCCGGTGGGCCGGCAGGACGGGGATGTGGAAATACGCGTCCTGCAAGTCCAACGCTACCAACCAGTCTCCAGGGTCGAGGGCAGTCAAGACCTGAGCTAGGGTGAGCATCTTGAACTTCTCCTTCCGGAGGAAGCGATTTACGTTCCGGAGGTCCAAGATAGGACGCATGTCCTCCTTGTCCTTTTTGGGCACCAGAAAGTAGTGGGAGTAGCAACCACGCCCTACTTCTGGGGTCGGAACATGCTCGATGGCCCTCTTGGTCAAGAGGGCCGTGACTTCCTTCTGTAGAAGCACCAAGTGATCCCCTGACATGCGGTGGAATTGAGGTGGCATGGCTGGGGGTGGTCTCGAAGGGAGGGAGTAGCCCCTTCGGACAATGTCCAAGACCCACCTGTCCGAGGTGATGGTGCGCCAGTGGGGAAGGTGATGGCGGACCCTGCCCCCTACTGGCGTGCCGTGCACCTGAAAGGAGGGACTAGGAGGGCTTGGAGGCCGCGGACGGGTTGGAGGTGGTGGCCTGACCCGCACGCTGGTTGCCCGATCCGCCACGGCGGAATCCACGTCCTCGGCCACGCGAAGACGCCTGCTGCGCGGGCCGGTGGCTGGGCTGCTGACGTGAAGGGGCGCCCCTACCGTGGCCACGATAGGGGCGAAAAGCAGAAGGCAGCGGAGGGCGTGTAGCAGAAAGGCCCAGGGACTTGGCAGTAGCCCGTGAGTCCTTAAAGCGCTCCAACGCATGGTCTGCTTTGGACCCAAAAAGACCGACTCCATCAAAGGGCATGTCCATGAGAGTATTCTGGACATCCCCTGAAAAACCAGTGGTTCTTAGCCAGGCGTGGCGTCGGAGCGCCACCGTTGTCGCAATCGACCTGCCCAGCGAGTCGGCGGTGTCAAGGCCACAACGGATAGTGTATTTGGCCGCATCCCTTCCTTCCGCAATGGCGCGGGAAAGCAGTGCCTGGACCTCCTCAGGGCACTGGGGCAAAACATCCGCCACCGAATCCCACAGAGAGTGGGTATATCGGCCCAAAAGACAAGCGGTGTTAACGGACCGCAAGCCAGCACTGGAGGAAGAAAAACCTTTCTTCCCAAACTGATCCAGGCGTTTGGATTCCCTATCCGGAGGAGCGGTAGGGAAGGCGGTTTGGGAAGCGGAGGCTTGGACAACCAAGCTCTCAGGAGTGGGGTGGACAGAAAGAAACAGGGGGTCGCCCGGAGCGGGGCGATGGCGTCGTGACACGTTCCGATCCACAGGAGCCCCTGTGTTGGGCTTGGACCAGGCGCCCAAAAGAACGTCAGTGAGGGCGTCGTTAAGCGGCAGCACAGTCTCCGCAGAGGAGGCTGCCGGCTGAAGCACCTCTGTCAAGATGTTAGTCTTGACCGTCAAAGTAGGGAGCTGGAGACGTAAGGCCCCAGCAGCCCTACGCAACACCGTACCAAAATTGGCCCCCTCCTCCGTAGCCACGGGAGGAGACAGCATGCCAGTGTCAGGAGAAGTATCCAGACCACTGGCCTCCCTAGACTCTCTGTCCAGTCCTCATCATACTGACAGTTTCGTGTCAGAGGGTCATCAGACCCCTCCCAGTCCTCCTGGTCCTCCTCTGGTTCAAAATAAGGAGGAGGAGGGACAGTTGGGACCCAAGGTCCCATCGGCGCCGGAGCCGGCGTCGAGCGGCGTCGCTCCGGGTCCATGTCCGGAGCCGGAAGGAACTGGGAGCGACGCCGCCCGGAGCCCAGGGCGGCGTCGAGAACGGCACCGGAGACATCGGCGCCGGCGGAGGTGTCGTGAGGTCGACCGGCGTCGATGGGGGTTGTGGAGCCGGGATCGAGGCCGGGGCCGAAGCCGGAGCCGGGATCGAGGCTGGAGGCTCGGGCGACGCCGGGGCCGGAGCCGCCGGCGGCGCCGGAGCAGCCCCATCAGGGCCCGCGGGGCCCGAAGGCGCACCGGAGGGGCCTGAAGGCCCGAAGAGGCGGGCCATGGCCGACAGGAACTCCTGTACCTTGGCCGGATCCGCCCCCGAACCCGGGAAGAGGCGGGTATGACGGGGGCGACTCCACAGGCAAGTCCGGGGCCGCGGGGGCGGGGACGGTGCCGGGAGGGGCCTCAGCCGAGTCGCGAGACCGGCGAGGCGAAGTCCGAGAGCGACGATGCTTCTTGGACTTCTTGTGTCGAGACTTACCGGACGAAGAAGACTTCGACGCCGACGACCGGTGTGCACTCCGCGGCGACCCCTGGACCTCTCACGCGACCGGGGCTTCCGCGGAGCCGAATGCCGGGCCTCGAGGAGCTTTCGAGACCGCTCTCGCAAAGCCTTCGGGTTGAGGGCCTGGCATTCGGGACAAGACTCGGTGTCGTGGCCTCGGCCGAGGCAGAAGAGACACTCCCAATGCGGGTCGGTGACGGACATCATCCGCGCACAGGCGCCGCATCGCTTGAAGCCGGGCATCCCTACGACACCTGAAGGCTGGAAAAACACAGTGAAAAATCACCAAAAAGTATGGTCAAAAATCGACCAGGGCACTGCTCTTCCCGGATCTGCGCTTACTGGCGCGGAAAAGAAGAACTGACGTCAGCGCGCAGGGGCGGCGCCTAAGTGCTGCCCGCGACGTCATCCCGGCGATCACGACGCCGGCGACGGACGCGGAGCCGCACGACGCCGCCTACCGACGCGCAAGGGTACTGCTACGCAAAACTTTCCGGATCCAGCCTGACGCCTGGGGATATTCTAAGGTAAGGAATCTATCACTAACGTGTCTCTTTCAGATAAAGAGATTACTAATAATTTCTCATTAAATGAACAGATGACAGGGTGTGCCGTAATAGAGCGGGAAGCATGCCAAGTGGTCATTGGGGGCAATGCACCAAAAAAGAGAACTGATAGTACTGGTGGGAAGTACACCGACAAACGCAGAAAGAAGGAAGAATAGGCTCAGATATTAGATAGGATGTGACTATTGAACTATTAGGTGTGCAGTGGAAGAAATCATGACAAAGGTAATGAGAGCAGATTACTAGCATAACTCACAAGACCTCTAATACAAAGCACTGCATTACCCTACCAAGATAGGATCGCTACATACTATTATACACCCAAAAAGATAAAGTCTTTGATGGAAAGGCATGGCCTGATGCCTCACAAGATGGCCACGGCTATGTGAAGCTCCTAGGTCCAACTGTAATAATCACCTACATATCCACCTTGATCACCTGCTCTCACCTCCAGCACAAAGCACAGAGAATGTGCATGTGAACTGCTGTACCCACTTTGTAGCTGAAAGGAGCCATAAGAGCGACTAAGGAGGGCAATGGAGCAGGCAGCCTGTGACCCACAGGAAAGCTGATAAAGAGGTCCACTGGAGATGCAGTTGGGGGAGTAGGATTGTTGCGGAATATCATGTACGGAGGAGTCACTCCGAGTAGGAAATCAGAAGCCCACATGGAACCAGGTCCGGAAAACTGTAATGTGAAGCTTATTCTTCAGGAGATCGGGGAAGCAGCATCACTGGAGAGGGAGAGCCGGCACCAGAGTCACCCTATGGCCAGTAAGGAAAAAGTCTAGATGAGGAGCTATGGGGCCCTGAAATGGCGAGGAGGACCTAGTCCCCGGCTCATATGGGATATAATTCTACTGAGACAGAGTGGAGAAAGGAGACCTCATACGCAGACCCACTGAGGTCTGGGTCCGCTTCTCTCCTGCAATAAAGAAACACAGGCGCACATGGTAACGGAATCAACAAGCACACCCACAGACAGGGAGGCCCCGTAAAGAATGGACCTGCAAGGGAAAAGCAACCCACACTCAATAAATAGCAAAGTGGTGAAGCGAGCAGGGAATAGTGCACAACTTGACAGACTGCCGCAAATAAAGAAAAAGATAATTGGGACAAGTGAGTGCCACCGGTATTCCTTCCTCCTCTCCCCCCACATATCCAATAGGTCTTAAAAAGACTGGTGAGGAGGGGGAGGTGCATATATAATTTTAAGATGGGGCAGAATATCAGAATTGGAGGAAAAGATAACAGAGAAAAGCCCTAAAGCCAAGAACCAAGGACAGGGCTCTGAGATGAAAGATAACAGGCCACACAGGAGGCCTTGGATTATGCCAGCTGGAGAGCTACCTACATCTGGACGACAGTGAGTAACTTGAACTATTTCATTTTCAAATCCATAGGAGCATGGCGCCTAGCAAGCTCAGAGCTTACCACCACTACCTGGGGAAACAGAAGTGAAAGAGAAAGCCAGAGTATGCCCACCCCTTTTTTTGGTGCACCCGAAATATGGAACCCAGCAGCATATGGAGGAGGAGATTGCGAATAGCCACGAGTATGGACCCAGATGGGGTGGGAAGTCCATTCAACAAAGAAAGATGGAAAAATATGCATTTCTGCACAACAGGTCAGTGGTTACACACCCCCCCTCACCCCCATGCAGAGCAAAAATGAGGTAATGGACCAAATATCAGAGGCACATGCCACTGGAATCAAGCTATCCTGGCTGATGAGGGCTGAAAGCCCGAAACCGGTCCTAGGATGCTTGTTTCCAGTCCAGGGAGAACCTGGCTTGGCAGTTCGGGCTGGACTGTTCCCATGGGGCACAGGGTCAAGACTGATTTGCATATGGCTGGGTTCAAACTGGAATGGCATGGTGAGCAAAAAACGATGGATTTAGGCCCAGATCTCTGTACTGGGGTGAATGTATGACATTGTTCTGCATTCTGTCCATCAATTGTTGTTTTTGCATTTGTCACCCCGAGTGGGACGGGTATGCTCAGACGTGAGTCCCGTGCTCTCCATGCCACTGGAATCAAGCTATCCTGGCTGATGAGGGCTGAAAGCCCGAAACCGGTCCTAGGATGCTTGTTTCCAGTCCAGGGAGGACCTGGCTTGGCAGTTCGGGCTGGACTGTTCCCATGGGGCACAGGGTCAAGACTGATTTGCATATGGCTGGGTTCAAACTGGAATGGCATGGTGAGCAAAAAACGATGGATTTAGGCCCAGATCTCTGTACTGGGGTGAATGTATGACATTGTTCTGCATTCTGTCCATCAATTGTTGTTTTTGCATTTGTCACCCCGAGTGGGACGGGTATGCTCAGGCGTGAGTCCCGTGCTCTCCATGCCACTGGAATCAAGCTATCCTGGCTGATGAGGGCTGAAAGCCCGAAACCGGTCCTAGGATGCTTGTTTCCAGTCCAGGGAGGACCTGGCTTGGCAGTTCGGGCTGGACTGTTCCCATGGGGCACAGGGTCAAGACTGATTTGCATATGGCTGGGTTCAAACTGGAATGGCATGGTGAGCAAAAAAACGATGGATTTAGGCCCAGATCTCTGTACTGGGGTGAATGTATGACATTGTTCTGCATTCTGTCCATCAATTGTTGTTTTTGCATTTGTCACCCGAGTGGGACGGGTATGCTCAGACGTGAGTCCCGTGCTCTCCATGCCACTGGAATCAAGCTATCCTGGCTGATGAGGGCTGAAAGCCCGAACCCGGTCCTAGGATGCTTGTTTCCAGTCCAGGGAGGACCTAGCTTGGCAGTTCGGGCTGGACTGTTCCCATGGGGCACAGGGTCAAGACTGATTTGCATATGGCTGGGTTCAAACTGGAATGGCATGGTGAGCAAAAAAACGATGGATTTAGGCCCAGATCTCTGTACTGGGGTGAATGTATGACATTGTTCTGCATTCTGTGCATCAATTGTTGTTTTTGCAATTGTCACCCCGAGTGGGACGGGTATGCTCAGACGTGAGACCCGTGCTCTCCATGCCACTGGAATCAAGCTATCCTGGCTCATGAGGGCTGAAAGCCCGAAACCGGTCCTAGGATGCTTGTTTCCAGTCCAGGGAGGACCTGTCTTGGCAGTTCGGGCTGGACTGTTCCCATGGGGCACAGGGTCAAGACTGATTTGCATATAGCTGGGTTCAAACTGGAATGGCATGGTGAGCAAAAAACGATGGATTTAGGCCCAGATCTCTGTACTGGGGTGAATGTATGACATTGTTCTGCATTCTGTCCATCAATTGTTGTTTTTGCATTTGTCACCCGAGTGGGACGGGTATGCTCAGACGTGAGTCCCGTGCTCTCCATGCCACTGGAATCAAGTTATCCTGGCTGATGAGGGCTGAAAGCCCGAAACCGGTCCTAGGATGCTTGTTTCCAGTCCAGGAAGGACCTGGCTTGGCAGTTCGGGCTGGACTGTTCCCATGGGGCACAGGGTCAAGACTGATTTGCATATGGCTGGGTTCAAACTGGAATGGCATGGTGAGCAAAAAACGATGGATTTAGGCCCAGATCTCTGTACTGGGGTGAATGTATGACATTGTTCTGCATTCTGTCCATCAATTGTTGTTTTTGCAATAATCACCTACATATCCACCTTGATCACCTGCTCTCACCTCCAGCACAAAGCACAGAGAATGTGCATGTGAACTGCTGTACCCACTTTGTAGCTGAAAGGAGCCATAAGAGCGACTAAGGAGGGCAATGGAGCAGGCAGCCTGTGACCCACAGGAAAGCTGATAAAGAGGTCCACTGGAGATGCAGTTGGGGGAGTAGGATTGTTGCGGAATATCATGTACGGAGGAGTCACTCAGAGTAGGAAATCAGAAGCCCACATGGAACAAGGTCCGGAAAACTGTAATGTGAAGCTTATTCTTCAGGAGATCGGGGAAGCAGCATCACTGGAGAGGGAGAGCCTGCACCAGAGTCACCCTATGGCCAGTAAGGAAAAAGTCTAGATGAGGAGCTATGGGGACCTGAAATGGCGAGGAGGACATAGTCCCCGGCTCATATGGGATATAATTCTACTGAGACAGAGTGGAGAAAGGAGACCTCATACGCAGACCCACTGAGGTCTGGGTCCGCTTCTCTCCTGCAATAAAGAAACACAGGCGCACATGGTAACGGAATCAACAAGCACACCCACAGACAGGGAGGCCCCGTAAAGAATGGACCTGCAAGGGAAAAGCAACCCACACTCAATAAATAGCAAAGTGGTGAAGCGAGCAGGGAATAGTGCACAACTTGACAGACTGCCACAAATAAAGAAAAAGATAATTGGGACAAGTGAGTGCCACCGGTATTCCTTCCCCTCCCTCACCCCTCCCTCACCCCCCCCCCCCCCATATCCAATAGGTCTTAAAAAGACTGGTGAGGAGGGGGAGGTGCATATATAATTTTAAGATGGGGCAGAATATCAGAATTGGAGGGAAAAGATAACAGAGAAAAGCCCTAAAGCCAAGAACCAAGGACAGGGCTCTGAGATGAAAGATAACAGGCCACACAGGAGGCCTTGGATTATGCCAGCTGGAGAGCTACCTACATCTGGACGGCAGCGAGTAACTTGAACTATTTCATTTTCAAATCCATAGGAGCATGGCGCCTAGCAAGCTCAGAGCTTACCACCACTACCTGGAGAAACAGAAGTGAAAGAGAAAGCCAGAGTATGCCCACCCCTTTTTTTGGTGCACCCGAAATATGGAACCCAGCAGCATATGGAGGAGGAGATTGCGAATAGCCATGAGTATGGACCCAGATGGGGTGGGAAGACCATTCAACAAAGAAAGATGGAAAAATATGCATTTCTGCACAACAGGTCAGTGGTTACACACCCCCCCCTCGGCCCCCATGCAGAGCAAAAATGAGGTAATGGACCAAATATCAGAGGCACATGATGACTCAGAATCAACATTAAAGCATGTTCTACTGACAGAGAGAGATGCTAGTAATAAACTGTAATCCAAATTCAGTTTGGTAACAATGGAGGTCAACCTACTTACAACTGATTTCAAGAAGATGAGTGAGAGTCTTGAAAACTGAACCGACCCTCACCTTGATGAGAACAGAAATCAAAACTCTACGTACCACAGTATACTAGCACAAGCAGAAGGACAGAGTCAAGAACTATTCGTTGAGGACTGGATACTCAATACTCTCGAACCTTAGGGCTTAAGAATCCTCTTTTCAGTTGAAAGAGGACACAGGGCACGAATCCCACCTCCAAAGCCTGGAACACCACCACATGCAGTTATTGCCTACATCTTCAACCATTGTGACAAAGGTGTGATCCTGCAGGCAGCTAGAAGGCAGAGGCATTTACAATATGAGAATGACACAATTCAAATCTTCTCGGACTTCACTTTTACGATACAAAAACACTTCAATGTAGAAAAAAGAATCACAAGGGAAAATGACAAAATATAGGATGTTGTTTCCGGCAAGATTATATATTAGAGCTGCTGGGAATTCTGGATCTTTGTCACATCTAAAGAAGCATGGGACTGGATGGAGGATTGGCACTCAGTTACCAGGAGGCAACATACTTGGAAAGGTAAAACAGAAAGTCACTAGAAAGAGGAAACAGTTGATCAGAAGAGTGAGACAGAAATAGGAGGTGCGGGTAAGTGAGTCTAGCAAAGCTGAACAAAAATCTTCAGAAATGCTGCAAATAGCCACCAGGAAGGGAACATACCAGGATTAACAACTGCACAATACACATGATGAAAAGTCGACATGATAAACAATAAGTATGTGCGATAGAACAGGAGAGGAAACATTAACCCCTTTGATGCTCATGACGGAGCGGTTCCGTCATGGCACCCACCCATGGGGGGAGCGCTGGGGCTCCCCCCATGGGCAGCCCAAGATGTTGCCACAAAGGGGGATGGCAGCGGAAGCGTTTCCGCTGCCACCCCCGACCCCCCCCCACGCAATCCCATGACGTCAGCGCGCACAGCGCGCGCCGACATCATCAGGAAGCGCTGGACGCGCTGGAAACCATTTGTTTCCAGCGCGTCCAGGAGGAGCAGGCAAGTTTGTGTGCTCCGGTGGGGCGGGGGGGGGGCCTTTTTTTGTGTATTGAGGCATCGGGGGAGAGGAAAGAGTATTTCCTCTCCCCTGATGTCTCAATGCAGGGCATTCCTGCAGCACGATCGCGCACAGCGTCGCGATTGTGCTGCAGGAATGCCCCCACTAGGCACCAGGGATCCCTTATTTAGTTAAAGGAAGCGACCCCTTGGGCAAGGGTCGCTTCCTTAGGGGGCAAATTTATTTTAAGACTTTTCTGCCCCCCCTGGGGACAGATCGCCCGAATTTGTTGGCGTTTCTGGCCCCAGGGGGGGCAGAAAAGCCCACTAGAGCCAGGGATTATTAAAAAATTTAAGTGGAAGCGACCCCTTGGGCAAGGGTCGCTTCCAGGGGGCCAATTATTTTACTATGGGAATTCTGCCCCCCCTGGGGCAGATCGGCCCGTTCTCTTGGTCTTTCTGCCCCCCGGGGGGGGGGGGGCAGAAACCCCCACTAGACACCAGGGAGTTAGTTTAAATTGAAATGGAAGCGACCCCTTGGGCAAGGGTCTCTTCCAGGGGGCAGATTTTTTTATATGTGTATTCTGCAGATTGGCCCATTTTTTTGCCCTTACTGCCTCGGGGGGAGGGGGGGGCAGAAAACCCCACTATCCACCAGGGATTTTGTTTTTTGTGTAATGGAAGCGACATGGTTGCTTCCAAGGGGGTGACATTTGATTAATGTTTTTTCTGCCCCTCCTGGGGACAGATCTGCCCCTTTTTTTGGCCTTTCTGCCCTAGGCGGGAGGCAGAAAACCCTACTAGGCACCAGGAATTTATTACTTTTGCAAGGGGGGCACATTTCTGTCTGCTGTTTTCTGCCCCACCTGGGGGACAGATTGGTCTGGCAGACAACCTCACCCGATCCCTTGGGCAAGACCACCCCCCATTTTTCTCAGCCCTATTTGAAGGCCCATCTGGCCGATTGACCATTTGGGTAGCGACATAGCGTGTTATAAAGTTAATTGTTTTATTTCTTGTGATTTGCAATTGTAATGCTTAATTTCTCCCTTTTTGTTCTAGTTCAAGGCTTTTGCTGATTAGACTGTTCCAGGTTGCGGTTTCGTTACTGGTGGTTCTGCTGTTTGTGTAGTTGCATGTGTTTGGTAAGAGACTTTTTTTTGTACAATGTAAATGAGTTTCATTTCTCTGCATGAATGTGTTTTTTGCAAATGGTGTAATAATAGCAGTATGTTTGGCTTCTGTTTTTTGAGTGTCAAAAACTTTTTGCATTTGTGCTCGATGTGTATTTTGTTGTCTTGTGAGTAATTGGTTTTGTTTTTTTCTTTCTAGTGGGATATCGTTGGTTTTTGCTGTGTCTCTGCAGAGTAGGTGCTGGTGAGTGTAGCTATCTTGCAAGTGAATCGTATAGTTTTTGAATATATAGATCTTTGTGATAAAGGCACACATTTTTTTTACTTACTTATTTTGCACAGTGTTGGTTGTTGTTGACTTGTTTGTGCAGTCTCCTTTCTTAGTAAGGATAATGGCTAGCCGCAGGATTACTGCTCAGCAGGTTGTTGGTATGCTTTTTGAGTCTTCCTCTGACCATGGTTCAGAGACTGACTCTGCATCTGAGGCAGAGGAGGGAGGGGAAGATTCAGGCAGTGAGTTTTCTCTCCACATGGAATCATCGGATGATGAAGCTGCTCTCAGTGCGGATGAAGCTACTCTTCGTGCGGAAGAAGTGCCTGTGTTAGAGGAGGACATTGATGTGCCGATAGTGCGGCAAGAGGCATCTGGGCTGCAGCCTGGGACTGCAAGGCTTCCCGTTGGTATGGTGCAGCAAGAGGCATCTGGGCTGCAGCCTGGGGCTGCAAGGCTTCCCGTTGAAAGTGCTGACCTCTGGGTTGCCCCAGGCATGGTGCAGCCGGCATTGCCAGACTTTACTGGTGTTCCAGGGTGTAGAGTGAATACAGAAAACCTTTTGCCGATACATTTTTTTCAGTTGTTTATGGACGATGTGTTTTTGGCAGAGATTGTTGAGCAGATTAATTTGTATGCCGAACAGTTTTTGAGGGACAACAGTGCCAGCCTTAAGTCCCATTCTAGAGCTACCCGGTGGACTCCCACAAATCTGGAAGAGATGAAGAAGTTCTTGGGTTTAACTTTTTTGATGGGCTTGCTAAGGAAGCCATCAATGTCTTCATATTGGTCTACTAGTCCCTTGATGGCAAAGGCTATATTTCCGGCAGTCATGAGACGTGATAGGTATTTGCTTCTGCTTCGGATGCTGCATTTTGTCGATAATGGTTTAGCGGTGCCACGAGATCACCCTGAGTGTGACCGTCTTTTTAAGATTCGGCCTGTCATTGATCACTTTGTAGATCGATTTTCTGAGATCTATGCTCCAGGGAAAGAAATAGCAGTGGATGAGTCTTTGGTCTTGTTCAAGGGCCGCTTGGTTTTTAGGCAATACAATCCTAGTAAGAGGGCACACTATGGAATTAAGCTGTATATGCTGTGTGACAGTAGGACTGGATATGTCTCTAATTTCAGGGTGTACACCGGTAAGGAATCCAGGATTAACCCCCCTGGTTGTCCATCCACTTTTGGAGTGACTGAGAAAATTGTGTGGGAACTTGGTAGAGGACTTTTTAACAAAGGTCACCATTTATATGTAGATAACTTCTACACTGGTGTGCGGTTGTTCAGGGAGTTGGCCAAAGTGGACACTGTTGCTTGTGGCACAATCCGCTCTAACCGTAAAGGTTTCCCTAAAGAACTAGTTTGTCAAAAGCTTGTGCGGGGACAGTGCAGTGCGTTGCGAGGAACTTCTAGCTGTGAAGTTTTCAGACAGGAGAGATGTCTACATGCTGACTACCATCCATGATGAAAGCACTTCACCTGTGACTGTTTGGGGTCAGGTTGCTGAAGCGCGCAAATCTGTGTGCATTTTAGACTATAATAGGCACATGGGTGGTGTTGACAGTAGATCAGAGGTTGGAACCTTACGCTGCTCTTCGTAAGGCTTACATTTGGTATAAGAAGTTGGCTATCCATCTTTTCCACTTGGCAACCTTTAATGCTTTTGTTGTATTCAAGGATTCTTGTCCTGAGTCAAAGATGACTTTTGCTAAGTTTCAGGAGTCTGTAATAGGCAGCCTTGTTTTAGTGGAACAGGCAAGTGTTCCTTGAGTTGGAGTGGTGGAGGATGTTGCTAGATTGAAAGATTGCCACTTTCCTGATCACATTCCTCCCACACCCTCAAAAGACTTTCCCAGTAGGAGATGTAGAGTCTGTTGGCGAAGAGGTACGCGGAAGGAGACTCGTATGTACTGCCCCGAGTGTCCTTCTAACCCTGGGCGGTGTGTGCCTACTTGTTTTAGAATGTACCACACGCAAAATAATTTTTGGGAGCATCCATGAGTGGTAAAGTGAACTGCCTGGCCTCTATTGTTTAATATTTTTTGTTCAGTTGCAAGGTTGGCATTTGTGTATTTAGTTTCAGATTTTGTGTTAGTAGATTTGTATCTATTTGCAATTTGTTTGTGTTTTCTTATTTGTATAAAAAATCCTAAATGTGATGGTGGTGTGCGTGTAGTGGCGCTTGTCTGGCGGTGTGCGTGGACTGGCGGTCGGCTGGCGGTGTGTTTGGATTGGCGCTTGGCTGGCGGTGTGCGTGGACTGGCGCTTGGCTGGCGGTGTGTTTGTACTGGCGCTTGGCTGGCGGTGTGTTTGGACTGGCGCTTGGCTGGTGGTGTGCATGGACTGGCGCTTGGCTGGCGGTGTGCGTGGACTGGCGCTTGGCTGGCGGTGTGCGTGGACTGGCGCTTGGCTGGCGGTGTGCGTGGACTGGCGCTTGGCTGGCGGTGTGCGTGGACTGGCGCTTGGCTGGCGGTGTGCGTGGACTGGCGCTTGGCTGGCGGTGTGCGTGGACTGGCGCTTGGCTGGCGGTGTGCGCGGACTGGTGCTTGGCTGGCGGTGTGCGCGGACTGGCGCTTGGCTGGCGGTGTGTGTGGACTGGCGCTCGGCTGGCGGTGTGCGCCGACTGGCGCTCGGCTGGCGGTGTACGTGGACTGGCGCTTGGCTGGCGGTGTGTGAGTAGTGACTAGCTGCTGGTCACTACACACACTGCTAGCCAAACGCCACTCCACACAATCCGTGATCTGGTGTGGTTGCTGTGTCAGGAATGTGGGCGTGTGAAAGTGATGGGCCCTTGAATGGCGCTGTCTGCTGGTGTGAGTGTTGTAATGTGCTGGGCCCGCGGTGTGAATGGTTTTGTATGTGTCACACGTATGAAAGGTGTATGAATGGCCTGTTAAGAGGTTGGTGCCTTGTCGTGGCTTTACAGCTCACGAGCTGTGAGTCAATGGTTCAGTTTCTCGTCCTTTCAATTATTAACAGTGCATTTCATTTTTGTGAAATCTCTGGTTAATACAACTGTATATACTGAACCATCACTCACCCTCGTGCCAAATCCAACCAGTATGTATGTGTGCTTGAGGAATAGGTGGTTATGCAGAAAAATTTGTCTTTTCTGTTTTTGTCAAGCAGGGTGTACCTTGTCCCTTTTTGTGAATGTTGTAATGTGTTGGTTTTGTGCCTGGTGGTGTGAATGGTCTTGTGTGTATCATGTATGAAGGGTGTGTGAATGGCCTGTAAAGCGGTTGGTGCCTTGACGTGGCTTTACAGCTCACGAGCTGCAAGTCACTGGTTCAGTTTTTTGTCCTTTCAATTATTGACAGTGCATTTCATTTTTGTGAAATCTCTTGTTAATAAAATTTTATATACTGAACCATCACTCGCCCTCGTGCCAAATCCAACCAGTATGTGTTTGTGCTTGAGGAATAGATGGCTGTGCAGTAATCTGTCTTTTTTGTCTCTCTGCCAAGGTGTACATTTCATTTAAGCATAACCTACTAACTGTAGATTTTGTCGTAAACTAAACACCCATGGGAGTACATGGTGATGTCTCTCTTATGGATCCCAAAAAGATATCTTACCCACAATGTCCTGCAAACCTCAAAATGTGACTGTGACATTTTCCTTGCATTATTGTGCTCAAATTTTCATGCTGCAGAAAGTAACAACAAATTTCCAACCCCCAGCATTTCTCCAAGTATCCCAATAGAAATGGTACCTCACTTGTATGGGTGGGCCAAGTACCCGCGGCAGGGAAGGGCCCAAAACCTATTGATGCGACATCAAAATTGCCCATCACAAACCAACCTGGTTTTGCAAGGGGGGGTCCCATGAGTTTTTGGCCCGGGGCTCGGCGGCCATCTAGGGAAACCTACCAAACCCACACATTTCTGGAAACTAGACAACCGGGGGAGTCCAGCGAGGTATGGCTTGCGTGGGTCCCCCAACATTCTCCTACCCAGAATCCCCTGAAAACCTCAAATTTCGCTGAAAAAAATCACTTTTCCCCCAAATTTCTGTGTGGGAAAGTTCTGGAATCTGCGTGGATCCACAAATTTCCTCCCACCCAGTGTTCCCCCAGGTCTCCCGATAAAAATGGTACCTCACTTGTGTGGGTAGGCATAGTGGCTGCAACAGGAAATGGCCCAAATCGTACTGTGGAGACTTCAAAATTACCTATAAGAAAACTACCTGGTTTGGAGGGGGGGGGGGGCACCTGAGATTTTGGCCCCGGGCTCGGCGGCCATCTTGGGAAAGTACCAAACCCAAACATTTCCGAAAACTAGACACTGGGGGAGTCCAATGAGGTATGGCTTGCGTGGATCCCCCAACGTTTTCCTACCCAGAATGCCATGCAAACCTCAAATTTAGCTGAAAAAAACAAATGTTCCACATATTTTTGTGTGGAATCACCGTGCCGGCACAAATGTCCTACCCCACAGCCTTCTCCTTAGTGTCCCGAGTAAAATGATACCTCACTTCTGTGGCTGTCCAATGCAGAATTGGCTAAAAACGTATTTTAAAAAAAATGTAGCGCTTAGAATTTTCGGTGCTATACCCTTATTCCCTATGTTTTGGGCTCTTCCCAGTCACAGGCCCTTGCCCCACCCACACGTGAGGTATCATTTTACTCAGGAGACTCAGGGGGAACGCTGTGGGGTAGGACATTTGTGCCGTCACAGTGATTCCACACAAACATATGTGGAAAATGTGTTTTTTTCAGCTAAATTTGAGGTTTGCATTGCATTCTGGGTAGGAAAACGTTGGGGGATCCACGCAAGCCATACCCCGGGTGTCTAGTTTTCAGAAATGTTTGGGTTTGGTACTTTCCCAAGATGGCCACCGAGCCCGGGGCCAAAATCTCAGGTCCCCCCGCCCCCCCCAACCAGGTAGTTTTCTTATGTCATTTTGAAGTCTCCACAGTACGATTTGGGCCATTTCGTGTTGCAGCCACTATGCCTACCCACACAAGTAAGGTACCATTTTTATCGGGAGACCTGGGGGAACACTGGGTGGGAGGAAATTTGTGGATCCACGCAGATTCCAGAACTTTCCCACACAGAAATTTGAGAAAAAAGTGATTTTTTTCAGCGGAATTTGAGGTTTGCAGGGGATTCTGGGTAGGAGAATGTTGGGGGACCCACGCAAGCCATACCTCGCTGGACTCCCCCGGTTGTCTAGTTTCCAGAAATGTGTGGGTTTGGTAGGTTTCCCTAGATGACCGCCGAGCCCAGGGCCAAAAACTCATGGGACCCCCCTTGCAAAACCAGGTTGGTTTGTGATAGGTCATTTTGATGTCGCCTCAATAGGTTTTGGGCCCTTGCCTGTCGCGGGTCCTTGACCCACCCACGCAAGTGAGGTACCATTTTTCTCGGAAGACTTTGGGGAATGCGGGTTGGGTGGAAATTTGTGGATCCACGCAGATTCCAGAACTTTCCACCACAGAAATGTGAGGAAAATGTGGTTTTTTGGACAATTATTTAGGTTTGCAAGGGATTCTGGGTAACAGAACCTGGTGAGAGGCAGTCAAGTCACCCCATCCTGGATTCCCCTGGGTGTCTAGTTTTAAAAATGTATAGGTTTGCTAGGTTTCCCTAGGTGCCGGCAGAGCTAGGGTTAAAAACTACAGCTAGGCACTTTGCCAAAAAGGGTCATTTTTCACTGTGAAAATGTGGTGTGTCCACGTTGCGTTTTGCGCCGTTTCCTGTCGCGGGCACTAGGCCTACCCACACAAGTGAGGTACCCTTCTTCTCGGAAAACTTTGGGGAACGCTGGGTGGGTGGAAATTCGTGGATCCACGCAGATTCCAGAACTTTCCACCACAGAAATGTGAGGAAAATGTGGGTTTTTTGACAATTTTTTAGGTTTGCAAGGGATTCTGGGTAACAGAACCTGGTGAGAGGCAGTCAAGTCACCCTATCCTGGATTCCCCTGGGAGTCTAGTTTTCAAAAATGTATAGGTTCGCTAGGTTTCCCTAGGTGCCGGCAGAGCTAGGGTTCAAAAACTACAGCTAGGCACTTTGCAAAAAAAGGGTCATTTTTCATTGTGAAAATGTGGTGTGTTCACGTTGCGTTTTGAGCCGTTTCCTGTCGTGGGCACTATGCCTACCCACAAAAGTGAGGTACCATTTTTATCGGGAGACTTAGGGTAATTCAGATTTGTAAAGCAACTGTTATTACCTATTGACTTTCGATGCATTTCTGCCTTCCAAATGAAAGACAATGTGTAAAAAGAAGTCATTTTGAAAAATGACCGATAATTCTCATGCTAGTATGAGTATTCCCAATTTCGGAAATGTGCAAATATCTACTGTTTCTAAACTCTATATTTTGTTCCCATTTCAGAAATACATAGGTGTCTTTCATACCGATTTTTCCATGTATACATTTTCCCAGAATAATTGCTATATACCCGGTACATAATAAAAAAACATTGCAAGACGCTGCTCAGTTTTTGTCTCTGGGTTCGTCGGGTTCTTGGTGAACCTACAAGTCCTATATATCCCCACAACCAGTAAGGTCCAGCGGATGTAACGGTATATTGCTTTCAAAGAGCTGTCATAATCAGAAGAAGTTACAGGTGAAAACGTTGATACAAAAGGCTGTTTTTTTCAACTAATTTTCAATTTTTCCTATATTTAACTGTTAGTTTCTATAAAGAAACCTTGATGGATTAACACAAATGACCCCTTGCTGAATTCAGAATTGTGTCTACTTTTCTAAAATGTATAGCTTTCCAGGATCCATTATTGCTTTCATACCCATTTCTACCATTAACTGGAAGGAGGTTTAAAGCACAAAAAAATAGCAAAAATAGGCTATGTCCCAGAAAAATTCCAAAACTGTGTAAAAAATGTTGGTTTTCTGACAAAAGTCTGTCATTCCCTAAAAGCTGGGCAAATGGTGATTTCAGCCCCACAAACCCTTTTTTGATACCATTTGCAGGGAAAAACCCAGATGCTTTCATTTGCAGCACTTTTTTCCCATTTTTCCCCCCAAAAAACAAAATTTAGCTGTATTTTGGCTAATTTCTGGGTCCCCTCCAGGGAAATCCACAAACCCTGGGTACCTTTAGAATCCTCATGATGCTGGAAGAAAAGGACGCAAATTTGGCGTGGATACCTTATGTGGTCAAAAAGTTACAGGGGCCTAAGCGCGAACTACCCCAAATAGCCAAAAAAAGGCTTAGCACAGGGGGGGAAAAGGCCTAGCAGCGAAGGGGTTAAGACTCCAAAGAAGAAATACCAAGAATACCAAGTAAGTGGGGAAGATCCTTTTTTAAAAGGCTTTTGGTTTTGTAAACTGGCTTGATCTTCACCAAGTGCCTCACAAAATGAACTTCGGTCATCACTTTTGAGCCCAATTAAAGCCATCATATGCCTCGACCTCGGCTTTTGTCCTTCCTCCTTTGCGTTAGTTGTGGAGCCAATCGCACAAAGGGTGAAGCACGATACGTTAGTGTGGAGTATTTGGTGGAAGGCTGGATTGGAGGACCCCATTTCACTTTATACCATGCTGCTTTTTGTTCAAAACCCGAGCAGTTCAACCCACGACTTAGGCTTTGCACATAACCTACCTAACCAATGCTCCACTGAAGACCTTATCTAAAATACAAAAAATGTCCACAACACAGCTGTAAGAATTATTTTTGTCCTGAAAAAACACAAGCTCATCTCACCTTACTAACCAATTACACTGGCTTCGCATTAGCGATCAAGTCAAAACAAACTGTATGAGCATACAGTCCATCATCTCAACGGGGTCAAATGGAGAAGAAAAAACCTTAGAAGTAAACTACTCTCCACAGCAGGCATTCAATTATGGAACTTCCTCACCACAGACTGCAAAAATGCCACATTCCTTAAGGCATTGAAGGCGAAGCTGAAGTTGGCATTTCATGCTCAGATCTGATCAAGAACCATAACATTTTTATTTAATCTGTCCCTCTGGTAATTGCATATCATGTAATGCATTGATCATATTTTTATATTTTCTATCCTCTGTTTTCCTTCTGTAATACCAAGGTCCCTTGAACATAAACCCTCTTTTCTACCCACATTCTTTCTTCACTAACTGCATTTAGAAGTAGTCAAATCTGGAACAAATTGCTCATAACAAAATAAATACAAAAAACAAATACAGCAGTAATAGGAACTGGATTAAAAATAGCCAACAGGAGAGAAAAGTACTTACTCTTGGTCTAACTGGGCGACAGGGCACTTATACTGGGCTGTGCTAAACAAGCAGATATCCGCATACTGCCGTACTGTAGAGAGGAGAGATACACAAGACTTCATAAAGGACAATGTACCAGAGGCTACACAAAGCAGTGTAAAATGCATGAGAACAGGAAGCAAAAGTTACTTACCCGTCATCCTAGTTCTTCATCATGGGTATTTTCTTTGGAATCATGAATATTAGTAAATCCTTGCCTAAGTGCAAGATACCAATACATGTGGATAAAATGTTAATTTAAAAAAGTAGGATAAAATGGCTGGGTTTTTCAAATGAGGACCATTATAATTACACTTAAAGTCAATAAAACAGATGTGGTCAAAAAATAAGTGTAAAAAACAAATAGTAAAACAGATGTGGCTTGAAAATCACACTTAATGGTCCTCAAATAATCAAAATAAGGCAGGCAACTCACACTATGGGCTTAACACCCCAAATGTGAAAATCTAACGCTGCTTCTTCCAGATGAACCACTAAACATAAATCGATAGCAGTATCAATTAGCAAGTTATGATTTTGAAGGGATGATCAATCAAGGATCTACCCAGCTATACAAATTCAAATACAATGCCCATCTGGATCAATATCAAAACTTCTGTAAATCAAAGAAAGTAGCGATTTTAAGACACCACCACTGTGTGGCACCACATAGCAAGGTAAGACCTGAAAAATAGGATTATTTTTGGAGAGGTGGAGGGGGGTGTCAGGGCCCGGGGGCTAGCACAGGGGGGAACTTTTCAAGTTTATATGTTAATTTACGTCGAGGACCACATTCCTTGCACCATTCCTAAACAGAATTAAAGGGTAATAACTTTTCCTCCGCCATAATGGGATTTTCTTTGATATTCATAAACACACCCAAAGATACTAGAACATTTATTACCTCCAGAGGATAATAGGCAAAATCCTAAATCTAATCTTGCAAAAATGTTGTGAAGAGCGCCCTTCTCTACTGAGGTGTCTGTTAAGGACCATGAGGCAAAGCAGTGCCTGGGCCAATCTCTGTGCATATTTGTAAGATTGGGGCGTCTTGCATAAACATAGCCATTGCATCTTTGCTTCTTGTGGCGTGGGCCTTGAATTTACTGGAGAGGAGTATGTGGGCTTTTTGATAACATGCTGAGACACAGGATACTATCCATCTAGCTATAGTTTTACTTTGATAACTGCAGTAGGGATAGTGCCACCATTTACCAAAAGTTCTTTTCATTTAAGTGTAGCTTTAGTTTTATGAAGATAAGATCAGTGTCCATTTAGTTTCCATTGTATGAAGAACCATCTCTGCTAGAGAAGCCAGGTTTTGGAATTAAGAATGAGGCAGCAGACTACCTTTCATGAAACATGCTGCAGGTCCCATTTAAGTATGGATTCCCAGAGAGGACAAGACTGTATCCGGATCCCATCGCATGCTTCCCGACAGGAGAAATAGTTAAGAGGCCTGCCAGAGAAGTGCATTTGTGATGAGCTGTAGCAGGAGCTAAGCACACCATTATAGAGAGAGATTGGTGCCAGATTTACTCAAATACAAAAGAAAAAACAATACTACCTCCCTCACACATGTTCTTGGGTCAACATGCTCATCCGGACACTAGCAGCAGCAATTCATTCACTTGAAGGCCACAGAAGGAAGTTTCACCTCCTTATGGCTGTTCATTCAGACAGACTCAGAGGTCTTTACTGCAGTTACTCAGGAGGCAGGCAGTCAGAGTTGGAAGGCGTGGTGCAGGATCTTATGGGTATTCCTAGATAAAAGCTGTGTTGAACATTGTTTGGAAAGGAAAATATCTGGACACTACGTGTGCATTCAGTCAGAGGAAATTAGGGTGATGATCATTCTGTAATGCTTCAATAGGACAATTACTTTCTTAATTAGAGGAAGCGGAGAGAAAGCATAAAGGAATGTTTTTGATTAGTCTATATAAAAAAAGGCATTTTGCTTAAATTTGAGTTCTAGAAACCTGAATGCATTCTCATCAGTTTGCAATCCTTCTGGTGGAAATCAAAGAGATAATGAGATGCCCAAATGGAGAAGACCACTTCAAGCACTTAGTCAAGAAATAATTTCTTAGTTTGGCTGCCTTAAAGGCTCAGCAGATGAATGTGTGCAATCTGGAGATTGAGCCACAAGCCAGTACCAAATCTTTGAACAAGCCATAAGAGCTCCTACCCTTTTGTTCATATAATACAACTTCTATATCATGGAATCGTCTGTCTGGGAAAGTTACAGGTGTGAGGAAGGTTTACCACTTCTGATGTTTTCTTCTGCTTTGGTGTGTAGGGCACCTCAATGTCCAAACAACGATGAATCAAGTACTGGTTGAGTTAGGTCTGCAGCGTTTGAAAGTTAGTTCACCCTTCCAATGTTGGGAAAGTAAACTGTCTCTAATGTTGGCCATATTTTGTGGGCTTCTGTACCTAGAGTATACATTCAGATGGAAAATGCTACTTACCAGTATGCATCTGTTCTTGGCATGTAGAGCTGTAGAATCATATACTGTGCATAGATCGCCATCTGGTGTTGGGCTCGGATGTTTGCAGTTTGTTTTTGTTCGAAGAAGTCTTTGTAGTCACGATATAGGTGACTCCTCCTTACGATGATGGTGCGCATGGGCATCAACTCCATCCCCAGATTGTTTTCGCCATAAAGGGTGATGATGGGGTTGGTGAGAAATAGAAAGAGATGTCGATGTGTGATGTATCTAAGTAAGATAACACTGCAACAGATAAAAGGTACCCGGGGAGGCGGGTGGGCGTATATGAATCTACAGCTCTAAATGCCAAGAACAGATGCATACTGGTAAGTAGCATTTTCCGTTCGAGGCATATGAGCTGTAGATCATATACTGTGCATAGACTACGTAGCAGTTTTGTTTGTGGCAGTGGCTAACCTGTATCTGTTGCAGTGGTTTGAAAAAGTGTTCTTAAGACAGCCTGGCCCACACTAGCTTGTTGTTTTGCTTGCACATCTACACAATAGTGTTTTGTAAATGTGTGCGGTGTAGACCAAGTTGCAGCTTTGCAGATGTCATCTAAGGGAATGTTCCCTAAGAAAGCCATAGAAGCCCCTAGTTTGCACGTAGAATGAGCCCTAGGGGGAATGGTTAATGTACGCTTGGCTTTAAGGTAGCATATTTGGATGCACTTAACAATCCACCTTGCAATACCTGCTTTTGAAATTGGATTGCCTTTATGAGGTGGGGAGAAAGCAACAAAGAGTTGTTTAGTCTTTTGAAAGGATTTAGTTCTTTCAATGTAATAGAGTAGTGCTCTTTTAACGTCTAGCGTGTGAAGAGCCCTTTCTGCCACTGAGTCTGGTTGAGGGAAAAATACTGGTAGTTCAACAGACTGGTTAAGGTGAAAGGCAGACACAACTTTAGGTAAAAATTTTGGATTAGTCCTGAGAACCACTTTGTTGTGATGAATTTGCAAAAATGGTTCTTGTATGGTTAGTGCCTGAAGCTCACTCACTCTTCTAAGAGATGTGATGGCTATAAGGAAGGCTACTTTCCAAGTGAGGAATTGCAGTTCACATTTGTGCAGAGGTTCAAATGGTGGGCCCATGAGCCTTGTAAGGACGATATTAAGATTCCACACTGGAGAGGGCGGAACTCCAGGGGGAATTATTCTTTTAAGTCCTTCCAGAAAAGCTTTAATAGCGGGTACTCGAAACAAAGACAAGTGTTGTCTGTTTTGTAGATAAGCTGCTATTGCAGCTAGATGTAGTCTTATAGATGTATATGCTAGGTTACAGCATTGTAGGTGTAATAGATCACAAATAATGTTTTGAGTGGAAGCGTCTAGTGGATTGATTTGATTGTTTGTACAGTAAATTACAAATCGTTTCCACTTTGCTGCGTAGCATGCTCTGGTAGTAGGACATCTAGCCTCTTTAATGACGTTCATGCAGTCTGGCGGGAGATTAAGGTAGCCAAACTCTAAGACTTCAGGTGCCAGATCGCAAGGTTGAGTTGACTGGGATCTGGATGCCTTATCTCTCCATGGTTCTGAGTGAGAAGTTTGGGAGAGAGGTGTAGTTTTTGATGAGGAACTACTGACATTTCTAATAGGGTTGTGAACCAGGGTTATCGAGCCCATGTGGGAGCAACCAGGATTAGTGTGAGGGAATGCTGTTTGAGCTTCCGAACCACTAATGGAATGAGTGGGAGAGGCGGAAAAGCGTAAGCAAATTTCCCTGACCAGTTCATCCATATCGCTTTGCCTGTGGACAATGGGTGTGGATACCTGGACGCAAAGGTTGGGCATTTTGCGTTTTGGTGTGTGGCGAACAGATCTATTTCTGGGTAGCCCCACATTTGAAAGAATGGAAGAAGAACTTGAGGATGAAGTTCCCATTCGTGGATCTGTTGTTGTTGACGACTGAGCAGATCTACGATTTCATTGTGTACTCCTGGGAGGTGTTCTGCAAGGAGATATATGTTTTGTGGAATGGCCCATTTCCATATGCGTTGAGCTACGTGTGAAAGCTGTAGAGAGTGTGTTCCTCCCTGCTTTTGTATGTAGTACATTGCTGTCATGTCTGTACGGACTAAGACAGCTTTGCCTACTAGATGGAGTTGAAAAGATTTTAATGCCAGGAAAATCCAAGGTGGTTAATGTGGAATTGTTTTTGTTGTGTAGTCCATATGCCTTGAATGGTAAGGTTTTGGAGATGAGCTCCCCAGCCGGCGAGTGATGCGTCTGTTGTTAGCACTATCTGTGGAACCGGGTCGAGGAACGGCCGCCCTTTGGAAATGTTTTGTGTGTTCCACCAGTGCAGAGAGCGATATGTGCGGCTGTCCACCAACACCAGATCTGTTAGCTGACCTTGAGCCTGGTTCCATTGATGTGCTAAGCATTCCTGTAGAGGACGCATGTGGAGCCTTGCATAAGGGACGATTAGAATGCAAGAGGCCATCTTCCCGATTAATTGCATGAACACTCGAGCTGGTAATGAGTGTTGAGGCTGAAATTGTGATATTAGAGCCTGTATGTTGCATATTCTGACTGGGTTGGGGTATGCTAGAGCTTTGGAAGTGTCTATTGTAGCTCCTAGATACTTTTGTGTGTTGGATGGTTGGAGGTGTGACTTGGTGAAATTCACGGTGAATCCCAAGTCGTGAAGCAACTGAATTGTTTTGCGGGTGTGGTGAACGCAGCTGCTGTGTGACTTGGCTTTTATGAGCCAGTCGTCCAGATATGGGAACACGTGAATGTGTTGTCTTCTTAAGTGAGCTGCAACTACTGTGAGGCACTTGGTGAAGACTCTGGGTGCTGTGGTCACCCCGAACGGGAGGACTTTGAACTGGTAATGTTGACCAGGAACCTGAGATATTTTCTGTGAGCTGGATGAATGGGAATATGGAAGTAGGCGTCCTTTAAGTCCAGAGTGGAAAGAAAATCGCCTTGTTGAAGCAATGGAAGCACCTGTTGGAGGGTGACCATGTGGAAGTGATCTGACTGAATATAGAGGTTTAGTGATCTGAGGTCCAGTATTGGCCTGAGAGAGCCGTAATTTTTGGGAATTAGGAAATATAGGGAGTAAACCCCTGTGCCCTGATGAGGCAAGGGGAATGGCTCTATTACATGTTTTTGTAACAGGGAGAGAACCTCTTGTTTCAGGAGGGTCAGATGTTCTGATGACATTGGACGTTGCCTGGGAGGGATATTTGGGGGAGTGGAGGTGAGTTCTAGGCAATAACCATACTTGATAATTTGTCTTACCCACTTGACTGTTGTGATGGAGTTCCAGACAGGTAGGAACTGTGAAAGAGGTCCCCAGACAGGAGTGGAATGGTCGGGAGGTAGTGTAGGGAAGTAACTGTTTGGTGGTAGGGGAATTGCGGGTGTTGTTACCTCTGGCTCTTCCCCTATTATTGTTCCCTCTGTATCCTCCCCGAAAATATCCTCTGGAGGAGGTAGATTGATTGGGATTTTGTAAGATGAGGAGGGATTTTCTGACGACATTGTTTTGGAGCCACCCCTGTAAAAGGAGCGGCGAAAGGAACCCCTGTTGGAAGGTAGTTGCAAGGCCCCCATGGACTTAGCAGTCTCTGTATCTTTCTTCATTTTCTCCAATGAAGTATCGACTGTAGGTCCAAAAAGATGCTCTTGATCGAAGGGCTGATTGAGTATGGTGGTTTGAACTTCTTGCTTGAATCCGGAGATTCAAAGCCAAGCGTGCCCACGCAGTAATATGCTGGTGTTAATGGCACGAGATGCTGTATCAGCCGCATCTAGGGCGCATTTTATGGAGGTGTTAGTTATAAGTTTGCCCTCTTGAATGAGTTCATTGGCCTTGTTTTTGTGTTCCTCTGGTAAGTGCTGCATTAGTTTTTCCAGCTCGTCAAAGTGCGCTCTGTCGTAGCGCGCTAAAAGAGCTTGGGCATTGGCAATGCGCCAATGGTTAGCAGCCTGTGACGCAATTCTTTTTCCTGAAGCGTCTATAAGCTTGGACTCCTTGTCAGGAGGAGGGGCGTCGCCTGTTGCTTGGGAATTAGCCCTCTTGCGTGCGTTAGACACAACCAAAGAGTCTAAAGGTACCTGGCCTTTGATATACAGTGGGTCTGTGGGAGCTGCTTTATATTTCTTGTCCACCCTTGGTGTAAGTATTCGGGCTCTAACAGGGTCTTTGAATACTTCGGTAGCGTGTTTTAATATGCCTTTTAGCATGGGCAGGGTGTGGGCGGATTTTTGTGAGTGTGCGAATGTTTCCACTAAGAAGTCCTCTTCTAGGAGATCAGTGTGTAGTTCCACCCCATGATATTGAGCACCTTTATTAATAAGTTGAGCAAAACCAATGTTATCATCAGGTGGTGAAGGGCTGGAGGGATACAGATCAGGGTCATTGTGTGGATCTGGATCTTGATCATAGTAATCCCATGGGTCTGTGTCCTGTGGTATGTTATGGTTGTCATCATCTCCTAGTGTATCCCCATCCCCACCCCCACCGTCATCATCATCCTGTGGTGTAGGTGATGGTGAGTTTGCTGGTGAGATAAATAAGTTAGGATCAGGAGGAGGAGGAGAGGGAGGTATATAAGGGGGAAAAGGGTTAGTACCAGGTCCTTGCATTTGAGAGGTATGTGAGAGTCCTCTGGGAGGTCTAGTTTTCGTTTCTTAGGAGGTTTGGTGAGAAGTTGGCCAATTTCGGGGTCAATATGCAGTGTTTCCTGCTTTGGATCCGAAAAATCTTGACAAGAAAGGTCTTTGAGTGGTATATCTTGTTTTGGCGCCGGAAGCTTGGGCGTAGAGTGTTCCTTAACGGGCTTAAGCTGTTACGGTTTTGTAGGGGCTTGACTCCGAAACCTTTGGTGAGGGAGTTTTCGGCTTCGAGATTTTCTTCGGCTCCGAGTCTTTTGGTTTGTCGTGTTTCGGCTTCGAAGCTTTCGGTTTGTCCTGTTTTGGCTCCGAAGCATTGTCTTTTGGTGGCTTCGGTGTTGAGGTTTGATGTCAAAGGTGTCTTCGGTGCCGGAAATGAATAGTGGGGCACCGGCTTGGTTTTAGGCTTCGGTGCCGAAGGTGTATGTTTGGTGCCGGAATGTGACCGACTCGAGCCCGAGTCGGAAGGCTTTTGTTTTGGTTTCATAGCCAGGCCCGAGGGCGGGGCGTCTGAAGTATGTTCACGGTGTCGACCTGAGCCCGAGGGCGAAGGTGTTACCGGAGCCTTGGGTTTGGTGGCGGCCAGGGTGTTAGTACTCACTGTCCGTTGAGCCGGGGTGACGTTCTGCTTGTCTTCCTCGGAGTCGTCGGCCTCAGACACGGAGATATCCTCTTCTGCAGGTTGGAGTTGTGGATGGACATTAGAACCTGCTCCGAAGATGTCTGGAATCGATTTGCTGCCGCTGGACATTTGGTGACGTCGAGCCCGACAATCACGGATGGTTTTCTTCGACCGGAACGATGTACAGGCCTCGCACTGCCTTTCCTCGTGCTCGGGGGAGAGGCATAGGTTACACACTTCATGTAAGTCCGTGTGTGGGAATTTAGCACCACACCTGGGGCATTTTTTAAACGGAGTCCGTTCCATCGACGGCCTGCGTCGAAACTGTTGGTCAAACATTATTTGAGGTTGGAAGATGCGCGTCGAAAGGGGAACGCGATCGAGAACAATACCGTCGAGTGGTGAAGGATTGCGCGTCGAAGGGGGTTCGAAGACGATACCGACCCGGAGCGCAGCAAATCAAATCCGAACCCGATGGCAGAAAAAAACAATCTGGGGATGGAGTCGATGCCCATGCGCACTATCATCGTAAGGAGGAGTCACCTATCTCGTGACTACAAAGACTTCTCCGAACAAAAACAAACTGCAAACATCCGAGCCCAACACCAGATGGCGATCTATGCACAGTATATGATCTACAGCTCCTATGCCTCGAACATGTTTTTTTTTTGTGCAGATTTATATAGCGCAAACTTGATCCGAAGGTATTGGAGCGCTTTACATGAGCACCAGTTACGTTACACAAGGACACATTTTTTGTTGTTGTTAGGCACGGGGAGATTAAGTGATTTTGCCCAGAATCACAGGATGTGGAGTCGACCCAGGGGCTCGAACCTTGGGTTCCAAGCTCCAAAGTCGTCAGTCTAGCTGCGAGACCACATCCTCTCCCCTTGTTTGGACCAGTCAAGTTGTGATTTGAACTCCATTTAGACTGGAGGCCCCCATCTGCTCCCATTGTTGAGTGAGATGGTAAAATATTTTAAACAAGCATTGGCATAGCCAAGAGGTCTCGCCTTTGGGGACCTTATAAGTGTTTAGCCATGCAACAGTTGATGTTGTCGCACCAAGGATATTATGCTGCATAACTAAATACTTTTAAGGTCCTAAAGGCGAGACCTTTTGGCTATGCCAATGAAGTACGAGTCATGATCCATAGGTTCGATTAGGATCTGCTCTGGCTTAGAATGGAGGTGGGGTTAGTGTGTACAGCTGCTCTTTCCCCAAACTATCGGTTTGTCTCCCAGATGGTATTGCTAGGACTAAATGCACAAGTTACTAACTTGTGTAACGATATATCTGTAAGAGACGGTAGTTAGTGACAGATTCCTTACCTTAGAATATCCCCAGGCGTCAGGCTGGATCCGGAAAGTTTTTTGCGTAGCAGTACCCTTGCGCGTCGGTAGGCGGCGTCGTGCGGCTCCGCGTCAGTCGTAGGCGTCGTGATCGCCGGGATGACGTCGCGGGCAGTACTTAGACGCCGCCCCTGCGCGCTGACGTCAGTTCTGTACACGACTTTCCGCGCCAGGAACGCAGAGCCATGCAAGAAGCTGACATAGGTGTCTGAAAAATACTAGGGCCCTGAAAGGGATGTCCTTAACCCTAGAAATCAGTTCGCAGAATGGGGAGGATGGGTGGGGCGGTAGGAATCTGTCACTAACTACTGTCTCTTACAGATATATCGTTACACAAGTTAGTAACTTGTGCATCTGAAAGAGACACGTTAGTGACAGATTCCTTACCTTAGAATAGATACCCCAGCAATACCAACCCCGGTGGTGGGTCTGCGAACAAAGATCAGACAAGGAAGTCCTGGAGGACAGAACGGCCAAAGAAGCCGTCCCTCCGGACCTGACTGTCAAGGCAGTAATGCTTTGTAAACGTGTGCAGCGAGGCCCACGTAGCTGCCTGACAAATAACCGGCAGCGGAACACCGCGGCCCAAAGCCGTGGTAGCAGCCGTTGCCCTGGTGGAATGGGCCCGCAGCCCAACAGGAGGCTCCTTCTTAGCCAAAGAATAGCAGGTCTTGATGCACAAGGTAACCCAGCGGGAGATGGTCCTCTTGTGCACCGCCCGACCTTTTGGCGCCCACGTAGCCAACAAAGAGCTGGTCATCCACCCGGAAGTGTTTTGTGCGGTCAATATAGAAGGAGAGCGCACGTTTTGGGTCCAGACGGTGGAGCCTCTCTGGAAGGATGCGGAGGCGGAAAGAAGGTGGGCAAAGTGATGGTCTGCCCAATATGGAAAGCAGTAACCACCTTTGGCAAGAAGGACGGACGCGTCCGAAGAACAACCTTGTCCGGATGAACAGACAGAAAGGGAGGTTTGCAAGATAGAGCCTGGAGCTCACTCACCCGCCGAGCGGAGGTGATGGCCACCAGAAAGGCTGTCTTCAGAGTCAGAAGACGAAGAGGACAGTTATGTAGAGGCTCAAAGGGAGCGCACATTAAAAAGGTAAGAACCAAGTTCAAGTCCCACTGAGGCATCACAAACGGAACAGGAGGGAAGAGGTGAGTAATGCCTTTTAAGAACCTGTTAACAACAGGGGACTTGAAAAGGGAGGGCTGATCAGGAAGCCTGAGGAAGGCCGAGATAGCACAAAGATAACCCTTGATGGTACCCAGGGCAGAACCCTGTTGGGCCAGAGAAAGAAGGAACAGAAGGACCTCAGAAAGAGGGGCAGAGAGGGGATTCACAGCCTTTGCTGTGCACCATGCCACAAATTTGTTCCACCTGTAGGCGTATACCACCTTAGTGGAGGGACGCCTGGCTGCCAGAATCACATCACAAACTTCGGGAGGCAAGTCGAAAGGAATCAACTGCCGCCGCTCAATCTCCACGCAAGCAGGTGTAGACTGGACAGGTTCGGGTGGAGGACCGTCCCCTGCTGCTGCGACAGAAGATCCTCCCGAAGAGGCAGACGGATCGGGGGATCTACGCTCATATTGAGTAGCTCGGGATACCAAACTCTTCGAGCCCAGTCCGGAGCCACAAGAATGACTTGGGCCCGGTCGTGCCGAATCTTCTTCAACACTCTGGGTAGAAGTGGTATAGGCGGAAAGGCGTACAATAGACCGCAACTCCACTCGTGACGAAAAGCGTCGCCGAGCGAGTGCCGCCTTGGAAATTCCAACGCGCAGAACTGATGACATTGCGCGTTCTCTTCGGTGGCGAATAGATCTAACCAAGGCTCTCCCCATTGTAGAAAGAGTCCTTGCGCCACTTCCGAGTGAAGACGCCATTCGTGATCCATCATGCACCTGCGGCTGAGTTCGTCCGCCCTGGCGTTCAGGGAACCTGCCAGGTGTTGAACCATCAGGAACATGCCCTGATGTTCCAGCCATGTCCAGAGGCGCAGAGCCTCCTGACAAAGGGTCCAAGACCCCACCCCGCCCTGTTTGTTGCAGTACCACATGGCGGTGGTGTTGTCTGTGAACACCTGCACTACCTTCCCTTTGACAGAGGGAAGGAATGCCTTGAGTGCAAGTCGGATCGCCCGGAGCTCCAGAAGGTTGATATGGAGCCGGGACTCCGCCCGGAGACCAGAGGCCTCTGATCTCCGCCTCTCCCATGTGACCGCCCCATCCCAGAAGGGACGCGTCCGTCACAACTGTGTGCTCTGGCTGGGGAAGGGAGAGGGATCTGCCCATGACCCATTGCCGGTTCGAGAGCCACCACTGCAACTGTCTTGCAGTCCCCTCCGAGATCTGGACGTGATCGGACAGGTTGCCCTGGTGCTGCGCCCACTGGAACTTCAGGTCCCACTGCAGAGCCCGCATATGCCATCTGGCATGATTGACCAGCAGGATGCAGGAGGCCATGAGGCCCAGCAGCCTCAGGGTCATCCGTACCGAAACCCAGGATAAAGGCTGAAAGATCGGAATCATAGCCTGAATATCCCGGACTCGCCGTTCGGGAGGATAGGCCCGAAACTGCGTCGTGTCCAGAACCGCTCCGATGAAAAGGAGCTGTGGAGAAGGAATCAGATGCGACTTCGGCACATTGATGGAGAACCCCAGCGAGTGCAGGAGTTCGGCCGTAGTCTGGAGGTGGGAGACGACTGCCTGGGACGAGCCCGCCTTCAGCAGCCAGTCGTCGAGGTAGGGGAAGACTGAAACCCCTGCCCGGCGCAGATGAGCTGCGACCACCGCCATCACTTTCGTGAACACCCGAGGGGCACTGGTAAGGCCAAAGGGGAGCACGGTGAACTGAAAATGCTCGGGGCCTACCGTGAACCGAAGGTAACGCCGGTGGGCCGGCAGGACGGGGATGTGGAAATATGCGTCCTGCAAGTCCAACGCTACCAACTAGTCTCCAGGGTCGAGGGCAGTCAAGACCTGAGCTAGGGTGAGCATCTTGAACTTCTCCTTCCGGAGGAAGCGATTGACGTTCCGGAGGTCCAAGATAGGACGCATGTCCTCCCTGTCCTTTTGGGCACCAGAAAGTAGTGGGAGTAGCAACCACGCCCTACTTCTGGGGTCGGAACATGCTCGATGGCCCTCTTGGTCAAGAGGGCCGTGACTTCCTTCTGTAGAAGCACCAAGTGATCCCCTGACATGCGGTGGAATGGAGGTGGCATGGCTGGGGGGTGGTCTCGAAGGGGAGGGAGTAGCCCCTTCGGACAATGTCCAAGACCCACCTGTCCGAGGTGATGGTGCGCCAGTGGGGAAGGTGATGGCGGACCCTGCCCCCTACTGGCGTGCTGTGCACCTGAAAGGAGGGACTAGGAGGGCTTGGAGGCCGCGGACGGGTTGGAGGTGGTGGCCTGACCCGCACGCTGGTTGCCCGATCCGCCACGGCGGAATCCACGTCCTCGGCCACGCGAAGACGCCTGCTACGCGAGCCGGTGGCTGGGCTGCTGACGTGAAGGGGCGCCCCTACCGTGGCCACGATAGGGGCGAAAAGCAGAAGTCAGCGGAGGGCGTGTAGCAGAAAGGCCCAGGGACTTGGCAGTAGCCCGTGAGTCCTTAAAGCGCTCCAACGCATGGTCTGCTTTGGACCCAAAAAGACCGACTCCATCAAAGGGCATGTCCATGAGAGTATTCTGGACATCCCCTGAAAAACCAGTGGTTCTCAGCCAGGCGTGGCGTCGGAGCGCCACCGTCGTTGCAATAGACCTGCCCAGCGAGTCGGCGGTGTCAAGGCCACAACGTATAGTGTATTTAGCCGCATCCCTTCCTTCCGCAATGGCGCGGGAAAGCAGTGTCTGGACCTCCTCAGGACACTGGGGCAAAACATCCGCCACCGAATCCCACAGGGAGTGGGTATATCGGCCCAAAAGACAAGCGGTGTTAACGGACCGCAAGCCAGCACTGGAGGAAGAAAAACCTTTCTTCCCAAACTCATCCAGGCGTTTGGATTCCCTATCCGGAGGGGCGGTAGGGAAGGCGGTTTGGGAAGCGGAGGCTTGGACAACCAAGCTCTCAGGAGTGGGGTGGACAGAGAGAAACAGGGGGTCGCCCGGAGCTGGGCGATGGCGTCGTGACACGTTCCGATCCACAGGAGCCCCTGTGTTGGGCTTGGACCAGGCGCCCAAAAGAACGTCAGTGAGGGCGTCGTTAAACGGCAGCACAGTCTCCGCAGAGGAGGCTGCCGGCTGAAGCACCTCTGTCAAGATGTTAGGCTTGACCGTCAAAGTAGGGAGTTGGAGACGTAAGGCCCCAGCTGCCCTACGCAACACCGTACCAAAATTGGCTCCCTCCTCCGTAGCCACGGGAGGAGACAGCATGCCAATGTCAGGGGAAGTATCCAGACCACTGGCCTCCCCTAGACTCTCTGTCCAGTCCTCATCGTACTGACAGTGTCGTGTCAGAGGGTCATCAGACCCCTCCCAGTCCAACTGGTCCTCCTCTGGTTCAAAATAAGGAGGAGGAGGAGGGACAGTTGGGACCCAAGGTCCCATCGGCGCCGGAGCCGGCGTCGAGCGACGTCGGTCCGGATCCATGTCCGGAGCCGGAAGGAACTGGGGGACGACGCCGCCCGGAGCCCAGGGCGGCGTCGAGAACGGCACCGGAGACATCGGCGCCGGTGGAGGTGTCGTTAGGTCGACCGGCGTCGATGGGGGTTGTGGAGCCGGGATCGAGGCCGGGGCCGGAGCCGGGATCGAGGCTGGAGGCACGGGCGACGCCGGGGCCGGAGCCGCCGGCGACGCCGGAGCAACCCCATCAGGGCCCGCGGGGCCCGAAGGCGCACCGGAGGGGCCTGAAGGCCCGAAGAGGCGGGCCATGGCTGACAGGAATTCCTGCACTTTGGCCGGATCCGCCCCGAACCCGGGAAGGGCGGGTATGGCGGGGGCGACTCCACAGGCATGTCCGGGGCCGCGGGGCGTGGACGGTGCCGGGAGGGGCCTCAGCCGAGTCGCGAGACCGGCGAGGCGAAGTCCTAGAGCGATGATGCTTTTTGGACTTCTTGTGTTTCGACTTACCGGACGAAGAAGACTTCGACGCCGACGACCGGTGTGGACTCCGCGATCGACCCCTGGACCTCTCACGCGACCGGGGCTTCCGCGGAGCCGAATGCCGGGCCTCGAGGAGCTTTCGAGACCGCTCTCGCAAAGCTTTCGGGTTAAGGGCCTGGCAGTCGGTACAAGACTCCGTGTCGTGGCCTCGGCCGAGGCAGAAGAGACACTCCCAATGCGGGTCGGTGACGGACATCATCCGCGCACAGGCGCCGCAACGTTTGAAACCGGGCATCCCTACGACACCTTGAGAGATGAAAAAACAGTGAAAAAATTCACCAAAAAGTATGGTCAAAAAATGACCAGGACACTGCTCTTCCCGGATCTGCGCTTGCTGGCGCGGAAAAAGAAGAACTGACGTCAGCGCGCAGGGGCGGCGTCTAAGTACTGCCCGCGACGTCATCCCGGCGATCACGACGCCTACGACGGACGCGGAGCCGCACGACGCCGCCTACTGACGCGCAAGGGTACTGCTACGCAAAAAACTTTCCGGATCCAGCCTGACGCCTGGGGATATTCTAAGGTAAGGAATCTGTCACTAACGTGTCTCTTTCAGATATAGATTTTTATTCAATGAACGCACATAGTGATCATCATCTGTTGGAAGAAAGAGGGTAAGTGGGACAGTGGTAAGACTACGGAAAGGGGATGTTCCTGTTCAAGAAACACATTGAGACATCATCCATCGGAGGAGTTAACACAAGGGGGAGGTGTAAGAAAGCAGCGGTGAAAGACCCTGGGGAGAAGAATAAGAGAGCGAATGTGGAAGAGAAAAGAGGCAGTAGTGGACGAGTCAAACGCACCAGCAGGAGCGGTGCCAGAGACGTCAGTGTAGAGGGCCGAGGACAGTGGAAGAGATGGGAATAATTGGAGCAATAGGCTTAACTATGTGCACGTGGAAGAGTCCCAAGTGCTACTAACTTGATATCACAATCTGCACTGGAAAGCGGATGTCACAGCGGATATGTGTCTCAACCAGTGGAATATGTCCGTACATCTCATCCAAAATCTGCATTAGACAGCGGGGGTCCCATAAGACCTCCAACCAGATCTTTTCGCAGCCCGTTTTATCTAGCGCATGATTTACGCATAGGTGTCGTCCAGGAGCTGTCACAGCACATTGCGAATCATCTGTCTCATCAATCGAAAAACGTCATAGCTTGTCACGTTCTGCGAATTAAATCACAGTAGGTCTAATCCAGGAACCTTGTAATCTGTTTTTATCAAGGTAAAGTCACAATGGGTTCGAAAACCAAAAAGAGGTAATCAGAAAGATACTCTGGAATGTTTATCGTTAGTAACTGATGGTGACGCAGGACTACGTGAGATGCGTCTCCGTTGATTGGAGCCGCCCCCACCCCCCAAAAAAGAAGCTCATTGAACTCTATCCAGCATGGACAAATAATGTCTCTGACCTAATTGTGTCCCTCATTCCGATTGAGGAGGGGGAGGGGCAGCACAAGAACAATTAGCAAAAATAATTATTTTCAAGCTCTGACAATTTCTATTTTTGGGTGTACTTTTTAGACAGCAGAAAGCTTGGGTGTTTTGTTTTACGCCTTCATATCTTTCAGCAGAAAGCTTGGGTGTTTTGTTTTACGCCTTCACGTCTTTCAGTATCTGGGGCTCTGCAAATTGCTGTCCACACAATGTGCTCAATGAAGGAGCTTTCCTCGTCGACCGGTGAGGTTGGCACGCAAGGCTTACATTGTCGCCTCTTGAGCAATTCATCGGACCTCGTGTTGTCTTCTCCTCTTTACCAAACCGTGTGATCTTTGGCGCGGCAGCGAATGCCCCGGTTTCTGTTCGCGTATCTGCTGGTGCCACAACTGTCGGTGCTTAGAATGAGGGCGAACATCTTATTGGGTGCTAAATGCCAACGCTGCTTTAAATGGCACGTCGTTGACAAGTTCCACTGACCCTTCGTTTCTATTTTATTTTAAATGCACGGTGTTGTGTAGACTAAAGTTGAACTTGTGTCTCCAACGCTGGCCAGCGTATTTACAGATGGGCTTTTCTTACAGCTGTAATTTTTTACTAAAATGCACATTTCTGCCGAGTGACCGCAAAGTCCATATGTCCTTCATATGCCCTTGTAAAAGCTTCACGTTAATTAACTTGTATCTGTCCGCGTAGAAATTAAAAAAATAGAAGAATAAAGAAATATTTACGTTTATAAATACCATATTTACTGGTTTCTCAGCGGAACAGACCCGGATCGCTTTAAAAATATTTATTAATAAAAACAGAAACGCTTCCGAAACAGCCCGAGAGGCAACTTACATAAACCGGCGGTTGACTTAAAAGTAAAATCAACAAGCCCGCGAGTGGTGCGCGCGCAAAAGGGGAACATCCCAAAAGCACGGTCTAAACATGAGCGCACAAGTCAGAGGCTTGGGGTAATTAAAAGGAAGCATCAACTGAGTGTCAAAACATGAAGCCAGATGGCCCCTGCGCGGGCCGCTGCTCGAAAAAGCACGAGCACAAAAGTTAAAGCTAATTAGAACAAGCGCAGACAAGCGCGGTCGCGAATGTGAAAGCGACCGCGCTGGGTTAATTAGTAACCTGATCCAGTGAGGAATGCAGCTGGCACAATGCGCGCCACTGCTCGCTCCCTAGGCCATGGGAGTGAAAGTTTTGAGGGAAGGCGGGACATGCACCCGTCGTTGGCCATTTGCGTGCTTTCAATTATTGAAAGCCACACGCAAAGGCCAATGGGATGTGTGGGAGGAGGCACACCCACACGGAGAAGGCTCTTGGAAGTCTGAAGTGATTCCAAGAGCCCTCTCCTAGAGCAGCGCATGCGAGATGCGCTAGGCGAGACCTAAAAAGGTGATCGGCTAGTTGTGTTCAGGCAGTGGAACCTGCACGGGAACAAAAGAAAATTACTCTATACTCCCTGGTCTACCATGTACACAGGTTGCAAGCAAAATTGTAGGTGTAGGACTGGATGTCAGAGATAGGCTTCCCAAGTTCACACAAACAAGATGCCAATTGTGTGCATCATACAACCAAAGTCCACTATTCATCAGCCAAGTTATGCATTACATATGCCACATACACAAGCAAATCCTGCAATCTATCCCAAGTATGATAAAGGTAAACTATCCCTAATAAGTGTTCTAGACAGACCCTTACTGGAGAAGCAGTGCATTTAAAAACCCAGTGCCTCAGATCTACAATTCTTACTCTTAATCAACAAAAGGAAGAAGAAAGCACAGCCCAGTCTTTCGAAAAAGGTGAAGAAGACATTGCTGGATAAAGATAGTAGGTGGATTTGGGAGCTGGCATCCCGGGTACATAAAGGCTGTATAGTTCATCTGGAAACAGGAGTTGGAGCAGAGGTATGGCATAGGCAATCGGCAATTATAGTTAGCTAAGTTTGTAGATTTATATATAGTGTCAATATATAAAAAAGACCCTTCAAACTATCAATCGATTTCATTATTAGATGGACCAAAAAAAAATTATGGTAAGATGCTACAAACCAGCTCAAAGACTGCATTGAGCAAGAAAAGATTTTGTCTGGAGCCCAGGCAGGATTCAGAGCAGGATTAAACACCATTGAGCAAGCAATGGGGCTATACCTCAGTTATATGAAATATAGCCTAATAATGAAAAACACTGTACAGCAAACATTTATCTACTTAACTGCTTCCGGCCGTCTGACGTCACGGTGGGCGTGTGCGGAGGACGGCCGGGGGCCGTCCGAACCGCGCACGAGTGGAATTCTTCAGCACATCGGGGGAATTCCGGCCGCAGCGAAGCGGTTAGACTGCCTTGGACTCGGAGGACAGAAGTATATTGTGGTCACCTTTGAAAGAGCTAGGTGGTCCAAAACACAAGCTTGCAGCTCTGATAAAATTGCAATATATAATACAGCGAAAGTAAGATACGGGAAGAAAGGAAACATTTTTCCGGATCCAACCTGAGGATAATTCATAAGGTGAGGAATCTGCAGTCAGATAGAGTTTCCACCAGAAAGAGCGTTATCAAAGGTAAGTAACTTGCTCTTCTGATGGATTCTTCTAACCACGGATCCTCACCTTGTTAATGCATACCAAAGCAATACCACCCCAGATGGTGGATCAATGGAATGACTCAAATCAGGAAATCCTGTAGGACTGAAAGGGCAAAATGTGCTTCTCACCAGACCAGATTATCGAGGCAGTAGTGCTTCATGAACATGTGAACGGATGCCCATGTAGCAGCCTGGCAGATATCCAAGAATAGAACTTCGGGAGCCAACATTGCTTTCTTGTATCCTTTAGTATGTCAACTTACATGGGACAGGTAGGGAACAGGAACTCCAGGGTATTATTTGAGCCTCTCCCACAAGCAAAACCCCAGGTTTAGATGGGCTACCACTTGAGTTTTACAAAACATGAGGTCACCCTAGTTCCTAAGCTCCTGAAAGTGTTTGAAGCAGCACTAGCGTCAGGCAACCCCTCTCCACCCCCACTCCCCATCCATCCCCCACCACCACACCCACCCCCCTTCCGTGAACCGCACCTGATCTTGCTCGCGAAACCGGCGGGTAATCCCATTGAGATATCTTCTTACAGGCAGTTGTCGATGTTAGGCAGAGACTATAAGATACTGATTAAGATAATGGCTGCGCGTCTCCTGGAACACCGGGATCAGATGGGATTCATCCCAAAGAGATACACTACTCTCACCATCCGTAGACTACATCGGATGTTAGAAGAGGTCCCAAAACACTGGCCCTTTGCAGGTTGTGTGGTCCTTGATCTAGAAAAGGCGTTCAACACCTTAGACTGGGGATTCATGCTGGCGACCCTGAAGGCAATTGGCATACTCACAGACTATTCCAACTCATTAAACTTCTCTATTTAGACCTGACTGCCAGAGAGAAGATAGGTCAGAGTAGATTGGGCGCCTTCACACTCAGCAGAGGTACATGTCAAGGCTGTCCTCTTTTGCTGCTATTATTCGCCCTAGGCCCTGGCTAAACCCCTGGCACACAGACTGAGGCAGATGGGTCATGCCTGGGACATTCTACTAAGAGAAACGACTCACAAAGTCTTCCTTTAGGCCGATGACGTTCTCATTCATGTCAAGGACATCAGGTAGGGTGTAGCGAGAATGTGGATATACTGGACTCCTTCAGGATTGCCTCAGGACTGGGTATAAAGTGGGCGAAAACCTGTCTGTTCCCCCTTTGCCCGGATTGCCCCCCTCAGCACGTGATGGTGGGTACGCACGCGGTGCATTGGGAGGCCCGCACATTCCAATATTTAGGCATCAATGTGTTCCAAACACCCCGATATCTCTCTGATGGAAACCTCACGAAAGCAATTGCATCTCTCCGCCCCTGATCCGCCTTCTGGTGCTCCCTCTATCGGTACAAGGCAGGGTGGCGCTCTCTAAAATGGTAAAGCTCCAGCGACCTTTATATTACTTAGTCAGCTTGCTAATAATTGTTCCCCGCAGTACCTTCCCCACGTTGCACGCTATGTTGGGTGGTCTCGTTTGGAACAGAGGTAGAAGATGGGCGTCATTCTCAAAATTACAGCTCTTGACAAAGCACTGGGCCCCAAATTTTGAACAGTATTATTTGGCAGCCCAGCTGCAGTGGCCCACCCACTGGCTGGCGGGCTGATACATTAGGTAGATGGTTTAAAAGACCTGTGCCCGCAAATGGACTGTGACTGGCGGCCCATTGTAGTTTTGCCAGAGCCTTGCGCCTCATGCCGGACAAGCCCCAATATGCCCCAAAGATCAGACTTGAATCCCCATGGGCCTTCCGTGAGGAGATTGGCCAAGAGGGTGTGGAACAATGGGAAACAGCAGGAGTCTGCACCCTGGGAGATCTTTTTCTTGACGAGTCTCTTATCATCGTTGACCAGCTGATGGAAACGGAGGGCCATTTCTTCGCCTATCGCAGATTGACAGGCATGCTAGGCAGAATGCAGGCATAGTGGACTTGGAACCATACCCCAACCCGTTGGTATGTGCTAAGCACACGCTGGTTGAAGCCCGCCGCTTGATCACCTGGCTGAGCAAAGCACAAGCTTACACATTACAGGATCCCCTTTCCACTATTAAAAGGACTTGTGAGGGAGATATAGGTTGCGCACTCACATCAAAGGAATATGAAAGAATATTAAAATACCCACGCAAAGTGTCCCGGAATGCTCACTTCCAATATATTCAACATAGTATACTGCACAGGGCATACCTCACTCCAGCCAGTCTCCACAAAATCTATCCCACAGCCTCGCTGAACTGCCCACAGTGCCAGACGCTGGAGGCAGACATGCTTCAGATGTTTTGGAGTTGCCAGATATACTGAAGCCTCTGGACTGAAGCTATAAACCCATTATTCCTTACGATGGGCCGCACTGGCCTTTGCTCAGCTGCCTATTAGGCATTTATAGGAGCAGGAAAGCTAGGGGGCACCACCCGATTTATTGATTTGGCGCTCTTGCTAGTGCGTAGATCAGCAGCAATGTCTTGGAAGGCTGTGACGCTGCCGGGGGTAACACGCTGGTGGACGGCAATGTTGAAATGGGGCAAAGCTAAGGCTGTGGCACTCCATCAGGAGGAGGTCAAGGGACTTAGAAAGAGACCCATCGCATCAGACTGGGAGGATTTGCTGACTGGCCTCGAGGTTCTACAAGATGGCCCCATTCACTTGAGCTGATCAACACACACCACACAAGCCTAACATCCATGGTATAGGAGGGTCTCCTTCCGCATCCTCCATGCCTCCCTTCCCCCTTCCCCCTGCCTGACGCCTACCAACATGAATTGAATAAAGACTACTGATCAGGTAAACACAAGAAAGCTGAAAGAGCTGATAAGTAACCTTTAACTGTTGCCACAGCATTGCCTTGCTGGGCTAAATATAAGCAAAACAGAAAAATAGGAGACAACAGTGCCTGTAAACGATGGATACTTTGGGAAGTACACCAGTTACCTACCTTCGGTACCACCTTATCTGGTAGAGATGGGATCTAGTCGCATATTCCTTAGGTATCTTAGGCAAGAAGGAACCAGTTCGCAGAACGGGGAGTATGGGACAGTCAGTAAGGAATCTGCAGCTAGATCCTGCCTCTCAAGGCATTACCGAAGGTAAGTAACTTGTTCATCTGATAGAAACATCTTGCAGCAGATTCCTTACCTCTGAATAGATACCAAAGCAAAACCATCCCCGGAGGAGGGTCTGTGAACAGATCTCACAAAAAATCCCTGAATAGGACTAGTCGTTCTTTAATAAGACAGAAGAGACCAGACGACAGACGATCTTAGGAATTTAGGTGATCAAAAGCCTACGTTTCACCCTGAGAACTGTGGTAAGGACCACAGGCAACTAAAATCATAAAAACATTGAAAAACATGGAAATAGCGTTAGCCATGGCAGAGGAACAAAAATGTGTCTTAAGACAAAATTGAAAATAAACCTAATGCTATTTCTTTCGCATGGTGGGATCTAACCCATGTGTGGCCGTGACTTGGGGAACTAAAGCCAACAGGCGATGCCACTGAGCTATAGCTCCTTGCCTTAGAAAAACGTTATTTTAGCTAAACCTGCTCCATAGAGACACAGAGAAGGGAAAATCAAGAACACATCAATGATGGAGAGAGCATTACGCAATGCTGTAACAGAAATATGTGTAAAGATAACAAAACAACTACTGGTTGCCCTGAGAAAAAACTACCAGATACACCTCTGGAATTGTGAATAATGTATAACTCACAGAGGAGGAAAAGAAAAAGCCTTTGAGTATGTAACGGCAAAAGGACAGATATATAATAATATTATAATATATATGGGGAATGGCGATATCTACTGAGAAATTATATTGAGGAGAACTAGATCTACCAAGATGCAACTGGCACTCTAGTTGAGGCGGGACATTTAAATAGCGCAGGTGCGCTGAGATGAGTGTTGCTGTTCCCTGTTGCCGATATACCAGTGATCAAGGGCCACGCCCGAAACGCGTATGGATTTAATTTCTGGCAAAGCTGAAAGAATGATTGTCAAGGACACCTTTGTTTCCTTTGATGTCCACCAATAAATAGAGAAATGTTCACGCTGTGTGAGGCGCTTCAACTGGTGAGCAGTGTCGTTTGGATTTGTTTGCGGTCGGCTCGGACCGCGAAGCACCCCGCCGCAGAAGAGCAGATTATCAGCGCAGGAGAAAAGAGGCGCTGTACGAACAACGTGACCGGTTGGTTAGGACACTAAACATGAAGGATTACAACAGTGTCCACAATCAACCCACTGTGGTTTTTTTTTAAAAACAGTATTGGCGGAATGGCGATATCTACTGAGAAATTATATTGAGTAGAACTATATCTACCAAGATGCAACTGGCACTCTAGTTGAGGTGGGACATTTAAATAGCGCAGGTGCGCTGAGATGAGTGTTGCTGTTCCCTGTTGCCGATATACCAGTGATCAAGGGCCACGCCCGAAACGCGTATGGATTTAATTTCTGGCAAAGCTGAAAGAATGATTGTCAAGGACACCTTTGTTTCCTTTGATGTCCACAAATAAATGGAGAAATGTTCACGCTGTGTGAGGCGCTTCAACTGGTGAGCAGTGATATATATATATATATATATATATATATATATATACCCCATAGACCGAAGCAAACCCCATGATGAGGTCAGAAATAGATATGAGGACCGAGCCGAGTAATTAGCAGATCATACTGAAAAGAAAATGAGGAAAGTGGAAAACATCACACATTCCAGAACAATGGCTGCAAAGCATCCAAACAATGCTAACTGACTGAATCAGCTAGAATGAGGGCGCTGACATAGTGAAAGAAGACAGCAGGTATGAAAAAACCTTGCGAGAATAGAGAATCAAGACCACAACTCGGCTTAAGAGTAAGATGAACAAAGGCCAACACATTGTAGGCCTAGGACATGTGTTCAGCATCAACATCCAATAGCAAGTTATATCAGACAGAGTAGGACCTGGCTGAAGTAGCGGACAAAAAAAAAAAAGAAGACATAGATGGCTAGGGATAAAACCCCCCATGAAAGTGGAAGTCAGAAAATGAAATAGCATCTACTAAAAGCTGAATCAACAGAAGGAGTTGCAGCTTATACAAACGCAACAAATGTTGAGTCTAGGAAATAATGTCCCTACAGGAGACATTACATATACAGGAAGATGTAAGATTAAACACCAAACATACAAAGGAGTCACACCCAATGCTGAAAGAAGGGACAGGATGTACTTCTACTAATAAAATAAAACTCCCTTTTCCAAAATTACTTTTTATACCGTCTGAGGGGTCGGAAGGAGTGGAGCTGAAAGTACAATCAAAACATACAAATTGCTATTACATCAAATCACGCGACCGTATAACCAATATAATGGAGAAAATTTTAATAAAACATGGTTAATAAAAAACTATTTTATAATAAAATTAGAAAAGTCTATGAGCCATTTAGAGTGAATGAACCGATTCGTATAAATCAATCAAAACAAACTGTCAATTATAGCAAAATTATTATTTATTATACCATTTAACATAGAATAAAAACAATGGGTACACAGTTCCTAATTTTATTACAATCCCTGAGATGGTACAAAAATAGTAATTTTGGAAAAGGGATTTTTATTTTATTAGTAAGGTTAAACACACCTATAGCCTTTGTTATACCAAGGTATATGGGGGGGGGGGGTGGAAGAGACCCCGTAGCTTCTGAAGGGAGTGAAATACACGACAAGAGGGGAATATTCTCTCATGAAGAAAGGAATCCTAACAAAGTAGAAATGGCATAACTAATCCTGGAAGACTAGAAATATTATTACTTCCTGTAGAAGAGGAACCAAAAATGAGGACGATTGCGCCCGAAGAGAGCAACCAAGCCCTCTTGGGAACTAATCCCAAGAAAGAAGGAACCATAATGGTCAAAGGGCTTGTGTTAGAAGAAGGTATCTACGCAAGATGAAAGGTAGCAATTAACACAGAAAAAGGGTATATGGCGACGTCGATAGAATAAATACTTGGGCATCTAGATGCTCTGGGTGGAGTTTGAACCCTTGTATAAGAGGTACCTGTGGAAACAAAGGTACCAGACATTGCCTATAGTCGATAAGCAAGAACAAAAGTTACTTACCTGTAAACTGTGGTTCTCCAGTATTGGCATCTTTCATAGATTCACATGCTTGAATCATTCCCCGTCGTCGAAGTGGGAGTCCCACGGTACATAAAAATAGCAATAAATATGCATAGAATAGCCATATTATAGGTAAATTAGAACCAGGAAGTAAAATAGTTAGAAGTCAATAGGAAAAAAAATTCCACTTTCATGACTCGTCCAAGTCATTATATATAGTCCAAACCACAGCCAATCAGGCGACAGCACCCTCCAGAATGCTCTCCCCAGAGGCTCAGGCTCTCAGATTTTCCAGCACAAGTGTGATATAAGAGCAATAGAGCCTAGGAGAGCCTCTGAGGGGAGGTGGGTGGGTCGCATGTGAATCTATGAAAGATACCAATACTGGAGAACCACAGTTTACAGGTAAGTAACTTTTGTTCTTCTCCAGTATTGGGGTATCTTTCATAGATTCACATGCTTGAATCAGAATAGCAAGCAGTAATTCCACAATAATGCTTGTGAGATCATCAAAGAAAGACATACATATCTATATGTATATCTATATCGATATTCCCAAAACCACATAACAAACATCTGTAAAAATGTAACAATATATAAATATAAATAGATATGTACATATAAATGCCATCAATGAGGAGGAGGGAAGAACAGAGGCTCACCTTATTTAAAAAGATTACGGAGAACCGCTTGTCCCACAGACGTGTCTGCATTGCTGGTAGCTTCCAGACAGTAGTGCTTGGTAAAGGTGTGCCTGCTGAACCATGTTGCAGCTCGGCATATTTGATGAAGAGGCACACCAGCAAAAAGAGCAGTAGACGAAGAAATTGCTCTAGTAGAATGTGCTCTGGGAGTTGCCTGTAGAGGTCTACCCGCTTGCTGATGACAGAAAGAGATCGCAGCAGAAATCCAACGAGCAATGGACTGTTTGGACATTGGGTGTCCCTTACGCATCTTTCCATAGGCTATAAAAAGCTGATCAGATTTACGTATTGAGGATGTCCTTTGTAAATAAAATTTTCGACATCTCTTGATATCAAGAGTATGTAAAGTCCTTTCCGCAGGTGATTGAGGATTGGGAAAGAAAGTCTTCAAAATGATCGGTTCATTGAGCTGGAAATCAGAAGGTACCTTAGGCATAAAAATGGGGTTAGTGCGGAGCACTACCGAGTCCCTGGTGAATTGAAGGAAAGGCGGTTTAATAGTGAAGGCTTGAATGTCACTGACCCGCCTGGACGATGTGAGAGCCAACAGCAAAGATATCTTCCACGAGACAAACTTCAAATCAGCCCTATGAATAGGTTCAAAAGGGTGTCGCATGAGTAGCGACAGAACAATGTTAAGATGCCAGGGTGGAGGTGGGCGACGGATGGGAGGAAACATACGAAACAATCCTTTGAAGAATTGCTGAATGATCCTTGAGGAGTAAAGAGAATGAGAACCATCCTGTCTGAATCTTGAGATAGCCGCTAAGAAAACCTTAAGAGTAGAGTGGGAAAGTCCTGACTTTGCCAGATGTAAAAAGAAAGGCAAAAGTTGTTCTGGTTTTGCATGGATCGGGTGGATGTTGGAGGCTTGACACCACAGGCAAAAACGCTTCCACTTGAGCATGTAGGTTTTTATAGTGGAGGGCGCTCTAGCGTTAGCTAAGACCTCCCTACATTCTGAAGGAATGTCTAAGTGAGCAAATTCAAGGTGTTCAGGCCGCTAAGCGCAGAGATGCAGGATCCGGATGGCAGAACTGTCCGTTGTGAATGGACAGGAGATTCGGTATTGGTTGCAACTGAATGGGATCGCATTCGGATAGAAGGAGGAGTTCGGTAAACCAGAACTGGCGAGGCCACCTGGGAGCTATGAGAAGTAGGCGACAAGGCTCTTTCTTCATTTTCCGGAGTACCCTGGGAACCAACGGTATCGGCGGAAAAGCGTAGGCATAGATCTGTGACCAGTTCATCAAAAACGCATTCCCGCACGAGTTCCGTTGGGGAAGCCAACTTGCGTAGAATGGGCATTTGCGGTTCAGACTGGTCGCGAACAAATCCAACTCGGGTCGACCCCACTTCTGAAATATCCGATCCAACATTGGTTGATGGAGTTCCCACTCGTGGTTGGACGTCGTCGACCTGCTGAGGGAGTCCGCGAGGATATTGGATACCCCCGGGACATGGACCGCTGCCAGAGTTATTTGATGCTGGATCGCCCAATCCCAAATTTGCTGGGCATGCTGGGATAGCAAAGTGGATCTTGTCCCTCCTTGTTTGTTGAGGTAGTGCATACTTGTTGTGTTGTCCGTCCGGATCAACACTGATGCTCCGAGAATGATGGTGCGAAAAGATTTTAGAGCTAGGAAGATCGCTAGCAACTCCAAAAGGTTGATATGCCAAGTCCTTTGTTGAGCATCCCATTTGCCGTTGACTGCGAGTCCTTGAATGTGCGATCCACACCCTTCGAGGGAGGTGTCTGTGGTGATGACGAAACTTGGAACCTCCACTAGGAATGAGAGGCCTGCTGCAACATTCCTTTTGCAAGTCCACCAGAGTAGCGCTTTTCGTATCTGAGGTGTGATGCGGATGAGATCGTCGAAGGACCCTGAAACCTGTAACCATTGTTTGTTGAGCTCTTCTTGCAAGGGTCTCATCTTGAGACGACAGTTGGGGATCAGAGGAATGCAGGATGAGAGCATCCCCAGAAGTGACTTGAACGGTCGGACAGAAACGCACCTTTCTGAGCGTAGTAGTTGGGCAAGCTTGCAAAGCTTTTGTTGTCTTTCGTTTGAGACAAAGGCTCGTGTCTGTAGAGTGTCTATGGTGGCTCCTAAGAACGTTCTTGTTTGCGAAGGGATGAGTTGAGACTTGTCTAGATTGATGGAGAGACCCAGAGATTGGCAAAGGGACAGACATCTCTGAGTATGGCCGTTTGCGACTGTGAAAGAATTCGCCTTGATAAGGCAGTCGTCTAAATGTACAAGTTACTTACCTTCGGTAACGGTGTATCTGGTAGAGACGATTCTAGCCGCAGATTCCTTAACGTAGAATATCCCCAGGCGTAAGACTGGACCCGGAAAACTTTCTTTGTCCCAGCATCTCTGCGCGCCGGGGGGCGGCACCACGCGACTCCGCCCCGACGTACTCCGCGGGCGTGACGTCAGCGAGGTCACATAAGCCCCACCCCGGCGCGCTGACATCAGTTTTCTTCGGAGAACTTTTCCGCGCCACAACGCGGAGGCATCACAAACAAAACTGTTTAGAGTATGGGAACAGTGTGCGAAAAAGCAGCAAAAACAAAAGAGAAACCAAAGGTGAGGAACAGCACCTGTTGGAAAAGTGCCAAGTACTAAGGTACCAAGAAACCATAGCAGTGAAGCCATAGCAGGGAGAGAGCAGAACACCGCGCTGAGGAACAACCGTGCAAGCCAAGGCCACATCCACCCTGGAGGCAGAAAGCATGTGGACAACGCCATAGTAGAAGAGAGCCTGCAAGCACAAGCCATAACAGAGAAGGGCACAAGCCCGGAACAGAGGAGTAACAGCAATCCACCCCCAGAGTACACCATCAAGGAGGGCCGGAACCCCTGAAAGGAGCGAAAGGCCGAGGGACAGGCAAAAGAACCCCCAACTTAGAGGACTGCGAAGGGAGCAGAAACCCCAAGCAAGTAAAAGGAGAGGAACGAAAGTAGGCCCCTACGCTGGAGAGAAACCAGGCGGAGGGAGGCAGAGGCACACAGATACCAACCGACCCTGCATGAGAAAGAAAAGGGTTGGAATAATGAAGCAAAACGAGGCATCCTGTCCGGGAGGAAGCGAGAGGACACCACAGAAAACAAGCCACCCAAAGGGAGGAGAGTGCAGAAAACCAAGCTGAAGGTCCTCGCAGAACGGGGAGGAAGGGCGGGTCGTGAAGGAATCTGCGGCTAGAATCGTCTCTACCAGATACACCGTTACCGAAGGTAAGTAACTTGTACATCTGATAGAGACTACTAGCCGCAGATTCCTTAACGTAGAATAGATACCCTAGCCATACCCAGAGGGGAGGAGGGCCTGCGAGAGAACGTCCCCAGTAGAAAGAAACACAGAGCCCCAGCAGGGGGTGCGTCACGGGGACAAAAAGGGCGGCCCAGCCCCCACCAAGCAGAAGGAAGCAAGGACACCCCAAGCCCATTCATGGAACAACTGCTTAGAAAACCTCCGAGGGACGGACAGCCGCAGAGGAGCACCCAGGATGAAAAGAACCATCCCGACGCCAGGGAGAAGAGGTAGAACCAGAGGCAGAGCCCGCCGGAGGAAAACACACAGACACCCAGCGACGGGGGACAGCTGGACAGCCATCAGCCTCAAGGCAGCGGAGAAGGCAGAAACGGCTCCACAGCCAAGAACCGCAGGCGTAAGGAGAAAGGCACAGGTGCGCAAAGCCCCAGCAGAACAAGAGACAGGGGCACAAGGAAACACACCAAGGGCCACACCGGCGGACCAGAACAAGCAGGCATGCGCAGTCAGCAGGAGACCGCACCAAGGAGCCGTGCACCCAGAACAAGCCAGGCGCCAGCCGAAGGCAGAGGCCAGAGAAGGCCAGGAGCCGGGCCAGAGACACACACCGACCCACCAAGAAGTGGGACGAGGCAGAAGAAAAAGAGAGAGAGAGAGAGAGAGAGAGAGAGACCCGGAGGACGGTCCAAGCCGGCAACTAGAACACAGAAAGCCAAGAAAAACTAGTCCCCCCTGGAACACCAGACAGAGGACCAGGCCAAAATGCCGGGCGGAAGCGCCACAACACAACGCCGAAGACAGCACGCCAGGCTGGTGTAGCGATGAAGCGAACCCGGAGAAGGGCAAGCGGGGCGCCGCGCAAACTGCGCCAAGAGAATAGATAAAGAGACCGCACCTGCGGTATACCGTGACGCCGTGGAGGGCTCGGAACCCGAAACCGCACCGTCCCAGCCCATGACAGAGCTATACAATAGCTACAAGTACCCCACATAAGGCATGTTACTTCCCAAAAGACATGGGAACACCTCTTAGGAAAAAATTTCCGCAGCAGAGGGCAAACAGAAAGACCTGCGGACAAAACCGCAGACAGCTTAGCAGCAGCCAACAAAGAAGACACAGAAGGCCCAATCTGAGGACCAACACAGCTTTACCAACAGCCAAAATCACAAGTCAAAACAGAGGGCCGGACCAGCAGCCAACAGCACCGAAGGGCCAAACGAAGGAACCTGAAGGGGCACTAACCACATAGAGCACACAACCGGGTTACCGAGCACTAAGCTCCAGAAAAAACAACGGGAGAACACCTCCTCGAACACACCAGAGGACCGACGTCCAGGTTCACTGAGGGGGAGGAGGACGAAGCCCCGCAAGGAACCGCCGAATGGCAGAATCCGCAGGGGCGTGAAACAAAAGAGTACCATCAAAAGGGAGGTCAACCAGACGCTCCCTAACATTCTCAGGAAAAACACTATCCCTTAACCATGCATGGCGAAGGAGGGCCACGGAACTAGCCATAGTACAACCAAGAGCCTCAGAGACATCAAGAGCCGAGCAAAGAATAAACGCGGCCAGCTCCCGGCCATCCAACACATGGTGCCGCAGATCAACCGAGGCACCCTCCTGAGAGGCACAAGACAGAAGGGACTCCACGGAATCCCACAAACTGGAAGTGGCTCTAGCCAACACACAAAGCGTGTTGAGCGCCCGCAAGGCAGCACTGGAGGAAGTGAAGATGCTACGCCCCCAGGAATCCAGCTACCTGGCCTCCCGTGATGGAGGGGCCAAAAGGGAAGGCAAGGAAGGAAAGGCCGTCTGCAGAAGAGGGCCCTGAGTAGAAGGATGGAAGGAAAGACAGACAAGATCATGAGGAGCAGGACGGTGGCGGTGTAGGAGCGACTGGGGCACCGGGTCCCGCGTGGCAGGACGCCCCCAAGAGAGAATTGTGGAGCGAAGCTTCAAAGGGAAGAAGCAGCTCCCGTCCACCAGAACCCTGGTGGAGAACCTCAAGCAAGTGGTCCGCGGGGAAATGTGCAGCTGGGTGGTCCATGCGCAAAATCCCAGCGGCCGTGGAAACAGCCCAGGCGAAAGCAGCACTCGCCTCCGTAGGGCAACGCGGTGGGGAGAGCAACTCCTCCGTGGGTGACGGCTGCACACTAAGCCGGCCGTCCCCCAGCCCAAGCGGAGGAAGAAACGGCCAAGCCCGGAAAGGGGGAGGGCTGACAGAGGAGTGGGGAACCTGAGGCGCCTCAGGGGAAGACTGGGCGCGGGGATGGCGAAGAGCCCTCCTTGGAAGTCGCCGGGGAGAAAGCCACTACGCGGCGCCCCGTCTCCGGGGAAGAGGAGACAAACAGTTGCCTGACCTTCGGAGAAGAGGGGGCCTCCGAAGAGGAGTCGACGACCCGACGTCGGCACGGCGCCGTGGGTTCCACCACTGGCGCCGGCGCAACGTCGACCGGCGCCGAAGGGGATGTGGCGACGACCTCCACCACCACCCGCGCCGCGGGAGAACGGGGCGGGGACGGAGCCGGGGTGGCCAAAGAACGGCGCCGAAAAGGCGCCGACTCGACCTCCGACGTGGCAGCCGCCTGCGTGGAGAGACGAGGAGGGCCCGGGGACACGCCCCGGCCCTTAGCCAGCCCCTGCGGCGCCGCCAGGGCCGACAGCCGCCGGCGCCTGAGCGGCGTCAGTTCGGCCTCGGACAAGGCTGCAGCCTGCCCAGAGGACCGAGTAGGACTCGGGGACAAGCCACGAGTCCCAGCAACCTCCCGCGACACCACAGGGACCCCCACGGGGGTTTGCGGCGAGGCAGAGGCTCCGTGGGCCGGAGGGAACCCCGACGACACCACACCTCCAAGACCTGAAGCCGAACTTGTCGGCGCCGGAGCCACCGGCGACTCCGCAGAAGGCCCCGCATGAGGCAGGGGGCCAGCGGACATCCCAGGAAGAGGAGGAGGAGCCAAGGAGGCCTGCAGGGCCGCAGCAAAGGCCTCCATTTGGACTCTGGACGCCCCCGTGCTGGGAAACGGCTGGTAAGGCGACGACGTACGAGGCCGCACGACCTGCGGAGAACCCGCGCCCCCCACAGGGCGGGGACCGGGCCTCGGGGACAAGCTGTGACACTTACCAACTGGCGAGCGACGCCCCTGCGGCCTCGGGGAAGGACGATGTCGGAGGCGGAAGCGGCGGTTCTTGGCCCCTTCCGCGGGGGACGGACGCGATGAGGACGCGGACCTGGACATGCGGGCCGAAAGGAGTTTCAACCGGCGCTCCCGCCGGGACTTCGGTTTTATCTGCTGACAAGCCTCGCAGTCTGTGGAGTCATGGTGCTCCCCCAAACACCACATACAAATGGGGTGGGGGTCCGGACGACCGAAGGCATTCGCACACTGTTCTCAAGGGAAACGCAAAGCGTTGAAGAAAAGAGGGAGGCCTGAAAACAGGCCAGGGACACGATCCGGATCCGCGTGGCACACAGAAAAGAAGGAAACTGATGTCAGCGCGCCGGGGTGGGGCTTATGTGACCTCGCTGATGTCACGCCCGTGGAGTACGTCAGGGCGGAGTCGCGTGGTGCCGCCCCCCAGCGCGCAGAGATGCTGGGACAAAGAAAGTTTTCGGGTCCAGTCTCACGCCTGGGGATATTCTACGTTAAGGAATCTGCGGCTAGTAGTCTCTATCAGATACGGAAATATTTGTATTCCCTTTTGTCGAAGGTGTGCAGCCACCGGTGCCAAGACCTTGGTGAAGACACGGGGCGCGGAACGTAGTCCGAAGGGAAGGACTTTGAACTGGAAGTCCCTGCCAGCCACTCTGAACCTCAAGAATTTTCTGTGTCTGGGTAAAATCGGGACATGAAAGTAAGCGTCTTGGAGGTCGAGGGTGGTCATGTGATCCCCCGGAGTGAGGAGTTGAAGGACTTCTTGGAGAGTCAACATCCGGAAGGATTGCTTTTTGAGATATTTGTTTAAGGAACGAAGATCCAGAATGGGGCGCCATTCTCCCGATTTCTTTTTATTAGAAAAAATCTGGAATAGAAACCGGTGCCTCTCTGTAATTTTGGAACCACTTCGATCGCTCCCTTCTTTATCATCAGATTTATTTGGGAAAAAAGCTCTGTGAGATGAGCTGGAGGCGGGCCTTTGGGAGGAGAATTCGGAGGAAGTTTGACAAACTCTAGAGCGTGGCCTCTGGCCACAATGTCCAAGACCCATTTGTCTGTGGTTATAGCAAACCAGGTTGAGTAAAACGGGAGATCCTTCCTCCAACTTTTGTAGGAATGAGCGGTAGAGCAGGTGGCAGTTGTCACTGCTTCTTAGATGTATCACGTCCGCGGTATGAGGACTTCCTTCTGTTTTGTGCATATGATGTAGTTGGTTGCTGCCTGAAGGATTGTTGTCTTTAAGAAGAGTAACGTTGGTTACCTTGATAGGACTGGTATTGTCTCGATTGGTTATAGACTCCTCGACTGGAGAAAGATCCACGACCCCTAGCGCCTCGAAAAGGCGGTTTCCGAAACTGAAGAGTACCGAGAGATCTTGCCGTCTCAGTATCTTTCTTGATGGCTTGGAGGGCATCGTCAATGTGCTGACCAAAAAGAGACTCTCCGTCAAAGGGCATGTCAATGATTTTCGTCTGAACTACCTGACGAAATGAGGTGGATTTCAACCAGCCCTGTCGCCGGAGGACCGCAGCACCTGCCAGTTGCCGAAAACCTGTAGACACAACATCCACAGCAGAATCAATAATCTCAGCTGATATTCGTTCTCCCTCCTGGAGGATTTTGAGCGCTTCTGACTTGGAGGGCTCCGGTAACATCTCGATGAAGGGAGAGATGTCCGACCACATCTGCCTATCGTAGCGGCCTAAGATGGCCAACGAGTTGGCTGCCCGGACAGTAGTGGCCGCCATTGTCGAAACCTTCTTTCCAATGAAATCTAGACGTCTCCCATCCCGATTAGGGGGAGCCGACTACGGAGAGGAGGGATTCCGTGCTCGGCGTTGTGCTACTTGGGAGATAACTGAATCTGCCTTAGGCTGACCTATCAGACATGCTGGTGAATTATCCGGTGCCTTGTATTTCTTTTCGAGACGAGGCAGGACCGCAGGAATGGAGGCAGGAGTCTTCATGACTTTCAGTCCTTCCTGCCAAATAAAGTCGATGATAGGGATTGTTCGTACTTGTTTCCTTGGCTGGTCTTTAAAATCGTAAAGAAAACAATCATCCTTCTTGGTTTCTATAGGAAGGAGGAACCGCTGTGCCGCTCTCTCCATGAGAACATGAAAACCTCCGATGTCGACTGGAGGTGAGTCAACAGGAGCAGGAGTAGAAGGAGACGGAGTTTGTAGTTGATAGTCATCCCATTCCGTAAGGAGTGATCTGTCATCCAATTCTCCTTCTTGGTCATCGTCCGTGGTGTGAGCTTCCTGAAGGTGAGGGGGCACCGAAGCCACCGGAGAAACTGGTCTGGGCGACCTCAGCACTGATGAAGAATGAGGAACGGGTGTTGGTGCTACAGAAGAAGCCGATTCAGATGGAGGAAATCGGGGATAATAGTCATCCAACATGTGCTGCAAGTTGTTTAGAAGAGACAGAGGCATTTGTGCAGTAGGGTTGGACTGTGGAGCTGAAGCAGCAGTCTCAGGGTAATAGTCGCCTTCTTGATCGTCATCTTGGTATTTAATGAAGAGCTCTGAAGGGCTCCTGGCAGTACGAAATCTATCGTCCTCATCAGATTCTTCCTCATCGGTCCCATAATCCAATAACTGCTCGGGCAACGCAAGAGGAACTTTACTTGGGGAGGTGTGAATCGGAGAGAGGACCTCCAAGGAAGAATTGCGTCTTTGAAGTAATGAAGGCGCTGCTTTAGACGGTGGCAAATGCGTAGACGGTATGGTAGAAGACTTTGAGGATGCCGTGGCTGTAGACGAAGACCAAACCTGCAGATCAGTGCATGAGGACAGCTGCAGCGCCGACAAGGCAGCCGTCGACGAGGGAGCCGTCGACGAGGCGGCCGTCGACGAGGCAATGGTCGACGAGGCGGCCGTCGACGAGGTAATCGTCGACGAGGCTTTTTTATTCTTCGTCGACGAAGGGGCGTCGACGGCAGTCTTCAACTTCTTCGTCGACGACGAGGCGAAAGAAGTGACTGACGTGGTTGGTCTCACGGAGACGGACACCAGCGTCGACGGCGAGGATGCCGACGACATTATCATTTGAGGCTTTGGAGACGAGAAAGTTGCAGTAGACGTCGTCGTCGCAGCGACGGCAGGCTTCGTCGACGAAGACATCGTCGTCGAGCTCATCGACGAGGGACCCCGTATCTGAGGTAAATCTCTGTCAGAAATGGGGTTTGAAGCCTGAGTTTTTACAGTCTTTCTCGGGGGTGAAGAAGGCAGAGTTTTACCTTTAGGAGGTGGAGGAGCCTTTTTAGATGTGGAAGGCAACCCAGCAGTCTTAGAGGTGTGCTGTTTTTTTAACACCTTAGCCCCAGGAGAAGACAAATCCGTCTCATTATCCCTCTTCCTAGAGGAAGCTGTTCTGACAGAGGAAACACTCTCCATTTCAGATAAGGGGTTGTCTTGGTCCATAATCTTCTGTAGCCACAGAAGTAGACGTCCCTCTCTGTCCCTCAAAGTCTTTTGAGGGAAAGTTCTGCAGATCTTGCAGTCTCTCACCTGGTGGTCCGGATACAAGCAGTAAATGCATTTCTTGTGGGGGTCTTCAGAAAACAGCCGGAGCTTCCCACAAGACTCACAAGGTCTAAAGAGAGATTTCTTTGAAGAAGACATCATAAAAAGAAGAAATTCTGAAGAGAACCTGAAGAAGTACTGAGCAGAGCTCAGGGAGACTCCCTTCACACGACGTGCGGTAGAAAATCTGAGAGCCTGAGCCTCTGGGGAGAGCATTCTGGAGGGTGCTGTCGCCTGATTGGCTGTAGTTTGGACTATATATAATGACTTTGACGAGTCATGAAAGTGGAAAAAAAATTCCTATTCACTTCTAACTATTTTACTTCCGGGTTCTAATTTACCTATGATATGGCTATTCTATGCATATTTATTGCTATTTTTATGTACCGTGGGACTCCCACTTCGACGACGGGGAATGATTCAAGCATGTGAATCTATGAAAGATACCCCAATACTGGAGAAGTATCACATATTGCCTTGCCAGGAAGAATCAAAGATCGGCGGCACAAGAGAATAGTCTCCTGAACATGACCCACACACCCTAAAAATGTAGGCAAGGTGCCACAACAAAGTAGACGCACAGGGTGGAAAGATGAAGGAAAAAACCCTCCTATAGTGGCAGAAGACATATACATACGAATATATATATATACACACACATACATATGCATACATTTGCATACATACACACATATATATATATACACACATACATACATACACATATATACATACATATACATAAGTATACATACATGCACATACACAAATATACGCACATACACAAATATACATACACATAAATATACATACATATATATATTTGTCTTCAATATATATATTCTTTTGTTAGAAGAAAATGTGCACCACCATAAGTAGGTGATTGTGCAAAGTGGAAAGTCATGTGCACAATCTCTCCAGGGGGTCATAATGTAAATTCCCTATAAGGGATATGAAACTACCACAAATATACCTAGTAATGCCAATAAGGCATATAGAAGATGGTTCACATAGAGCAGGGAACATAGGTAAGAGTGCATCTGCACAATGCGAGCAAAAATACCATACATGAAATCATTTCTTGGGCATGAGGCCTATTTGCAGAGAAAAGAAAAAACCTTGCTCCATCAGATGTTAAACCCACTTAGGGCCATAAAGAAAATACCTTTCAGATAACTGTGCCAAAAACAGTCATCGACAGACCTTAAGAAATAATAATACCTGCAGAAGACAGAAATACCACACTGGATGCCACCTGTTTATTGGAAGTGAAAAGCTATAGGACTCTACTCTGGTATGGCTTATAAGTAAATGAAATCAAATATATCCATCCCCCTTACTACTCTAAGTGGGGAGCGAGGGTGGCAGTCGGAACCAGAATAGATTTAAGAGTCTGTTCCACCTCGGCTGTCTCGAAAGCACTGAAATGCAGAATCAGCATGTATGCCGAACAGGCAGATTCCATCGAAGGGCATGTCTTCCAAAGTGGCTTGGACAGCCTCTGAAAATCCAGAGTACCGTAGCCAGGCACAATGGCGAAGTGCCACCGAAAGAGCCATGTCTTGACCTACTGAGTCCGTGGTATCCATACTACACCTTATAATCAACCTAGCTGCTTGAGGCCCATCCTTGAGTACCTGAATGAGTTCGTTCCAGGTCTCCTCCAGGGGCAGCAGGCGCTCCACCGAATCTCACAACACATGGAAAAATCAGCCTAGAATGCAAGCAGTATTTACAGACTGCAATGCTAAACTAGTTAGGAAGATATTTTTTAATTTTTTTTTTTAGGTATTTATAAAGCGCACGGCTACTCACAAGGAGTGTCCCGGCGCTTAACCACCAGAAACCACAAACACGATAAACTCGACCTTACCTACCAGAATGCTCTTGCTGAAACAACCATGTTTTTAGTTGTCGCCTAAAAAGCAGTAAATTCTGGGCCTGTCTGAGATGTAAAGGCAGATCATTCCACAGACGGGCTGCTAAGACCTGGAAGGAGCGTCCCCCAGCCCGAGAGCGGGCAAACTTAGGGATGAGCATCAGGGACTGCCCTGTGGACCTCAAGGTCCGTTGGGGCTTATAGTGTTGGATCCTCCTTCTCAGATAAACGGCACCCGTACTATGGAATGCTCGATAGGCCTGCACAAGTGCCTTAAACTGAATCCTCTTTCTGACCGGGAGCCAGTGCAATGCCTTCAGGTGAGGTGACATATGCGTTCTGGGATTCACCATACGGATCGCTCTGGCTGCGGCGTTCTGAACAACCTGCAGTCGATTAAGCAGATATTCCGGTAAGCCCAGATACAGGACATTGACATAGTCCAACCTGGATGAAATTAAGGCTTGCACTACGGTTTTACGATATTCAACCGGTAGCAGAGGGAGAACGTTTTTTACCATTTTAAGCAGACCAAAGCATGTGCCAGCAACAGTTTGAATTTGAGTCTTCATCGCTAAATTGGCATCCAGTTTAACACCCAAGTTCTTTACCAAACTAACTGGAGCAGAGGGGGGAGACATGTCCCGGGGCCACCATTGGCTCCAATCCTCACATGGAGCACAGCCGAAAAAGATGATTTCAGATTTTTCTGGATTGCACTTGAGTTGGTTGAATCGCATCCAAGAAAAAACTTCCGACAAACATCTATTAATCTCACTCCCTCTGAAATTCATCCCTTTATCGCACGTGAACAGCAGTTGCGTATCATCTGCGTAAGAGATAATCTTCGCACCGCGCGACTCTGCTAGACGAGCAAGGGGGGCCATATAAATGTTAAAGAGCGTAGGGCTCAAAATTGCACCCTGTGGAACACCCACCTTCATGGGTGGGATTGCGGCTGATGGAGGAGGGGACCAGATTTCCTGCTGCCGCTCGCTCAGGAAGGAGGCAAACCATTTGTATACCGTGCCCCCAATACCACACTCAGTCAACCTTCGCAGGAGCCGGTCATGGGGCACAGTATCAAAGGCTGCGGACAGGTCCAATAACATCACCACAGCGCTACCCCCTTTATCCAGCTGTGTTTTGATAATTTCTGAGACTTCCAGTAGCGCTGTTTCAGTGCTGAGCGAGGCTCTAAAGCCTGACTGGCTGTCATGGAGAACATGGTTTGCTTCCACATATTCCGTTAATACTAAGTTAATGTACTTTTCAAGAATTTTAGAGAAAAAAGGCAGCAGGGATATGGGCCTATAGTTGGAGGCAACTGCAGGATCGGCCGTAGATTTCTTTAACAATGGAATGATTTTTGCCTTTTTCCAACAACTGGGTACTGTCCCCTTTTGGAGCGAAGTATTTAAGACTCGATTCACAACTGGATTTATAGACTCCGTAATGCTTATCAGAGTTTTTGCGTGGCATGGGTCTGAGGGCGAGCCCGATTTCAGAGATAACATGATCTCAAGGGATTTTTCTACGGAGATGGGGGGAAATTCGTTGATCAAGTAACCGTCCTCCGAAGGAGCGGGGGCAACATCCCACCCCTCGTTAATGTTAGGAGTGTCCGTAGACAGAAAAGATTGTTGTATCAGACAGATCTTATCATGGAAATAGCTAGACATCTGATGAACCCACCCAGAAGTGGGAGTGAACGGCATGCTTACTGCACTGGGAGATGAGAAATCTTTGACAATTTTAAAAATGTCCTTGCTCTTATGAGCCGCACCCTTAATTTTAGAGGTGAAGAAATTTTTCTTCGGTACGCACATTATAATAGGCTTTCAGAGCTTGTTTATAGATGGCTTTGTCCTCAGAGTTAAACTTGTTACACCACACTCTCTCTAGTCGTTTGCAGGCACTCCTGCTTTTCCTAAGAGTTTCCGTAAACCACGGTGCGGAGGGGCGAACGGATTTAGCTTTCCGAGTGGTAGGAGGAGCCAACTCAGAGGCACGATCTATTAGCCAATTCTCCAAACTCGGAGCATCGATCTCTGGGTCGCTGCTAAAGGGAATCGGATGCTGACCCAGGGCTGCCCTCATTGAGTCAGGAGTAACCTGGCTGAAAGATCTAAAGGTATAAGGGCGAGGCTTGCCCCTAGGTTGAGAATAGGGTAGAGTCTTAGGGATTTTAAAACTCAAGAGAAAATGATCAGACCATACCAACGGTATTGGAATATCTATTTCAACTTTGACGTTGGAGAATATCTGGTCTAAGGTATGTCCCTTTTCATGTGTAGGAAGGTGCATATAAGGGGACAAATCAAAAATCTCTAAGGATTCCCGCAGCCTTATTGCCTCAGAATCAGAAAGGTCATCCATATGAATATTAAAATCTCCTAATAGTAGACAGTGCTTATATTTCGTAAAAATAGGGGCGATGACTTGGCCGAGTGACTCGGTAAACTGGCCTACAGGACCAGGTGGTCTATAAATAAGGACACCAGCAATTGACTGGTGGTCCGAAGCGGCAAACAGGAAACTCAGGCTTTCTGCACCCTCAATGTCCTGTGCGGGAAGAATAGAGCAAGAGAATGTTTTTTTAAAAATTAAGCCAATTCCGCCCCCTCTACCCACGGGCAGGTCCTTTCTAATAATCCAATACTCAGACGGAATAGCCCCCGCAATCGTGGGGTTTGAGCCCTCATTCAGCCATGTCTCCGTCACAAACATTAAATCGGGGTCAGATTCAAGTAGGAGGTCATATAGTTGAGCATCGTGTTTTTTAATGGAGCGAGTGTTCAGGAGTAAGACCTTCAAAAGGCCAATATCCCCTGAATCACGGTCCAAGACTAAGACATTATTCTTCTTAATTGCACTTCCTCCATTATGTTTACTGTTGTAGGGATCGACTACCCAATTACAGAGGGTACATGGGAGTACGTTCTCAGTCATCCCAATGCTTTTTGAAGGACGGCAACTCACCCGTTTTCCAACATCTAGGAGGTCTGACCTGCTGTAGGACACAATGTCCCTGTGTGCGCGAGAAAGATTGGCAGCATTTCCGGCTCCGGCTTCCTCCGGGACGCTGACGGGCGCAGACGGGCTTGCCGTTTAATAGTTGCCAGTTTCAACAACTAGACCGCACCGTAAAAACAAAATGGCGGTGTCGATCAGGGCACTTTACTTTATAAAGGGTTCAATTCCCCCCACAACCAATTGAAGTGACAGAGATTCAATGCGAATTCAATTCCAGAGCAATACAATTCCTAGATAAATTTAAACTTTCATTAAAACAACTAAAAGTGTCAGTCAAAGTGCAAAACGAGCAGATTTCAATTTTAAAGTAGCAGCAAAGCGAGGATTAAAATGCTCCCACAAGTTTACAGTCTTCTGGACTCCCTGTCCAGATGGGCGTTAGGAAGGGCACAGAGGTCAGGGGAAGCCATAGCGGGCTGCAACACAAAACTCCATGGAGTTGGATGTGGGAGGAGACAGGCCGGGTCCCCGGCGGCAGGGCGGTGTCTATGGACTATGAACCAGTCCACAGGGGTGGACTTAGCCCAGGCCCCTAATAAAAGGTCATAAAACACAGAGCACAGGCTCTACCCCGGTTTGGCCCTGATGAAGCACATCTATCAATGGGTCAGCTGTCATCTCCACAGAGGGGAGTTGCAAATCTAGGAACCCAGCTGCCCTATTCATCACCTCAGCGAAGGAGGAGCTCATCTCTGTAGCGAGGCTGGGAGGGGAAAGGAGACCCGAAGCTGGCCAAGGCTCAAGGCCACTAACCACATCCAGCTCCATCAGGCAACTGCCCTCTAAAGGAGGCTGAGAGAGGAACATTCCTGGGGTTCAGAAACCCCAGCTCCTCACCTTCACCTGCAAAAGCCCATTCTCCCGTAGGAAAAACAGTAAGGGGGTCTTCAGCAGGAGGATGGAAGGTGTCTGAGCCGAACGGCACCACTAGCACCGCACCCGACGCAGTCCAGCATCGATGCGGCAACATCAGAGAAGGTGAATGGCATAGCGTTGATCGGCGCTCCCGTCGTTGCTCTTGGCATCGGCTGATCGAACTCCGGCATCGCTGGTGGGAACCCCAAAGGTCTGTGCCCTGAAGCCGACACGGATCTGACTACGGATCCAGAGGGCCTAACTGATGCCATGGGCGAACCCACCCGCATTGATCCAGTCATGGCTCCTCTTACCTCCTTGGGGCTCAAAAGTGCACCATAGGGAGATGGGGGCCCAAAGATGGAATGCAGGGAAGCATAGTACTGGTGCATCTAGGCTAGAGTCACCCCAGCTCCAGGGAGGCACGGGGTGGGCCCTTGCGCCAACTCCACAGTAGGAGGCTGAGAAGGGGCATCGGAAATGGGGGTATATGTGGTGAAGTCAGGGGAGGCCACGACTTTGACCACCAGCGTTTCGGCTTACCTTTTGATGTCGAGGGCAAAGGACGTCCGCTGGAATGGCTACTGGAGCGGTCCTACGTTCGTTTACTGGACCGAGACTGAGGACACGCAGGGCCTTTTACGACAGCTGGGCTGCCAAGAACTTCAAGAATTGTTCCCGCAATGCCTTCGGGTGAAAGCGACAAAAGAAGTTGAACTCCTCCGAGTCGTGGGACTCCCCAAGGCACCATATACAGTCAGTATGAGGGTCTGTGACCGACATCTACGTGCCACAGGACCCACAAGGTTTGAACCATGGGGACATGAGAGAACAAGCATTGGCATAGCCAATAGGTCTCGCTTTTGGGACCTTATAAGTATTTAGTTATGCAGCACAATATCCTTGGTACAGCAACATCAACTGTTGCATGGCGAAACACTTATAAGGTCCCAAAGGCGAGACCTATTGGCTATGCCAATGCTTGTTTTACGTGCAGCAAAGATTTTTAATAATTAATTAATTGCAGCTGAGCACATATTAGGAGGCCGTGGAGTACGTAGGTTGAACTACACTAAAAAGCGCCCACACATGAAGTGCACTTAAGTAAACTGCAGGGACATGCAGTAACAGTTAAGAAAGGAGAGATGTACACTGAGAACAACAGAAATTGCCCACAGACATTGCAGCGCACCAGGGATGGTGCTAGTTTGTGAAATACATGTTACGGAGGGTGGTGTGGTAAGGATTACTTAGCTGAGAAAGCAGCTGTAAAACACTCCCTTTGTCCACTGTGCAAACGTATGTAATAACAAGCATTATTATGATCACGATGGCTGCAGAGATGCGTACACTAAAAAGTCAAAATGCGCCTCCGTTGGCTTTATGTTATGCAGTTACTTCGCCAACACAGATATAATATGTCAGGTCATGGCTATTTTTCCGAGGTTGGTGTGTGAATGCACCCTGCATGCGGTTACTAGACGATTACGTGACCTCATTCCAGCCCTCGACTTTCGTTTAACACTTCAAAGCATTCTGGGACTTGTAGTTTGTGTGACTAAAGCACAAGTTACTAACTTGTGTAACGATATATCTGTAAGAGACAGTAGTTAGTGATAGATTCCTTACCTTAGAATATCCCCAGGCGTCAGGCTGGATCCGGAAAGTTTTGCGTAGCAGTACCCTTGCGCGTCGGTAGGCGGCGTCGTGCGGCTCCGCGTCCGTCGTCGGCGTCGTGATCGCCGGGATGACGTCGCGGGCAGTACTTAGACGCCGCCCCTGCGCGCTGACGTCAGTTCTGTACACGACTTTCCGCGCCAGGAACGCAGAGCCATGCAAGAAGCTGACACAGGTGTCTGAAAAATACTAGGGCCCTGAAAGGGATGTCCTTAACCCTAGAAATCAGTTCGCAGAACGGGGAGGATGGGTGGGGCGGTAGGAATCTATCACTAACTACTGTCTCTTACAGATATATCGTTACACAAGTTAGTAACTTGTGCATCTGAAAGAGACACGTTAGTGATAGATTCCTTACCTTAGAATAGATACCCCAGCAATACCAACCCCGGTGGTGGGTCTGCGAACAAAGATCAGACAAGGAAGTCCTGGAGGACAGAACGGCCAAAGAAGCCGTCCCTCCGGACCTGACTGTCAAGGCAGTAATGCTTAGTAAACGTGTGCAGCGAGGCCCACGTAGCTGCCTGACAGATAACCGGCAGCGGAACACCGCGGCCCAAGGCCGTGGTAGCAGCCGTTGCCCTGGTGGAATGGGCACGCAGCCCAACAGGAGGCTCCTTCTTAGCCAAAGAATAGCAGGTCTTGATGCACAAGGTAACCCAGCGGGAGATGGTCCTCTTGTGCACCGCCCGACCTTTTGGCGCCCACGTAGCCAACAAAGAGCTGGTCATCCACCCGGAAGTGTTTCGTGCGGTCGATATAGAAGGAGAGCGCACGTTTTGGGTCCAGACGGTGGAGCCGCTCTTCCTCTCTGGAAGGATGCGGAGGCGGAAAGAAGGTGGGCAAAGTGATGGTCTGCCCAATGTGGAAAGCAGTAACCACCTTTGGCAAGAAGGACGGACGCGTCCGAAGAACAACCTTGTCTGGATGAACAGACAGAAAGGGAGGTTTGCAAGAAAGAGCCTGGAGCTCACTCACCCGCCGAGCGGAGGTGATGGCCACCAGAAAGGCTGCCTTTAGAGTCAGAAGACGAAGAGGACAGTTATGCAGAGGCTCAAAGGGAGCGCACATTAAAAAGGTAAGAACCAAGTTCAAGTCCCACTGAGGCATTACAAACGGAACAGGAGGGAAGAGGTGAGTAATGCCTTTTAAGAACCTGTTAACAACAGGGGACTTGAAAAGGGAGGGCTGATCAGGGAGCCTGAGGAAGGCCGAGATAGCACAAAGATAACCCTTGACGGTACCCAGGGCAGAACCCTGTTGGGCCAGAGAGAGAAGGAACAGAAGGACCTCAGAAAGAGGGGCAGAAAGGGGATCCACAGCCTTTGCTGTGCACCATGCCACAAATTTGTTCCACCTGCAGGCGTATACCACCTTAGTGGAGGGACGCCTGGCTGCCAGAATCACATCACAAACATCGGGAGGCAAGTCGAAAGGAATCAACTGCCGCCGCTCAATCTCCACGCAAGCAGGTGTAGACTGGACAGGTTCGGGTGGAGGACCGTCCCCTGCTGCTGCGACAGAAGAACCTCCCGAAGAGGCAGACGGATCGGGGGATCTATGCTCATATTGAGTAGCTCGGGATACCAAACTCTTCGAGCCCAGTCCGGAGCCACAAGAATGACTTGGGCCCGGTCGTGCCGAATCTTCTTCAACACTCTGGGTAGAAGTGGTATAGGCGGAAAGGCGTACAACAGACCGCAACTCCACTCGCGACGAAAAGCGTCGCCGAGCGAGTGCCGCCTTGGAAATTCCAACGCGCAGAACTGATGACATTGCGCGTTCTCTTCGGTGGCGAATAGATCTAACCAAGGCTCTCCCCACTGTAGAAAGAGTCCTTGCGCCACTGCCGAGTGAAGACGCCATTCGTGATCCATCATGCACCTGCGGCTGAGTTCGTCCGCCCTGGCGTTCAGAGAACCTGCCAGGTGTTGAACCATCAGGAACATGCCCTGATGTTCCAGCCATGTCCAGAGGCGCAGAGCCTCCTGACAAAGGGTCCAAGACCCCACCCCGCCCTGTTTGTTGCAGTACCACATGGCGGTGGTGTTGTCTGTGAACACCTGCACTACCTTCCCTTTGACAGAGGGAAGGAATGCCTTGAGTGCAAGCCGGATCGCCCGGAGCTCCAGAAGGTTGATATGGAGCCGGGACTCCGCCGGAGACCAGAGGCCTCTGATCTCCGCCTCTCCCATGTGACCGCCCCATCCCAGAAGGGACGCGTCCGTCACAACTGTATGCTCTGGCTGGGGAAGGAGAGGGATCTGCCCATGACCCATTGCCGGTTCGAGAGCCACCACTGCAACTGTTTTGCAGTCCCCTCCGAGATCTGGACGTGATCGGACAGGTTGCCCTGGTGCTGCGCCCACTGGAACTTCAGGTCCCACTGCAGAGCCCGCATATGCCATCTGGCATGATTGACCAGCAGGATGCAGGAGGCCATGAGGCCCAGCAGCCTGAGGGTCATCCTTACCGAAACCCAGGATAAAGGCCGAAAGATCGGAATCATAGCCTGAATATCCCGGACTCGCCGTTCGGGAGGATAGGCCCGAAACTGCGTCGTGTCCAGAACTGCTCCGATGAAAAGGAGCTGTGGAGAAGGAATCAGATGCGACTTCGGCACATTGATGGAGAACCCCAGCGAGTGCAGGAGTTCGGCCGTAGTGTGGAGGTGGGAGACGACTGCCTGGGACGAGCCCGCCTTCAGCAGCCAGTCGTCGAGGTAGGGGAAGACTGAAACCCCTGCCCGGCGCAGATGAGCTGCGACCACCGCCATCACTTTCGTGAACACCCGAGGGGCACTGGTAAGGCCAAAGGGGAGCACGGTGAACTGAAAATGCTCGGGGCCTACCGTGAACCGAAGGTAACGCCGGTGGGCCGGCAGGACGGGGATGTGGAAATACGCGTCCTGCAAGTCCAACGCTACCAACCAGTCTCCAGGGTCGAGGTCAGTCAAGACCTGAGCTAGGGTGAGCATCTTGAACTTCTCCTTCCGGAGGAAGCGATTGACGTTCCGGAGGTCCAAGATAGGACGCATGTCCTCCTTGTCCTTTTTGGGCACCAGAAAGTAGTGGGAGTAGCAACCACGCCCTACTTCTGGGGTCGGAACATGCTCGATGGCCCTCTTGGTGAAGAGGGCCGTGACTTCCTTCTGTAGAAGCACCAAGTGATCCCCTGACATGCGGTGGAATTGAGGTGGCATGGCTGGGGGGGTGGTCTCGAAGGGGAGGGAGTAGCCCCTTCGGACAATGTCCAAGACCCACCTGTCCGAGGTGATGGTGCGCCAGTGGGGAAGGTGATGGCGGACCCTGCCCCCTACTGGCGTGCCGTGCACCTGAAAGGAGGGACTAGGAGGGCTTGGAGGCCGCGGACGGGTTGGAGGTGGTGGCCTGACCCGCACGCTGGTTGCCCGATCCGCCACGGCGGAATCCACGTCCTCGGCCACGCGAAGGGTTGAGGGCCTGGCATTCGGGACAAGACTCGGTGTCGTGGCCTCGGCCGAGGCAGAAGAGACACTCCCAATGCGGGTCGGTGACGGACATCATCCGCGCACAGGCGCCGCATCGCTTGAAGCCGGGCATCCCTACGACACCTTAAAGATGGAAAAAACAGTGAAAAAATCACCAAAAAGTATGGTCAAAAATTGACCAGGGCACTGCTCTTCCCGGATCTGCGCTTGCTGGCGCGGAAAAAGAAGAACAGAACTGACGTCAGCGCGCAGGGGCGGCGTCTAAGTACTGCCCGCGACGTCATCCCGGCGATCACGACGCCGGCGACGGACGCGGAGCCGCACGACGCCGCCTACCGACGCGCAAGGGTACTGCTACGCAAAACTTTCCGGATCCAGCCTGACGCCTGGGGATATTCTAAGGTAAGGAATCTATCACTAACGTGTCTCTTTCAGATGTATTCCCAACGAGACATGCATTGATATGTAAATTATATCACACCCGCAGATATTGCGCTGCAGTCATTTAGCACCACACGAACCCTGAGGGGGGCAACTATTGCTCTACAAACATAATGGTTAGCGTATGTTGTTAATCATGTCATTAAAAATCTACTTTGTATTTTTCTGTTCCTCTGCCACCAGAATCGGTTGTTTACTGTCATGTCACCAGAAAGTCTCAGTCACATGAAGCAACCATAAACAGCGGTTACTCTTTGTGTTCCTAATTGGGGAAATGACGGGATGCTTTTAGCTCAATATAGCAGCCACTGAAAAGCGAGAGCGATCACCAATCTCCTAAATTCCCAATTAACCCTGTTGTTTCTGTCCATTTGGTTAATATTAGCAATAATGGCCCCAGAGGCAGCAGGGAGTTTCCTGTACATTAATGAACAGTCTTATTGGAAATGGGGATCGCTTTCTTCCTTAGAGAAGGGGGCGGGCGAGCGAGCCGTTCCATGTGCTTCGTTCACTAGCGATTCTGCTTCAGCGGAGGCATGCATCTCTATGAGTTGTCCACCGGAGGGCAGCAAACACCTTGCGGCTTCCTCTTTTATCGCCCCGCCCACTTGAGGACGTCACACACACACACCCCTTGTTTCATTTTACCTAACTATGCGCAAGATCTCGCGATATTTACTAGTCCGCCAGCTGTTAAGAGAAGGCTTCGGTTGTATTTTTCTGCATTTTTATAGAGCGCAAACCTGGCCACGGGGCATTAGACCGCGCTATACAAGCACCAGAATAAATTACACATATTTTAGGAAAGACGTTTTAACTGAGCTGCCTAGGGTTAGTGGATGTTGCTCTGAGGCACATTATAGAGTAGCCTTACAAGTCTCACAACTCAAAGAAAACAAGAGAGGAGCGGGGGCGAGCGAGCGCGGCAGCCTGCAGAGCTGACCAGACGCTCGTGCGTCATGGCCTTTTGCCTGCGATTACGCGCAGGGCAGACATCTGTTTCCAATTACGATAATTGGAAACAGATGTCGGCCCTGCGCGCGTAACCGCCCGAAAAAGGCCACGACGCACGAGCGTGTGGTCAGCTTTCGAACCCCCTTGCTTAAAGTCTCGCCAGAGCAGCGCTTGCGCGCTACTCGAGGCTCGACCTAAAAAAGGGGCACACTGTTCTGTCGACAAAAATGTCGAGACAGGCCAAAAAACGGCCTGAGGAACCACTGTCCGCATCCACGCTGAAAGCGCGGAAGAGAAGAAACTGACAGAGCGTCGGGAAGGGGCTTCTATGGACTCCGTTAACATCACATCCGGTGGACGATGCCACCACGGAGTCGCACGTCGCCCTCTACTGGCACGCAGAGGTACTGCTGGAAAAAATGTCTGGATCTAGTCTGGCGCCTGGGGAGAATTCAAAGGTACGGAATCTGCGGCTAGATGTTTTTATTAGATAGATTGCTTTAGACGAGGGACACCTGGCTGCCAGGATGGCATTCAATACTTCGGCAGGGAGAGCAAAAGCTGACAACTGTCATTATTTAATCTCCAAGCAAGGAGGTGTAGGGGGTGCAGGCTCTGGTGGAGGAACCTGTCCTGCTGTTGCAACAGAAAGTCTGCATGAAAAGGCGGCCGAATTAGAAGACAAATGCTCAGGGCCAGAATTTCTGGCTACCACACTCTCCTCGCCCAGACCATGGCCACTAGGATGACTTCTGCCCGGTCGCTCCTGATATTTTTCAGAACTATGGGCAGTAGAGGCAGAGGCAGGTAGGCATACAGGAGTCCCAAGCTCCAACCCAAGGAAAAGGTGTCGCAGAGTGAGAATGGTCTTGGGAACTCCAACGCGCAAAAGCTGGAACACTGCAAGCTCTCTGTAGTGGTGAAAAGATCAAGCCTGTGTTCTCTCCATTGCTGGAAGTAGCGCTGTTCCACTTCTGAGTGCATCCGCAAATCAAGGTACGCTAGGCAGCGCCAACTGAATTCATCTGGTGTTTAAAGATCCTGCCAAGTGCTGTACAACCAGGGAAATGACCTGACGATTCATCTACAAAAGAAACAATTGATGGGCGGAATGCTGGACAATGCAAACATTCACCCCAAATCACAAGGATCTGGGTTTAATCCATCATTCTTTTGCTCACCACACCACCCCAGTTTGGACCCAGACATATGCAAATCAGTCTTGACCCTGTTCCTTATGGGAACAGTCCAGCCCGAACTGCCAAGCCAGGTCCCCCCTGGACTGGAAACAAGCATCCTGGGACCGGTTTCAGGGCATCACCCTTCATCAGCCAGGCTAGCTTGAATCCAGTGTTGTAGTGAGCACGGGACCCACGTCTGGGCATACCCTTCACACTTAGGGCGACATATGCAAAAGAAACAATTGATAGACGGAATGCTGAACAATGCAAACATTCACCCCCAGTCACAAGGATCTGGGTTTAATCCATCATTATTTTTTTTTTTTTATTTAAGGAGTTTTGTATAGCGCTGGCCGGACCCGGGGGTATTGGAGCGCTTTACAACAGTGTTTCGCAAGAGTTATATAGTAGAGCAGTCTTATGCATAAAGGTTCGGAAGTCCAAGAGTGCAGTGCATTCTTGAGGTAGTACGTGAGTCCTGAGGCAACCTCATTTTATGCACAATTGTCTTGGAGTGAGCCGAGGTGGATCTTTGTGATACAAAGTTAAAGAGTAGCGGAGTCAGGGTTAGCGTAAAGGCGGCGGCTATCCATTCGGGAGGTAGCGGTTGAGGAAGAGGGCTTTTAGGTGTTTTTTGAATTTTGTGAAGGACGGGATGGTTCTGATATCTGCTGGGATAGAGTTCCAGATTTTGGGCGCGTTTCCAGCGAAGGACCTAGCAGCAGTTTTTTGTTTGCGTGTTTTCATAGGGATGAGAAGAAGGGTGTTGGAGCTCCTGAGGTTTCTTGTCTGACCGGCCCTCTTGAGTTTGGCGGCCAGATAGTCCGGTTTTCCTGTGTGTAGGGCTTTGTGCGTGAGGCAAGCAGTTCTGAAATTGGCACGCTGTTCAACTGGGAGCCATTTTAGTTCCCTTAGTGCTGGTGAAATGTGATCGTATTTCCTGATTCCAGTGACCATTCTGGCTGCTGCGTTAAGGGTTGTTTTGAGGGGAGCAAGGTGGTATTTAGTGGTGCCAGTTAAGGTTGCATTACCATAGTCGAGTCTGGATAGCACCAGTGATTGGGTGGCTTGTTTGAGGTCCTTGGTAGGGATGAATGGTTTAATTTTGTTGAGAAGCTTCAGGTTGAGGAAGGCACTCTTTGCGGAGTTTTTGATGTGGTTGGTCATGTCAAGTTTTGGGTCTAGAGTGATTCCTAGTGATTTTACGGAGTTAGCCAGAGTGAGATTACCGTTGAGGGCATCCATAGCTTTAAGCCATTCTGCAATTTGAGGGTTCTCTTCTTTGTTGGAGATGAGGAGGATCTCTGTTTTGTCTTGATTGAGTTTTAGGTGATTTTGGGACAGCCAATGTTGTATTTCTTTTAGAGTGTCATTTAGTCTGAGGAGGTCGTCTAGGGAGGAGGTTTCTAGATAGATCTGAGTGTCATCAGCATAAAGGTGGAAGGGGATTTTAGCATTTTTAAGTATGGTGGTGAGGGGTTCCATGTATATGTTGAACAGTTGTGGTGAGAGCACTGAGCCTTGGGGTACACCCCTGCTGACAGGGTGAAGGTCGGAGGTAAAGTTTTTGATTTTTATCCTTTGCGAACGGTTATGTAAGGAGGAGGAGAACCAGCGTAGGACCACCTCATCGGCACCTACCCTTTCTTGTAGGGCCTTGATGAGAAGTTGGTGATCAACCGTGTCAAAGGCTGCCGTTAGGTCGAGGAGAATGAGTAGGCAGCATTTATCGGTATCGATGGACTTGTGGATATCGTCTGTGATGCTGAGGATCGCAGTCTCGGTGCTATAGCCTTTTCTGAATCCCGATTGGTGGGGATCAAGAAGGTTGATGTTGTCCATATGCTGAGTCAATTGTGAGAGGACGCATTTTTCGAGGATTTTTGATAGGAGGGGGAGATTGGAGACGGGTCTGAAGTTATTCAGGTCCATGCAGTCAAGGCCTGGCTTTTTTAGTAGTGGCGTTACTTGGCCGACTTTGAGGCATTCAGGTATGATGCCGGTTCTCAGGGAGCTGTTAATGATTCTGCACCAGAAAGGGGCTATGGAGAGTTTGAGTTTTTTGGTCAATTGGGTAGGAATAGGGTCAAGGATGTGGGAGGTGGGTTTGCAGGTTGAGATTAGCTTGAGGATCTCGGCTTCGGGATGGGATTGAAGGACTTCCATGTTTTCGTGGGGTGCAAGCATGTGCTTTCTATTGTAGTTGGGGGAAGGCTTTTACAGGCGGGGTTGGTGCTGATGTCTAGTGAGAGCTCAATCTTGGTGATTTTTTCTTCGAAGAAGATGGCGAAGTTTTCGCATAATTCCTTGGAGGCCTGCATAGAGGGTACGGGGGGCTTGGAGGTTTGTTGCTTGATGATTTTAAACAGTTCATTGGGCCTGTTTTTTGCATTGTCCAGGGCGGAGCAGAAAAGGTTGGATTTTTCGCTGCAGATGTGTTTTTTGTATTTTCTTCGAGCTGCTTTGAGATGTTCGAGTAGGCTTGAGGAGGGGTTGCTTCTCCATAGTCTTTCTGTGGCTCTAAGTTGTCTCCTTTCGTTGTTGATGTCCGTATTGAACCAGGATCTGGATGGGATGTTCCTGGTTTTTTTTAGTTTCAGGGGGCTATTTGGTCTAGAATGGATGTCAAGGTTGTGTTGTAGTGGGCCGTGAGTTCTGTCGTGGATAGATCATCCGCGGAGGTAGTGAGGAGGGAGTTGACCTTTTCCTCCAGGTCAGTCATGTTGATCTGAGTGAGGTTTCTGGTCCATTTGGGCTGTTCTTGGGTGGGGGGTTGTAAGTGATTGGTTGAGTGAGGTGAAAGAGGATTAAGTGGTGGTCTGACCAGTCCACGGGCAGGGTGTGGTTTATCGTAACTGTGTCGCGTTTGGCGATAATGGCATCAAGGATTGTTCCTTTTTTGTGGGTTTCCTCAGTGCAGTGTTGGGTAAGGTTGTTGTTGTGTAGCAGCTCATTCAGAATCTGGATTAGCGGGTTGTTTTCTTCATTCCAGTGTAGGTTGAGGTCGCCCAGAATTAAGTTATTCACATGTCGTAGTGAGCAGTGGGCAATCAGGTCAGACAGGTGTTCAGTGAAAGTGGCGGAGTTGCCTGGGGGGTGGTAGATAAGGTGGCAGGTTAGTGTTTTGTTGTTGCTAGTGCTGATGTTGACGGTTAGGCATTCAAAGGTGTTGTAGCTGAAGGAGTCGGTTTCCGTCACGGAAATATTGTCTCTGTGGATGATTGCTATGCCTCCTCCTCTTTGGTCTTTTCTATTTTTGTTGGTGATTATAAAGCCTGGGGGGACGAGAGTGTCCAGGAGTGGTAAGGAGGAATCGTTAAGCCAGGTTTCGGTGATGAATGCTATGTCTATGTCGTGAGTGAGGATGGATTCTGCGAGTTCTGTGGCATGCTTGGTGGCTGCTCTGCAGTTTATGAGCATGCATTCTGTGGGGGACGTCTCAGTTTTGGGTTTCTTCGTTCGGGGGGCCGTGGGGATGATAGTGCGGGTGGTCGGGGGTCTGGGTGATTTCGGAGGGGCTTGGTCTCTTCCTAGTCCGGTGATCACCTGGATTTTGGATTGGAGGGTGACAGTAATAGGATTGTCGTACGAGGAGGCGAGGTCCGCCGCTTCACTCTCAGACATAGCGTCTCTAGTTCTTTTGGGTCTCTGTGTCGGATTGGAGGGGGGGTTAGTGACCCATCTCTGGTGGGGAACCTTAGACGGCCCTTGTTGTGTATGGGTGGTGAAGGAGTGGGTGCGCTGAGGCTGATGGGGCGCGGCGAGGTTGGCTAGTATTTCGGTAAAGCCCTGGATTATAGATGCTATCTGGGTTTCCAGCAGGGAGAGTCGCTGCTCAGTCTCTAATTCTTTGAAGTACTGGGACTAGTACTGTGCGGGAGTGTAGGGCCTAGGGGGAGGGGGGGGAGACTTTCATGGTGTTTGGTAGCCTTGTTGTGGTTGTGTTGTCCGTGTAGGGTCGGGGGGTGGGAGTCTCAGGATGTTGGGTAGCCTTGTTGTGGTTGTGTTGTCCGTGTGGGGTCTAGGCGGGGCCGTGAGTGCAGGGTGGTGGGGGTCGTGTTGGGGTGTTGGTGCTTTATTGCATGTGGGTTTGGGGAGGTGTTTAGCAGTCAGAGCTTGGGTGTTCAAGTTGTTCGAGGTGGATTGGGGTGGGTGGAGGACAGGAGGCGGGTGGGGGTGAGAGTCGGCAGGGGGAAGTAGAGGGGTCCTGTTCTCCCTGGGGGTGGTGAGGGGGATGTCGCGTGGTATGGGGCGTGTGTGGTTGCTAGGGGGTACCGGAACGGTGGGTGAGTTCTGATGGCGGGTCCGGTTCTTCAGGAGGGGGAGTAGGGGCGGGAAGGGGCGGAGTGCGTGAGAGGGGGCATTCCGGAGAGAAGGGAAGAGGGCGTCAAAGGACTCTAGATTGTCGTTGTTGGCTTGTATCGGGACTGTGCCGTTGGAGTAGATTGTCACAGTGGTATTTCCAGTACGCCTTGAGCGGTTTGGGAGTGATATTGTCAGTTTGCAACTGTGTGAAGTGTTAGTGGTTTTGGAAATGTTGAGCTGCGATCTGAGGATGGAGTTCCATATTTCGTGTCTCTCAGTGTAGAAAATAAGATCCATTTTTACCTTTCCTTTGGAGGAGCAGTGGTAGATGTCTGCGAATAGTGACTCGGGATGCTGTTTGATCAGTTTTTGCTTAAAATTATTTTTCGCTTTGGGCGAGAGGTTAGGCGGGAAACTGATCGAGAAGGAGTTCGGGCCGTGCGGTATTATGTGGTTCGTAGAGGAGGGGATGGTGTGGGCTGACGTGGCGGAAGGCATTGTGTGTGGGTGGGACAGGGGGCAGGCTCCGTACGGGAGGGTGGAGAAGGAAAAAAAAAAAAAAACAGTTTGGACCCAGACATATGCAAGTCAGTCTTGACCCTGTTCCTTATGGGAACAGTCCAGCCCGAACTGCCAAGCCAGGTCCTCCCTGGACCGGAAACAAGCATCCTGGGACCGGTTTCAGGGCTTCACCCTTCATCAGCCAGGCTAGTTTGAATCCAGTGGTGTAGTGAGCACGGGACCCACGTCTGGGCATACCCTTCCCACTTAGGGCAACATATGCAAAAGAAACAATTGATGGACGGAATGCTGAACAATGCAAACATTCACCCCCAGTCACAAGGATCAAGGACTGGCGACTCATCTAGTTCCAAAGGCGCAGAGCTTCTTGGTACAAGATCGACTGCACCACCCCATCTTGTTTGCTGCAGTACCACATAGCGTGGTGATGTCTGTGAGAACCTGTACCCGCACCTACCCTTGATGGGCAGGAGGAAGGTTTTCAATGCCAAATGAATAACCTGCAGCTCCAGCAAATTAATGTGGCGGCGGGTTTCGGCCTCTCCAACCCAGCAACGATGCATCCGTTACAACAGTTTGTTCTGAAGGGGGAGATTGAAGGGAGATGTGGGTGGTGGGTTAGTACACCACTAGTCCAACTGCAGTCCAGCAGCCACCACTGCAGATCTTTTGCAGTCTCCTCTAACACCGGGATGGAACCCAAAAGGTTTCCTTGGCGCTAATCTCACTGAGACTTCAGATCTCACTGCAGAGCCCGCATGTACCACCTGATGTGGTCCACAAGAAAGATACAAGAGGCCATGAAGCCTCGGAGCTGCTCTCACTGAGACCAAGGCCAAAGGTTAAAACAATGGGATTATAGCCCGAATGTCCTTAACTCGGAGAGGCGGAGGGAAGGCTGAGAAAAGCATCATGTCCAAAATGGCTCGAAATGAAAATGAGACTCTGTGAAGGAGTCGTGTGTAGACGTCGGCCCCAGAGTTGGTGCTGACCCTGAAACAGGGTTTAGGGCAACAGTCTGCTTCTGGGACGAATTCACCAGCAGTAGCCCAAATGGAGGCCACCTCAGATCCTTAGGACCCGAAGGCGCTCCAGAGGGATACAGTAGGGTACCAAAAATCTGCAGCAGGGGATCTTTGAAATCCTGGAACTAGTGCTGTGTTGCAGATAGACCCAGGAATTCAGGTCTGATCGGGACTAAAGCTGGAAGTGGCTCAGAGGACTGAGACAGAGCCCACAGCTGAGAGGTACCTTGGGCGCCATGCGAATCCTCATGGTGGGAGCGGCAGGATGAGGAGGAGCCACGCTTCGTCGTCTTATGCTTTTTCTTCAACTTACCTAAGGACTTCAAGAAGTATGGAGCAGAAACTTGGAGGACAACAGTGACCATTACCAACAAAGCCAAGACCTTCATTAACACCTGCCTGAGAAAAATCCTACTAATCTGCTGGCCAAACACCATCAGCAACAATTACCTATAGCAGCAGATTTCCAACTCCCTGCTCATGAAGAAATCATGAAAAGACGCGGAGGCTGGATAGGTCACAACCGCCACAAGCCTGCATCAAACACCGCAAGGCAAGCCCTGACCTGGAACACTCAAGGCAAAAGGGAAAGAGGAAGGCTAAGAAACACCCGGTACCGATGTATTGACGCTGACTGCAAGGAGATGGGTTACACCTGGAATCATATTAAAAGAAAAGACCAGGACAGAGATTGCTGGAGAGTCCTGGTTGATGGCCTATACCGCAGGAAAAAGGTAGTAGGCACAAGTAAGTCAAACAAGAAGGGTGCTTGTGGGATAGGCTTCGGGAATAAGATTGTGCCCAAGTTCTCAACAGCAGGTGGGACCAGGTCTTACATGCCTTTCAGCAATGTTTCGAAATGTGGAGTTTGGCTTTGCAATCTCTAATGGCCTTTAGATTCATCAGATGACATTTGTTTCATGACGCAGAATCCTGTGAGGAGCCCAAACACCAAAGACAGACCTCATGACGGTCAGTCACTAGCATCCGTTCGTGGCAATCCTTACAAGGTTTGAACCCTGTTGTTTTAAGCATGAAACATCCCTTGCACACCAGTTAAAATTTCGAAAATAAAGTCTATGAGGCTTGATAGAACTTGAGGGAACAAGCTCCAATCCGTACAGAGAGGAACTGACAGCGCGCAAAGGTGGCGGCTATGTGTCCGATGTCACATCCGTGGTGAGATGGATCGGACTTGGAGCTGCAAACGGCCACCTACCGACAACTGAGGAATTTACTGAAGACAATTCTCCAGATCCAGCCTGGATGTGCTAACAAGGTGAGGAATCTGCAGTTAGAAAGTATCTATCAGAATGGCTAATGCATGAATGAGGTCAGAACTAGGTCCAAGTAGGACTGAGGGGTAGGATTCCTTGAAGCAGTATAGCAACGAAAAAAGCCAATTAGCACCTCAGACTAAAACTCCATCTAAAGTATTCTCCTTTTAATTTTTTAAGTCTGCCATAAAGGCAGACAAGTAATCGTACAGGAATCTACTTTTATAACTGAATAAGTTCAATGTGAAATTAATATGCCTCCTTTTCACGCATGCCGTCACCCCGCATGCAATTACAACGCGGTCGTTACAACAACCGCGTTGTAACAACGCATACCATTACCCCGCAAGTCGGAACAACGACTTGCGGAGGGGGGCGCTGGATGTTGGAATAGTATAATTTACTATTCCAACTCCAGTCTGTGCGGTAAGTAGGGAAGGTGTTGGATTTTAAATCCAACACCTTCTCCCCCCTCCGCAAGTCGTTGTTTCAACTTGCGGGGTAATGGTATGCGTTGTTACAACGCAGTCGTTGTAACGACCGATTGTAATTGCATGCGGGGTGACGGCTTCGTGCTGAGGGCTGTTTACCATGTGAAATACAAGTGAAGTCATCATCCTAGGATGCTTTCAGTGGATTTAAATCCTTAAGGCAGAGTCACAATATCTTGGATATTTGACCTGTACCCCAACTCCATTAATCCCCACTATGAACAGCTCTCCTTTGTTTTGTAGATAAGTTTGCACTCGATAAGCCTAATTCATAAATGTGTGCATTATATCCTGGTAGAGTCCTTCTCAGGTCCATGCATTAGGCCAACAAACACAAATGTATGAAGCTTAGCTTAACTCTAAAGGTACTTCAAGTTCAGCAGTGGAAACGTGTGGTAAAGAATCAACCCAGTCACATGAACGCGAAGATCTGGAACCTAGGAAAACAGCAAAATTGTACTTGGAGGAATAAAAAGGCGGTCTTTAAACCACATTTGGGAGTTCTAAAACCAGGCGATCAGAAATAACCTGAAATTAAAGGATCTCTTGAACTTTAAAACAGATTAACTGCACAGAGTAATTCTCCTTGTCAATCAAAAAGATCAACCTTTAATTAGTCCCCTGTTCCACTTCATACCTCCACCTCAGATGGCATGCAAACCCTGAACACAAAACTGTTTTCTATGTCTTGAAGAAGGTCAACTCTAGGTAAACTCCAGATTTGTATTGTGCATGCTGCATTGTGCTAAGTAAGCCTGCCACCCCATTTCCCTTTCCTTAAAGATGAGACACCAACAAGCCAACGCACTTGTTCTGAGACTCGTCCCATATCTGAACCACTGGGTCAGTTATAATTCTAGTCAATGTTTTAGACAACTACGGTTGCTCTTCTGGGACTGAATCACTTGTAACAGCAGGAGGAACTGTGAGCAAGATTGAGAAGTAAAGGCTGCATTCATAGTGTGTAAATGTATATTAATTACCACCAGGCCAGATATCTGAATATTAGTCAGCAAGACAGTTTTTCATTACATTGTGGAAAAGGATGAGAGACATGCTCAAAAAAACGTGAAAGGGTGAGTCATCAAATTGCTTGTTAAAGTTGGCCACCACGTCAGGAATGCATGTGCCTGGTGTTTCACCTTTCCTGAACATTGCAGAAAGTCCGCAGGACAAGAGAGGTGACCCTCTTACTGGTAAAAACAGGACCTGGTGTCAATCTAACCACATGTTGTAGCAAATCCCCTTTAGCTACATGTGGAAGCTTATGCCCAAAGACAAAAAAAGTCTCCTTCAGTACGGACCCTTTCTTAGCGCAACAGCAGACGGTTTTTCAGCAACTTTGGATGGAATCTTAAGCAGAAAACGCCAAGAACTTAACTGATTTCGGTTCCCCAGTCACAAGAAGAAAGCCTTGAGAGAGTCATCAGGGAAATCTGCTTGCCACAGGCGAAGGACTGTTTGAAGACTGTTGTAAACAGCCTGCTCAATAGAGTACGTAAAGTACCTCCAATGGAAGCATAGACATTGGGGGAAAAAATCTCCCAAAAAAGTGGAAGCACAAGACAAGCTGATCCCTGCGTCCTGTCTGATGAATGAAAAAAAGAAGAAAAAAAAAGACAAGAACTAGACAAGTGGGGTGCGGTAGTGGGCAATGTATATTTAGGGTATTGGGACTCATGCATGGAGATATGCTTGAGAACGGAGGGCTCAAAATTCTTATAATGTTTTTAAAGAAACTTTCACCAGTCCAGCCGCTGGCATGGGGAATTCCGAACTAGTTGAAGAGAGCAGGACTATAAAATATATTTAAAAAAACAAGTTCTGGGATCAGGACTAGTGGTAAATAAATATTCCAAGACTGTGACTCTGGTGCGGTTCCCTCGATTAATGGGACAGGGACATGTTAGCAGACTATACAATGCACATAGCAACAAAACACATGCAGATGACCAGAATTATTGCATTTGGGCTAACAGGTCTCACTGAGGGAAACTACGGAAGAAACAGTCTCATAAAGTGCCTGAGAAGGTCAAGTGCAATGGGTCAACAGAACTGCAGTGACTGGAACGTACCAAGGACTAGATTCACAGTGAAATGGCAACATTTGAAGGAATAGGAAATTAAGGACCATGTCTAAGACTTGCAGGGAAATAGGAACCACCTACCTAGATAAACAAACAAAGGTGGATGAAGCATTAACTTAAGAGTTATAGGAGTTGGGAAGCAACTTCCAATCACATGAAGACACCAACCTGAGATTTTTATCTTCTTGACAGTTTTCGTGGAGTTGTTGGTAACATGGACGTTGACATTGATTGCTTCACCGTGGTAATAAAGCTGCAAAATGTAAAAGAATATTAAAATCCCCTCACCACATGCATGCTGTCACTCCTTCTCACAGTCATTCTCCCTTACCAGAACCACACAACTGTCAGGTTATGCCCTTTACAGTCATGCTCCTATACACCGAATTTCTGGTGCACTGGCAGAGTAAACACCCTGTTCAAACACCCCTCACCCTCATAAAAGCAATCCTTCATGAAGCTGTCCTCATCAACACTGGCCAACACATGAATGACTGGATCAGCCCCTCCATGAAAGATATTTCCCAACTCATCAATACTCTACTCTGTCCCACATATATCAAGATCAAATTACCTCGTATCATTTATAAGTCATACGAACAACTAAACTAAGTAGTTTAATATATCTCCCTCTTGCCACAAACATACCACAAGCAGCACAAACGTAATGAAATTGGATAAGTGCAAGTCAAAATAAAAAAAAAAGAAAATGAGAAAGCCAACATTCTTAGCTACGTCGCAGCCACCTGTTATGGCCAGCATATTCATCTGAAAATAACCACCTATATCTGTTCTTTAGAAAATAACTTGTAAGAACTCAAAAAGCTTCATCTTTTCCACAATACCCATCTAGACACACACACTTCCACTCACATCTGTCTAGCCTCCCCTGATCTTCCCCTCTTTCTTCCAGTTTTTTTTTAGTAAATGTGTACACATCTCCTAACCACCTTCATCTAATCTGTAACTCTTGTGCTATAACCCCCTCAGGATAAATACCCATACAAAATTAAATATACTGGTGCTACTTGTTCATTCAAGTCCTTGTGGATTACTGACATATAATGATACCAAAGCATTATAGGCTGCACCCACAACTCTGGGCCCAAGTCATAGGCGATGGCCCATAAAAGGGGTAGGGAGTGTAACCAATCTTACTGCACAGCAGGTAAGGGTAAATAAGGCTAATGCAGCCCCACCGACCATTCTGACAGAAAGTCTGACAATGGTGAAGGTTTTCTCTGTGATTCTCCGTACTTGTTACCATATTACAAACCATGCATGCAAATGCAGACTTCCCTCCAACACCCATGGCATTGGCAAGGAATCCTTATGTCTTTGGGGAACAGCAGGTTGAGAGCGGAAAAGACCTCTGGCCTGGAGACTCAGTAGGGAAAAACAAACAAAAAACGTAACTAGCATGCCTGCAGATGCTCTCTGCGCTGCCCTGCAGCTTTTCCTTCCTTTGTGTCATCTCCCTAGCAGAAAAGTGTTTCCAACCTGTATTTTAGGAAAACCAAAATACAGTCTATTGCAATGTGGGTCCTCTCAGAGGGAAAAAATGCGCACTATGGTTAGTCATCACAAAAACAGAAGAAATAGAGGACAAGGAGATGGAAACGCATCAAAACAAAGATTCCGATGTAGCTGCACACTGGAAAGCCACACAGACAAGAGACTAGCATCTTCAGAATGCTATCCAAGTGAGCCCATAATGGAAGCATTCAGACCTGATAACCATTCACAAACATTCCAACCCAGGCCCTAATAAAAATATTTTTCACATTCCATTTGTCCATCAGCTTTTTTTAATTTAAATTTCATATATATTACACAGTGGAGGTCGCCACTGTGTAGTTATAGTTCGGTCTGCGTTTCAATAGGAAGAGCGTTTTTTGTTTTACTAATAACTTTGGTGCTGTTTGACTAATCTTCCCAAACTTTTCCCAAAAACAACTTCATCCTCCTCTACTCCTCGTTGGAAAGTTTCAGGGTAATCAGTCAGGCGGGAACAAATAAAAAAAATTTTTTAAAAAGGAGGTCCCAAAACACCTTTTCTCACGCAAATTACACCACATTTTGCAGAAAGATAGATCTTTACCCATAAAGTGTGCTTTTGTGATTTGGTGTAAATCTGTTAAACAGTTTGAGAAATGAAAGGTCAAAATGTGAAGATATCTAATACTGAGGGACCCCTGCAGGACCAGCAGATCAATTGATAAGTCCCTGAGTACTGAAAAAAAAAAACTAACATATAGGGAGGCAGGGGAGGGAGAGGTCCCTGGGGGTAGGTGGGATCACCGCATTCATGTTTTTAATTTAAAATGGAAGGAGGCATCTTTGAGCTGCCCTTCCCCAAGCTAGGATTAGGCCCGAGGACCCCATACCCTGGTGCCTGAATAATCTATATTGGGGAGGGGGCCTTTATGTGGGACACCCCTACACAAGTCAGATATTAGCCCAAAGGACCACATCTCCCGGGGTCCCCAGAAGCATGACTACTCCCGCCTCAGGCGGGAGCAGAAATGTACTTACCTGCCCGCAACAGCGCAGGTAGGGAACTGTAAATATGCTCCGGCGGCGGAAGCAGAAATTAAGGCTGCTCCCATAGGGCCAAAGTGCATTCATTGTTACTGGTTCCTGCCAGCAATCAAGATGGGTGTGGGCTGGGGAGCCAACAGGCCCATGGGGACCATGGGCCTCTCACCATGTCCCCCAAAGAGAGGGAAAAGAAGCACAGCCAGGCTCCACTAGCACCTAAATGGTTGGGGGCCGGCAAGGCTGTGGGAGCCTTGGTGCCACGCAGTCGCCCCAACAATATTAACAGCTGTGGGAGTGCAACAGCTTCTAAAGAAATCATTTTTTAAAGCAACCCTATGTTTCCTGGTTGTATACAATGTGACCCCAGGAAAAGTTTATGGTGTTTTTAAGCATTTCCAGAGCTGGAGCTTTTGCTCTTAAGCGGAGGATTGCAGGGAGGTTAAAATAAAGACTAACGTGTTTAATATTGTCGACAAAGCCTGATAAGCTTGTCTTCAAATATTTATGTGATGACCCATTGACAAAACCAATAGGTTTACCTTCATAGAATGATGTGGTGATCTCATGACAAGCCAATAAGTTTGCCTTGTATATTGTTGTGGTAACTCCTTGACAAAGCCAATTTGCTTGCCTTGTAGATTGTTGTGGTCACCTCTTGACAAAGCCAATAGGTCTGCCTTTAATTTTACAAAGCAAAACCAAAGGGGATGATGGACGGAGTGTTGAACATTGCAAGCACTCACCCCCAGTCAACTGATCTGGGTTTAATCCATCATCATTCTTTAGCTCACTCCGCCACCCCAGTTCAGACATGGCCATATGCAAATCAGTCTGACCCTGTGCCTCATGGGAACAGTCCAGCCCGAACTGCCAAGCCATGTCTTCCCTGGACCGGAAACAAGCATCCTGGGACCGGTTTCTGGCTTACAGCCGTCATCAGCCAGGCTATCTTGAATCAAGTGGCAAAGTGAGCAAGGGACCCACGTCTGGGCATACCCTGCCAACTTAGGGCGAACATAGCAAAACCAAAGGGGATGATGGACGGAGTGTTGAACATTGCAAACACTCACCCCCAGTCAACTGATCTGGGTTTAATCCATCATCATTCTTTAGCTCACTCCGCCACCCCAGTTCAGACATGGCCATATGCAAATCAGTCTGACCCTGTGCCTCATGAGAATAGTCCAGCCCAAACTGCCAAGCCATGTCTTCCCTGGACCGGAAACAAGCATCCTGGGACCGGTTTCTGGCTTACAGCCGTCATCAGCCAGGCTATCTTGAATCAAGTGGCAAAGTGAGCAAGGGACCCACGTCTGGGCATACCCTGCCAACTAGGGCGAACATAGCAAAACCAAAGGGGATGATGAACGGAGTGTTGAACATTGCAAGCACTCACCCCCAGTCAACTGATCTGGGTTTAATCTATGTTCAACACTCCGTCCATCATCCCATTTGGTTTTGCTAAGTTCGACCTAAGTTGGCAGGGTATGCCCAGACGTGGGTCCCTTGCTCACTTTGTGTAGGAAAGTGGCTCTGTATATACTGAACCAAAGTAAGGTTCAGTGTGCACAGGGTCCACAGTCCCCAGAGGTTTGGCAGAGGCTAAAGTTAGATATAACCTTACTCTCTAAAGTGGTAGCTTGGTCGAGCAGTAAGGCAGTATCAGAGGACAGTGTAAAGCATTTGTTGTACACACTCAGTCAGCAAATGAAGCCACACACTCAAGAACTGAACTCTAGGCCAATGGGTTGTATATAAAAATATATGCTTGTTTTATTTTAGAACCAACAATAGGTATCAAAATATACTTTCTCAGAATGAGATGCTTTGTTTAAACAGTTTTCAAATAGGCAATAGACTCTTGGGTGACAGTAGTCACAGTTGTTGCAAGAGGCAACACAATTTCAAACACAATGCAACATTGAGCTCAATGGACAGTTTTAGTTAAATGCAATTAATTACTTTGTAGATTACTTTTCTAACCACAGGACTGGATCTTGGATTCAGTCCCGGGACACTTCCTGTAAACAGTTAAGTAAAAGCGTTTTGGTTATAGTAGTGATTTTTGAGGAATATCACTGTATTTCAAAAGTTGACACTTAGAAACTTTTCTGGGTAAAATTACCAATGTTACCCTATGGAAGGAAATGCAGTTTGCAAGCAAAGTATGTTTACGTTACTTTTGTAATCCAGTGCTGGACTCCTAGGTTCAGCACTGGGACATTTACTTAAAACAGGTAAGTAATTACGTTTTTGTAGTTTTTACGATTTTTAAAGAATATTTGTAAGATTCAGAAATCGACACTTAGAAACTTTTTCAGCAAAAAGCACGCAATGATATCCTATGGGAGGAATTTCAAGTTACTGGTAAGTACAGTTAAAATTACTTTTCGGGGTTGGTACTGGACTAAAAGATGCAGTACTGAGGTCTCTCCTGCTAGCAGGGGAGTAAATCGGAATTCGTTACTGTTGTGATTTTTAAGCAATATTTTGGTATTTCAAAAGTGGACACTTAGAAGAAACTTCACAGAAAACCAGACAATGGATCCCTATGGAAGAAAATTGAGTTAGCGGTAAGTAACGTGGTGATTACTTTTCAAGGTCAGTGCTGGGCATCAAGATCCAGCACTGGGATCTCTCCTAATAGCAGGTGAGTATTTCCGTTTTCGTTACTCGGTTGATTTTAGGCGAATATTTTAAAGTTTCAAAACTCCACACTTAGAAGAATTTCCAGGGGGAGCCAGTCAATGTTACCCTATGGAAGAAAATTGAGTTATCAGTCTTTGGGTAAGTACTCGACTGGCAGAGTTAAGGTTCTGGGCATAGACTCAGGGGTCCCCCAGGGTCAGGTAAGTACAGTTGTTACACCCTCAGCGGCACAGGGGCGGCCGGGTGCAGAGTGAGTAGGCCCAATGTTATCCTATGGCAGGCAGGGGCCTCGAGTTGGTGGCTGCTGGCAGGCAGGCCACTCGGCTGTGGGAGCAAAGCTCCTGGTCACTTACTCAGGGCAAGTGGGGAAGTCGAACAGGGTAGTGGGTGCACCCTCAGCGGCACTGGGGCGGCCGGGTGCAGTGGGCTTTTGGGCCGTCGGGCGCCCAATGGTTTCCAATGGAAAATCTGCGGAACAAACAAAGGCTGCAAGCTCGGGGACGGTGATTCTTCAGGTGCGACCACCACTTCGAGAGGTAAGTTGGGGAGCTGTAGGAAGGGTAGGCACCCAGGAGTTGGGCACAGGAGGCCGTGGGGCGCCGGGTGCAGTGGTGTCTTTAGGCGTCGGAAAGCTTACCCTCGGCTGGTCGCGGTTGGAGGGGGCCCAGGTTCTGAGGCTGCAGGCGTCGTCAGGATCGTCGAGGAGGGTCCTTGGGTGCCAGATTCTGGGTCACAGTCGCCGGGGGGACGTCCTCGTGGTCTTTGTCCACTCAGGCACAGGCCGGGCTCGGCGGGTGCAGAGTGTGCTGGATTCGCAGTTCCTGGCTGGCACCAGGGGTAGGTTACTTGCTTTTGAGCAGTACCACTGCTCGTGGGAGTCCCAGGTAGTTAGAGTCACAAGGCAGTCAGGTCCTCCGGGGTTCTTGAGGTTGCTGACCACTGGAGACGCCGGGGTTTAGCAGGAGCAGGTTCGAGGGTCGACAGGCCGGTAGGGCTGGGGTCAAAGCAGTTGGTGCCTTCCTCTTGTTAGCAGCTGCACGGCGGGTCTTCTTCTTTCTTGATCTTCTTTCTTGTTTTCGGATCTGGATCGGAGGAAGGAAGGTTCAGGGAGCCCCTAAATACTGAATTTAGGGGTGGTTACAGGTAGGTAAGGGCAGGGACCAATGGATCCCTTCCCTGGGGTGGGTACACCCCCTATTCTGCCTCTCTCCAGTGGGAGGGGGGTAGGAGCCTGTCCCTGGTTGGCTGGGTCCCCCCATCCTCAAGATGGCGGGGACTCGAGTTTGTGCTTTACCTCGCCTCTCCCACCTTAGGGGTGGAGTTGGCAGAGGTGGGCACAACCCATTTCCTGCCTCTGGTTTTCCCGCCGGTTCTCCCGCCAGAAGTGGGGGTAGAACCAGTGGGACCAGTTTGCTGGGAGCAGCAAATGGTCTGGGGAAGCTCAAAAGGTGGCAGGCCTTTGAAGCTTTCCCTGCCCATCCTGGGGGAGGAGGCTTTGGCACCTCGCCCCAGGATGCACATTGTTTCAGGCCCCTGAGAGCAGAGGCTCTCGACCCAGGGGTCCAGAAACATGTCTGGTGGTGGCAGCCTGGGCAGCCACTCAGTCCGGACACTGGAGGTCGGGTTGGTTTCAGGGGGCATCTCTAAGATGCCCTCTGGGGTGCGGTTTACATTAAATCCCACACTGGCATCAGTGTGGGTTTAATGTGCTGAGAAGTTTGATACCAAACTTCTCAGTTTTCAGTGGGGCCATTATGGGGCTGTGGAGTTCGTAATGACAGACTCCCAGCACCATATACTCAAATGGCAGCACTGCACTTACAATGCCCAAGAATGGACTTGGGCACTGTAGGGGCACAGGGCTCCTGCCTCTGTGCCCTCACCACTGGCATAGGGCACCCAGCTAGAGGGGTGGCTGACCTAGGCCAGGGCAGTGGCTTGTAGGCATGGCACACAGGGATGTGTGCCATGTCGACTCTTCACTTTTGTTCTGCACCAAGACACGCAGCCTGCAAAGGCAGTGTATGTGTGTAAAGCTACAGGGTCCCTAAGGGTGGCACAATAAGTGCTGCAGCCCTTAGGGGCCTTCCCTGGTCACAGTGCCCTGGGTACCCATGGTACCATTTACCAGGAGCTGACCTGTGGCCAGGGATGCCAATTGGGTGTAGGCATCAATGCAGTTTTAGGGAAGGAACACAGGCCCTGGGTACCTGGTTGGCAGGAACCCAGGGCACACTCAGTCAAAGCACATCAGCAATTCAGCAAAAAGTGGGGGCATACCATGCAAGAAAGATGGCACTTTCTCACACTTTGCCACTGGATTCAAGATAGCCTGGCTGATGAGTGTTATGAACCCGAAATCGGTCCCAGGATGCTTGTTTCCGGTCCAGGGAAGACATGGCTTGGCAGTTCGGGCTGGACTGTTCCCATGAGGCACAGGGTCAGACTGATTTGCATATCTGAACTGGGGTGGCGGAGTGAGCTAAAGAATGAGGATGGATTAAACCCAGATCAGTTGACTGGGGGTGAGTGCTTGCAATGTTCAACACTCCGTCCATCATCCCCTTTGGTTTTAATTTTACAAAGCCAGTATAGCTGTGTGAGCGGGAGGAGGTGGACGGGGACGGAGAAAGGACTATGTTAGACTGGTGGACACCCCTTTCTTCCCCTCTTGTGTCCCCACAGCCGAAGGAATGGTCAGCGACACCGTATCGCTCAGGGGAATCACTATCAAAGGAATACTACGGCCCCTTTCACTGGGAATGGCCGGAGGAGACACTCCCGCCCCCTCATCGTGACGTCATCCCTCCCGGACCAGTAAAAGAGTGGAGTTCCCCGGCACGGGTGTGTGCATTCACCGGAGAGGAGAGAGCGGAGATCGGAGGAGACGCGAGGAGTAAGGAGAACGATTACGAGGAGGGAGCAGACCGAAGCCGTGCAGTCAATACATCAGACGCCGGAGGAGAGCCAGGAGGCCAACGGTATCACGCTTCGCCCAGCCACGCTCCTGGAGGTGCGTGGCTCATCCAGGTACGTGAGCGGCTCGCGGGCTGGGTCGGGAGGAGGAGAACTCCTCTAAATAACCCGGGCGGTTACATAGAGACAGACGGCTGGAATCTGAAACCCCCACTCACAATCACTCCATCACCGCTTCGTTTACACTTGTCACTACTACTTAGAAGTGCTCACGTGTGTATCCTTCCTCCCCTCCCATTACTATACGGTATAGCCCTACACTTACGTCCCCTTATCTCGTTTCTTTTCCGGTAACACGACTGAGAAGCTGTTCCCCGCCCACCAACCTCGGGTGAAGCAGACGACCGGGAGAACCTGGAAGGAGATCCCTGAAGACGAGAAGGATTGTGGACAATAATCCTGGCTTCGGTTAAGAAGCGTGTAACAGGAAAAATAAAACCTTCACTACCTAGAGCCGGAGTGCGCGTCCCTTATTCCGTCCCGCAACAAGCTGGCTTATTTAAAATGACATCCTTTATATTGTGATGAACGCACTCATTGGCTGGTCGTGTTTATTATTATTATTTTTTTTTTAGTTAAAAACTGTATTTTTAACTGACATTTCCACATAACTATAACACCATCTGCCAAGATGGACAAGCAGGATGCATAAGGTCAACAGGCCAAGACGTCTCAGAGCAGCTTTCACCAGGATCCAGAACGAGAATTGAAACATCAGGATCAAAGCCCAAGTGTCAGGTACTACTTCAGTACGTTGCTCGAGCACCCCAATGATGTCAGGGCGTTCTACGTCGTCTAGAGGTTTTCTGCAACAGACTATGGCAAGCCCACGTTTACCAGCCAGTTGCCAAGGCAGAACTCAGCTGGTATCACCAACCACTGAAGATGCGAGGCAACCAGTGCCATCGCTTTCGTGAACACCCAAGGGGAGCTAGTAAGGCCAAAGGGGAGCATGACAATTGGAAAAGCTCCTGACTGACATTGAATCACAGGTACAATTTATGGGACTGGAGGACAGGCACATGAAAGTACACTTCCTGCAGGTCCAAGGCTACTATTCAGTTGCTTCGACCCAGGGCAAACAGAACGTGGGCCAATGTATTTTTAATCTATCCTTACATAGGAAGGCACTCTCAGAGTGAAGATCGAAAATAGGGCAAAGCCCTTCGTCCCTCTTCGGCGCAAGGAAATAGCAGGAGTAACTGTCCTAACTGTCCCTTCTTCGAGGAGGGCACCCTCTCAATGGCTCGCATCTCTTGCAGCAAGATGGATAGGTGCTCTCTGAAAACTGCGCTGATTTTGGAATGGAGTTGTGGTGAGTCGGAAAGAAATGGGAGGACATAATTCTGCTGGACGATCTGGAGGAAACAAATGATCCTGCCACTAAAGGAAAACTTGTGTAATTTTGCAGTTTCGTATTCCTTTCAATGACAAAGCAGGATAAAAATCATTAAATAAAGATTTTCTTCGAAGGAAGGATGCTTGAGTTTTGAGGAAAGACATTGTGATAAACGTACAGGGCACTGCGAACACAAAGCCTGTTTCCAACTAATCCTTTTTAATAATCTAATGGCACACAGGAATCCAACTGTGGAAGACTTCAGATGCAGGACTGACTAGGTTAAAAACGTCAAACGAAAGTCGACTTACTGGAGGGAATCATTTTTTTGAGATCTTATGACTTTAATCCCTTATAACAATTAAGAGCATATTTCTCAAATGCTGTAAAGAATGCTAGAGGGACCTTAATGGAAAAGAACTGAAGGCCCAATAAATCAAGTGCTTTGGTCAATGTTCTTAATCAGGTACCACGTGCAGAACCTCTCAGTTCCTTGGCCGAGCCGTACAAGATGGCACTCACACTCTGAGTGCTCCTCCAGCATTCGCATTCACACATTGCCACCAGCCATGCCGGACGGCCCCGATGGGTGTGGCTTTCCTCGGGCAGGCCCGGGAGACAGCACACTGGAGCTCTTGGGAGATCGCACAAACAGGAACAGGCCGATCTGCAGCCTATGGTAGGATCATGAAGCTGAGCCGTTCGCAGGCGCTGCGTGGCTGGAGCAGGGATGAGCGATGGTTTTCGGCCTGGGCCAAGGACACACCCTGCGGCTGACTGTGCACCGACATGGGCCCCTTGGCATCGGTGGATTGCCTCCTCGTCAGGATAGGAACTGCGAGGACACAAGGTTAGGTGGCGACAGCATGTTGGGGCTGCCACTCTCCCTTGCCTCCCATGGACTTCTAGCTCTCCCGCGCAACACTGAAGATTCTGCGTGTTGAAGGTGTTCCTCCCCCTGCAACCGCAGCACTGAAGCAGGGACCGCCCGGCTGCTCGTGCTCCTCCCCCCACCCCCACCCCCACCTGCGGCCCGGTAGCGACTGTGGTGTTACCACCGAGAAGCACAAGAGGGCTTGTCCATCTGGCCTGGTGGAGAGGCCACCTGCATCAAACCGGAGAGACTGGCACAGACTTGCCCAACGACACGGGGGGAGGGGGAAACCGCCATTACAACGAATTCAGTACAACCCATGTCATTAGAACGCATTCCATCACAACACAACTACCATCACATCGCATTGTCATTAAAACGCATGGCATTACAATGCATATGCCTTAACCACGCATGCCTTTACAACAAATTTCGTTGTAAATGCATGAATGGTAAAAGTATATGCATATGGGGAGAGGATGTAGCCTTCCGGCTAGAGCGGTCGACCTCGAAGCTGGGGAACCAGGTTCGAGTCTCGGCAACGACGCTCAACATCCTGTGATTCTGGGCAAATCACTTAATCTCCCCGTGCCTAACAAAAATGAATGTGTCCTTCTGTAACGAAACTGGCGCTACGTAAAGCGCTCTGATACCCGATGTCTCGGGTCTAGTTTGCGCTCTATAAAACTCTAAAAAATAAAAAATAAAAATGTGTGTTACATGTAAGTATAAGGCAAGTATAGGGTTTAGGGTGGGTTTGGGTTGCCAAGGGTAATTTAGGGTTCAGAGTGGGTATGGGTTTTGGGGTGTAGGGGTAATTTTAGGGTTCAGGGTGGGTATGGGTTTTTGGGGTGTAGGGGTAATTTTAGGGTTCAGGGTGCGTTTAGGTTTTGGGGTGACCAGGGTTATTTTAAGGTTCAGGGTGGGTTTGGGGCGCCATGGTTAATTTTAGGGTTCAGGGTGGGTATGGGTTTTGGGGTGCCCAGGGTAATTTTAGGGTTCACGGTGGGTATGGGTTTTAGGGTGTAGGGATAATTTTAGGGTTCAGGGTGGTTATGGGTTTTGGGGTGTAGGGGTAATTTTAGGGTTTAGGATGGGGTTGGGTTTTAGGGGTAATTTTAGGGTTCAGGGTGGGTATGGGTTTTGGGTTGTAGGGGTAATTTTAGGGTTCAGGGTGGGTATGGGTTTTGGGGTGTAGGGGTAATTTTAGGGTTCAGGGTGGGTATGGGTGTAGGGGTCATTTTAAAGGTTCAGGGTGGGTTTGGGTTTTGGGGTGGCCAGGGTAATTTTAGGCTTCAGGGTGGGTTTGGAGGTACCAAGGATTATTTTAGGGTTCAGGGTGGGTATGGGTTTTGGGGTGCTAAGGGTAATTTTAGGATTTTAGGGGGGTATGGTTATTGGGGTACTAAGAGTAATATTGGGGTTTTAGGGAGCATTAAAAAAACACGTGTGTATAGATATATATAGATGTGTGTGTGTATATATATATATATATATATATATACACACACACATATATATATATACACACATATATATATATATATATACATACATACATACATACATATACATACATACATACATACACATACATACATACATCATCCACACTCCTCCTCTGGTTGAGGAAGAAAAACGAGCCGCACTCCTGTCGAGTTTGAACGCACTTGGATTTATTTCCTCCTTTGCATCAATGGGGACAAGGCATCAGTTGAGATCAACGCGTTTCGGTATTACACAATACCTTGTTCACGATCGTGAACAGATTACAAAAGGCAAAGATGTGATTCTCAGGGCAGATCAGGAAACCGGGAATCTATACTATCAATCCTCCCAAATCATGTCAACGGAGGTCGTTTGAAGTGATCAAACAAAAACTTCGAGCTATAGACCTCCACTACAATCTAATATTCCTGGCAAGTCTTAATATCCTCTTACAGGACTGAGCCGAGCGGTGTGGCAAAGGGTAGCGGAGAAACTGGAGTTGCAAGGACCCCAAACCTGTTGTGGGTGTCCACCGGTCAACCTCTGCGTCCATCTCCAGATCCCCAAAGATTCACCTCCAGGCCTCAGGTGGACTACCTCCAGGACATGGCCGCTAACATTCTTCCCCTCAGCTTCTCATGCCACTCCCCTTTCACCCGCCATTATGGTCCACCACGCACTGCTTCCCCAACCCACATGGAGTCTTAACATGTGGCACTTCGTGGACCCCTACTGACCGGACTTTAAGTCTCCATGAGACAGCTAGCAAAATCGTATATCAGACTGTTTCGAGAAGACCAAAAAACAGGACATAATGATATTAGAGGACTAAACAGTCAGACTAGAGAGGCAGGCCTTGACTGGAGACTCGGTCAACTCAATGAAGACTAGCGTGGGTGGCCCTAGAGGAGGGCCGCCAATGCTGGAGGGTCATGACCTGACTGGTCTACGAAAATGGTGATAAGAATGGGATGCTGCTCAACTGGCTGGCCATCAGGGTCCTAGCCTCTAGGATGGTCCGGACAATCCAAGATCCATCAGTCCGGATGATCCACACATCGCTGGAAATAGCAGTGACGTATACAACATATTACTGGGAACAATATGCCTGCCACCCCATCCACCGGACGAACAACACACTCCACTGCTGTCAGAGATCTGTCTACCTTCGTTGTCCATGTAGTTGAGGATGGCCCTGGAGGCCGTCCTCATCACTGAGGAGATAGATTAACCTATCCTGGTGCTGAATATTGGGAAGACGCCAGCCCCAATGGGTTCCTCTCTAAGAATTACAGTAAATCCTGTGCCATGCTAGTTCCACATCCTTTAGCTGTATACCAGGAGGCCTGCAAAACCAGGGTCATTCCCCCGAAAATGGACACGGAAACCATTGTGGTAATCCCCACGTCAAATAGCCCTTATCCCCAACGTGAGGCATTTAACCCCATCTCTCTGATAAATACACAACTTAAAATCTTTGCAAAACTCATAAGAAAACTCCTCAGATTCACCCAAGTCATAGACACACTAGTACACCCAGACCAATGCAGCTTCATTGCTGGGCCGTGGCTCTGTATTTGACAAGCTCACATAGTGCCCGCTTATGCCAGGGAGCTCTGGGACCCTTGCGCCTTGCTATGTTTTGATTTTGAGAAGGCGTTCAACTCCATAAACTGGTCCTTTTTTTAGATGGAGTCCTGAACTATGTGGGGTTCATTTTGAGTTTCCGCTCTTATGTGAAGCTCCTCTACGTTTGCCTGACGGCACGGGTCTGGGTAAGAGTGGTTCTGTCCGAACCCTTTCCTATCAGGAGCAGAACCCACCAAAGGTGTCCACTCTCCTCACTCCTTTTCGTCCTCACCATTGAACCGCTTGCTAGGCTGGTACGCTGCGACACCCACATTTACGGTAGTGACTGGGGAGACAGCTTTGAGGACAAACTAGCACTCTATTCAGCCGAAGTCCTGCTGTCCCTGACAAATACCTACCTTTCGGGACCTTGATGCCCAAGGCTACTAGACCTCTATGAAGAGGAGTCGGGTCTCTGAGTAAATAAAGCCAAATCCCTCCTGGTTCAAGTCCGCGGTCACACGCAATTGGTCTATTGGCAGGGCGCCACACCAATCCAACACCTTTGTTTTAAATATCTAGGTGTCATGATAGCCCTCGAAACAGAGCTCACATGGAGCCTTAATCTCGGCCCACTCCTTCCCAGGGTGAAAAATGACCTCACACGGTGGGCTTCTCTGCCTCTCACAATCCAGTGGAGAGTTTCTCTTTTTAAAATGATGGTCCTACTCAGATTCTTGGACACCCTCCAGAACTTGCCAATGATGATCCGTAGCTCCTGGTTCATGGCCCCAACTGCAGACATCCGCTCTTTCCTGTGGGCTAATAAACCCCCACATAGCCATGACCAAATGCAGACTCTCGACTTATAACAGAAGGATGGGAATGGCTGATATACAATTATACTTTCGAGCCGCCATGTACTGGTGGTGAACGGCTGGATGTGCAGAGGCTTGAAAGATCTGGCATACTGTGTGGAAATCTCCCTACTGGGACTGGACATGGTGATGGTACTGCTTTACGGAGACCAGATTCCCAAAGACCTCCCTGAAATTACAAGAATGGTGTTCTTAACTTGGCGTGCAACACTGAGCTCCACAGGTTGGGCTGGTAGATTGACCCACTAGACTCCCCTTTGGCACAGCAGATTCCTCCACCACACAACGCAACTGGAGGGGTTTGCCAAATAGTACAAGATCAGGATTTCAACTCTGGGGGATGTCTGGCATGGGAATCACCTGTGCACCTTTCAGGGCCTCAGGTGCAGTTCCACCTATCCAAGACCCAGTTCCACAAATACCTTCAACTCTGACACAACCTGACAGAATACAAAAAGGACCTAGTGGACCTCCAGAGTATAAGCCTCTAGGGGCCAAACACCTTATGGGGAACATTGAAAAGGGAGAGGTCTCTCAAATCTATCGGACATTATCGCTTAATGCCCTCCACTCCGAGGCCCCTCCTGACCGAAATGGAAAAGCTGGTGGGTCCCCTCTGAAGACATCAACTGGCATGAGGTCGGCATGGCCCACTGCGAACTGGCAATTTCCTCCCGCCTCTGGCTGATACAGCTCCACTACATTCACACCTCCTGCATTACGCCTTAACACCTCTTGTCATTCGGGCCGGGCGGCAACCCCTGCTTGTCAATGTTGTGACTACTCTGAAGATGAATTTTATCATGTGACCTGGCAGTGCCCCCGCATTGAAGACTTTTGAACCCAGATTGGCAAAACCCTCTCCAGAGTACTAAGATATCAAATCACTTAGGCACCTAAGATTGCACTACTGGACAACCTGGAAAACACCGGGATTGGGTGGGAATCGAGCCCGCAGCCAGCTATCCTGGCCGCATGGCGCAAAGGAGGGGACTAGATTAAACAGTAAGAGCAACCCCTAAATGCAGCATAGGGATGCCTGCAGAAAAAAATCCAAAATATGGGGCAAATAGTGGGAATACAATAGGCTAAGCCTTACTACAGCCAATGTTTAATAATGCTTAGGTCTAAACGGTCTATAGGTAAACACTATAAACTGCCTGAAGCTGCTGGCAATCTAAGTTGCTTACCTTGTTTGTTACGAATGTCTAAAAACTCCAATAAAAGTTGGTTATCAAACAAAAAAACAAAAATCCTCAAGAGCTGTGTTGCTATGGAATGACCCATATGCAAACTTCAGATAACGTCCTGCTGAGGCATCAAAGTTCACATTTTCCACATCTGGAAAGTAAACTGCTGACTCTAAGTCAGAACCACATATTGTTTGAGCCTACTTTGAGAGGGGCCCGAGATTAGTTTTTACTTGCTTGTTGAGGAAAAGCATCTGTTTTATCCATTTTAAATAGCACACAGCGTGACTATAGGATAGGATAGTCATTTATAAAGCGCTCGAATGCCGCCGCGTCTTGGCGCCGCGTGTGAGCGGGAGTGGACGGAGCTGTAGAACCGGAGATTTAATTTGGAGGGAACAGCCAGGTCTTCAGCGTTTTCCTAAATATCAACCGATTTGGTTGAAGTCGCATGCTAGCAGGCAGTTGATTCCATTGCTTGGCTGCCCAGTATGAAAGACTCCGACCCCCCCCCATCTTGCTCTACGGATTTTAGGGGTATGGATGAGGCCCGTGTTTGTAGATCTAAGAGTTCTGGTGGGAGAGTACCACGAAAACACCTTCTGGATCTCCACTGACCCACCTCCATAAAGAGCCTTGTGCACCAGACAAAGAGCCTTAAATTCCACTTGTTGCCGGACAGGGAGTCAATGGAGGGACCTTATACCCGCCGAGGTGGAATGGCCTTTGGGAATATTTAATAACAACCGTGCCGCAGCATTTTGCAGTGATTGTAATTTCCTGGTCTGAGACTTGTCGATGCCCATAAAAAGAGCGTTGCAGTAGTCTAATTTCGAAAGAAAGAGCGCTACTACAACAGTTCTTTGAAGCTCCCCTGGGATGAAAGGGAAAATCTTCCGTAAAAACTTTAGTAGGAAGAAGCAGGAGGAGGTCCGACGGTTGACCTGGGCCGAGAAGTTGAGCTGATCATCAAAGATCACTCCTAGGTTCCTGACCTTCGCGGTGGGGCAAGGACAATCACCTGCCTCGATCGGCCACCAGGTTTTGTTCCACAGTGAAAGGCCCTTGCCGAACTCCAGTACCTCAGTCTTGTCGGTGTTTATCTTAAGGAAGTTTCGACTCATCCAGCTCATAATGTCTGTCAGACACGCATGAAAGCCACTGGCGACTGTCTCTGGTTGTTTGGACACAGATATTACGAGCTGGGAATCATCAGCGTACAAGACCAAGGTGAAGCCGTGCTTTCTGATGAGTCTGGCCAGAGGAGTGACATATATGTTAAAAAGCGTTAGGGACAGGGCCGAACCTTGTGGTACTCCGCACGGGAGATGAAAGCCGTCGGACTGTAAACTATCCCAATGTATGTTCTCCTCCCTTGCTTCTAGGAAGGAGGAGAGAAGGGCCAGAGCTGTGTCCTCAATTCCCACGTCCTTCAGCCGCTGCACTAACACCGTGTGATTCACGGTGTCAAATGCTGCTGACAGGTCTAAGAGAATGAGAACAGCTTTGCCCCCCCGTCCATCACTTTCCTATCTCCTCCGTTGCCATTATCAGGGCCATCTCCGTGGAGTGGCATGGCCTAAAGCTGTGCTGTGTCGGGTCAAGCAGATTGTTGGATTCGAGGTATTGGGTTAGCTCCTTATTGACAGCTTTTTCAAGAATTTTGGCTGCTACCGGCAGCCCTGAAATTGGATGATAGTTTTTTGTCTCAGTTGGGTTAAGGGCAGGCTTTTTAAGGATAGGCCTGATGCATGCTTTTTTCCAGGCACAGGGGTAAATACCAGACTCTAAAACTTGGTTTAAAAGAGGGGTTAGCTGTGCGCTGATGTTCCCGGAGACTAGGTGCATGGTGGCCGGGGGACAGGGGTCATTTGGAGAGCCAGACTTTGTGGCTAGGAGGAGGTTGTTGACCTCCTCCTGAGAAAGCGGCCGAAAACAAGCTAGCTGGCAGTGAGCTACCTTCTCCTCCGTAGATGGCCTGGTACCGCCATCCGTAACACCGGCTGTATTGAGGTCGTTATAAATCGTTTGCACCTTGTTTTGAAAGAAAACAGCCAGTTTATTACAAAAGGCTTGGTCAGGTCTGAACTGATTAGCCTGCTGTGATTTGGCTAACATTTGAATAGATTTAAAAAGCTCCTTAGAGGAATTGCTGGCAGCCTCAATTTTTGTAGTGAAATAAACACGTTTTGCCTCAATGATTGCCTCCTTATGTTGTTCTAGCTGTAGATTGTAGGCCACTTTATGCTCCTTACTATAGTCCGATCTCCAGATTCGATCACTTCTCCTACATTTGACCTTTATGCGTTTAAGGTCTGGCCCATACCAAGGCGCGGTTGCTGAGCCTCTTCTAACTGAGACGATTGTTTCAGGCGCTACACGGTTAATTGGTGCGCGGATCCAGTTGTCAAACTGGTGCGCCGCTTCATCGTTGTCCCTGACCAATGTGGGGGGCCAGATGTTAAGGGCATGTTCTAGGTCACTCCCTTGAATCTTATTCTACCGCCGAGTCCTTACCCTAGCAGGTCTGCTAGGGGTCGAGAGGATAGTCTTTATTATCCTCATCTCAAAGTAGATCGCCCTATGATCTGTCCAGGGTAGTGGCGAGGTCTTAGTCAAACTGATATCTGGGTTGTTGGTAAATATGCCATCTAACGTGTGGCCAGTTTGAGGCAGACTTTTTCCATCTGACATGAAATTGACCGACAATATTGGGGGTGGGGGGGGAAGAGGTGTATTTTAGAGACTTTTCACTTACAATAGATTTGCAGGTAAATTTGACCCCATGATGGCCCTCTTGGGATATGTCGAAGACCTTCCGAAAACTATTCAAAAGCACTCAGCCCAGCAACTACTGGCAAAGAGAGTTTAGTTGGGGTCGGTATGCCTTTCGGCTGTTGATATCTGGCACAATGATTTGCTGTACTGTAATGATAACTACGAGTTATATTCTCAATTGCAGCCCCCTTGTGCACGACCCTGGGACTTTTAGCAACCCCTGCATAACTTTATAGCCAACGGATCAGAATATTGCTAATGTGTAAGCTTTCTGCAATGTTTTAATTGCACGTGTGTATAACACAACTATATATGCACAATTTAATTAATTAGGATATTCAGCCGTGGTTGGGTACTAACCTGATGGCCTTTCTGTACAGCAAGCTTAGTTACATGTAAGGTAATTCATATTAAATTCTTTCTTCTTTTTTCATTTGTTCAATAAATGTACAACTATAGTCTTAATCGAACTGAAATAGCACACTGATTGTTCCTTCCCTCTAAGATGACAAACTAAGGGCCAGGACTGCCCTCAGTAGTTGCACATTGATGGGGTTAGGTGTTTTCCATAGACCTTTGACTGTTACATGGTCCATGCATTCTAGAGTCTAGCCAAAGCGACATTGCCTGAACTGGTAATTATTTCCTTAATAGCTTTACTTGAACAAAGCATTCTTCGGCCTTCTTTTAAATCAGATTAGACGTGATATTAAAGATACCTCTTTGATAGCTATGGTATTGATTTGTTATGCATTATTGAAAGTGTCTTAGATGATGCACTGAACTGTACATGCTTCAAGATTTAAGATGCAGTCTCAGAGAACTGGAGATGGCTTTTGGGATCAAAGAACACTCATCCTTAACTACTATCATAAAAGAATCACCATCGGTCACTCAAAGTCACCAAATACAGTCCATGTTTTCTCCTCCTTTATCATAACTGGAATGTGGCCTTATCCAGTCTATAGTTTCTCGCTGAAGTGAGGTTATATTCATTTGTAATAGATATAGCTACTCTTTTAGTGCATCTGAATTTCCAATTATAATTTACTGTTGGGGGGTGCACGGAACTCTGTAGACGGCTTGGCGATATACAATGAAAAACTGCTTAGTATTAAACTCATACGTGGCTGAACAAGTTTTAGAAATAGTTTTCTCCACAATTACCCAATTAATATCCAAAAGCCTATACTTTTTGTCTAGATCGATCACTTCGGGGATGCCTTTTACTATCTAGGCCCTGAAAGGTCAGTTGTGAGGCCACATGATTTTCAGTACAGGGCATAAATTGAGGCAGTTTAATCTGAAACAGTCATCGCCTTTACAAGAGGAGTCATTTAGTTCGGTCACTGCCATGTTGTGAAGCTCTGATAGCATTTTGCCTATTTTTAATATAGCTCCGACCAAGGTCTATAAGTACCAAGGCCTCGCGGAATCCATGCTTTTTGAATGAACTTGCCAAACTCTAGTAATAGGTCGTCAGGCAGAAAGAAAATGAAGAAGGCACAATGCCATAAAGGCAAACAACTTTAAAATCTTACATGCCTCCTTCCTCTTAACAATACTCTAACCCCAAAACCAGTGTTTCCTTCCTAGGTTTCACACACCCACCATTTTGATCACCTTTTTACCTCTTTATCCAGGGAGGCCTCAAGGTGCAACGATCGGTCAGACATCAGGAAATGCCTTGTGGTCTCTGCCATTGGCTGGGGGCCAGGTTTCTCTGGAGCATACTGTACCTTCCTTATTACAAGTCGCACAGAGTTCCTAAACAGGGAAAAAGCACAGTAGCTTTTCAATCACTGACTCAAATCACCTCAAAGGACAAACGTTACAGCTATGATCCATCGACTCACAGTACAGACTTTACAAAAGCTTCTCTTTCAGTTCAACTGCCATTTCATTTAGCTCCACAAGAGAGAAAATTGTCACCTACTTGTAACAGTGAATTTGTTACAGCTGTTAAAGTTGATAATGAGTGAAAATAATGAGCCCCTTTACAATGTGTAACCTTTGGAGTGTATGTATATATATATATATATATATATATATATATATATATATATACATACACATACACACACACAAAACCTGCACACAAACACACTGCATTAAACACACTACTTACCTCAAGTTGACTCAGGTTGTTTATGGTATGTGGCACACACAGTGTACAAGACAGAGAGGTACACATCCGAGGCAGCAGCCTGGATCAGGCAGAGAGCCTGGAACCAGAAGGAAAGCAGGGGGCACAGAAAGGAGGACTGAACACAAGGGATGCAGAGTAAGATAACAGAGCAGGTGTGGGGTAGAAGTGGAGCACACTGATACAAGAATCAGTGAGGGGAAAGAGTAGCATCAGCACAGGAAAGCAGAGGAAGAGGAGGAGGAAAGAAGAGGAGCAGGCTACCAAGAGAGGCCAGCCCAGGAGACAAGAAAAGGTGGCTTTCAAATGGGAGCAAATTGGAAAGTGAATAATGCCAGCAAAGGGCAAACGCAGAAAGTAAACTGGTGCGAGAAAAAGAAAGCTGAAAAGGTGTTAGGATGGGAAGTGTGCAAACACCATACAACTTTATGTTGTAGATGGCAAAAAAATGTATACTTAGAACAGGATATTTACTACAATTAGCTCATTTTAATTCATCCTGTAAAGTTAAGCAAACATGTCATCAAGGTACCTGTTAATCACACGTTCTCACACATTATTTAATATATTATACACTTAAACCAAAAGAGTTCTCTAGGGTATATACCTTCTATGTATATATGAATCAATACATTTATTGGCTGGTAATGTCTCCCAGGCTTAGGAGATGTAGGCTAGACCACCAAAAATTTTTGTAATATTAGAGATAACCTTTTTGCTAGACTTCTTTGTAACATGATAGGCCGATTCAATCCCCAACACGGATTGTGGTACGCATGGAGAATTGCACAAGACTCCAAAAAAGATGGACTTACTTCTTTCACTGGGATCTCAGCTAGATTCACTGAGTAGCCAGTACTTAACATCTAGCAGGAGAAAGAAAAATGAAGATTCTTCTGAAGGTTTTTAAAGACCTACTGACAAATGTAATCTACAAAGGAGTCACTATTCATGCACAGATACAGACTAGTGTGAAAGGCCTGGCATGTGGCTGATTTATTTTCAAAGCTCTGCAACAGGGATATTAATAAGGTGTGCACATGTTTAGCCTTGCATCTTTAATGGGGAGCCAAAGACCCGAAAGGGGGGGGGGAGGGGAGGGGAGGATGGGAGGGGGTTGGGGGCATGTCCAGCAGAGAGCCAAAGAACTTGATAGAAAAACAAAAGACACATTGAGCAGACTTCTATTAGAATATGTTCAGAGTCAAAGTGCAGAAAACTGAATGGATTTGTCTCCCCCACTGAACATTCTGGCCTAATTTGCATCAAATGTTCAGAAGGGGCAAGAGAAACATTTTTGACAGAAAATAAGAAATGAGGGACCCCCATCCTTTTAGTTTAGATATTTCTAATCCTACTGTTACAAAACAGATCAGATTGAAACTGGAAAAAATACAGCTGAGATTGTGGAATGAAAAAAAGTAAGAAAAACATTTCTAATTTCAAGAGCATTAGCTCTTGATCAACGGTATCCTTGAAAGATTACTTCCTTGGAATAATTGCTAGGAGCCAGGATGAATTTCAAAACATATGATTTTTACTTTTAACTTTATAGAATCATGATTGTTGGTGTAGACCTCAGGGACATGTTTTGCCTGGGGACTGCGAGGGTATGGGCAAGTCACTGCTGTACAGGAGATGTTTAGACCATGACACCAACAAATTCAGAGACAAAACTTAGGAGAATTTGTACTGTAACAGTAATTTAGGCGACCATAGTGCCCACAAAACGCCCTACACAGTCAGTTCTGAGAAGTTGAAGCTCTTTTTTGGATTCCTTCGGCAAGGAAAAGTAAGTTACTTGTAATCCTTCTTTGACATCCTAGGATTCTTCTTGAGTAAGAAGTTGTAAACAGTCCCAACTGACAGCAGGATCTGGAATGAATACAAACACACACAAAGTTGTCTTCCCTATCTTAGGAGTACCATGGGGAGATTGGGGGGGTGGGGGGGAGGCGGGGGTGCGATTGTAGGGGACTGTTATTTTTACCATTTGAATAGTTGGAATCTTATCAGACCTCATACTGTCAGCAGAATTAGGGGAAGGCATACAGAAAAAGGTCCAGACCAGTTCATCAAAAGAGTACTCTTCAATTATCTTGGATCCAGGCACATGGATGCGAAGCCATAGTGTTTTGTGTACATAGCTGTGACAAACGTCTATTTGTGGGAAACTCAATTTCTTAAAAATTACCCATTGGTCTTTCTTCATAGAGTCTGCTTAGAGTGTCATCGTGATTTTCTGCATGCGATAGTGCCTCATCTCCAACCGTACTTGTTAAAGCCTTTAATTTCCTAGATGTGCTCCCAATTCCAGTAGAGACATGTGTGACAGTGATTTGAGTCAGATTTTGATGAAAAGGAATCCCATGCAAAAAGAAGGGCACTATTACACCACCATTGATGAGTGTATCACATTGTGAGGGAGTTGAAATTTGTTCACCTAGTGGTTGCGATTTGTTTCCGCTGATACATGAGGCACTGTTGCAGATGTCAAATTTGAAGCCTTGCATTTGAGGTGAAAATGCACAAAGCTATTGGACCCAAAAGAGTGAAGACTTGTCTATCAGTTGAACTCTGAATCATGATGAGGACACACTTTCCTCTGATGGAAACAATTTTCCAAACGTCATGTCCAGTGTGACTCCCAGACACTTCAATCCTTAAACTGGCAAGCATGTTGACTTGTGAAATTGAACCAGACACATGTTATGACAAGGCAAAGCCATTTACAAATCTTGTGTCACTTTCTGAGGACTGTCATTTTTGATCAACCAACCATCTTAGTATGGACTTCTTCCTCGAGTGAGTCACCACCAATACCAGGCATTTGGAAGGTGTTCTAGGGGCAGACGTAATCTCTGCTGATAATTTGACTGCCCTATCAAAACCACCAAGAACTTCCTCTCTCACTATTGGAATGTGGAACTATACATGCTGCAAGCCCACTGCACACTTAGTCCCCTACTGTTGGCGGAAAAATCAGATACACAGTCAACGTCCAATAGCTATTTCTCTCCATCGGACTGTTGGCTATTGGATATTGGGATATTTCAAACACAAGCCAGAAAAAAATAAGTTAAACTCCAGAGCATTTCCCAGTTTAAGGCTGCTGCTAGCTCTTTACAAAGCAGTGCTCTGTTTTTGGCTTTGCACGGCTGTTGTCTATGTGGCTAGATGTCCCTTGATTTCTCACATGTTTTCATATGGGGATTACAGAACCAAGTTTAGGTTAATGATGCAAGGGTGTTTTCCGTATACATTTTTGTTCTTTTTTTTTATTAAACAATTTGTTGCCCTCTTACATGCGCAATAACACTGGTGAATAAGAAAACAAAGAAATGGTGAAGGGGGAAATTGATGGCAGTGTTGGTTTATAATGATCAATCTGGAAAAAGTGGAAAAAGATACACAAATTGAACTGATGGAAAACAGTGCCAGGAGTGGATTCCAGAATAACAAAGACATAGTCTAAGGTGCACAGATCAGAGAGGTCTAAAGAAGACCTGGAGATCGGTGTAATTAACTTGTCATAATTTCCGACCATGCAAGAAGCTACTGCCATGCAACTGGTGCTGGAGAGCTAAAGTGAGGTGTGGAACAGACAGAACAGCAAATCTCATGGTCCTGGGGTTCTCCTCTATTGCAGCAGGAAAACGTGCGGCACCAGAGCACCATGCTAGTGCCGACCACTCTGCCTAAACAGTCGGCCATGTCCAGGTCTGACCGGATAATGTACTTGGCTGTATCCTGTCCATCATTAATGGTCTGGGCCAACTGGTGCAAAAAGTGTGTCAAGGGAAGTGTCCAGCCCACTGCTCTCTTGTAAGTCCATACAGAAATTATCATTATATTGTGGGGAGAATTCACACCCACTATTATCACAAAAAGTTGGTTGGCTCTAGTCAGAGTTCTATGCAAACAGATGGGGGAGCACTGTGGGCACCTCCTAGGCAAAGGCATTGTCCTATCAGAGTATGTTGGCTGGGCACATTGGAACTGTGCCAGAACGTGGCTTCTGCTGAGGTAGAGATCGACTCAGTTTGCAGAAGGATGGAACAATGAGATCAATGTCCTCCTCTAGTGTCGGCGTATTCAGTGCCAGCTTTGAATCGGCAGAAACCAGAATGGATCTTTGTGACTGGCACAAAGTTGGCTCCAGAGTTGGTGCTGAACCCAAAGCTGGTTTGGGAGGCACAGACAGTGCATAGGGCAGACTTGTCGGCTGTAACACAACTGGAGGCCTCTTCAGATCCATGGAGCAAAGAAAGGCATGCCAGCGGTAGCCAGCAGGGTGCCAAACATCCATAGCATGGCCTCCTTCAGCCCTTAAATCTGTTGTGGCATTACCAAGAGACATGGAAATTTGGGGTGCATCAGAATCAGCTGTGGAATCAGTTGCTCATTAGGGACCCAGGAGCATGACTGCAGGGCATGTGGCGTCCTTGCGACTTCTCAGACAGAGTGGAAAGACTGGGACGAGGCAGGTTTGTGCTTTTTGACTTCCCTGAAGACTTGGACTGGAATGACGACCTGTTGCAGGACCAGCCCAGAGAGTGGTAACGGGTACGTGTCCTCAACTTAGCGTGTGGTTAAGGGGGGGGGTAGGAGTTGTGTATGTGTCTGTGTGTGTGTGGGGGGGGGGTGGATGCTTACGTAACTTCCTGCTAAGTTCAGCAACATACAGCTTGTCATTGCGTTCCTGGATCACCTGCGGGTGTACTAGGCACACTTGCCTCCTCGCACAACCTGGAATCGTGACCCGACCCCAAACACCAGAGAGACACCTCGTGGTGATCAGTCACAGACATTTGTTTGCAACAGCCCTATAAGGCTTATACCCTGTGGTTTTAGGTGGGGACACGTTTCCTTGCACACGGAACAGAAATTTTGGCGAGAAAAAAAGTTTGTCAACTGTGAAAATAGGATCCAACTCTGGACCTGCATTCAAAGGTGTAGAAAGAAAGGAACTGACATCAGCTCGCTTGGGTGGCGCTTATTTGCAGCTCCAGCTCTCACTTTGGGTGCGCAGCGTAGTCAACGCAGAGCCACACAATGTCACCTACTGGTATGCAGGGGCTATGGTGAAATGTCTTTCAGATCCCGGCTGGTGCCTGGGGATATTCTAAAGGTGAGGAATCCACGGTTAGAAGTATCCATCTAAAAGTTCTTACAACAATTAGCTTTACCCAGTCCTGCCTGTCAGTATACGCAACTATTGACTAATCTGGAGGGGTTGAAAGGGGTAGGGGGGTAATCAGGAGGACATAGTAAGGGAACTGGCAAGCACGTACACCTACACAGAGCTGAGATGTCCACTCTTGAACAGAGCATTCAAAATATAGACACTTTTCCGTTCCAATGGAAATGGACGTATGAGCACTAGAACACAAATTCATTTTCTGTCTCAATCTTCAGGCATCATTGATGCATAAGAAATCAGAATCACAAACTCATCTAAAGAGTAAATCTTAATGTTCTGCTACAATGTGAGAAAGGGAAACGTTATATTTAGCTGAAGACATTTTTCCCCACCCAACTGGGCTTCTGTCCTGAAGGATGACAGGAGGGTTGGTAAATTATATGGACTGATAAAGGGGTTACTTTGTTAATTTTGCTAACAAGATTGTTTAATAAGAAAGGTAAATCAGACTCCTATCCAGAAGTGCCCTTTTCGCTATCCATTAACCGGCTGTAGTGCACAAGGCAATCATCTAGTCACTAACGGTATGGATCTTGCCCAAAAGACTAGGCCCACAGTTACCCAGTTCTTTTGATTTAATAATTGACTTCTTTTTAGTGAGATTGTGAAGGGAGTTCGCCACTGTGGAAGATGGATTTGTGAAGACAGTATGGACATATGACTAATTTAATTTGCATTGAAATCTGACACAATTTTAAGCAAGAAGAAAGCAAGTGTCCATCCTCGAAACAACCGTATTACTGAGAAAAATATTGTATGGCTCAGCAACACAACACTTGCAGCGAACAGATCCTACCAGTTGAAAAATCCCTAGCAGGGGGCAACTATACCAGAAAACGTGCTTGGTTTGATTTCCAGATAGATTTGAAAGGCGAATTCATTTTATAGACAACAAATGTTAGCTTACATGATCGAGAAAAAGCAGCCCGAGGTAGAAACAACAGTACTATAACAAATTATAATCTCAAGACAAAGTAGGCCAAATGCAGAAGCAATGCATAATACCTTCTCTTCTGAATACATCCTAGGAAGAATAGATCTTAAGGCATTAGATGTATAATCATATTTGCTTAAAGGTGTAGTACGACATGGTAGACTGATTGTGCTCATTTCAGAATCCTTCAGTCTGGTGTGACAAGTTACGTGTGGGTAATCAAGAGTTCAGCATTCAAATTATATGCTTGCAGACTGTGGTGAAGGATTTTGCCTTTGACTCTGTTAAGTGCATGTGGTTTTGGAAAGACAGAAAAGATGCTGAATCCACCATTGGGAAGGCCATTATGAAGATATCTGAATCAACTTTGTCCTCAACTACTTTGTTATAACGCCTACTAGAATAAGCAATTAAGGAGAAATTGCTTAGAAACATTTCTGACCACTGCTCAAAAGGTTATTTACCCATTATCCCTTCGTCATGGAACCTGGAAGTAAAGTCTTGATATTTTGTACTGTCTGCATTTTGTAACTTGTTTATTTGAGGACCAGGTATATTTGCAAAACTACATCTAACACTGTTGATTACCCATTTGGAAGTTTCTTGCAACTCTGCTCTAGGTATCTGCATTCTGACCCCTGGTAAATGTAAACCTTGTATCAAGAGCCTCCGAATAATCAACCAATATCACATGGTTTTAACTTCCTACAATTGGGTCCTCAATATTGTAACCCATAGCTTATTCACATAATAAACTGTATCTGTGTTGTCCGACTCAAAAACAATCGACTTGGATTCAAATGACAGAAAAAAAATGAAGGCTTGATGCTCCAAAAGCAATGACAATTGTGTGGTAGGTAGATTCTTTATGGGATTGTATCTCTTGTATCTGAAGATGAGCCATTTTGAATGTCAAATCCTACCACGGAGGCATGTGACTACTGTATGAGGGGGAACAATTGGTGAAAAGGAAACCCTTTATCCACATACTCTTTTCAGCACCATCATGGAAGACAATGAAGGGGAAAGAGAGATAGCCACATCTTGTCTTTTCTGCTTCTTTTCTCCACTCTTGGAGGATAAGAGACATTTCACAAAAACTGGTTTCAAAAGAGAAAAATATAAATTTTTTGAGACAGGAAAAAATTGTTATGAGAAGGATCAACGCTTCAGTATCACACATCTGCTGTGCCTCCCAAGTACTGGATTTCCTTGCTGAAACTGAGGTGGTCTTGCAGATTTGATGGTCAATACCATTAGGTAAAATGTTTTTAAAAACACACAGAGCTTTATGGTTATGAGCTAGTCATCCATACATGGACATTTTTTCCCCCAGAGCTGCAGCCTTTGATGCTGAACAACTGACATAGGTGGCATAGGCAGAAATTCGGATCAAAAATGGTTCTTTCACAGCAAAAGAAATGCTATTTAGAATCATTTATTGCGCTTGGAATGAGAAAATGTGCTCTTTGATCATCTGTTAGTATATTTTTTGCCTTGATGTAGCGGAGAAGAACCAGTGAAGGGCTTGCATCCAGAACTTTTCTTTCCTGGTCCACATTCATTAAGCTGAGGATGTGCCTGAATGTCCATTTAGGGTCTTCCTTTCACACAAGAAATTAGTTTCCTTGAATTTTCAACTTGGTGAACAGGCTCCACAGCTTTTTTTTTCCTCATCCCAGACTGCCTAGATGGGATTGCCAGGATATTTTCCGTTTGTGCGGGCCCACATGGCAAAACTACACCCAAGGGGGGCGTGGCCAGGCAAGATGGCCGAGTGGACGTGATCCACTTCGGCTCCGCCGCCACAGTGCCGTGCCAGTAAGATCAGGAGATCTAATAAGCAAAACGAGCAGCGATTCGGAGAGCCCACATCGCCAGGAAAATAGCGGTGTCGAGAACAAACCCCGCATCGGCCGTAAAACTGCCGGTTCTGGGCCTGAGTGAGTGACCACCCACCGCCGAGACAAGATGGTGACCGCGACTCAATCACCCGCGAAAATCTAAGCGAGAAAGGCAAGAAGAGAGCCCATAAAATTGTAATTGAAATTGTATTGAATCTGTATTTTAAGTGATTTACAACTCAAAATACCTTTGGTCGCATCTTCCTAGCGGTGCTGGCTCCCTCGCGTTCTCCTTAGCACACCCCTCGGCTCTAGCCAATCACGCCGGGCGGGGGAGGAGTTAGAGGCGGGGAACCGCTACTTATGTCCCTCGCAGCGCGGGAGCGGGCGCTCTAGTTATCGTGCCGCTACCCTGCGGACTGCTGTTGATTGCGCTAAGATCTTTTTTAAAACTTTTAAAATTGTAATTGAAATTGTATTGAATCTGTATTTTAAGTGATTTACAACTCAAAATACCTTCGGTCGCATCTTTCTAGCGGCGCTGGATCCCTCGCGTTCTCCTTAGCACACCCCTCGGCTCTAGCCAATCACGCCGGGCGGGGGAGGAGTTGGAGGCGGAGAACCGCTACTTATGTCCCTCGCAGCGCGGGAGCGGGCGCTCTAGTTATCGTGCCGCTACCCTGCGGACTGCTGTTGATTGCGCTAAGATCTTTTTAAAAACTTCTAAAATTGTAATTGAAATTGTATTGAATCTGTATTTTAAGTGATTTACAACTCAAAATACCTTCGGTCGCATCTTCCTAGCGGCGCTGGCTCCCTCGCGTTCTCCTTAGCACACCCCTCGGCTCTAGCCAATCACGCCGGGCGGGGGAGGAGTTAGAGGCGGGGAACCGCTACTTATGTCCCACGCAGCGTGGGAGCGCCAAAGGCGCGCCAAAGGCAAGCCCGTCTGCGCCCGTCCGTGCCCGGACGGGCCCAGGGGCCATAATTCATGCCCAAATTCTCACTTACTCATCTGAGGAACTCAGGAAATTCCATCAGGAGGCGTTTTCGCTCTGCCCTGTTATCCGCGCACGCCTTAACCACACTGGAATCCTCCAAGCACGGAGTTCTTTCCAAGAGATCTCGAATCCTATCCTTCACCAGTATCGGGCACCGCCTCCTGCCCATGTCGAACACACTGCACTACGCATACATTACCTCAATACACGCTCCCTAGTCAAGCATCAGCTAGATATCTTCCTACTCCTACTATCTGACAAACCTGACATCTTTCTCGTTACAGAGACATGGTTAAATCTTGACTCCACCCCTGATATACTGGCTGCTCTACCCCAGGACTACTATATCCTCCATGTAAACCGTCAACCAGGAAAAGTGGGTGGCGGAGTAGCAGCAATCATCCATAAAGATCACAAATTCACATCCATGTCCTCCTTAAGTCTCCCCGCAGTAGATAACATGGTCATTAAGCTTGATTCTAGCTCTGGGCCACTCATCTGCGTCGTGATATACAGGCCTCCGCAGCACATGCCACTATTTCCCCTCTCACTTAGCAAACAATTGGCTAATCTTGCCACGGATTATGCCAAAATATTGCCAATAGGTGACTTAAACTACTGCTGCAATGACGAACACGGTGGGCCCCACTCTACTGAACTGACTGAATTAGTAACTAACCTCAATTTCACCCACCACATTTCCTCAGTTACACACATCAAAGGACACATACTGGACCAGGTCTGGACCATCAACCTCACGATTTCCACGCCCACAATCCTACCATGTATTTGATCTGACCATCATCTAATAAAATTCACGGCAACAATTCCTATCAGCAGTAAGACCCCCACGGTCAAGGGGGGCATGATTAGGAAATGGAGTGCCCTCAATAAACAGGAATTTCAGGACAGCCTGGCCGGCTCTACCCCTGCCTTTGATCCCAATGTGGATCTCTTTGAAGCTAACATCTCAGCCTGGCTACTAGCGGCCAGCGATAAACACGCCCGCTTAAAAAACTCAAACGAGCTCGCCGTTTCGATGCTCAGAAATGGTTCTCTTCTGAGCTAAGAGCTCAAAAATTGGCTCTCCGCCAAAAAGAAAGGAAATGGAGAATCACCTACACCCCTGAAGGGAAACATCACTACCTAAATGCCCGCAAAGAATACAAAAAAGCCATTATGTCAGCCAAGGCCGCCCACTTCTCTGCAAGAATCGTAAACTCCAACAATAGATCGAAGGACATCTTCGCTATGGTTAGCAAATTATCCAATGCCGAGAGAATTCTGCCTAAACCCACATCTACTCAAGATCTGTGTGACTCCCTAAATAACTACTTCTTGGAAAAAATCTCTAACATTAAAGCCAGTATTCCTATCTCCAGCCCCAGGGAGACCCCCCCCCACCCGCCACGATAACAAATCCTCTCACCTTAGATAGCTTCCCCCTCATCGAAGTACATTCCTTCCAGGACTTGCTGTCCAGGGTCAAATCTGGCTCCCCCATGGACTGCTGTCCACCTCATATCCTAAAAGACACCTTTTCTGCCCTACCTCACTCAACCATGACCCTTTTGAATGAATCACTCTCGCAGGGCAGGGTCCCCAAAGCATTCAAGGACGCAGTTGTGGTCCCTCTCCTTAAGAAACCGGGAGCTGACCCCCAGAATTTATCCAACTATAGGCCCATCTCCCTGCTCCCCTACTTGGCCAAGGTTCTTGAAGCCCATGTGGCAAAGTGCCTGTCCAATTTTATCGAACAGTCTGAATACTTAGACCTTCACCAGGCTGGATTTCGCCCTGCTCACTCTACGGAGACAGTGATCCTAGCTGTACTGGATGCCCTACGAGAAAAAGCCGATAAAGGCACCCCTCAGGCCTTGGTACTTTTAGATCTCTTGGCCGCATTTGACACGGTCAACCACGTCATCTTAATGGACCGTGTCAAACAGGCCGGCATCCAGGGCTCAGCCCTCAGCTGGATTGGGTCCTTTCTCAAGGGCCGCACCCAAGCGGTACGCCTAGCCCCATTCACCGCACTTAAGTTAACCACCACGTGTGGGGTCTCACAGGGATCTTCACTTTCCCCCCATCTGTTTAATCTGTATCTGCTACCCCTGATTCAGTCCTTGAAGGAACGGAAGGCCATCACTTTCAATTATGCGGATGACCTACAACTAATCTTTACTATAGATAACTCCCCTGAATCAGTCCTGGAATTCCAGGCTACCATGCTCCACATCCGCCATTGGATGGACCAAAACCATTTAAAACTGAATCCAGGCAAGACTGAACTAGTCCTGACTGGGAACAGTCAGACCTTCTGGGGCCCACACTACTGGCCGGCGGAACTTGTCTCCCCCCCCAAACCATCCACCTCGGTCAAGAGCCTAGGGGTAACCATTAACAACGACTTATCACTAAAAACACAAGTGGGCACAGTGATCTCTACCTGCTTCTTCCAGCTACGTAAGATCAGGAAGATCAGCCGTTTGCTCACTCACTCAGCACCGATTCAGGTCGTGATAGCCTTGGTACTATCACACCTAGATTATGCCAACTCGATATACCCTGGCTTGCCGCTTTTCTTAATTAAACGGCTTCAGCTGGTCCAGAACCAAGCAGCAAGACTGATCCATCAGCAACCCAGATGGCAATCCGCCAGACCCCTTTTAAAAAAACTTCACTGGCTCCCCATTCCCCAACGTACGGCCTTCAAGACGGGCTGCATCATCTTCAAGTCTCTTCACAGCCGGAGCTCCAAATTTATTAAACGTCTCTTGCCTAGGTACACTCCTTCCCGCAACCTCCGATCCGCCCACCTCCAACTTCTGACCACCCCAGCCTTCAAGCTAAAACGTCAGGGAGGCTGCAGGTTCGCTGCCTTGGCCCCCAGACTTTGGAACTCCTTTCCACTAGAGATTCGATCATGTACCAACCGGCTGAGCTTTAGGAAAATGCTCAAGACATGGTTGTTTACGCAGGCCCAGGCTTAACTCCTCCCAATGGTACCGGCACACTCTAGAGCCAGCGCCATGAAACCTCTGGTGTACGTGCACTATATAAGAAATTGCTAACATAACATAACATTTAGTCAAGATCCAAGGGCACATCCCCTCAGCCGCAACGGACGACTCACCGTCAGCGGAGCGTCGAAACAGGTACCCGGAAGAAGTGTGGTGAGCGAGGCGCCGGCTGACAGAGGGAGGCGCGGAGAGGCACGGAGGCCCGACCGCGAGGTGAGACTCGGAGATACAGGCTATGGTAAATGGAGCGGGCGGAGAGGCCGTGGCTCAACAGCGGAGGGGAGAGCGGTAGAGAAAGGGGCCCTGTCCTGGTCTTGCGCTGTGGAGCCCAGAGAGGTGGGATCGCAGTGAGGCCGATGGGCGCTGATACCTGACCCTAATATGGCGGCCACAGCATCACGGAACTAGGCAGCATTGGATACAGCGCGAGGCCCAGCGACAAGGGGGCTACTGCAGCTTAAGTCGCAAAGCGGGGACAGAAGCCAGGACATATGCGACTTACAAGGAACCAGATGTTTAAGCTCATCAGCAGACCCGCCTGACTTTAAAATGGCGGCCAGGGGAACAAGATTATATTAAAGTCCTTACTACAGAGAGACCTGGTATCACGCGGTGCGGAAGACACCCACTGGAGCGGTAAGAAGCCTGCAACCCTGAGAGGGGAAGCTCAGACACCGGAAGAGCCGGGGGGAAGCAGAAGCGCAGCCCTGTACGTGGTGGGACAACAAAAGCAGCGCAATATAGTCTCCAAAGAGAGGAGCAACACAGGCCCTGGCGTAATAGCCAGATGAGAGCAGGCGTCCACTGCTATAGTACAACAGGTCACACAAGGGTTGTTCAAAGGAGAGGAACCGACAGCCAACAAGCAGGAAAATCCTCCACAGTGATGTCAGTAATCCTACCAGAAACATAATCCACAGTGAAGAGGAGACCGCCTCTATGCCCCCGAAAGAATCTAGCAATAGAGTGTCCAGCTACTTCGCGCCAACGGAGAAAAAAGACACAAGCGCATGACCAGACAGACAGAGAAATGGCGCTCACAAAGGGGACTTGCTCACCTCCCTCAGAGACTTTAAAAAATAATTACGCACGGAATTGAAATTGGACATGCCGGCCTTCATGGATCAACTAAAAGCAGATCTCTCGAACCGTATGGCATCCTTGCAACGAGATGTGGACTCTGTGGGCACCAGGGTCCTCGATGTGGAATCCAAGACGCAAGAGCTTGATAAAAGCGCCTCAGAAACCAGGGAAAAGCTTCAAGAGCTTCGTTCACAACTACAGGTAGCACTTTTGAAAGGGGAAGACCTGGAAAACAAATCCCGACGGGATAACATAAGAATCCGGGACTTGGAGATGGGAGCGGAGGGCCCAGACCTGGAGGCCTTTGTTAGTGGCCCGTTCGCAGAAGTACTGGGGCCGGGACATACAAATATAAAAATCGAGAGAGCCCAGAGTAGGACAGCTGACACCAGGGAAAACAGGTGCACGAGGAATGTCCTGGTCAAACTTCATTCCTTCAAAGTTAAAGAAGCAATCATGCAGGCGGCACAGAAAAAAACACAAGGTAACCTTCCAGGACTTCACCTGCTCCCTATACCACGACCTAGCACAGGCTACTCTCCAGCGGCACCAGCAATTCAGGCCAATAACCGAGAAACTAAAAACTGACAACATTCGGTACAGATGGACTTACCCTTTCGGCCTTGCGTTTGAGCTCAACAACAAAACGCGACACGTCACGGACTTAAAGAAGCGATGGAACTCCTGGGAATGTCGCAGCTGGACCCAGAGATCAATAGCGATCAAGCGACGAGATCTGGTGCAGACACAAGACAGAAGAATCCATGGCAAACGCAACGGAGGGAGCGCAATCTGAAGAACTAGCAGAGACAAGGACGATGGGAACTACTGAAAGAGACACTGTAAACACTGGTGAGATCGTGCCGAGTTTGAGTCGAAGAGGGGGATAGATGTGGGTAAGGAGCTATCACGAGACCCCCTCTCTACTTGGAGGAGGTCAGGAGTGAGGTCCACACTTCCTAGAAAGAGCGTTTAGTGGAGGCTCTCTGAGCTTGACCAGCAGTGATGCATAGAGACAGAAACGGTGGCGGGCAGTGGACGAAGCGCCCGTCGCAATGAATGCTAAGTACCTAACTCACAATGAGGAGGGTTGCAGGATCCCTTACCATTTGTGGGGAATTTTTTCACAGTTCATGTTTTTGGGGTTTTTTCTTTTTTCTTCTCTTGTCTGGGGAAGGAGGGACAGGCTCATTGTTCATACACTAGAGAGGTGGTCAGGGTCTGGAGGGGACGTTCCGAGGGGCCAGGGGGAGGGGGGCCAGGGAGGCCTGATCCTGGGACTCAACAGCAGGCACACAATAAGGGGACGAGGAGCAGGGAGAGGAGGGGCCCTTGGGGCTCCAGGGCGTTAGCTGCCATGGTCTCTTTAGTATCATGGAATGTGCGAGGATTAAACTCGCCACTTAAGCGACAGAAAGTATGGAAACACATCACTGACCAACAATTTGACATAGTGGCGCTGCAAGAGACACAACTGCAAAAGAAGGACATCCATAGACTAAAGCACAAGAGTTACCCCTTGATTTACCAATCTGCAGCACAAACAAAACAAAAGGGTGTGGCACTACTGTTCCGCGCAGCTATTAAATTCCAGCCTGAAGGGGTCAAATCCGATAAGGAGGGGAGAGTGGTCATAGTGACGGGCAGACTAAAAGGGAAACTCTGCACATTCGTAGCAGCATGTGCACCAAACACTGGTCAACCCACATTTTTAGACACCCTCTTGAACCTAGTTGGGGGTATTGCCGAAGGCCCGATAATCCGGATGGGAGACTTTAACCTCACATGGCACTCGGAACTAGATAGCTCACACTCACAGCGCGCCCATACAGATAGCTTTCCTAGGAATATTATAAAGATGATGCATGATTTAGGATTGAGAGACGCCTGGAGGATAACACACCCTACTACAAAAGACTATTCATTTTACTCCCATGTGCACCGCACCTATTCACGTTTAAATTACATCTTTGTCAGTCGGGAATTGCTGGATACTCTGCAAGATGCTAAGATCCACTCCATAACGATTTCCGATCATGCGCCCACCTCGATATGCCTTCAATGGGGCCCCGCCCCCCCTCCCCGCGATGGTTTTTCCCCGCATCTATTACATGCGATAGGCTCCTCAGGGACGAGCTTAGAGGGAAAATTAATGAATTCTTTCAATTGAACCGCCCAGAAGACACCTCACGCCTAAATAACTGTGACACCTTTAAAGCAGTACTTCGGGGCAAATGCTTCGAACTCAACTCTAGGTTAAACAAACAGAGTAAAACAGCGAATAGATCTAGAGTCAGACTTAAGGGCAGTGGAACAGCTACATAAACAAGCGCCAACACAAGACACACACCGCAAATTAATGGCTCTAAAAGGGAAACTCACTGCTATATACACTTATAGAGCGGAACACACACTCCTCCGTCTGCGTCATCTCTCATATGAACACGGTAATAAAATAGTGTCCCACCTAGTGAGACAGCTTAGGGTGAAACGAGAAAGGGAGTATATAGGGGGGATCAGCGATGGGGGGGGGGGGCACCCTGCACGACTCCGACGAATCAAAGGCGCGTCTCTGCGCGCAATTCTATGAGGGGTTGTATCGAGCATCGCCCACAGATACGGCGACCCAGAACGCTTACCTTGACTCAGTGGCTCTCCCACAGGTGACTCCGGCCCAAAACGAGGCGATGAGTGCTCCTATAACTGTCGAGGAGGTCCAGATAGCAAGATCTGCGCTGAAGCCTCACAAGTCCCCGGGGCCGGATGGCCTAACGGCCCATTTCTATAAGACATACGCAGCAGAAATCAAGCCTCAACTGACCCGTCTGTTCAACCATATTGCCACAGAAGCAGAGGTGACGCCCTCGGTGAGAAGCTCTGATCACTGTCATACCAAAAGCTGGGAAGGACCCACAACTTTGTTCATCCAATCGTGCTTCTAAATATAGATGCAAAACTGTATTCAAAGATACTAGCAACAAGGTTAGAGGAGATAATGCCAGAACTGATCCATCCGGATCAATCTGGATTCATCAAAGGCAGGCAGACACGACAACGTTCGTAGGGATCTCCATTTGATAGAAAAAACAACTAGGTTCCGAGTGCCGGCGGTTCTGTTGGGCCTGGATGCAGAAAAGGCATTCAATAGGGTGGATTGGTCCTTCCTTTTTCGGGCCCTGGGGAAATTCGGATTAGGCGAAGCATTTATTAAAATGGTGATGGCAAACTATGCTCGCCCCACATCCAGAGTGGTGCTGAACGGGGTGCGATCAAACATGTTATCCCTTAGCAGAGGGCATATGGATAGAGCAATAGTGGGGCATACTATTTGGGACTTGCTGTGAAAGCCCAGAAAGGACTGCTCTAGTAATGCTTATCTCAGCACGCCCACCCAGACGACCCTGAGGGTGTGAGATGCAGTAGTGGGCAGGGCGGGATGGACATCTTTTCCCTCACCGCACACACCGATTCACTTTAACCCGGAGTTTCCGCCGGCGCTCAACCTAGGCCCTTTGAAGAATGGCGAAGGGGCGGATGCCTGCGGGTGTCTGACCTATTTCATAACTACGACATTTTAACTTTCGAGAGCTGTTGATGCGACTTTAATCTCCCTGCTTCCGAACACTTTCACTACCTCCAACTTAAACATTGGGTCTTACAACCAGGTGTGCGGGAGGCGGCCACCAGGGAACTTATCCAGATAGAGAATTTTGTAAAGAGGGCGGGTTCTTCGAAGGGAGTTATTTCATTTATATATACACTACACTCCCCACGGCCTAGACATATCAACTTGTAGGAAACCATGTGTGGGAGCGAGCTTTCAGAGCACCAGTGGAAGACATTATGGAGGGATATAGCAAAAAATAACCATTCTATAGGAATGAGGGAAGCACACTATAAGATACTTTACGACTGGTACACCTACACCCAGTAAGACTGAAAAACATATATTCCCTGAGGTCTCGGATCTGTGTTGGAGAGGCTGCGGCCTACTAGGAGATTTCAAGCACATTTGGCAGGACTGCCCCGCTATCTGACCCTTCTGGACAGAAATCTTAGCCCAAATTAAAGAAATCTTAGGTTACCCAATCCCTACCACATTGCAGTTTGCTTTATTGGGAGTAAGAGAGGAGACCCGAGAACACTAGACAAAAGGGGACCAAGCGATTCTGTGGGTGTGCCTCGGAGCAGCCAAACTAGCAATAGCAGCAGCCTTGAAGAAAAAAGACCCCCCAGCCCTGACTCAATGGCAGGCTCGACTATGGAAAGCACTCATAATGGAACAAATGGCAGACATTTTTCGAGATAATTTTAAAAATGTTGAGGCCAGCTGGGGCCCGTTAGTCTCATATCTATCAAGGGGTATACCAATGACAACATGCCCCCCTCCCCCCCCCCACAGTTAGAACACTTCATCTCATCCAGTTGTAAGGATGGACGGGCGCGCAGGGCAGCTCTCTGAAGACAGATAGACAGGTCCTCTCATACACGTACCATTCATTCACACACACACACTTCACAGGCGGGAGCGGCCAATGGGGAGGCCTTCCCCTCTCTGGGCACCGAAGAAAGACCCTGACATCTGACACCCCGTCCCTTGCCTTGCCTCCTCCTTCCTCCTCCTCCTCCTCCTCCCCCTCTCCTCTTAATTTATTTTTCTTGACACCAAGTCACTGTTCACGGGAGGCAGTTGGGTTAGGGTGGGTGTGGGAGGGGGTGGTGGTGGGATTCTTAGCGTTTATGTTACTTGCATCGGAAAATTGTGCACTAAAAAAAGCAGCTACATGTATGATTGCTTCCCAGACTGAAAGGCAACTGTAATCGTACAATGGCTTCAACTTGACTAAAGGGACAGATGTAATGCACTATACTGCAAGTTTTCTTGTTCTTTGATTTCGAAAATGCAAAATAAAAAGAACTTTGACAAAAAAAAACTACACACAAAAGAATACAAATTTCCTCTTGCTAGCAGGTCCTAGAGGGTCCAGACAGACTGTTGGGGAATGTATCTTGATACCAGGACAGGCCAGCACCCAGGAGGCTTTCAGTCCCCCCCCACCATTTCCAAACGGTAGATTGAGGTAAATCTAATCCATCCACAGGGGAGCAAAAGACTGTTGGGGCTTTATTGGGTGGGGGATGGTTAAATACTAGGACGGGCCAGCCCTCAATCCTTTAAAAACAAATCTATCTCAGGTATTCAGTAGGTGTTTTGGACACCCTCCTGGGGGTGGGGTGATCAGACTCAATCTGCCATTACCAGGGGGCAAAAAGAATGTTGGGGCAATAAGGAGTGGGGGCATGACCTAATGCCAGAATGGGCCTCCTCCATCCCATCCTTTTATTTTTCAAAATAATCCCTGGCGTCTAGTGGGATTGATGTGGAGAGACATCTCATTCTGAGACCACGTGACTTGAATCTGGAGATGATCCATATGGGCTTTCCTCCCAAAAGACAGTTTTCATGGAAAGGCATACCCCCTTAATAGATTGCTTTACTCACACCACCAGGGGAAGGCATGGGTTGCTGCTAAAATAGGCATAAGGGCATCCTCCTATTTGCCCAAGCATGGGCACCAGTGATTCTCTAGGCATTACTGAATAGGTCACATGTGAAGAGGAGCAGATTAATACATTATGCCATGGAGCCCATTCTCCAAGGAAACACTTGTGCTTTGAGTGTCTAATACAGCCCACAGATAATGAATGGACTAGGATGGAGTTGATATGGACTCTAAATGAGTGACCTGTAGCCCAAGGCAGTAAAGAATATTGACTGTTAGCTGGAACAGCTGATGTACAATAATCTTCTCCTGCTTAAATGTGCTACCACAACTGTCATTCTTTGAAGAGAAAAACAAACTTTGAAGCAGTTTTCAGACCAAATGGCAGGTTTTTGTGGTGGAAGTGGTTGTTTCCTACCTGGAACTTCAAAAGCCTGTAATGTTTCAGTGCTACTGGAATTAGAAACATTCATCCTGAAGATCAATGGCACATAACCAATCTCCTAGATGGAATTATGGATACATTTGATGGAGAACTAACATCTTGAATTGCTCTTTCTTCATCGACCTGTTCGTTATGGTATGGTCAAGACTGAGTCTCAGATTGCTCTTGTGTCCTTCTTTTGAATCAGAAAATAATGGAAATCCTATCACTCTCCTTTTAAGTCTAGCTACAGAGAAGCTTTAGCGGTCTGAAACACCTCATGTCATTAATTCTTCAACTTATGCAAAGACAAAACAAAAAGGCAAGATAGAAAGAGCATCCTCTTCATGCTAGCTGGATCTGCTAAAGACCGATTCCTGGCACTTCAGATCTTCCTATCTGCCTGAAGTCAGATCTTCTGTTCGAGAGTTGATCTTCACATCCTGACACAGAACTCAGATTCATAAAAAAGAGAAACATTTTCCTTCCACAGGTTGGACATTTAACAATAAGATATAGCTTTCTGTTGATAATGGAAAATGACTGAAAAACACTCAATCACTCCATCCTAAAAGACATCAAGTGGAGTGAAACTGTAAAGGCTTTGACAGATTTTGTTGTAGGGAGAGGCAGGAAATGCTGGGCTCAGTGCTATAGGATCCGGACTTCAGAAGCCAGAAAAAAAGAAATGAGCAACTGCCACTAACAGGACATGGTGGTATGCTGGTGAAATGTGCCTCTTTATAGGAACAGTGCAGTGGCTGTTTTAAAAAATGGATTGTCAAAGGGTTTTGTCACTTTTTTAAAAATTTCAAGTGACTCTTTTGAAAAATATTTTGGATGCCTTTTTTAAAGAAAAATAATTCCATTAGATGAACATTGCCTTATACTATGCAGACAACAGACAAACAGGTTTATTAAAAAATGCTGTTCCCAAAAAGTATTTATTTGAGGTATTGCATTAAAGTGCTGTGGGATCCAGTGTGTGGACTGCAGTAATCAACAGGGATGTCATCAAAGAGGGAATGGAGGAGTCATTTCGTAGTGTTGCAAACTGCCATCACTCGTGTGCACGTGAGTACTCTGCTTTTGAAATCTAGTTAACACGCCACTAGAGTGATTTACCAGGTTTTAACTTCTTGGTTGTAATAGGAAAGGTTCTCGGTGCACTTCTTCGAGAGCAGTATCTCACACATAAAACGATGTCATCATTTCCTCACTAGGAGTCAAGTCGGCATCGCCACTATTATTCTGTCTTCTTAGTGTCAACACCACTCCATTCCCAGCATGTTTCATCAACATACCGTAATAGAACCAGTATTCATTATTGTAACACAAAAGCTAATACCCGAGTCATTTTGTTATACGGATATCGACCATTCTGATATATCCGAGCAGGTTTTGTTGTTTTCATTTCAGATTTTCCCCTGAAGAAGGGACATCAGTCCCGAAATGCATTGGGCCTTTTTTATTTGAAGACGCATTTGGAAATTCTATGGAATGTTCTGTTGAAATGTTTTTACAAACATGATTCGTTGTCAATATTTCACATTGTTTATAGAATTTTTGTGAAGATAAACAATTCTACTAGGATTGTATATAAGTGTAGTTGATTGCTTTAAATGTTGGTTTGATATATAGCCACATTGCCCATATAATACCCAAGTAGTGCACGCCTTATCCAAGTTGCATTGTACAACTTGGCCTCTTTTACTTGCAAACTGCTATCCTACCATAGGCTGCCTTTTGTAAGTGTAAGGCTATTTCAGCTTCTACTGGTAATGTTGCTGCCAAAAACGAGTGTGAACTCTTTGAAGACATAATTATTAGCTTGTTGCTCTAGCGTGTTGCTTGTGAAACTGCTTATCAAGACCAGCCCTCTTCAGAATACCAGTGCATTTCACAGCACGTGAGCCAACTAACACATTTATTGCAAAAAGGATGATCTTAAGTCTGCATGGCTTTACATTTACGTAGACTCCGACAGACAACTGGTATGCTTGCCAAGGAAAAAAGTATGCACCAGCAGTCTTCATGGATGTGGTCAACATGCCACAAACATTCCAGTCTACACTGTGGGCTCTCCCTTTTTCCGAAGAATCTAACAGAAGTGTGAAGACGAATACTGCTTCCATTCTGGTGTGACAATCAGAGTATAGCTTTGCTTTATACATCATGAAAAGCAGTCCCTCTTCAGGTGTACTATACTTCTTCAGTAGGCATGGTGTAACTGCCGTTATCACAGCTGGTATTAGGAGGATGTCTTAGACTGGTTCTGGTGAGTTGGAAAAGTGAAAAAGTCTCAGAAATGACAGCTGACTTCTCTGGGCATAGGCACTTGGATGCTAAGTTTAACTCAACCCCTAGTGAACAGATAGAATCCTCAAAAGAAAGGGTTTCTTATGGAGAGTGACAGACAGCTGGATGGAAATGTGAAACATAAGTCTTTCTGAGATGAAAAATGATTTAAAAAAAAAAAAAAAAAAAGAATCTAAGATGTGAAGTGAAGGCAAAACCGTCTCCCGAATAATCCCTGCAGAAAAAGCAGAGAATAAAAGTCCACTGCACTGGCAAGTTTATTCAGTTGGCATTGTTGAGCTCACTGAATGTAGGCAACTTCTCTTATGTTGCATATTACCACTAGAGATTAAAGTTTAGCTTGTACAGCGCTCAGCTACGCTTTTGAGCGACATGATATAGAAAGCTTAAAAATAGAATAATACATTTTATATACTACATCAGGATGCTGTATACAGATGCACCTCACCCCACTTGTCTTGTCAACTTAGGTGTAAAATCAAACGGCATGTCTTTACTCTGTGGAGGGATAGGCTTAACAAGGTTGCAACAGACAAACAGGGTCTCCATGAATTTTCCCCAAAGGAAGAGCTGCTGGTTAGTCTCAGAAAAAAATTATATTGCATTACCTTTTGTGTATTTTCTCCTCAAGGGTTTTAGCACAAAAGGCTCTGATCTCGAAGTCCACACCACATGCCTGGAGGAGAAGACAGCAGTTAATAAGGCAGGAACATTTTATTTCTGTTCTTGTACAGTTTACTTTCATGCAAAAAAAAAAAATAAGCATTGACTCCAGTCTCCCATGAGAACTGTAAAAACAGCACAGTCTAGTAAGTGTTTAGAAAAAGTATTTATTTCAGTGTCCGCAGTTACCCGTTTCAAACTAGGATAAACAACAGCGCTCACATTGTGGCCAGACTACCTACATTTAAAAGTTTACGGTTTCCCTTTTTGACACCCTTGTCTACCCACAAACATTTTTCGATTGCTTGTCCTATCTTCGATATGGTGTTCTCTTCTCATTGTACTCTAAGAATTTTACACAGTTGATGTTCCTACCTTGCCTGTGTCCTCCGGTCCAGGCTGCAAAGTAACTGAACATGGCAAGTTCTGGGGAATCTAGAAGAAAACAATACAAGTCATCATGTTTTGGTGAACTGAAAAGTCCAGCATATGCAAACTACTCAATTGTAACAGTTTTGCTGCTTGATAACTGACAAAGACTCAGATGATGCGCAATGTGCTGACATTGTGGTTGGGTCTCAACTGCGCGCACAATTTCGTGATTTAAAAATAAATAAATAATGTGCACCTTACCCTGGTAGTGGGTAGAATGAACTTCCCTATGAAATCAACACATAATCTAAGCCTTAGCACCATAGTCAGACTGATTATGAAGAGTCTCACGTGTTGTGATCAAGGCCCTTTCGAGGCAAAACACGTAGGTACTCTAATTCCACCAACAAAAGGGCCAACCATAGCCCACAAAGTGTACATTTCTTTTGAAAAACGTGTGTGTGTGTGGGAGTGTGTGTGTTAGTGTGTGTGTGTGTGGTAGTGGGTGTGTGTGTGTGGTAGTGGGTGTGTGTGTGTGGTAGTGGGTGTGTGTGGTAGTGCGTGTGTGTGTGTGGTAGTGGGTGTGTGTGTGGTAGTGGGTGTGTGGTAGTGGGTGTGTGTGTGTGGTAGTGGGTGTGTGTGGTAGTGCGTGTGTGTGTGTGGTAGTGCGTGTGTGTGTGTGGTAGTGGGTGTGTGTGTGTTAGTGTGTGTGTGGTAGTGTGTGTGGTAGTGTTAGTGTGTTAGTGTTAGTGTGTTAGTGTTAGTGTGTTAGTGTTAGTGTGTGTGTGTGTGTGTGTGTGTGTGTGTGTGTGTGTGTGTGTGTGTGTGTGTGTGTGTGTGTGTGTGTGTGTGTGTGTGGTAAAGCTGCAAAACCTGTACTACTGATAAGTCACTTGTGTCTTCTGTAGCATAGATTAATTGGATTAGCAGTCTGGTCATAGAGTCTGAAGATATGAAGTAGAAATTAAAATAAATTCATAAACAAGGCTATGGTCACTCTAGCATACTGTCAACAATCAGCATCGAGACAATGGTTTTGAATTGTGTGTAATGTACTCTTTTGATAGTCCCTTGAGTAGCTTAATTAAGCTGTGCCACCCATGTAAGGTTTCTGGCCATGGCTGTTAGTTTACACACATTGAACTCGACAAGCATGCAAACTGCACAGAAGGTGCTCCTATTTATGTTTAAAAGTTTTTATTGGTTTTTGCAAACAAAACCCCCACATATAGCAAGACACAAAGCCCTTGACACCATTCCTTAAGTAATCTACATTTCCGACAACAACGTACGTACCCCCTATTGTACATCAAATTGTACGCACTGGTCTGGGTGTCCATCAAAGTCTTGTGCCCGTTCAGCCACTCTTATCATTATTGCTCTGCTGGGGTACAAATCAATACCAAAACAAAAGATAAAACAATGAACCGAAAAAACATAACTAAAGTCCCTCCCTCCCCCCTCCCCGTGCCGGCACTCTCCCTGATCCTAACACTCCATATCCTCCCGCTCCTTTCTATCGTAGGGTCTACATATCGGACCTTTAGGTTTGTTCGGACCATAAACTAGGGAGACGGAGCACTCACAGGTATTTAGGCTGAGTGAGCTCATTAAACTCGGAGGATAGAAGCGATATGAATGGCTGCCATATTGTCGCAAACGAGTCAGATGTACCCTGGAGGGTGGCTGAGATTCTCTCCATCCCTAGAACAAACCACATCCTATGTAGCCATCCCGTGTAATTAGGTTGAGTAGTTGTACCCCAATGCGCCAGTATATTTTGTAATGCCGCCCCTAATGCCATCCCCATCTGGCGTCCACGCACGCTTTTAAGAGGATACATAATAGGATTAGGTAGCCCTAGCACCACGTAGACCGGAAGCCTCGGTATCTGTGTGCTAAAAAGTGCATCCACCGTGTCTAATATCTTAGTCCAGTAATCCCCTAAGCGAACACTCCCATAGTATATGCAGCAGGGTACCCTCCTGATCGCACCCCCTCCAACAAGTAGGACTCCTCTGCGGATTACCCCTATGCAGCCTCGCCGGTGTGAGATACCAATAGGTTGCTATCTTCATAGCAGATTCCACACTGGCTACATTTCGAGCTGTGTGTTTTGCCCTGTAATAGATCCCCTCCCAGTCCTTCCGTGTGAGTGCCCCCCTATTTCCTTCTCCCATCTCCTCTGACTTGGGGTAGCTTGCCCCGTGGGACCCTGTCTAATCATATTATACATGTCCGTTATTAGGCTTTTGTCTGAGGTTTTAGTGATAAGCCATTTTTCATATGTCGTCAATTTCCTGCCCCCTGCGACCGAACCTCATCTTGGAGCACCCAGTGTCGCAACTGTAGGTATCTCATTCGTTCGGCCTCCGGGATCCCATAATCCAACTTCAATTGGGGAAACTGGATGATACCCTCTAGATCGAAGAGGTGACCCACTGAGCGGCAAGGGTAGCTTTCCACGCCGCAAAGGTCGCCTCGGGCATCCCAGGGGTGAACTCGCTGTTTCCAAATAGCGGAGTGAGTGGGGATGGGAAAGTGGACAACTTCCTCTTCGTCACCACCGCATCCCATGCAGTCAATACCGACTTGGTGACCGGCGATCTCATCAACCCCTGTGGGCATTGAGCTTTTCTCAGGAAGGGGACCTTCCAGAGTGGTATCTGGGCGATCGCCCTGTCCTGAAAGAGCCACCTCTTTTCTGACTCAGGCCGCGCCCACTCCACCAGGTACCTCAGCTGCGCTGCCCGGTGATAACTGAGTAAGTCAGGGATCCCCAGTCCTCCCTCATCTAGCCTCATGTAGCCCAGTACTTTACTCATCCGGGGCCGCGCCCCTGCCCACACAAAGTGATTAAGATCCCTCTGTAGCGCCACCAGGGATCCCGCCGGTGGCGGCACCGGTAGGGTCTGGAATAGGTATAAAGCTTTCGGCAGTAGGGACATCTTGACCGCCGCAACCCTTCCCAGTAATGAGAGCCGGTGTTTACTCCACGCTCCCAAGTCTCGTTTTGCCTGGCGTACCAACCGCCCATAGTTCAATTGAGCCGTGCGCTGCACCGAAGCGGCTAATTCCAATCCCAGGTAGGGGATGGAGTCCGTCAATCGAATTCCCTGTAGGGTCGGTGCCCCCCTTCCCCGGGGATCCAAGCTGGGATTTAAGTGTAATATCAGCGACTTATCCACATTCACCAGATAGCCTGACACGTGCCCAAAGTCTAGCAATTCCTCCAAGAAAGCGGGTAGTGAGTCAACGGGGTCCATCAGCGCCGCTATAACATCGTCCGCATATAAGCTAATTGGGTGTGACTCCCCCCCGAACGGAATCCCTGTAATCCGCGGATTTTCCCTCACTCGCTGCGCCAGGGGCTCGATGTACAGAGCAAAGAGCAATGAAGACAGTGGACACCCCTGCCTGGTACCCCTCTGTATTGGAAACGCCCTGGAGATAACTCCATTCACCCGGATGGTCGCAGTGGGAGCCCTATAGCAGCAGCTCACCCATCCCCTAAAGCGCTCCCCCATGCCAACCTTACGTAGTGTATGACCTAAAAAAAAACAATTGACACGGTCGAACGCCTTTTCGGCGTCCACCGTCAGGAGCAAGGCATCCATCCCCGTATGGTGGGCTTTGTCAATCAAGTGGAGTACTCTTTTCGTATTGTCAGCACACTGACGTGTCTGGATAAAGCCTGCCTGGTCCGGTTCGATCAGGGGCAGCATATCGGGGCCGAGGCGGGTGGCCAAAATTCCGGTGAACAGTTTAAAGTCAACATTTAATAGGGATATGGGACGATACGATCCGCATTTCTGGCCATCCTTGCCCGGCTTGGGAAGCACCACTATAGCGGCAGCCCCCATCGACGCGGGAATAGGTGTCTCCTTCCCAAAAGAGTTGAAGAGTTTAGTCAGGAGAGGGGCAATTATATGACAATTTCTTATAAAAAAGGGCTGGGAATCCATCTGGTCTCGGAGATTTAAGCAGCTTGAGGCGCGAGATCGCCACTATGACCTCCTCCACCCGAATGGGGGCATCTAGCGTCGCCGCTTGATCGGTCGTTAAGGCAGACATAGAGACCGACTGAAGGTAATCCAACATATCTGCCTCAGGGACCGGCTCAGCCGCGTACAACTCCTCATAATACTTTACGAACGTGTCCGCTATACCCTGATCGTCAGTGACTTCTTGCTGAGCTTCACCGCGCAGGGAGGAAACCCTCGACCGCTGCTGACGGGCTCGAAGTCTATTAGCTAACAGGCGCCCCGTTCGGTCACCCCCAACATACTAAGCATGTTTTAAACGTACCGCTGCATATTCTGCCCTATCCAAGTCTATGCCGGCGAGCTGTGCCCTAGCTGCCTTAAGTTGGCGCCAGACCCTCGGCGCTCCCGTCCTACCATGGACTCTCTCCAGTTCCTGCACCCGGTCGGCCAGGGCCGCTCGCGTCTCCCTGCGCTCTCTATTTTCCGCCGCCGCGATCGCTATAATCTCCGCCCGGAGCACTGCCTTCATTGCCTCCCACAGTGTAGTGATGTGAGTATCGGGCGTGTCATTGTGTACGAGGTAGTCTTGAGCACATCTAGTGAGCTGCTGTATCACCTGGTCTTTGTAAAGCAACGCCTCCCTGAGTCTCCAACACCCCTGTCGCCGTGGGCCTGTCGGCAGCGCAAGCTGGGCGACCACTGCGTCATGGTCCGAAAGGGCCATCGATTCAATCTCTATCCCTACCACCCTCCCCTGAATATCTCTGGTACCCAGTAAGTGGTCGAGGCGAGCGTATGACTTATGTGCATTGGAGAAAAACGTATATTGAGTCGCGTGTGGGTGCGCTTCCCTCCAGAGATCCAAAAAGCCCATTTCAGCAAGCCACTGCTTGCCCTCCCCAGAAAATTCCCCTTTGTGCCAGTATGATGTATGCGACCTATCCCAATGAGCCTCCATGACCAAGTTCAAGTCCCCCCCGATAAGAGTCATGCTATTCTGGGGTGCCACAGCGTCTGACAAGGCTGCTTTGAGAAACTCCTCCTGCCCCGAGTTAGGTGCGTACATGGAGCCCACCACCATCGTCTGGGAACCAAATTGAAACGTATAAGCTAGCAGTCTTCCCCTTATTTCAGCGACCTTTTCTTTCACCACCCCCTTACATTTATGCGAAATCAAAAGGGCCACTCCAGCTCTCTTGTCCCCTGCACAGGAAAAGTATTGGTGCGGGAAAGCCCTGGATCGCAGGCGACGACAATCCTTAGTCAGTAAGTGCGTCTCCTGCAGGAGGCAGATGTCTGCCTCAGCCCGCTCCAAGAAGGAAAGCACTGCTCTACGCTTAACCGGATTATTGAGGCCCTTGACATTTAAGGTGAGAATGGACACATCCCCCCTAGCCATAACCCAATGGTGCACACTGATCTATGTCAATCCCCTGGAGGATACCCCGGAAATAGCCCCTAGCATCTCTGCCTTCAATGATGGGATGCCCCCCTTCACCCACGAGCCGCTCCTCCTACGAATTCTCCACTACCAGTGGACCATGAAGTGCCGGCACCCCTCCCTTCCCCCCCTCCCAACTCCCCAAAACAATAAACCCAACAAATAGAACCTTAGCAGATTGTCCGGGAGGTGCAGACGACTTCCGCAGCTCCCTGGTGAGAAAGTCATTGGGGTGCATTCAGTGGCCAGTGGATCCCCCCCACCCCCCGGCTTGCCGCTATTCACTTATCTGCCCCATTGAAGCATCTTCATCTCTCTTATCAAGAGGGCAGTCCCGAGGCCAGCGACTCCAGTACTCCTCGCCGTTCCTGCGCCATCGTCTCAGGGTCAGGCCTTGCCGGGGTCCGCCGTCGTTGTCGGCTCACCCTCTGCCATCCGTCGCGAGTGTCTCTGCCGGATGTCCCCTCAGGCTCCGCCTCTGTAGGCAAGTCAATGGTTAGGATCCGGCAGGCCTCCCTAACCGATCGAACCTGGTAGAGCTTGTCCTCCAATTTGAAAATGAGGCGAAACGGGTGCCCCCATGAATAACTAACCCCTAGGCTGCGCAGGTGCGTGGTGACGGGCCGGAAGGCCCTTCTTTTTTGAAGCGTGATCGCAGCCAAGTCCTGGTACAGGGCGATGTCGTGACCTCCATGCTGCAGCGGCTGCTTCTCCCTGGCCCTTCTCATAATGCGCTCTTTCAATTGAAAGTCCGGCAGATAGGCCAGAATGTCCGGCGGTGGGGCCGGAGCCCTCCTCGGCAAGCCCACCCTGTGGGCCCTATCAATTTTAACGGGGAAGTCTGTAGTCTCCTGCAAGATACCGCGGAAGAGCCCCTGGAGAAACAGCGTGATGTCCGGGCCCTCCTCCTGCCAGGGAACACCCTTCACCCGAATGTTGTTCCTCTGGGAACGATTCTCCAGATCCTCCGCATGGGCTTGAAGGTCCACCTGTTGGTCCTGCAGCCGCAGAACCTCCTGCTTCAGGTGTTCAATTTCTTCCTCCCTGGAGTCCTCCTTTTCTTCAATCGAGGCCACCCGTTCGCCAATGGCATCCATGTCGCTTCGCACCTCCTTGATCTCAGTGGCTACCTCCTGGCGGAGATTCTGGATGTCGTCTCTCAGGGTGGAAAACAGCTGGGTGAGGAAAGTCCGAGTCACCGGCTCCTCCACGGCTGCAGCATCTGCCCCCCCGACGTCGGGGACGAGGCCCTGCTATCTCCTCCGGCCTGTCCCCCCACCTTAGAAAACATGTCCTTCACTGTCCTGTCCTTCTTGCCTCTAGTGGAAGACATGATAGGCACTCTCAAGTCGGGCCCAGCAACCCCGCCAGGGTCGTCGCGATTGGCACCTGCCTCCTCTACCACTCCGCCAGCGCACTTCTGCTGACGCGATGGGCCTCGTTCCTGCTCTCTCGGGCCCAGCCTGGCCCACTCCCGGGGCCACCAGCTGCAAAGTAGTCCGGCTCCGGCCCTCCGCGTGCTCCCCTACCGCTGGTGCCCTCCAGGCCAAGTGCACCGCCCTCAGCGGGGTCTGACCGGGAGGGCCTCGTTGCACCGCAGCCCCCCACCAGTCACTAGATCTGTTCTCTTCCATCAGGCAGCTTCCAGGCATTAACCAGGCACCCAGGATCAGGCGCTCCCCCCTGCTCTTCTCTGCTCCCGTATCAGATGCCACCTTAGAGCCCGAGCGCCCCTTTGGGTCTGCTGCAGTGTTGACGGGCCGCCCCCGAGCACCTCTCGCACCCCCCTGGACCTCAGGGCTCTTCTCCGCTCCGCCGCCACTCAGGCCAGGGAGCGCCGCTTTCACTCAGTGTTCGGTGTCCCCAGAGTCGGTGTTAAGCCTCTGAGCCCCCTCCAGTGCCGCCGTCTGCTCTCCTGTGTGCTCCGCGCGCGACGGGCCGCTTCGCCAGTACACCCCGGGGCCTCCCCTCACCTTCAGCCGACACGAGCAGCGGCGATCGGCTCCAGGCCGCTTCACTCCCTCCGGCACCTTGTGGCCCCACCAGGGTCCCCTCGCCTCCGAGCACGCCGCCTCTTGTGGGCGACAGGCGGGCCGCACCGCCTCCGGGCGTAGGCGCTAGCGCACAAAGGGCCCCTCTGGACCCCCGGGCCTCTTTGCTCCCTCCGGTAGCGCCCTCCGGGCCGGGTCAAGGCAGCCTCGGTGAAGTCCGGTTTGGGCCGTCTCTCCGCTCGGGCCCCCCGTTGTCGTGGGTGCGCCAGTCACCGCCGCCCTCCTCAGCTAGGGACTCCGCCGTCTCCCGCGCTGCCCAGTTCAGCTCACCGGGTCCACCTCTCCGGCGATCATAGGAGCGCGCTCCCCGGGCTCGCGGCCTCTCCGTCACTCCCTTCGTGGCGCCGCAGCCGCCATCTTGGCTGCTTCGCCGGTCCGCGCTTCTCCTGGCTTCGTCGCCGCTGCAGGCTGCAGGGGGCTCTATTCTCGCCCCAGGACTTGCCCTCACGCTCCCGCCACACTCAGGCGGCGGCGCTGGGGACTTTCTCCGCGTTAGACAGCCGGGTAGATCGCGGACAGCCGGCGGGGAGTCGAACAGGACACGTCCTACCCGCTCGCACCCCCAGGTGCTCCTATTTAAACCATTCCGAGGAATCAGAGCTGAGCTTCGATGTCAGGGTGACACCCAAAGTATACTCCTTTTTTGAGGAGTGGCTACTGCCATTTATATCCTGCCATAGCAAACAATTCTAATCGGAATTTGGGGAGGCCGATGGTGCTGGCGATGAGCTTTCTTGTTAGAGGCCAGGAGTTTTTTACCTGTATCCCTGGGGGAAGGAGGGGTGAAGAGGGGGGAACGGGACCATGTAAAAGGTCTGATATGTGCCAAGTGTAGGAAGCTGGGTTTCTGTTGCTGCAACCCCCCCACTTTTTGCCAGATTTCTGATGCACTTTGACTTGATGTGCCCTGGGTCACTGACAATTTGGTTCCCAGGGCCTGTGATAATCCCCAAAACTGTACCTCGTACCCCCAATTGGCATCTCTCTGGCCACAGGTCAGTCCCTTGTAAAAGGTACCATGGATGACCAGGGAAGGCCTCTAAGGGCTGCAGCACATATTGGGCCACCCTTAAAGGTCCTGTACCTTAACACACACTGCCATTGCAGGCTGCGTGTTTTGGTGCATAGAAAAGTGAAGAGTCAACATGGCAACTGTGTGCCATGCCTGGAACCCACTGCCTATGGTATAGGTGAGACACCCCTCTAGCTGAGTGCACTATGCCACTGGCGAGGGCACAGTTGCATGAGCACTGTACCCCTACAGTGTCTAAGTCCATTCCTAGGCATTGTAGGTGCAGTAAAGCCAAAAAGAGTATATGGTTTGGGAGTTTGTCATTACGAACTCCACAGAACCATAATGGCTTTACTGAATTCTGGGAAGTTTGGTATCAAACTTCTCAGCATAATAAACCCACACCGATGCCAGTGTAGGATTTATTATACCATGCACTAAGAGGGCATCTTAGAGATGCCCCCTGAAAAACGACCAGTCTCTGGTGGGTTCCCTGACTTGTAAACACCAGCCTGCCACCATGAGACATGTTTCTGGGCCCCTGGGTGGGAGCCCTCGCTCCCTGAGCCCAGAAACAAAGCCTTTCCTGGGCGGAGGTGATCACACCTCCCCCAGGTCAGGAAGTGCCATCTGTGGCAGGGAGCTTCAAAGGCCTTGCTGCCTTTGTAATGCGACCCATAGCCTGTCCTGCTATCAGGAGCGGGCCCCCTTCCTGTCTCCCCTCCTTTTCAGCAGGAAGACAGGCAGGACAAATTAGCACAGCCCTGAAGGTGTGCAAACCTCTGCCAACCCCACCCCTCAGTGCCCGCCATCTTGCAGATGGCAGGCACTCTCCAATCAGGATTAGGGATTGTGCCCACTCCCCCACATGGGGTGAGCACACCAAGGGTGTAGTCACCCTAAGGTCTGTAGCCCATTGGCTGCTGACCTCGAGACCTCTAAAACGCCCCCCCCTAAATACAGTATATAGCAGGCAGCCCTGAACCAAGACAACAGATTCAGCCCGGAACCAAGAAGACAGATTCCCACAACCTACGAAGAATGACGAAAAAAGACACCCAGCAGAGGAGACTACCCAGAACAACTGACTTGGCCCCAGCCCTACCGGCCCATCTGCAGTTTCCAGAGATCCTGTGCCAAATGTCGCCTTATCCTGCAGCCAGCGACCTCCAGAAACCAAGGGAGGACTGACTGCCATCCACAAAGACAGGATCTCCTGTGAACAGCAGCTCTGTTAAAAAGAAACAGTCAAGAAAGACTCCGAGCCTGCTGAGGACAAAGAAACCCGATGCTTGGAACCGCCACTGCACCCGACGCCTACGGCCCGCATCCGGGTGGCCCACCGGGCCCAGCAAGGTCCCCCAGCGCTTCAGAGTCCGTGTTCACCATGGGTTGACCCCTCCAGGACACCCCAATGTCGCCTGCAGCCTCTGCACGGAGACGTCCCTCAACCGCAAGTGGCCCAGTAGGGTGAAATCCGACCTCAAAAGACACCCCTGCATACAGCCACCCTACGCCCTGGAGAAGAGAACCCGAGGTGCACCTATGTCCGCGAGCCCTCCAACTTACCTGCCCAGCTGTTGGTTCCTTCCGGAAGTCTTCCTGGACCGAGCCTGCAGCCAAAATCCAATACCCGCAACTCCCATTAAAAACAACAGGGCACCAGTAGCCAAAACCCTGCACCCGGCCGCACCTGTGGATGCACCATGTGTGCTAAACTGGATCCCCCTTTGCCCAGAGCTTAAGTCCTGGAGCTTTGCTCCCACAAACTTGTGGCCTGCTCGTGAGCAGCCACCAACTGGAGGCCTCCTATTTCCCATTGGATAACATTGGGCCTCAGCACTCTGCACCCGGCCGCCCTAGTGCTGCTGAGGGTGTTCTGAGAGAGCATCCTCGACCCTGGGGGGAACCCTGCTTCTAACCCCAGAATACCAACTCCCACAAATAAGTACTTACCTGCAAACCGTTAACTTAATTTCCTTCCATAGGATTGCATTGACTGTGTGGAGTTGGTTTGTATGAAACACTGAAAAACTACAAATATACTATTTATTTATTTAAAAGGTTTTATATAGCGCTGGCTCCACCCGGGAGTATCAGAGCGCTTTACATTGGAATGACATAAGTACATGGAATACAAAACAGTGGTATCCAAATGAAGCATTAAGAAACATGGTGGACTAAGAGAACACATTGAGTAATATAGCTTGAGTCAATAAAAAGTGCAAAGAAGTGGCTATTTACGAAACAACACATGAATATAGTAATTACGAATTATTAAACGGTATAAAGGTGGTAGAGTCATTATTTTGTGAAGAAGTAAGGGTTAGGGGAGAGAGAAAAAAGGGGGGAGGGTAAGTGTACAAAAGGGGTGGAAGGGGGAGAAAAAAGGTGAAGAAGGGTAGGGAAGGGGTGAATAGGTGAGGTCGACACAAGCGGGGTGAGGAGAGGGGGGAAGGCAAGGGTTTCAAAAGGAGGGGAGAGTGTAGCAAGTATGGTAATAGAAGGGTTAAGGACCCCAGTATTTGTTGAGTAGGTGTATTTTGAGGTCTTTTTTAAACTGGCGTATGAAGGGTTGAGTCGTAGCTCTTTAGGGAGGGTATTCCAGATGCTGGGAGCCTTACCAGAGAAGGAGCGAGATTGTGTGGCTTTCTTTTTTAACAGAGGGGTGACGAGGAGGAGAGAGTTGGTACTTCTCATCGGTCGGGTACTGCCCGCTTTATTGAGTTTGTTTGAGAGGTAAAGCGGGGTCTTTTGATGAAGGGCTTTGTACGTAATGCAGGCTATTTTATAGGAGGATCTGCCTTCGATAGGAAGCCATTTAAGGGTCTTAAGCGCAGGCGAGATGTGGTCAGAGCGCTTGCAGTCACTTGTAAGCCTGGCCGTTAGGTTGAGAACAGATTTGATGGGGGCAAGGTGTACTTTGGGAGATCCAGAGAGTAAGGCGTTGCCATAGTCGATTTTCGAGAGGACTAATGATTGGACAACAGATTTGAAATCTTCGCTGGAATGAAAGGTTTTATTTTTTTTAGATGTTGGAGCGTGAAAAGTGCTCCTTTTGCTTAGTTTTTTATATGGGAATTGAGCGTTAACTTACTGTCAATGGTGATGCCAAGTGATTTTACTGACTCGGATAAGAAGAGTGAGCAGTTTAGGGCACTAAGGTCGTTGACCCATGTTTGGATGGGGAGTGGTTGTTTTTAGGAGAGAAAAGAATGATCTCAGTTTTGTTAGGATTGAGTTTGAGATGGTTGGAGTAGAACCAGGTTTGTATATTAGCAAGTGCGGTGTTAAGGTGTAGGACATCTGCGTGGGATTTGATTTTATAGTACAGTTGGGTATCATCGGCATACAGGTGATAGTTAATACCGACTTGTTTAAGTATGAGGGTAAGGGGTTCCATGAATAGGTTGAAGAGAGCAGGAGAGAGGATAGATCCTTGGGGGACACCGATGGAGACAGGAGTGGGGCTAGAGAGGCAGCTTTGGATTTTGATTTTCTGGGTTTTGTGTTGGAAATAGGAGGTGAACCAGTTGAGGACAGTTCCATTAAGGCCGAAACGAAGTTTAAGAGTATTGAGTAAGGATGAATGGTTAACTGTATCGAACGCCGCAGAGAGATCGAGCAGAATGAGTAGGCAGGACTCGCCATTATCCAGGGTATGGTGGATGTCATCAACTATATTTAGCAATGCAGTTTCAGTACTGCAGCCTTTACGGAAGCCGGATTGTAGGGGGTTGAGTAGGTTGTAAGTGTCAATGTGTTTATCCAATTGAAGAAGGGCACATTTTTCAAGGGCTTTTGAGAGAATGGGGAGGTTTGAGATGGGGCGGAGGCTATTAGGGTAGTTCTTAGGGTTTTTAGGAATGGGCGTGACTTGTCCGAGTTGGAGGGAGACAGGGACGCACCCCGAGGAAAGGGAGTAAAGGGAGAAAAGTGAATTACTTACCATTTGTCTAGGAAATGTCTCAGTGTGATATCTAGGCATATCACACTGATTAGCAAAAGTAACTCAAAAAGTAATCTAAAAAGTAACGTGCGCAGTAATCTGTAAAGTAACTAAAAAGTAATTTCAAACTGTTGACTTACCTGTAATTCAACCAACTCCATTTGAACCTGCATTCAACTGCAAATCACTGCATAAGATTTTGCAAAGTATTATTTCACTTACCTGCACCAGGCTTGGCTTGGTTCTAGAAATAAAATAACTAAATAATCTTTTTGATACAAATTGGTCTGAGTTCAGTCCTTGAGTGTGTGACATCATTTCTTGTTTGAGTGTGTACAACAAGTGCTTAACACTACCCTCTGATAAAGCCTTTCTGCTCGCCCACACTACCACAAATAGAGAGTAAGGTGCTATCTACTTTTACCTCTGCCTACCTTTGGGGATTCACTGTACTCTGTATATACTATACCAAAATGAGGTATAGTGTGCAGAGAGTCAGCTTCCTACACCAAGCAACTGGGCTCTATGGCCTTCAACATGTCTAGGACCTATATGAAGTTTTAGAAATGAAGAATACACTTCAATGTGGTTCGAAAAGAAGTTTCTTGCAAGTAAGCTCCAGACACGTCTGGTACAGGTTAAGGTCAACGGAATAATCACCAGCAACCGTTTTACAACTGTGGAATGGGGGGGAATGTGGTGTGATACGAAGTGCCAATGAGGTGGGGAATGAGTGATACGTCACAAAGGAACATTTGCACGTAAATACATCACAACACATCCTCTCTTCCACAAGAAAAATGATGAAAATGGGGAAAAAACAAGGGTGGTGAGAACACAGTGTAAATAGTGGGGAATTAATTGCTCTGACGGTTTTGCTCACCAGAAAACCGTATGCAGGGAAGCGCAGGGGTGTAGTTAAACACCAACAATATAATCACATTTTTTAGGTCTGACAAGTGTTCTCCCACAGCTACTGGTGTGTTTCTGACTGCCAACGGGACAATCAGAACCACTGGTGGAACACGATCCACCACTCAAGGCATTGGCATCAGCTTGAGTGGTGTCAGAGGGAACTTGTGCTCCATCAGAAGCACTAACACTCCCCTCCGGTGAACCCACCATACCGCTGTTATGAACAGATGCATCATCAAAATCTAACCACAAGTCTGAGTTGGTACTGGTCACTCTGACTCAAGCGTTGTCAAGTAATTTACCATTATGTCTACACAAAGCCAGTCTACTCATGTGCCAAATCTTCCCATCACTGAGTCTTACGGTATTACAATGAATTTCACAAATGCGTAAAGGGCAAGAGCATCTGCTTTCTCCCTTCCTGGTTTTCTTTTCCAACAGAACTTTCACCCAGTCACCGCACTTGAACTGTCTTGTTCTTGTGCCATGTTTTGTATCGTACCAATCCTTGTAAGTTTTCTGTGCCAAACGTATTTTCTTACGCACACACTCTGGAGACCACTTCACCTGTTTAAAACCTGGCATCCAGCCAAAGTCTTTGCTGAGTGCTAACCTCCCTCATCATTGTGAACGGGCTGTTCCCAGTTATCATGCTTGGGGTAATCCTGTATGACCAAAAAAGCTTGCAAAGCTCACTTTCCACCTCATATTACCACACCTTGAAAGTTGAATGCTACCTTTGAGTACTCTATTAAAGCGTTCAACTAAACCATTCCTTTCGGGATGATAAACAGATGTGGTGATATGTTTGATGCAATCCCATCCTCGTCGCCATTTTAGAAATGAAGAATACAATTCAATGTGGTTCGAAAAGAAGTTTATTGCAAGTAAGCCCCAGACACGTCTAGTACAGGTGAAGGTCAAAGGAATAATCATCAGCAACCATTTTACAACTGTCAGCTGTGGAATATGGGGAATGTGGTGTGATACGAAGTGCCAATGAGGTGGGGAATGAGTGATACGTCACAAAGGAACATTTACATGTAAATACATCATCACAACAGAAGTATGCCTCTTACCTGTTTAGTTAGAGTTGGAACCCATTGTATTCCCCATAGGTGTGCTATTCAAGATGTTGGTATCCTTTGTGCAAGGCTTAAGTTGGTTTTTCAGGACATGCTAGGCAGCAGGTACACATCTTCTGTCCCCTTACTCAAAACTAGATGCACCTGGTGAAGAAGTAAGGCAGCTATCCCAGATCCTATGTGAAGTTCAGCTTCCCCCTGGTACAGTGAAACCCAACCCCTCCCTTATTTCTTGTGCCACTGCCATCTTCCCTGGTAACAGGATGCCCAGACAGGGGAATACACATCCCAAGCTGGGCCAGCCGAATTGGTCCCAGGGGGCCACCAGGGCAGGCAGCCTCTACTACAGTGGGAATATGCTTCTTGACAACTGGAGGAGCCGTGGGACATTTTAAAAATACAGGTGAAATGACTGGCTGCAGGCATGTCACCTTCACCACCAGAGATGTGGGTTTCCCTATTGGCGCAAGGGTTTTGATGTATTGGGTGAGATTATTTTGCCTTGGCCCATTATATGGGAACTCAGACACCATTTTTGACATGCCATTATGCGGCTACTGTTGGGTGGGGAATTCTGTTAGATGCCATGCACGGTTGTGGTGCCCTCATATATATTCTTGACTCATGTCCCTGACCTGGCTTGGGGTTGATGTGCACACGACTGTGGCACACTTATGTTGTATTGAGTTTTACTGATACACATCCATGTGGTTTCTTCTTTTTTTCCTTTTTCCTAGATATTGACCTGGAGCGATTTTTTTCATCGTTGACCTGTAACCATACTGAGGGTTTACAGGTGATTGCCCAGACCGATATTGAGGGTATTTTAACTTGTTTCACTTATTTTCACGTGCACTTTGTTTTAAGAATTTGGTCCCGACGAAGCGCCACCGACCTTTTATGCGAAAGAGGCGCGAAACATGTTGGCCTTTGACCCCTGACCCCTGGGCATAGTGTGCCTTCAGGGTTACAACTTTTTTAGCAGTCTAATTCTGCTCAGGGTACATCTATATAATTCGCTGCATGATTACCCTCCATGTTTTCACTAACTTGCACGCACTCTTTTTTACCCTCTACATAGAACCCACTCCCCACACACCCACATGCACCATCCGGCGGTCCTTAAAAGATCTCCGTTAAAGTGACCCTTCGGGGGCCCGTAGGGAATTGCAGCGCCGGCCCTACGAGGAGCAACCGCCCGATGATGAAGCATGACACCCTTCGGGGTGTGTGAGGGCAACAGAGGACATAGAGTGGTCTTTCATTTACCGGAGTGGGTCTCCAAACTAGGAATTCTTTCACTTTCTAATTCCCTTTTTTAAGGGCTCGGGTGACTTTTTGCACCTGCCCGTAGGAACTTTGTCCTCCTGGTGATACATATTCAGTCTAGGGAGCATGGACACTGGACCTTTTTTAGCTCCCAGATCCCCCCTCTTTTTTGTGTTTTAGTGATGTCTGTTGACCTGAAAACAGAGATCCGGCCGGTGTGCTGGATGTATGGGTATATGGAAATAGGCATCTGAGGTCTAGTGGCGACATAAAATCTCCTTGTTGCAGCAATTGTATCACATCTTGTAGTGCGGCCATGTGAAAGTGTTCTGAAGGGATGTAGCTGTAAAGTGCTCCGAGGTCTAGAATAGGTCTTAATGTTTTGGCCTTTTTGGGAATGAGGAAATATAGTGAGTATACTCTGTGTCCTTGGTACTTTTTTGGAACTATTTCTATAGCACCCTTTTGAAGGAGAGCTTGAACCTCCTCTTGGAGGAGTATTAAGATGGTGTGCCAACATATTTTGTGTCCTTGGTGATATTGTGGGCAGGGTAGTTGTGAGTTCTAGACAATACCCATGTTGGATGATGGAGAGTACCCATTAATCGGTAGTAATTTGAATACATTGTTGAAGGTAGTGTTGCAGTCTTCCCCCTACTAGTCTTGTATGTGGAGACAGAAGGGTTAGTTGGTCACTGCTTCGTAGGTGTGGTGCGTTTGGGGGTGGAACCACGATCTCTGCCTCTATTTTTGTAGTGAGGCCTATAGTTGGATCACCTAGAAAATTTTCCTGGTTTTCTTGTTTTTTGTAGCTGATCTGAGTTGGTGGATGTACCAGGTTTTGTGGCACTCTGCATTGCCTGTTGATGAATGTGTGGGTGAGGAGTGTAGTTGTTCAGAAGGCAGATGCTCTAGTGACTGTTGGTGAATTGGTGAAAGTGCCAGTGGATGTAACACTGGTAGTGTAGATGGAGGAGGAGGAGATATAGGTTTGAAAGAAGGTGGAAGAGAAGTAGGAGGGAAACGAATAGGGCTCGTGCCTCTGTCCTTTCTCTTTTTTTTGTGAGGTCTGGGCTGATCCGTTCCCATGATCTCTTCTTCAAAGGTTTTCTTCCGCTTTCAAAGTGTCTGTAAAATCTTTGGAGGTGGCTTTGCCCCTACTTTTCCAGTTTTGGGGTGAATAATTATCGTTTCTGTCCCTCACTTAATTTGTCTTGAAGCTTTTCAAGAATTGGTTGTGATGAGTGCTGTTTAGGCTTTGACACAGTCTTTGTGGATTTTGACGTCGATGTTCTTTTTGGTCCCTAAATGATACTCGCCCCAGGTAAAGCTTTTGATGAGTCTTGTTTCAGCGCAGGAGGAGTCTTGGGAAGTTTCGATGCCGGAGGCTACTTGGAATGCTTCGGCACTGAAGGCGATTAGGATACCACTGGTGCCCGTTTTGGCTACACCGCCTTATGGTGTGTGGATTCTGTTTTTTTCAGTGCCAGCACAGTCGAAAAACAGAGGTTTTTAAACTTCTAGACAGTTGTCGATTGTTTAGCCGGCGGAGGGACGTGGGTCTGCTCCTGAGCCTGTTTTCGGAGGACACCATGGCCCAAGGGGAGTGGGGTTCCTTAAGCCGCTTTAGTTTGTTTTATTGAATTTGTTGGGGTATAGATGGCTTTCGCCTGTGTACTCACGTGCCCTTGTGTGGAGAGTTCAGGGTCAGAGTCTGAGCTTTAGCCACTGCTAGCCAGTAGTAAAGGGACATCCGTGGTTGCTGCTTGTGCCTCAGCGTCCTCTGCATCATGTTCTTGGTACAGGGACTGTCCATAGAACATATCAGGCACGTCATCAGCATGCTGTGACTGCATGGTTGAGTGGGCCCAAAGTTGTTCTCGGCGCTGCAGTAGTGTCTTCTTGGAACGGAAAGCTACACACACCTCGTCGTGTCTAGGGACAAGCAAAGGTTACACACCTTGTGCTGGTCCTGCCTGGAATATTTGGCATGGCACTTTGAACAAAACCTAAATTGTGTCTTTTCTATTCCTCATTGATGTCGAGTGTATGGAGTTTGTCGGTGTTGAAGTTAGTGTCTAAGTTAGCAAAGCTGTCGAACGGGGCCCGAGCCCAGGTGGGCAGATTGGAAAAATAAGGAACACCAGTTGGTGCAGTGATTGTAGAATTTCTCGTCGCTGGTAGAGAAAGAAAACAGGGCGCTGGAAAGGCCTCGTGGCAGAACTCTAGCTTCGTTCCAGAGCTGGGAGATCAATATCTGAACCCGATGGAAGAAAAAACAAGCATTTACAATGCAATAGGTCTCGCAACTGCAAGTTTTAGAGCTATTGGTATTGTAAATGGCAATGCCTTTTGAAAAATTAACAGGTATTGTAATTTATAATAGTAATTTTCCACCAGTACCATAACTACCACTATTATTATTACTAATCACCACAGAGTAGTAATAGTAATAATTGTAGTGGTGGTTATGGTACTTGTGGTGGTTGTGATGGTGGTATTGGTACTGGTGGTGTTAGTGGTGGTGGTACTGGTGGTCTACGTGGATTTTATTTCATTACTTATGCTACTGCTGGAATATTTTTTAACAAAAAAATAGAAAAACTAAAACATTATCATTTGCAATGCCAATAGCTCAAACTTTTAGTAATGCCAGCCCTATTGCATTGCAAATGCTTGTTTTATGTTGCAGGCATGAGGTGCATCATCTACTTCCCAAAATACAATCTTAGATTTGTAGACACTCGTAACAGTCCTATGGTAGGAGGCAGTTGTTCAGCCAGTGTAAGGCTAATAGCTCACACAACTTTGCATTTTGATACCTGAAGTTTTAAATTACAATAAATGTAGTAGACCTCAGGCAGGAGACTTGAGTTACCAGTAACTGTGGAAAGAGCAATAACTTTAGAAACTGGTGCTTTATTTCACCTTTTCCGTGGTGTGAAGGTTACGTAACTGTTTTATTGCGTTCGAATGGGCACAATGGGGCTTATTTACAAGTCCCTTGCACCGCCAATGCTTCAATTTTTGTGTGGGAAAAAGTGACGCAGCGGCGGCGCAAGGGGCTTGTAAATAAGCCCCAATGTCCTGTTTCTCTGGCTCTAAAGCAGCTTTGCTGACCTGGTTCTCTGGCTCTAGAGCGGCTCTGCTGACCTGGTTCTCTGGCTCTACAGCAGCTCTGATGACCTAGTTCTCTGGCTCTAGAGCAGCTCTGCTGACCTGGTTCTCTGGCTCTAGAGCAGCTCTGCTGACCTGGTTCTCTGGCTCTACAACGGCTCTGCTGAACTGGTTCTCTGGCTCTAGAGCAGCTCTGCTGACCTGGTTCTCTGGCTCTACAACGGCTCTGCTGAACTGGTTCTCTGGCTCTACTGCAGCTCTGCTGACCTGGTTCTCTGGCTCTACAGCAGCTCTGCTGACCTGGTTCTCTGGCTCTACAGCAGCTCTGCTGACCTGGTTCTATGGCTCTAAAGCAGGTCTGCTGACCTTGTTCTCTGGCTCTATAGCAGCTCTGCTGACCTGGTTCTCTGGCTCTAGAGCAGCTCTGCTGACCTGGTTCTCTGGCTCTAGAGCAGCTCTGCTGACCTGGTTCTCTGGCTCTAAAGCAGCTCTGCTGACCTGGTTCTCTGGCTCTAAAGCAGCTCTGCTGACCTGGTTCTCTGGCTCTAAAGCAGCTCTGCTGGCCTGGTTCTCTCCCTCTAAAGCAGCTCTGCTGACCTGGTTTCTCTGGCTCTACAGCAGCTCTGCTGACCTGGTTCTCTGGCTCTAGAGCAGCTCTGCTGACCTGGTTCTCTGGCTCTAGAGCAGCTCTGCTGACCTGGTTCTCTGGCTCTAGAGCAGCTCTGCTGAACTGGTTCTCTGGCTCTACTGCAGCTCTGCTGACCTGGTTCTCTGGCTCTACAGCAGCTCTGCTGACCTGATTCTATGGCTCTACAGCAGCTCTGCTGACCTGGTTCTATGGCTCTACAGCAGCTCTGCTGACCTGGTTCTTATGGCTCTACAGCAGCTCTGCTGACCTGGTTCTATGGCTCTACAGCAGCTCTGCTGACCTGGTTCTCTGGCTCTAGAGCAGCTCTGCTGACCTGGTTCTCTGGCTCTAGAGCAGCTCTGCTGACCTGGTTCTCTGGCTCTAGAGCAGCTCTGCTGACCTGGTTCTCTGGCTCTAGAGCAGCTCTGCTGACCTGGTTCTCTGGCTCTAGAGCAGCTCTGCTGACCTGGTTCTCTGGCACTAGAGCAGCTCTGCTGACCTGGTTCTTAGGCTCTAGAGCAGCTCTGCTGACCTGGTTCTTAGGCTCTAGAGCAGCTCTGCTGACCTGGTTCTTAGGCTCTAGAGCAGCTCCGCTGACCTGGTTCTCTGGCTTTGAAGCAGCTCTGCTGACCTGGTTCTCTGGCTCTAGAGCAGCTCTGCTGACCTGATTCTATGGCTCTAGAGTAGTTCTGCTGACCTGGTTCTCTGGCTCTAAAGCAGCTCTGCTGACCTGGTTCTCTGGCTCTAGAGTAGCTCTGCTGACCTGGTTCTCTGGCTCTGAAGCAGCTTTGCTGACCTGGTTCTCTGGCTCTACAGCAGCTCTGCTGACCTGATTCTATGGCTCTACAGCAGCTCTGCTGACCTGGTTCTATGGCTCTACAGCAGCTCTGCTGACCTGGTTCTTATGGCTCTACAGCAGCTCTGCTGACCTGGTTCTATGGCTCTACAGCAGCTCTGCTGACCTGGTTCTCTGGCTCTACAGCAGCTCTGCTGACCTGGTTCTCTGGCTCTAAAGCAGCTCTGCTGACCTGGTTCTCTGGCTCTAGAGCAGCTCTGCTGACCTGGTTCTCTGGCTCTAGAGTAGCTCTGCTGACCTGGTTCTCTGGCTCTAAAGCAGCTCTGCTGACCTGGTTCTATGGCTCTACAGCAGCTCTGCTGACCTGGTTCTCTGGCTCTAGAGTAGCTCTGCTGACCTGGTTCTCTGGCTCTACAGCAGCTCTGCTGACCTGGTTCTATGGCTCTACAGCAGCTCTGCTGACCTGGTTCTCTGGCTCTACAGCAGCTCTGCTGAACTGGTTCTCTGCCTCTAGAGCAGCTCTGCTGAACTGGTTCTCTGCCTCTAGAGCAGCTCTGCTGACCTGGTTCTCTGCCTCTAGAGCAGCTCTGCTGACCTGGTTCTCTGCCTCTAAAGCAGCTCTGCTGACCTGGTTCTCTCCCTCTAAAGCAGCTCTGCTGACCTGAAGCGCGGCCGCTAAAGTTAGCGGACCGCGCTCCAAAATAATAACAAATAAACAAATGCAACAATACAAGCCTGGTGTAAGAAATGGCTGCGGAGAGAAATAAGCATAAAGATACATATAACTATTAGGAAACAACAAAACGTAATACTAGAAAGCAAGCACCCATGTAACTGGTATTGAACCCTTCTAGTGCCACCCTTCCTCATCGCTCCCCAGAATCGTTTTAAACATCTAAGTACATCATACAGACTTACAACACACATTTTTGGATTGTGCTAAGTGAAAGTGAAGACTGAAGAGACGCCCTGCGCGTGCCCATCTGCTGTCGGAGGCAAGCTAATAGAGACGCCGTGAGCTCGAGCGCGCAAAAGTGAAAGCGCGTGGTGGGAGCATCTGTTTTCATTCAGCCGCTTGTATTTGCACCTTGGCTGAGTGAAAACAGATGCGCTTGTCACGATGGGCGGCATCACAAAACTACAAGGGCGTCAACAAAAGTGACAGCCAGCAAACCAAAAGCACGGAAAAACATTAATCACGACCTAAGCCAATTGGAAACGGTCGAGACACAGGGGCGTGGATTAACCCCTTTACCGCGGCGGCAATTCCGCCGCGGTGCGGGGCGTTCCATTGTGTGGGCGGGGCCGCGTCGGCCAACGGACGTGCGCAGCACTACCGAGGTAGTGCTCGCGACGGCCGTTGGCCGACGGGCGCAACGAACGGGTTAAAGTTCCCCTTCTTAGAGTGTTTACTATAGCCCTCGCAGGGTGAGGAGCGCATGCGCGCTCCAACGCCAGGCGAGACCTAACAATCTAACAAAGGAGCAGAGGAGCGTGTGCAATACAGACTATAGGAGGAGTCACTGTGCCTTGTGACTTGAAGAGCTTCTTAGAAGGAAAACAACTTGTAATCATCCGAGCGCAACACTAGATGGCAGGAGTATGCTAAGCATATGTATCTATGGCCAACACATGCTACGAATATAAATTTTCCTTTATAAGTAGTGCTTTATATTTGCAAAATGTAATTTATTTTTTTCTTAAATTAACTATTTAGGCTTGTGACCCGATTAATTTTATAATGTTGATAATAGGATTTAAGTTGGTTTAAAAAGAAGGCAAAATATTGCATCTAAGTGGCACGTTCCTTTTATGGAATCATTTTTACGAAATGAGACATATAAAACCTTTACCTTTCAAATTGTGTACTTAGTACGCATTAGAATTTCTTCACTTGACTCTTGTTGAATCTGAGATCTAAAATCATTACACTGAAGAAAGTTGATACCACAAATGCTGAAGGAGATAAGGTTAACACAGTGAAATACTTGTGAGCAAGTCCAGCATCCTTTATCTGGGTGATATTTCATATTCTCCATGACACCTATCTTCACTACTTCGTATTATACATGTTGTATTAGTAAAATGCATGTTTTGTTCTTGTATATCCTAGCTGATACAGATAAGTTACTGTCTAATGGTTGCTAGATGATAGAGGCAATTTAAGAACACTAAGCATATTTTATACTGCAAAATAACATTTTCAAATAAAAAAGTTTTATACCTATTGTCTCTCATAGTACATCTAGGTTTTCATTTTTTGAAAAAAGATGAAAACATACTTTTTTGCAATGCTTCCCTTTCAAGCGTCATCAAGGCAGTGGCAGGAACAAGAAGTAAACAGGGCTTTAAAGGACCAGATTACTTTTTCTAGTTTCACCCTCATCCATCAGCAAATAGCAAACAGAGGGCTGTTGCAAGGATAACGGTGGGACAGGGCTTCAAAAACGTATTGTGACCTGAAGTCAAAGTGTGCATGAATTCACTTTTGCTAGACAAGACAATTTAGTGGATAAACGCCCATGGCCTTTGACTTGTCCTTCAGCTGGTGACAACAGTTTTGGCACCTCACTGAAGTGAATACAAAAGTCCGATTTTACTGTTATCTAGCACCACCATGTCTGATGGCTATGTAACTCCTAAATTATTAGGACCTTTAGTGGCCGGTGTTACTATATCCAATCTCAGTTCTGAATGGACTTTTATAAACCTTGGGTTCTATGGAAATGGCTGACACTTTGTGGTGCTATTGGTCTATTTAAGGTAAATGCTAAAATATACAAGTCTCAGACCATTTGGAAAAAACACTTTTCCTCTTTGTCAGGACATCTCCAACAGAATACGTTCTTTCAGATATAATACTCCCATCTCTCAAGTGTAGGCATCTGCCACTTTTCTAATGTTGATATCCAGAAAATATGGTATGACCTCAGAACTCGTGGAGCTATGCTGAACCTTAAAAAAAAAGTTACTTACCTTCGGTAAAGAATTCTCTGGTAGAGACAGTCTAGCCGAAGATTCCTTAACTTTTGAATTCTCTCCAGGCGCCAGTCTGGATCAGGACATTTTTCAGCAGCACTTCTGCGCGCCGGGGGACAGCATCGCATGACTCTGTGATGGCGTCGACTCCGGTTGCGACATCAGCGGAGTCATATAAGTCCCCTGACAGTTTCTTCTGTGAACTTTCCGTGCCACAATGCAGAGCCACAATAGAAACTGGCTGTGGAAAAAGTGTGCCAAAAAAGATCAATGTATCCTTGAAACAATAATTAGAGAATGGAAATGAATGGTATGTTAATACTCAGCAAGGTCTATAAGTAAAGACCAAATGGGTCGCTGAAGCACACAGCTACGTGAACCACTGACCACTGGTGTATAAAACACACCTGCAAAAGGGAATACCTCTTACACTATGGATCGTTCGCAGTGCCGGGAGGATGGGTGGGCGCTAAGGAATCTGCGGCAAGACTATGTCTCTACCAGACAATGCGTTACCAAAGGTAGGTAACTTGTTCATCTGATAGAGACATCTAGCTGCAGATTCCTTAACCTTTGAATTAAATGCCATAGCTATACCCCATCCAGTGGAGGGTCTGCGAACTAATCCTACAAAAGTTCTAAGAGAGAACCAGCCAGCCGAAATTAGCAAGAGACCAAACGTGCGTAGGAATTAGATGAAAAGGAGCCTGGGCTCCTTACAAAAATGGTGGCAAGGACCACAGACAATCAAAGTAAAAACAACCCTGCAGGCATGGTAAAACTATGCTCCAAGGGTAGGGGAATAATACTGTGACATAAGACAACTGTCAACAGTACGACAGTAGTACATGACCCCCAAAGGTTGAAGTGAGCCTATGGACTAGGAGGACCAGAGGCAATAACGAATTATATGCAACCTACAGTTCCCTATGCCATCAAAAAAATATTTGAGGTAAACCTGTCCTGAGAAGTTCAGAAAAAGGCTTTCAGAACACAACCACATTAGAGCCAAGATGAATAAAGACATTCCTCGCAAAGTTGGAAAGACTAAACCAAGTACAAGGACTGATGCAAAGCCTCTGAGAAAAAGAAAAAATAATTATTAGACAAAGTAACCACTACTAGGGTCACACAACGCATATAACCCGTAGAGATGGAAAGATGGCACTTATACAGATATGAATGTAATCTGCTACAAATATTGATCAAATATGCCAAAATCTATATAGCCCGTGCTCAACGTATATATAGATCCATACCCATAATACACACACACATATATACACATATACACACACATATATATATATATATATATACCTACGGGGTAAGTACATACCGCCATACATAAAACATACAGCGAAGAGAGAAACTGCATATCATAGTAAGAGTCGCAAAAATATAATCTATATCTTGCATTATTGTATATAGCAGAGCTATATCTAAATATGCATAAATGCAAATACACATATACCTATATTTACTATACACACGTATAGATATAATGGAACTGAAAAACCAGCCCATAATACCTATACAACAGAAAAGCAAGGGAGAAACAAAAAGAAAGAGATGGCACCCTCAATAAACGACAAGGTTGATTGAGCATCAAGGTAATGCTAGCTGACCAAAAGAGGTGGTTACTACCATAATCCTGAAAGAAAGCAACAGGAAAATGAAACCTCACCAACATCAGACACTTATGACCACACTTGGCCCAGTAGGTCAAGATGAAAAACAACCAAACCCCTGGACATCTCAGAAAAGGTATCCTGTTGGTAAATTTACCCGCAAGGTGTACCAGACAGAACATGAATCCGACCGTAAATAGACAGGCAGATATAAAGATATATGGATATGGTCCCATAAGAACACAAAGAGCAACAGACTAGAAGCTAAATAAATTGAGCATAAAAAGAGCTAAAAGCCGCAAAAAAGAACTGCCGATTAGAGGAAGAAAATGTCCCCAAGGAGATAGAGGATATCCAACCTCCAGACTGGATAAATATAACTACACCCACAATCCAAGCATATCAAAGTATATTTGAGGAAAACTGTAGGAGGTGGGCTTATTATATGGTGCACACTTATTTAAGTGAAGCACCTTGCACTACTCCAGTCAACCCATATGGTGATTTTAGTTGTCTGAGACAACCATAGAAAGCTCTCTAAGTGATGGCTGTGGTGAGCAGCCTTCAGGCTTATCTTAAAGGAGTGTTAAGCAGCTTGTTTTACCAGAACTAATCATGCAGTGTAGGTTAAACGAAAAAGAATCACACAGTGTATATATAAAAATAGTTCTATTTATTACACAACACTCACCAACACATTGGTATATCTCCTACCCAGAGATATAAACAGAAATACACAATAATACTTCAATTGCAATAGGTAAGTAAGCAAAAAATACAGTGGTCTCCAGGGGGAGACCAAACCATATACTAAAAAACGTGGGATGCGAACTGCGACCGAAGTCGAGACTTGGACCAGGAGACTTAGAGGAGCTGGGGACACCAGGAACCACCCAAGGTAATTACACCTGAACCTCACGGTGGCTGTGTGCAGAGTGGAAACACAGCTGCGTGTCCAATAGAAGTCAACTGGGAAGACACGGTTGCAGTTTTCAAGAAGAAGGACCCTTCCCAGTGGACCCTGAAGAAACCCTGAGGAAGACTGAAGGTTGGAGAGTCACCCCACCCGGGGCTACCCCAGGAACCAGTACACCTACACCAGGGAAGCCGGGTGCATAGGTGCAAAGGGATATCGGAAACCGCTGTAGACCACAATGGAGGACTTCAGAAAAGATGCCGTTGGAGAAGACTGTGCAAGAGTCCAGTGGAATCCAAGGGTGGATTCTTGAAGTGAAGAACCTGTAAGCAGAGGGGACAGTGTCTATGCCACTTGGAGATCACCAGGAGACACTGAAGAGCAATGGCCACCGACGGACGGTTCCAGTGAGTTGATGGTGACCTTGTCGCTACAGCTGTGAGGACCAGGCGAAGTCGGGAAAAACCAGGAGCCATGCACGAGCTGTCCCATGTCGGAAGTCAGGAACCAGGGGGTTGGTGTCGGCGGGAGCACCAACAAGCCTTGGCAGCTGCAACAGGCGTGGAAAGCGAAGGAGGAGCAACGTTGGGATCAGCAAGGTCCCAGGGACTCACCACAAGCAGGAGAGTCAGAGCAGGCCACAAGCAAGCAGGGGAGCCCACTATAGAAGGAGAAGACCCTCAAGAGGACCCACAGGCCAAAGGCACAGGAGTCGCAAGAGGACCTTGAGCAGCTCGCCAAGAAGGAAGGCCCACGGTGCAAAGGATGCAGTGAATACGCTGTGCTTGGCAGGGAGAGATGCTGGAGGCTGGAGCTTTTTGTTGCCGAAGATCTCTGGAGTTCAGAGCTAACAAGCAATGGCAAGTCGACGCAGTGCACAGGGGTTTGGTCCCAGTGGTTCCGACCAGGGATACTAGCCTCAAAATTGCAGAGAGAACAGGTCAGGGATCAAGAGAGTTGCAGAACCACCACCTGTGTTGCTGAGCCTTTCAAAGCCCGTGGGACATCAGGAGTAGCAGACCAGTCAGCTTCGTTGCTGTGCCAGCAGATGCAGGGGAGTGACTTCTCCACTCCAAGGAAGATTACTTCGGGTGTCCTTGATGCCCAGAGGTCTGTTGAAGATCCTGGAAGAAGCACAGACACAGACGACGAAGACTTGCAGAACAACGAGACCAAGAGCAGCAGGAGTCTTCCTTGATGCAGTCTTGGTTCCAGGCAAAGTCCAGCGAAGTCCAAGTGTCCAGACGGTCGAAGAGTGACATGGGTTCAGGCTTGAGTCTTGTCCCATGACAAATCTGAGAACCCACCCACAGGTAAGCCCTTAAATACCATAGGAAAGGGGTTAGGACGACTCAGGGGTCCCTCCCATTTCCTTTGTCCAGTTTCACGCCTGAGCGGAAGCCAAGGGCTCCCTGAACTGGTTCAAACTGGACTATGCAAGGAGGGCACCATATGTGCCCTTTAAAGCAGTCTGGTGGAGTTGGAAAGGGCCACTACCCCTGCCAATACACTAAGTCCTATCTGGGGAGGTGGTCACAACTCCCTGCAACAGGAAACCTATTGTTCTACCTTCCCTTGCTCAAGCATGGCTCAGCAGCAGGAGGGCAGAATCGTGTCAGTAGTCTGCAGCAGCACTAGCTTGCCATCAGACCCTGAAAGGCTGTAACCGGGAGTACAGCGGGGTACCCTATGGGAGCCCCCCATTACATGGGATCATACTTCCAACACTGGAATTGGTGTTGTGGTATGATTCCAACATGTTTGATACCAAACATGACAAGTGTTCGGGTGCAGCCACTATATAGTCGGACATCTCGTAATGTCTGATGTCCACTATATGTATTAAAATGGCTGACCGTACTTACAAAGCCTGGAGAATCGACTCTGGGGATTGTAGGGGCGTCCTGCTCATTCAGGGACATCCCTCACACTTATAACCAAGCACCCTGCCTTCAGGACTGAAAGGCCTGCCAGAGGGTTGACATATGTTTTAAATGTAGTGCCCCAAATGTAAGGAAGCATACATCTGTTGTGAGGGGTCCTAGCACCCACTCACACAGGCTGCAATGGTAGGCGTGTAGTCACAGTTTGAGTGGTCTCTCATGGGTTGCACAATACATGCTGCAGCCCACCCACAGGAGTGTATCTGTGCCCTGGGTACCTTAGTACCATATACTAGGGACTTACAAGGGTACACCAGTAGCCAATTGTGGAGGTACAGAAGTGCTTACCATGGTCAATTTAGGGAGGACGCACAGTGACTGGTGTCCTGATTAGCAAAATCCCAGTCAGACTAGTCAAAAAACATACTGACATCAGCAAAAAATGGGGGTAACCATGAAAGCAGATCCTGCTTTCCTACAAAAACTCATAATGTTCTTAAGGAAGAGAAAGAATCATAGAAGTGAACCTGCAATCTCCCCTCCCCCCAACAAATACAGAACATGGGTGCAATAGCTAACCCCTGAGGGTTAAAATATTATGACACTGCATCCCAGATAGCCTTGCAAACAGGGTTCACAGAACAACCATGGCCCAAAAATGGATGTGACCATTAGAAATATAAGTATTCAGAAGAATACAAAATAGAGAACTTGAACCTGCCATATGTAACGACTCCAAAAAAGAAGTGTACATATCAAGGGAACAATATCCGATGCGCAGGCAAGGAATGCACATCCATCATAGGGTAGCAGAAAATTTGCAAAAATCAAACGACGCAAAACCAACCTGTGCACCATCAGAATCCAATGAAAAGTGCCCCCTACCAAAAATTCGCGAAAAGGTCTGCAACCCAAAGAAGGACTGATCAAAAAAGAATGTACTAGAGGGAACTTCAGTCAGGCCAGAAACAGACCGCTGAAAAGAGCCCAAAACTCCACCAAAGTGGAAACTCAGAGTAGCTGAAAAGAATAAGCAAATTATTTGTATAAAAGCCCCACAAAGGGCCTAAACAAGATGTCTCTATGAGAGATACTGAAAGTCAAAAGTAATGCATACTAGCATATCGAAATGCTTCCAAAAGAGCAGGTGACATAGGTAAACTTCCTAACCAGAAGAGAATATTACAATCAAAAGACCTCTTGAGCATGAAGCGGAGGGGAAAAGGAAAACCTATGCAATAGGTATCCTTGTTCAACACAACCAGTCAAAGAAAGTATTGAAAGAATAATAGCTGCTACCGCAGGAACACCATATCGGGTGACACCAACAGGCGGAATTTAGACAACTATGGTACTGCCACAACATGACCAGCCATGTAAGAAACAAATCAACATCGCCCATACAAACCTAGTATGGGGAAAAAAATTAGAGACATAATTAGAAAAAGACAAATTAGGACTCTGTTTCACCTAGTCTATCATGGAAATGCAGTAAACCCAAGTCGGCATGGGCACCGAAAAGATGGATGCCATCAAAGGGCATGTTGACCAAGGAAGTTAGGACAGCCTCTGAAAAGTCTGAGGTACGTAACCAGGCACAACGACGTAGTGCCACAGAGGATGCCATGGCCCGACCCACTGAATCTGTAGTATCCATGCCACATCTAATGATCAGTTTAACTGCCAGTTGTCCATCCCGAATCAACCGATCAAGATTGGATCGGAAGTCATCTGGAAGTGACGGCAACATAGTTTGTAATGAATCCCACAATGCATGAGAAAAACACCCAAGAACACAAGAAGCGTTCACGGACCTTAAAGCAGAGCTAGTAGAGGAAAAAATATGTTTGCCACATGCATCTGGTCTCCTAGAATCTCTGTCCGATGGGACATTAGGTAGAGAATCCATATTCTGTGAGGCTGAAGCAGCCTGTACCACCAAACTACGAGAAGTAGGATGCCTGAGCAGACGAGCCAGATCTCACGATCCAGAGAACTCACTATACCGGAGAACAAGCTCCAGGCCTGTCTGCCCTTGACAGAGGATATGAATCTGGGGATCATTAGACTTTTCCACAGAAGGAAGAGATAACTTTAAGACCACAGCTACTCTCCTTAACATGTCCGCAAAAGAGGAACTCTCCTCAGTAGCAAGGCTAGGAGAGGAAAGAAGTCCCGAAGCTGGAGTAGACTCCAATCCTCTAGCCTCCCCTAGTGAAGACCGCCAATTCTCCTCCATAAGGGGTGGAATAGCCTCAGCTGTAGGCTGCAATAGCCCAGACTCTTCCGTATCATCTCTCAGAAGTTGATGCTCAGAAGCACCACCATGAGAAGGAAGTGGAAGGACAGCATTCCCCACAGATGGCTCCATCGACTCCTCACCCAACGTCGAGAAGGCGACACCTCGACGTCGAGAGGAGGATAAATGGCTTCGATCGGCACGGCCATTGGCGGAGCCGGTTGATCAAGAATAGATGCCAAAGGAAGACATCCCGAAGGGCTGTGCACTGGCGCGAAGCGGAGTCGGCCAACGCCGACCGGTGCAGACGAAATGATTTAGAGGGCCCAACTGACAGAGGGTGAACCCGCTGGCGTGGCTCCTCTCACCTCTGTGGGGCCCGACGGCACTCCACAGGAAGGTGGAGACCCAAAGATAAGATGTAGAGAGTTATAGAAATCTCTCATTTGGGTCATTGACGCCCCAGTTACCGGAAAGACGGGGAGGCGCCGGGCAGAGTCATGTACGGTCTCCTGAACCGACGAATGGGAGGAGTCGTGCGAGATTGAATCTCCATGTGGCGAAGCCGGGGGTTGCCGTGACTTTGACCGCCTGCGCTTACCTTGGGACGCCGATGGTAAAGGACGTCCATGGGAACAGCTCTGGCTCCTGGACCGGTACCGTTAACGGCCCGCTGAACGAGGAGAAGACCGAAGCCATCGCGAAGTCTTCAAGGACAGCTACAACCACGCCGCCAGGAGTTTCATCTGGCGTTCCTTGAGTGTCTTCAGCTTCCGAGAGGAGCCACATTCTTCAGAGTCATGGTGTTCTCTCAAGCACCACATGAATACTGAATGAGGGACCGTAGCTGACATCTGTCATGTACAAGACCCATAAGGCCCTGACGACATGAGGAATAATGCACACCGTTTCAACCGACAAAACAATGTCGAGGTAGGCCAGAAAACGGCCTGAGGAACTGCTTCTCCGGATTCGCGTTGCAGCGCGGTAAAGAAGAAACCGACAGTCGTGCGCCGGAGTGGACTTGTATGACTCCGCTGACATCACAACCGGAGTCAATGTCATCACGGAGTTACAGCTGAAAAATTTCTGGTTCCAGATTGGCGCCTGAAAAGAATTCAAAAGTTAAGGAATCTGCATCTAGATGTCTCGATCTAGATCTGTTAAATTGTCCAGAAAAAAATAATCTGAAGTTGGCGACCACGCACAGGAACGTCCGGAGCACCGTTTGATGGTATACAGGGAATGGACTTTCCACCAAATGGTAGTCGATAACTTCCACACTTTAAAAAAATTTAAAAAAGAAGAAAATAGAAGGACAAGGCACGATTCTGGGCCCATCCACTCGATAGTGGAATAGATGCACATCATGTGAATCCAGAAAACTCTTCAGGCTGCCGTAGACTACTATAAATGTATGATTAATTGGTTTGAGTATGCGTTGTTTAATTACAGTTCATCATCATCATCATATATTTATTTCGGTTTATACACCATAAAAGAACAAACACAGATTAATACAAACGTGGCTAAAACAATTAAAAAAGTTAAAAAACAGGGTTAAAACAATTTTAAGTTAAAATGATTCTTAAGTTTAAAAACAGTGAGAAGGTCAATCACATTGCCCAATTTAAGAAAATTCGTCCTTGCCCACCACATTGAACTTAGAAAACGTGAGACCGCATAAACAATATGGAGTTCGGTGTTATATTTTAGGAGCCTGAATGCTTCTTTGCAATGTGTTGTACCAAGGTTTCTACACAACTGGATCAGCCATCTGTGTCTAATTGTATGGTATCCCTGGCAAAAGAAGAAAACATGGAGTTCAGACTCCTCACCCGAGCTACATGATGGGCACCCCAGTGAGGTGCCACTAGACCATTTGTTGGTGAAGGCACGCAAGGAGAGGCCGCCATGCCGAAACTGCACTTACAGTTTCCTGGCCAATGCCGGACGAATTTCATCTAGGCATGGCTCCAAATTGTACGTGACCTTCACATCCAGAAAGTGTGATGTGAGAGAACCAGTGGTAGAATCTCCGTGAAGTTTATCAAGTTTTCCACCCCAGTAACTAGTACTTAGTTGTTTTCGCGAGGTTCTCAAACATGCTGTGTCTGGATTATCCCAAAGGTCATTTCGGCCAATTGCACAGAGACCTTCCCTAATATGTGCAAACCATGGCAGCTTTCCTATGCCGGGAAATCTCAAAATTTCTAAGAGCTCGGATCTATACTCGGCCAGTTCCTGTGTCATCCAGAGGCACCGCCAAAAGAGTAGAGGCCTGCAGCCAATTTCCTCTGTGATGGGTCTCACCCCTAGATCCATACGCAGTGGAATCAGAGGGGAACTTACCGGTAATCCGAATAGTTGCCTAAAAAAGTTGTTCTCAGTTTTAACAATAGGCCTAAGGTTAGAATGCCCCCAGAGTTCAGCCCCATATAGGGCAGCACTCCTAACCTGGGTTTTATAAATCTCCATAACAGGGCTTACCGGTTTATGGAACGACTTTCTAAAGAACTTGGCCATGCCACCTGCGGTCTGGGTCAGATTGAGATTTGACTTGTCTATTTGAGGCCCCCAGGTCATGTTTTCAGTAAGTGTAAGGCCCAGGTAGTCAAATACAGATACCCGCTCCAGGGGAAAACCATTCATACATGGGCTGGGGCGGGTTGATTTGTTAGGGTTAGACCAAAAATTTTGTTTTTTGAATGTTGATCTCCAACCCCCTAGACCTACAAAACTCACAGAACCCGTCTAAAATTCTCTGAATACCCATGGGAGACTTGGAGAGGAGTAGGGTATCGTCTGCAAACATCATGGCCGGGATTTGCTTGTGCGCTAATTTGGGGGCGTCTATGTCCTTACATTCTCTCAGCGCACTTACCAGTCCGTTTATGTAGATGCATAACAGAGTTGGGGAGAGCACACATCCCTGTCTTACTCCCCTGTTTACAGGGATGGGCTGCGTAAGTTCCCCATTTTTCCCAAATCTAATTTGGGCATAGTTTCCATTGTGTAACCTTCTCAATATATCTAAAAGATAAAGGGGAAGTTCACTTTTAGGTATTATTACTGGAGTAAATCCATTCACTATCTTTAAAGAAAGTGATGTATGGGCTTGAACTTTTGTATATTTCTGCAGTTTAAAATCGTGATTTTGAACATTGTAAATTCTGTCAGTACATTTGACTTTTTTAATAAATGTTATTGTCTTCTAAAAGGGAAGATTTGTTTTCTGCCATCTTGAAAAATCATGATTTTTGCACAGCGGAATAAATTGCTACAGGAAGAGGTGAGAGGTGCCTAACCCAAGGGGAGGATTGGGAGCTCTTGGAGCGCGTGAACTCACTGTGTGGTAATCATGGTTTTCGTGAAAATCATAATCCTGTTGCTACCATTTTGTATTGAAAAAAGGTGCCATTTCATAAAAATCTCCAATTAAAAAAAAGTAAAATAAAAAAATCTGCTAAAGACCCCTCAGCAGCGCACAGCCAAAAGTGTGCATAGCAGGTGTTGGGTACAGGGCTTGACTTGGCCTAATGCCAGGCCCTGTGGCCAACTCACGCAGCACCGAATTATTACATTGTAAGCGAAAAAAAACATTCAAATTCACTCACGTCACCCACGTTTTGCACTTGGTTCTCATCCTTTATTTCCTGTGCCATTGTCAAAATTCTAAATTAAGCATGGCAAGATGGGAGAGTTATGGCATGGGTTGCAAGTGTTTGGTGCTATAACTGGCAAATTTCAGTTGTTTTGCATGTATAAGGTTTCTTATGGGGAAAGACAGCAGGTTTTGTCTTGGAGCTAGAGGTGAAGGATAAGCTACTTACCTGTAATCCTAGTTCTCTTCCAGGGGAATACTCATCAAAGTCAAAAGCACTGAATAGTCCCGCCCACATGCGGGGACCCCAGAGCATTAACAATATATGCATATAAATATATATATAAATGCATGCTTAACCAAATCGAAGGACTAGTCCTGTGTAAACATACATCTAGATAGATATATATATAGAGATATATATATATATTATGCATATATAATATACACACATATATATAAATATGCAGCCTAAAGCCCAAAATTAGGCTCAAATATGCCAATATTGCATTGTATTTTCCATTTAAAATAAATCCAAAATAACAACATTTCCATGACATAGAGAAATGCACTCTTAACATATTTGAACACAGCCTTAATTTTTCAAGGAAAAAGGCAAGGTAATAGCAGGCAGATTAGCTCAGAAGGCTGCATATAGAACATTCACCCAAAAACTGGTGCCGTGCCTTTAAGACATCCAGGCTCCCATCATGTCCCACAGGTGACAGTTAGATCATGTCTTTTTAACGGTGTTTTGCATTGTATAGTGATCATGAGGAAATAGAGTGTTGCTATAACCATGGTATTTGTCCGGGGAAGAGGGAGGGTTGCTTATGACTGATGAGTATACCCCTGGAAGAGAACTAGGATTACAGGTAAGTAACTTATCCTTCTCTTCCAGCGGATACTCATCAATAGTCATAAGCACTGAATAGAGTAGCAAGCCCATCCCCGGAACCCTGCGGACGAATATCTGCATAGCGAATGCACTCTGAACAGCATGTTAACCAAACAAGTTCCTCAAGGAGGCTTGACCAAACTGGGCATCCGCCCGAGTATCAGAATCTAGGCAGTAATGGCGGGCAAAGGTGTGGACTGAGCACCATGTAGCCGCTTTGCATATCTTTTGAATGGGTACATTCCTGAGAAGAGCCGTAGTAGCTGCTTTCCCTCTCGTAGAGTGAGCCTTTGGCTTGCCAGGGAGCTGCTTATGAGCCAACTGATAAGTTAATATGATACAAGATACTATCCATCTAGCGATGGACTGCTTAGAAGAAAGGAAACCAGTATGCATTGGGCCATAGTTTACAAAAAGGCGGTCCGACTTTCTTATGTCCTTAGTCTTATCAAGATAGAATTTGAGCACCCTTTTCAGATCAAGTGAGTGTAATGCCCTCTCCGGAGGAGTGGTAGGATTAGGAAAAAATGTGGGTAGAGTGATTGATTCGTTTACTTGTAAATCCGAGATCACCTTAGATAGAAAACTCGGGTGTGTTCTCAGAACCACTCTGTTAGCATCGAAAACAAGATAAGGCTCTGTAGAACAGAAGGCCTGAATCTCACTCACTCTGCAAGCAGAGGTAATTGCCACCAGAAAAGCGCCCTTCCAAGATAGGTGCTGAAGAGAAGCTTTTTGAATGGGTTCAAAGGGGAGGCCCGTTAATTTGGGGAGGACGATATTAAGCTCCCAGGGAGGGGAAGGTCACGGAATTAGTGAATAGACTTTTCTTAGCCCTTCTAGGAAGTCTTTAAAAACTGGCATTTGAAAGAAAGAGGCCTGAGAAGGAGACTTTCTATAAGCTGTAATTGCTGCCAGATGTACTCTAATAGGAGAGAACTGTAAACCTGCTTTAGCCAAGTACAAAAGATATGATGGAATAACCTGTTCTTGACCCAGGATAGGATTATGTCCGTTAGCTGTACACCACAGATAGAAACGCTTCCACTTGAAAGCGTATGATTTCCTCGTAGAAGGCCTTCTTGCTTCCTTTAAAATCTGCATACAGTCCTGCGAGCGGCCTAGGTGACCATATTGGAGGAACGCAGGAGCCATGCTGTCAATCTCAGTGATGGAAGGTTGGGATGAGAAACCTTCCCTCCACACTTGGTTAACAGATCCTGCTGGCCTGGCAACCTTCTGTGAGGCCTCTTGGAAAGATGTAGACGGTCCGGGTACCACCAGTGGCGAGGTCACTCTGGCGCAATCAGGATCATCTCTGTCCTGGATCTGTAGAATTGTTGATCACCAGTGGTACGAGAGGGACTGGTGGAAAAGCGTAGAGTAATTTCTTTGACCAGTCGATCAAAAGTGCATTTCCTCTGGAGCCTGGTGGAGGGTACCTGGATGCGAAGGCGCTGCATTTTGGGTTTGCCGCGTCTGCAAACAAATCGATGTTTGGATAACCCCATCTCCGAATAATGTTGTGTGCTACTCCGTCTTTTAGCACCCAGTCGTGTGCTTCGACGAAGTTGCAGCTTAGGTCGTCGGCTTGCACATTGAGGGTGCCTGGGAGGTGAACTGCTGATATGGACATGTTCCTCACCAGTATCCATTTCCAAAAATCGCTTGAGCCTCCAGAAACAGGGGTCTGGATCTGGTCCCTTCCAGTTTGTTCAGGTAGTACATCGTTGTGGTATTGTCCTTCTGAACCAACAGGGAACGTGAATTTATGGAGGGAAAGAACGCCTTGAGAGCCAGATGAACAGCTTAGTTCCAACATGTGGCAGGTTTTCTCCTTTTCTGACCACATCCCCTGAACCTCCAGATGAACAGCTTAGTTCCAACATGTGGCAGGTTTTCTCCTTTTCTGACCAAATCCCCTGAACCTGAAGAGGTCCCATGTGAGCACCCCAGCCCTGAAGGGACGCATCTGTGACGAGTGTTTGTTTGGAGAGTTCCAGGTGGAACAGAACTCCTTTCATCAAATGAGGACGTTGCATCCACCATCTTATTGAGACTTGGACTGCGTGAGGAAGAGTTATGGTGTCCTCCCAGCGATTGGAGATTTGAGACCATTGGTCCTCTAGTGCTTGTTGCAGTGGTCTCATCTGTAGTCTGGCATTTGGAACAATGGATGTGCAGGATGCCATTGAGCCCAGCAGAGAGGATACCCGTCTGGCCGTGGGATGAGGTGTTCGTAGTAGAGTACCTCATTTGTGGAGTATCGATGATAGTCTCTCCTCTGAAAGACACGCTCTTGCGTTTGCAGCGTCTAGAGTAGCGCCCAAATAGTGTATCCTTTGAGTTGGATTGAGGATAGACTTCTTGAAGTTGATGCACAGACCCAACTGATTTAAGAGTTGAATGCAGTATCGCAGATGTTCCTGCAGGAGACTGGGAGAGGCACTCTTGAGCAGCCAGTTGTTTAGATAAGGATAGACAAAGATCTTTCGTTTTGACGGCGATAGGTTTTTCAACGTCGACTCTCTTCCCGTCGACGACTTCGAAGCTGAAGGAGAGTAAAGGGGTATTTTCGACGTTGATCTTTCTCTCGACGGCGAATCCGACCAATGTCTTCTTTTTCCCCCCTTTTTCTTGTGTGCGGACCTTCCTCGAGATGAGGGCTCTTTGGAGGGATGTATTTCTGACAGAAAAAATAGCTGGAAAATCAGAAAAAATGATGGAATAGTACTACTAGTATTGGAAAACGTCAAGTGAAGTAAAAAAAATCGACTTCAGAAAACAAATTAGTGAGAGAAATCCACTGACAGCTCAATACTACAGGATCCTCACAGAAGGAGCCGGAGAAAAGAACTGACCTAACTGTCACCTGTGGGGCATGATGGGAGCCTGGAGGTCTTAAAGGCACGGCGCCAGTTTTTTGGTGAATGTTCTATATGCAGCCTTCTGCGCTAATCTGCCTGCTATTACCTTGCCTTTTTCCTTGAAAATAAAGGCTGTGTTCAAATATGTTAACAGCACATTTCTCTATGTCATGGAAATGTTGTTATATTTGATTTATTGTTAATGAAAAATACAATGCAATATTGGCATTTTTTAGCCTAATTTTGGGCTTTAGGCTGCATATTTATATACATGTGTTTATATTATATATATTGATGCAGGTTTACACAGGACTAGGCCTTAGATTTGATATATATCAGTTCGCCTCCGAACTGCCGAGGTCACATGATGCATATGATTAAGGCCCGAAGGGGGCTGAAACCGGTCATGCTGTAACCTTCTGCGAATAAAAGAATTTAATGCTACTAACCAGCTGGTGGGCTTTTGTTTGCCCCTGGACACAGGGGCTCCGTCGTCTGAAATATATCAACGGTGACGCCCGTTCAAGAATGCCCCGATCCAGTTCCAGCAATTTATTTTAACATTTACAGGCTGTAACGCGTTTCGGCAGGATCCCCTGCCTTGCTCACACATTCATATATATATATATACACATATATATATATATACACACACATATATATATATATATATATACACACACACACATATATATATATATATATATACACACACACACATATATATATATATATATACACACACACACACATATATATATATATATATATATATATATATATATATAAGCATATATTGCTGCTAATGCTCCGTGGTCGCCGCATGTGGGCGGGACTATTCAGTGCTTATGACTATTGATGAGTATCCCCTGGAAGAGAACTATTCAAAAGTATGCAACCAACATACAAAGAATCTGCTATGATGCAGGCAGACAGCCTCATAGGAATGATGATGGCAAGCACCTTGCCAATACAAAAATGCGGTAAACAAAATTAGACATAATTAATCTGATCCGGAAGAAATAAAGGTTTTAGTGTCGTAAGGACTTTGGCGTAGAGGCTAAGCAGATTTCGGTTTAGAGAGCATATTTTGATTGTAGAAAACCAGAAATAACATATATAAATAACATATTTTTATATTTATTTAAGACACCAAAATCAGGTAAGTACTTTCAGTTAGCGATTTTCAAAACACTTAGAAAATACAGCTGTCAGATTTGAGGCATGAGCTCAAACTCGGTAATGTTATCCTATGGGAGAAACATATACCTTGTAGGTTCACTTGTAATCTACTTACAGGGTAATTCTTCTGCACTTAAGGTAACTATGGCCTAAGGTCCGTAGAACCACTAGCAGTTTTGGGTTACCTCCCCTGGTGTGTCTGGGTGCAGAGGGGCTGGTCGCAAGGGTAGCCTCGAACGCTTTGCTTAAGTCTTTGGAGAAACCTGAACAAAGGTGTGGTGGGTATGCCAAAGAAACACCGCACATCAAATAGCTGCACAGATAAATTAGGGAAGCTCATTCCGAGTAGCAAGGTCAAAATGAAATGGGGCTTACATGGTATAAAAACCCTGCCGCCTAGGGTATAATAGCCAATAGCCAGGAGCCCCTGGTTAGCACTAGACAACAGACTAAATACCGAAGCACACAAAAAAAAGCAGTCCAATGTAACAGTATATCCTCCAAATTAATAATCTTCTTGTTGAAGACTTGAAGTTTATATGGTAGATGTTTTATTCTTAGCAAAGACAGTTACACTCTGTTGTCGATGTGGTTTTCAAAACAAGCAAGCAGCCGACATGTGTTTCGTCCGAAGACTTTCTCAAGGCTGAAAGAGGGTTTTGTCAGGTAAAGTTGGTGTCCGGCTCTAGAGCAGAGTAAGGCTTCACTTGAAAGAAGCCCATGTATTCAAATATAGCGTTCCTTAACAGAAGCCCATGTACTCAAATATAGCATTATAAGCTAGTAACTAGTTACACAACCTTAAAATTTATGTCCAGCAGGAGTATGTAGCAAAAGATAGTGGTGAAAAGCATAAGCATCAACAAAGGGCCATGATAAGCCTTATAACACGACGGGGTCTCCCAGGTGACTGTGCCGAATGGAAGAGACGTGTGTCGGCTGCTTGCAGACAACATCGACAACAGAGAGTATAATTGTCTGTGCTAAGAATAAAACATCGACCATATAAACTTTGAGTCTGAAACAAGAAGATTATTACTTTGGAGTATATACTGTTACTTTGGACTGCTTTTTTTTAAGTGCTTTGGTATTTTGTCTATTGTCTATGTAGAAACCTGTGAGCAGAAAAGGGCTTTAAGTGGGGACTTTGGGACAAGTCCATCGGAACCCAAAGGGGGGGGCTCAGTTCTTGAGGTTCTCAGGAGCAAGGGTGCACCGTCTGTAGGCTTGAACCTGGGATGTGGGGCTCGGGTACAGAGGAGTTTTGTCCAGCAGGTCGCTTACGTTGGAGACTCTCACTTTTTGGGGTCGACTTAGAAATGGGGACAAAAGAGGACAGAGGGCCACTCTCTGTGCTGGCCTCAGAGAAGTAGACGTCCCTCGCCGGTGTTGGTGTCCGGGCTGGACACTAAACAAGCCTTGGTTGCTGCAAGGGGTCCAGTACCCAGAGTATTGGTGCAGGGCGGCTACTGGGGGTCCTAACATCTTCAAACTTGGTGGGGAGACGGATCTGACCTCCTGCAGCACAGTGCCCTCCTCCTGGGCGGCTGCTGAGTCGGTGGACTCGGTGGTCATCAGTTTGGTGAACCGAGTCAGGTCTTTCCAATTGTCCAGACAGAAGCAGGTAGGGTTTGACGCCAAGTCCAAAGCTAGTCTTCAGTTTGTGTGGTTTTCGTCTCTTTGTCCTTTTTTGGTAAGGTGAATCTGAGTTCCTTGTGTCAGAGGGCCAACTAAATACTGAATTTAGGGGCGTTAAGGGGAGTGAAGGGTAGTAACCAATGGGCTACTTACCCTTGGGGTCACTGCACCCCCTATATTACCACTTCCTGTGGGGAGTGGGCATAACCCTGTCCCAGAGTTTCCAATTCCTCCTTGTCCGTTTCCTTCGCCCCCTCCTTTGCACCTGCTGGAGATGAGGGTTGGTTTGAAGGTTTGCCCCCATCAGTGTCCTCTGGTTGGGACCCATGTGGCTTTTTATGATGGTGGTTTCGGCCGTCGAGCATTCTCCGGGCTTTAGTTACTTTCTGTTGCTTGGTATTTTGGGTGTCATTTGTTGTCTTCTTTGTGGCTTCTGCTCTCTCGACATTCTTGACGCTACATTCAGCATCCGACTCACCTCCTTGTGCTGGTTCAGGTTCCTCGAAGTTTTCATTGTCATAACTGGGGAGTCCGAGGTCTTTCAGGGATTCTTCTGGTCAGTGGCGTGGTGTGCCAGTCGCTGTTTCAATCTTGTCTTGAGAGTCTTGGGTATAAATTCAGCACAGGCTTCGGATTTGTGATCCTTCGAGAGGCACAGGTTACAGACCTCATGTCTCTGAGTGAACTTGTGGTGACAGAATTTAACAGAGGTGATCTTCATATCCCTTATCTGCCCCTCTCCTCTGCATTCTCTGGCCACATGGTCCTCACAGACAGGGTCCCCTGTCAGAGTTGAGAAGGCTCCCCTTCATGTTTCTCGTGACCTCCAGTGATTTTCAGTGCTTTCGGTCAACTTCTTCTCTCTCCTTTCTGCACATCTTCCAAGATTCTTCGGAGCTCCTTTGGTGTGCTTCCAGACCCAACAGCGGAAAAAAAAGAATTTAAGATGGCGACTACGCACAGGAAGATCAAGGGAACACTAGGATGTCACATAAGGGATGGACTTATCACCAAGTGGTGGTCGATAGTGCCAACACCAAAACAAACAAAAAAAGAGACGTAGGACAAGACAATTGCGGACCCCAACGACTAGATGGCGGAATAGATGCACAGCATGTGAATTCAGAAAATAATTCATGCTGCAAAAACACACATACACGGGGGGGGGGAAAAAAAAAAAGGAGTCCTGAATCTGGCTCAAATGTACAAATTCACTGAAATACACCAATTATGGTGACCAACGCACACGACACCCGCCAGAAACTGCCATTTTGTTCCCTAAAAAGTTATTTTCTTTGTTTCTGTACCACTAGCAAATTGTTTCTTTGGTCACATTGGACAGCGTGAGTCATGACATGGTGTGTGAGCTGGCAAAGGTAACTAGTGAATTTCAGTGGTTTTGCACATTTGAGCTAACAGTTTGGAATTTTGTCAGTGAAATTAATGAAGTTACTTACCTTACCCAGGCGTCAGACTGGCTCTGGAAGATTTTTCGTGAGCTGTACCCCTGCACGCCAGTAGGTGGCGTCGTTCGGCTCTGCGTGCATCGTCTGCACCACAAGTGACGTCTGTGGCACCTCTATAGGAGCCACCTAGGCACGCAGAGGTCAATTTCTTTTCACGACTTTCCATGCCAGAAGCTCGGAGACATGAAGAACACTGACCACTGGTGTGGAAATCTAGGGCCCTGAAAGGGATTAGCCCTGTCCCTAGAAATACGTTTGCATAACGGGGAGAATGTGTTGTTATGTACCCCAACCTAGGCTTAAGTAGGAAAACGACCTTTCACCTACACTTGTCCTACCTTGCTCTGCATAACAGTTCTAGCACTGACCTTTTACCCAGTTATGTGCTGAATAAATGTCAATTGGTTTCCTTGAAACTAGCCTTATTTATTATGCATGAGGATTCTTATAAAAGTCCCCTGCACATGACGTACATAAAGGGATTAACATACTCTGTGTAAAAGTCATGGTCATCTTCATCCTAAGGCGACAGAACTACATAGCATAATTGCAAGTATTGATTTAGGCTCATTTACATAATTGCACTCACAACATATCGATTGTGGTAGGAACTCCGAGGCTATCTTTATGGAATAAAAGAACCATACCTTCAGTAGATAAGCAGAGGAGACGCTTCCACGCTGACACTGGGGTCCTGCATGCTGAAGCTTCAACACGTATCGGTCTGACATCCCTTGGGGGGTGTCCAACCGGTGACCAAGACTGGGTCCTTTATTCTATCCCATCAGGTAATGGTTTGGCTCTTTCCGAGGGGATTCTTGGCTTTACACCCACATACATGCTAAGCACACTTAGGTAGGGTCCGCATCGTAGGAGTTGGTTTGATTACTGTCATGTTTATATGCCTGCATTATTCACTGTTTTAGCACCAAGTTAGAATTCTACCTTCTATTTACTCTGTTGGTGCTTGTAATTTTTTACATTTGCTTCTGTCTAATGACTGTCGCAGCAAACATGTTTTCTACTAGAATGACGCTAGTTCAATAAATGCTTGTTGAAAACGTCCCCAACGTTTATGCTGTGTATCTCTCTGAGACTAAGTGATCAAGATTAACTAAGCGAAAAGTACTGTACTCTTTCCACCATCCCTGAAGGGTCAAGAGTTGTCATGTTAGATGGTTGTCAGAAACTATTTGCTCCTTGGTAAGTCTAGGAGGCTTATGGTGGCACTGTGAGCTAGCTGGTTTATGGCTGACATATCCTTTGGGGGTGTCCAGAATCATTCTAGACACCAATCCCTTAGTTTTTGTTACCTACAAACGTGCAGATCATATGTATTTTTAGGAACTACACAACAGGGTGGGTCTGTAAGGAATCTGCAGCTATATATAGTATCTACCAGATAAGACGTTACTGAAGGTAAGTAACTTGTTCATCTGATAGAGAATTCTAGCCGCAGATTCCTTGCCTTTGAATAGATAACCAAGCAATAGCTCCCAGAGGTGGGTCTGCGGACCATTTTCATACAAGAAAGTCCTGCAGGACCGAACGGGCAAAGTGCCCATCCCTACAGACCTGACTGTCCAAACAGTAATATTTAGTGAACGTGTGCAAGGAAGCCCACGTTGCTGCCTGGCAGATGTTCAGTACCGGAACTTCGCGTGCTAACACAGTCGTCGCAGCTTTAGCTCTAGTGGAATGAGCTCGCAAACCTTCAGGAGGTTCCTTCTTGGCCAGTGTGTAGAAGATTCTGATGCAAAGTACGACCCATCTAGCGATGGTCCACTTCTGCAATGTCCAACCCTTCTTCGCACCAAGATACCCCATGAAGAGTTGGTCATCCACCCAAAACTGTTGTGCGTGGTCAAGGTGGACTCTTTTTAGGTCCAGACGGTGGAGTTGCTCCTCTTCTTTAGAGGGATGTGGAGGAGCGTAAAAGGTAGGCAGGGTGACTGACTGGCCTACATGAAATGGAGTTACCACTTTCAGTAGAAAGGAGGTCTTCGTGTGAAGCACCAGTTTGTCAGGATAGACTGAGAGGTAAGACGGCTTTGATAAGGCCTGCAGCTCACTCACTCTACGGGCAGATGTAATTGCCACAAGAAAGGCTATTTTGATTGTCAGATGCCCGAGAGGACAATTATGAAGAGGCACATTAAAAAGTCAAAACCAGATTAAGGTCCCACTGAGGCGTAATAAATGGTGAAGGAGGGAAGAGATGAACAATACCTTTTGCGAACCTATGTTCAACAGAGGGCTAACACAATGAGGGTTGGTCAGGCAATTGCATAAAGAGCAGAGCCCTTAAGAGTGCCCAGAGAAGAGCCCTGCTGGGCAAGAATGAAGAGTAAGACTTCAGAAAGGGGGACAGAAAGGGGATCAATATCTTGTCCTGCACACCCTGGCACAAATGTATTCCAACAGCAGGCATATACCATCTTGGTGAAGGGACACCTAGCTGCCAAGATGACATTACAGACTTTCGGAGGAAGGTTGAAGGCTGTCAACTGTTGCTGCTCAATCTCCACGCAAGAAGGTTGAGAGTGGACAGGTTCGGGTGGAGAACCCTTCCCCGATGCTGCGTCAAAAGATCCACCTGAAGGGGCAGCCCGATTGGGGGATTGATGGCCAAGCTCAGGATACCAGACTCTCCCTGCCCAGAGCCACAAGAATAACTGGGGCCTGGTCGTTCCTAATCTTCTTTAGAACTCTGGGAAGTAATGGTATGGGCAGAAAGTCGTACAGGAGGCCTGAGCTCCACTTGAGATGAAAAGCGTCTCTGAGCAAGAGCAGCCTTGGAAACTCCAGCACGCAAAACTGCTGACAATGCACGTTCTCTGCAGAGGTGAACAGATCTAACCGAGGCTCCACCCACTGTTGAAAGAGACCTTGCGCCATCTCAGAGTGGAGATGCCATTTGTGATCCGCTAGGCATCCACAGCTGAGGTCGTCTGCGCTGGCGTTGAGAGCCTGCCAGGTGTTGAATCACCAGGGATTTGACCTGCTGTTCCAGCCATGTCCAGAGGCACCGGGCCTTTTGACAAATGGTCCATGACCCCACCCTGTTTGTTTCAGTACCACATAGCGGTCGTGTTGTCCGTAAACAATTGTACCAGCCTTCCCATGATGGAGGGTAGAAAGGCTTTCAATGCCAGTCAGATCGCACAGAGCTCCAGCAGGTTAATGTGGAGTCCGTATTCCGCTGGAGAGCAGAGTCCTTTGATCTCCACCTGTCCCAGGTGGCTACACCCCATCCCAGGAGTGATGTATTTGTCATTACTGTAAGCTCTGGTTCGGGAAGTGAGAGGGGTCTGCCTCTGACCCAACTGTGGTTTGTTAGCCACTACTGCAGATCTTTTGCAGTTACCTCCGAGAGCTGGACCATGTCGGAGAGGTTCCCCTGATGCTGTGCCCATTGAAACTTCAAGTACCACTGCAGAGCTGCATATGCCACTGGGCATGAGTTACCAACAGGATGCAGGAGGCCAGGAGTCCCAAAAGCCTCAGGGTCTGCCTCTCTGAAATCCAGGATAATGGCTGAAATATCAGTATCATGGCCTGAATATCCAGGACTCGACGCTCGGGAGGATATCACGAAACTGCACTGTGTCCAGAACAGCTCCCATGAAAGGGAGCGTCTGAGAGCGAGTCAGGTGTGACTTCGGCATGTTGATAGTGAACCCCAAGAGGGCAAAATGTATGCCGTAGTCTGGAGGTGGGAGATGACAGCCTGGGGCAAGCCTGCCTTCAACAACCAGTGTCGAGCTCGGGGGCAGACTGGCACCCCTGATCTCCGCAGATGAGCTGCAACCACCGGCATGAACTTGGTGAACACCAGAGGGGCGCTGGAATGGCCAAAAGGGAGCACGGTGAACTGAAAATGCTCATGGTTGACCGTAAACCGCAAATAGCACCGGCAGGCAGGCAGAACGAGAATGTGGAAGAAGGCATCCTGCAAGTCCAACCCTACCATCCAGTCTCATGGGTCCAGAGCAGACAAGACCTGAGCCAATGTGAGCATTCTGACTTTCTCCTTCTTGAGGAGGAATTTGATGGACATCAGATCTAGAAAAGGATGAAGGCCTTTGTCCTATTTGGGAAGCAAAAAGTAGCGGGAATGGCAACCACAGCCTACTTCTAGCACCGGAACCCTGGCTACGGCTCCCTTGGCCATAAGAGCTGTGACTTCCTCGCTGAGAAGGGACAGATGATCCTCTGTCAGCTGGTCGTGAGATGGTGGCATGGAGGGAGGGGTTGTTGCCAAGGGGAGGGAATAACCCCTGACGATTTGCAAAACCCATCTGTCCGATGTAATGGACTGCCAGTGGGGCAGGTGATGGTGAATCCTGCCGCCAACTGGATGCCCATGGTAGTAAAGGGGCAGATTAGGTGGGTTTGAAGGCTGCAGCTGCCAGGGGAGTGGTGGACTGACCAAACCACTGGCTACCCGACCCACTATGCCTGCGGGTACTGCGCCCTTGGCCGCGCAGAGGCTGGGTAGCATGAGCAGCTCAGTGGCTGGCATGGAATTGGTGCGATTGGAAGCCCCTTCCATAGCCACAAAAGGAGCGAAAGGCCGATTGGGGGTGAGGTGGAGCCACAGAAAGGCCAAAGGACTTGGCCGTAGCCCGACTGTCCTTGAAGCAATACAATGCCGAAACCACCTCGTCTCTGAAGAGATGGGTGTCATCGAAGGGCATGTTCATAGGGGGATGCCTGAACATCCCCCAAAAAGCTAGACGTGGCGCCTCAGGGCCACCGTCAATGAAACTGCTCTGTCCAGTGAGTGGATTGTGTCAAGTCCACAACAGATTGTAAACTTTGCTGCCTCTCTCCCATCGGCAGCAGACAGAGAGTATAGCACAGGTCAGATCACATCAGGCTCCGATCTAGGAGTGAAGGCCCTTGTCTGTGCCACAGACGGGCGCCGCCCATCCAGCTCCATAACAGACTCGGGGATCAGAATGGGGATGGTGCTGGCGTCTGGAAAGGTCGAATTGCTACAACAGCCGGTGGTCTGGATCCAGGAATGAATCCATGGTGGTCCACTGGAGCCGGGCTGGAGTTGCTGGTACGGAGTCAGGAGGGGTCCCCTCCAACCCTCCACGGCCCATAGGAACGCCTGAGGTGTCGGGTGGCCCAAATATCCAACTCACGCTGTGCATGTCCAGGCCCTCTTCGAATAGCCAACACCTGATGAGCACAGTCTTTGACAGTGTGCTCCTGGATTTGGCTGCAGGGCCTGGTGCTTGGCCCAAACCAGTGTGGCAACCAATGTCCCCAATGCAGTGGTTACTGGATACAGGACCTGGCCTTTGGTCAGCCCTGCGTCCAACAAATGCGCAGAACAACCTCCCACTCATCCTCTCTTCTTCAATTCTGCCAGAAGCTGAAGACCTGGCTTTTCAATGAACTAACCTACCATGGGCAAAGCTAGGCACACCCACCTGCCCAGTGCCAGGATACCCTCACAAGCGATTGTGCTATGTTATGTGTATTTGTAAAGAGCACCGACTGGCCACAGAGCTTTGCCTTGGCCTGGATTTAATATTTTATTATTTGTTTTTTTGAGGATTCACAGAACCTAGTTTGGCACCGCAAACACAGTGCAAGCATCATGGCTAGTTACAGCGAACCCAGGGCAAGCTTCTGAAATCATGTCTCTGAATCCACAATAGGTAATGAACATGTTGGAGAAGCGTGCCCTGCGTTTTTGATACAGAGGCATGAAGCTTTCCCCTAGACTTGCAGGAACGGTCTCAGTAGTGCTGACCCCCAAGCTGCCATTTTAATTGTTAGGGTTCCGCGAATCTCAAGGATCCCACATGTATTTACATTTCTTTTGCAAGTTTACTCCAAGAGGATGCCCTAAGAGGGCCCGTTTCCCACTAAGGCCTGGGAGGTCAGTGTGTGCTTTCCCTACCACCTTATATGGCCTTTTAATCACTCCGATTTGTGTTCCCAAATCAGGTACTATGCACCCGAAAGGGATGATGGGAGAAAAGGCACCCTCCTGCAATCAGATATATATTTTTTTTATTTACTGGGTTTGTGAAGGAAATATGCAGCCCAATTGGCACAGATATACCAAAGCATTAACCCTTTATAGCAAAATCAGCAACTAATTTTTGTAAACACATAGGTCAAAAACTACAAAACGGATTTACACCAAACCAATTAAAGCACACCTTTTGAGTAAAGTTCTACTTTCATTCGCAATTTGGTGTAAATCTGTTCAGCAGTTTGGGATGTAGGTGGCAACAACATTTCCTATGGGAGATAAAGTGGAAAACACATCTGTTTTCACCTCCCCCCCCTTAAATCTTTCTCCAAGCATGAATCTGCATGAAAATGAGCATGACAGACCGTAGTGGAGTATGTCAAGCAATTGCCAAATTTGATATAAATATGCATAAAGGGTCAAAAGTCATAGGCATATAAAAAAATTACTTTCAATGGAAAATGCGACTGAATAATAACTACACAATGGTAACTGTTTTTGTAACATATATACACACACACACACACACACACACACACATATATATATATATATATACACACACACACACACACACACACACACACATATATATATATATATGTATGACACACCAAATTGTTGCACACCCATTTATTGTGCAAAAGCGACGCGTTTCGGCTTACTCAGCCTTTGACATGCTTCCATAACGTGCTCTACTTGCGACAGAAATAAGCTTTTGAAGTCATGAACACAGTGAACAAACTGCGATCGTGACTTGCCTTTGTACAAACAAAATACTCAAATATTGAATTACAACTGTCAACAGGGTATCACCTTTCAAATTAATTATATATACATTCATCTCATATTTTGTATTTAATAAAGTGCAATACTGACTTCTATGAGGTGCAAGTGCATATTACCTACAGAGTGACTGCTTGTATGTTGATGCGTTGTTTGCAATTTATGGATACAAAATATAAAACATAGCATCACTGCTGAGTTGTATTTCCAATTAAAGGAAAAACAATCCAACGTCTACTATGCATCATATGCAATCATACCTCTATAGCAGCAACCGATATTCACAGACATGAAAGAAATACATTGTGTGAATTTAAATTTACCTAGCGATGGGTTTATTATATATATAAAAAACTTTGCTGTACATACACGAGGCAAGTGCTTTTCACACCAAGAATGTCAGGGTGAGTTTGCAAAGGACGGTGGGTAAGCGGATATCATGATCAGATGGACCACAGTCTTTGGTGCAACACCATGACATTCTGGGAGCTTATGAAAAAGCGCCTGCACTCTGTACTTACTCAAGCTAAATTGCCCATTTGTTAGTCTGGGTTAAAATAGTCAAAACCATTAGGTCAGCCTTTAACGTGATACAGTATGCAAGCATCAGTTTTGCACATCTGTGTTTCCATGCATTACATTAAAGCCATTCATACAAACTCTGCCAATGCTGGCTTCAAAATGTATACAGATTTAGACAAAATTCTATACCCAGCTAGACGGCAGGACAACATATCACAAATATTTTATTAGATTTGTGTTGCAATACAAAAATATATATTTCAGAAACGTTTTAGATGTAACAGGACAACTGGAAAAAAAAAATCCCAGAAAAGACAAGATACCAAAGAGCAAAAAACGAGTCAGAGGAAGCAAACAAAGATGAAAGCGGAGAAAGGAGGGAGAAAGATAAAAGAAGGAAAGTGAATAGAGGAAGGAGAGGTAAAACGGAGCACAAGGATGTCTATAAAAAGGTTAGACAAAGACGACATCCTACTCCAACCTGCCACTCTCCCTTGTATTCGCCATGTTGTGTGATCCTCACCGTGAAGAAGAATGGATAGGCATTTTCACCCAATTTCTTGATGAGCCTCTCCTGCAGCCGAGTCAGAGGCTTCTTCTCTTCAGGAAGAGGGGGAAAGGCTTGAAATGTTGCAATGAAAAGGTCTTTTCGGAATGAAAGTCCCAAGACATCCAGATCTTCCCGTCCGTACCGAAAAGCACAGGTCAAGGTCACGTAAACTGTAAGGGGAAAACGGTCAAGAGACACCACAAGTTATTACCAAGGCCAAGTATGGCCAGATAAAATCCCAAACAGCTGACAGATAAGAGAGGCAAACAAATCAAGTCTCTGCTGGACAAAGTACCCACATAGCAAGCGTGGCCACAGAAGTCTTCCCCAGCCACAACCAAAGAGGTCACTTCTTAAGAGAAGAGAATGAGAGAAGCATCCTCAAATAGTCTCAGAAGTGGACACCAGAGTCATTTGTCTGAATGTACAACAAGTGAGGACATCAGGCACTTGACGGAGCTTCAGCCTTCGGACCTGCTACACATTTTTCCCTTACATGACAGTATCTCAAAACTATGGAGATTTCCAAAACATAGAAATTGTTAAGCGCATTATAGTGAGGTTTTCTTTTATACAGACATTCACTGCAAGACTACTACAATATTTAATAACATTTATTGTACAGGATTAAGACATCTACAAAGAGACTTCTACCTTTCATTTTTTTGGTCACCTTACAGAGGATCTCAACTTGTTAACCTACAAAAAATAAGCCTAAAAATAAATGCGCACAGTAAACTTTCAATGACAAACGAGTTCCTGAATGAATTTCAACTCAAACAGAATTCTGAATTTCAACTTAAACACAGTTCTGTTCCTTTCGATTTTAGTATCTTAAAAGTCCTGAAACACGTCTTCTGCCTGTGTGTAAAATTCTATATCATGACAACCTAATTCAGACTAAGTTTTCGGGTGTCTGCCACTGGACACAATTTCCACGTATCCTTATACCAAACCATTAAGCGTGAATTGGCTTAATAATTTTAATCAGATAACTGCGATTGGAATTTTAAACTTCTGTTCTGGTATCCACTGCCAATTATTACTGTGGAGGGATGATGAGCATATCCACAGAAGTTAAAAACCATATAGGGATCTGCTTCCATTGGGAATGTAGCTCAAAGATACACACTCATGTATCTACTAACGTAGTTTAAATGCTTTTCATGATATCATATGAAAGAATTATGCATGTTCAATGAAACTATGACAAATGAAGTCGCCTCCTGAACAGACACAGAAAAAGTCACTTCAAAGAATTTACATATAAAAAACATAGCACTCATAGGCATTGCTTAATTTGTAGGGAAATATGTGCCAGTGCCAAGGGTATCGTATAGGAGGTCACTGCACATTGCATCACTCCCTGCAGCGCTGCTAAATGTCATCACACTCCTACAAATGTGACCTTTTGAATTATTCCATGTCACCTAAAGTTGTAATAATATTTAATGTATCCTGAACTGATTCTTGTGTCTTTTGTTCAAAAATAGTCAGACAGCGCTACCCTGTGGTGGCCTGTCATAAACTAGTGCTAAGGATAACTGTTGGTGTCAAGCAGCAGCAAATACCGGCACAAATTAAGTACTGCTTATGGGCCATATGATATGGGAACCTCAATTAACAACATTAAGAGAGAGGACTCCCAAAGAATACTTTATCTAAGTCACACTCACTTTGATGTCACCACACAAATTAACGCAGCAGATAAAGTACCCTCAACCATGAGAAAGCTTATAAAGTTGGCACGGTCCCAAGGCCTTAAAGCAAATCCCCATGAGAAAAAACGGCACAAGAGTCTAGCCATGAGCAAATAAGTCACTTCAAGAGCAAAAAACAGACCTCACTAGATGTCAAACCAAAAAAAGCTCACAATCAGACCAAACACTCACAAATGGTCACAATCAAGAACCAACAGAGCTGTGACAAGATTTCCCAATAAATCACTTGGTTGTGTTATGACAACCTTTGGAGCAGATGGGTTTCATCATAATTTTATCATCAGGAGTAAAAAGTACTAGTGGGGGTTCACATTTAAAAAAATAAAAAAATAAAAAATCTCCCACCTTCCCATGTTAATCATATTTCACAGGTTTACGCACCCTCGAAAAACTATCTTCCTTCCTTCTAGCTCATTCTTTATTTCTCAAACAGTGATATTCAGCATAGATTTTTGTAGTTATTTGAATCTTTGAATTTTCTGTCATCTATAATTTTCCAAACGTCACATTTCACTCATGATACCTGTACCAACATGTGCAGTATGTTCGGTGCAGAAAGAATACCCACAAGGTTAATTAAAAGAATAAAGAGCTTACCTTTCCTGTCCTTTAAGTAGTCGGGGTCCACCAAGACAATGCCATCTGAAAGAATTGTAAAAAATGGGTATTTACTCAACACTACATTGACCATCACTGCAAGAGCTCAAACAAGACTTGATACAAGAAGATTGAACTCAGCCATCACAAACATGATTATACATTTTTCTACAAGTAGCCTAGCAAGGGAGACCAAACGCTGCAAGCTAACACAAATATCAATCCTGCAAAGGATCTTGCCACTCCCAAAGGTTCCTGAATAAAAAGCCACCAACAAGGCCCAAACATAAGCAAGTACATATCGTGCATATAAAAAGGTCAAACAGGGCCTAGCAACAGCAAGACGACAAACTTGTGCAAGCAAGATCTAAACCAGCCAAGCATGTAGAGGAAAATGTACCCTATACAAGAACCAGTGTTGCTCAAATACGGGACCATCTACCAAGAATCCAACAAAGGCAGGTTTCAAAAGGAGCCAAAAAAGCCCAAAGAAACTGGAGCTCAGCCCAACCCAGCATGTCCTAAGTGGCAGGAACAAAAAAATAAACTGCCATCCAAACAATGTTCCATAATGCTAGGATCAGTCAGCTTAGCATTAAAATAATCATGATGAATATAGGCATGGAAAAAGACTGAGCAAAATTCTCAAACAGGAAGCATGTAGCACAATTAAAACAAGCCTGCAGTCAACAAGAGCATATCTAGCATTAGGCTAAGTGAACCTAAACGTGATTCAGCACAACTCTCAGTCTGGAGAGGTCCAAGTCTCTGTTTTTTATTAACAGAGCACCTTGTTTGCAATAACCCAATGTAAACAGATGCAACATTCTGACCAAAAAAATCTTACAATTTATTTTCTTTTTAAAAGAATGCCAAACTTTTCCAATGCACTGAATGGGACGAATTAAAACAAATGGGGCAGCCTTTCATCAGAGTTGAATTTATTGCCATTTCAAAAACAATAATATGAAAAAAAAAAAAATTTGCATTAAATTAAAAAGAGTACTTGACTGAAAATAAAGAATTAGCATAATTCGTTATATACAATCTTAATTATGAAAAAAACTAACATCTTGAAAATATGAACTATAAGCAAAGAAACTCTGTATTTTTACTTTTTCCATACAGACAATTTTATTAATCGAAAATGGCACACTGCTCGATACGCCTGTATGGAGCTGTAAACATTAAAGAAACGGCGAGAAATGTGGAGACATTGATGAGAAACCAGTCTCATGAAGGGAACAAGTTCTATGTACTGTCTTTTTTTCCATATACTACCCTTCAATGATGTACGGTGTGCACTCTGAAACAATCAATGTTCCAATCCTTACTGACTAAACTAGTCTGCAGGTCATCTTCAGGAGAACACTATTGAAAAAGACTGCCATGGGGCACATGTATGCTTCATGGGGAACATTTTAGTATCATATGTAGGCGATCCTCAGCTTGTACTTTCACTCTTGGGTAATCCATCGCAAGACACGGCCAACTTTCAAAAAGGTATGGGTTTGGTGGCAGAGTGGATGGATAACAACAGTGGATGGATAACAACTGTCTACGGCTCAACACTAATAAGACTGAGATTCTCCTTCTAGGCAAACAAGTTCTTTCCTGGGATGGCCACGGGTGGCCTTCCTCCTGTGGGCCTCCCCCAAACCCAAGTCCTCCATCAAAAACTTAGGAGTTTGGTTGAATAACACCTTGGCCTTTGAGGTCCATGCTAAATCAGTTGTTGCCACCTGTTTTGGACTCTTGGGGAAGCCCCAAACAAATCTTGGGTCTTTTTGACCCACGCACCCATCAAGTCCTCATTCAGGCGGTTATTGTGTCCCGCTGGACTATTGCAATATCTTGTACCTAGGAGCGAATAAATCCATTACTAAAAGACTCCGGCTGGCCCAAAATGCATCGGACTGGCTGCTTTTCTCTCTCCCCAAGTTCTGTTCTGCTTTGGATCTTCTTCGCAGGTTACACGGTCTCCCTGTGGATAAGCGCATTCATTTTAAGACTCTCTGTACCGCCCATAAGATTCTTTAGCCCAAAATTTGTGTTTACTTCAGGCTGTTCACCCTAGAGGTGTGTCCAGCCTGGCAGCAAAACACGCCTTCTGCATAGCTAATTTTCCTATCTGTCCTGGTGCCAAATGGCCCAAAGTAGGGGATGACATCTCCCCTGTCTGGGGAAGCCTTGGGTCGCATATCAAAGGCGACAGAGGCCTTTGAAGCCTCCTACCTTGATATGCTGATTTACCAGCTTTCCTGGGCAGGAGGTGATTGTTTCTGTCCTCAGAGCAGAGCTCTCACTTCCTAGGGGTCAGAAATTAGTCTGTGGTGGCGGACTGGACCAGTCAGCCAGCACACTAGTAGGCTAGTAGGGTTCAGGGTGCACCTCTATGTTATCTTCTGGGAGCATGTCTTAATAAATCCATCACTGGAATCATGTGTGAGTTTATGAATATGAGGGGTTTGATACCAAACACCATAGGTTTCAGTGAAGCCATTATGTAGCTGGGTAACTCGTTTTGACCAATGCCCAGTAGATACCTTAATATGGCTTCCCTGCTCACTTGCAATACCTAGTAATAGAACCAGACGTCACAGGGACATATCTGCTCGGGACATATCTGCTCATGCAGATATGTCCTCACATAACATATAATGTACCCTGCCTCATGACTCAAAGGCCTGCTGTAGGGATGACTTGCATATATTAGATGCAGTGACTTTGGCATGGCATGTGCCATGTTTTCACTCATGCTTTGCACCATGTCACGCAGCTGGCAATGGTGAATATAATTTGTGTGCGCTTCCCTTAGGGTGGCATAAAATATGCTGCATCCCTTTGGGGCCCTCTCTAGCACTTATGCCCTAGTTGCCTGGGATACCATTTACTAGGGGCTTGCTTATAAGGGTGCTAAAGTCCTTTGCCAATTGTAGCACAATTAGACAACTTGTTTTGGGGAAGGAGCACTGGCATTGAGGTCTGTTTAGCAGGCCTCAAGTGCACTATCAGAATCGAAAATCATCATCCAGTAGCTAAAAGGGGGGCAAAAGTGGGGGGGATAACTGCAACAAAAGATCAGTTTCCTACAACTGGCTTCAGTCATTACTCCTCCTGCACTTCAGCGAAGATAAGGAAGGGTTCTAAAACTTCTTTGGCAGCCCAAAACTCCTCACATTATACAGAATATCATAAAGTGTTTTCTTCTGAAAAGCATGTGCAAAACATTTGCAAGTCAGTATCTTCAAAGAAAAGTAGAATTTCACCAAGCTTTCCTTTCTGTTGCTTCTTTAGTGTTGAAGTCTATTGTTCATGATGCCTTAATAAGAGGCATGTTTTTGCAACAAATTTCTGGGGGGAAAGTCCGAACTTTTTTGGGGTAAGTTTTGGGGACGATAGTAATAGGTCCATCTGTTCCTGAGATTATTCCAGAGATTGTGCACAACTACGTGAGTGACACTGTTTTGCAAATTGATTAAAAGAATCATTTGAAGTCCAGAAAAAAACAACGTGATACGAATCAGTGTTGTTTCCTAACAGAGGCCAACACAGACCGCCACAAGCTACCCCGTCCCTGTCCACAACCAACACTGTACTCCTCGGTCCTAATAATAAGCCCTAACCATAGTCCTACCTAACCTGCTTAAATGCGACTTACTATCTTATGAAAAACAAGCACCACCAACATCACCGTCATTATCATCATCCTCCTACTCACCAACGGGGTCCACTCGGTCCAGGTGATCCACAAAGTCACGTTTCCCCAAATACACGGTCAGCTGAAAAAAAAGAGTATAAAAGAGATCATAGGCCAATGTTCAGGGAATGACAGAGAGATCACTGCAGAGAGCCCGAAAAAACACAGAAAAATGGGAAAATCGAGGTGGGTGTTAAGGAACCAGAACTAGGTTTTAGCAAAATGAACAAGATATGGAATGACAGAGGTGGACAAGTCAGTGTGACAATGGGCCTCTCAAACGATAAAGCTTTACACATCCACCACAGAATAAAAGGGACCATGCAGGTAGAAGGTTATACACAAAAGCATAAATCCATCTCTAACATTCAGCATTCCAGAGAGTTTCATGCCAAAATAGCCGCCCAGCCCAAAATTACCACATTTTCAAGCTGCTTGCGGAAGACAGCTATTCCCCGCGGAACCACACAGCTGATCCGGTCTAGGTCCAGAAGGTCCATCTCGAGCTAGCTGAATTAAGGCGTTTGCCGCCACCTCCCACCGTCTCACCTGTACCGGGCCTGCAGCTCTCTGCAACGTATGCCTGGGACAGCAAGCCTGGCAACTAGCTGTCCTCTTTTCGAAACGTGCTGCTCCTAGCCTGCAGAGGTGATGTTCGGAGTCTTCCTGCACCAAGCTGGAAGTGCAGGTTCCCTATGTTGTGAGCATTTAGTCGAACCACCTACTCCTGCTGTACTACAGGGCTCCCTCTCTTCAATGCATGCAGCTGGGAAGCCATTTTACTTTGTGTTCTAGTGTCCCTCGTTCTACTTGCAGGCAGTACTTTTATTCTGTTTGCAAGATCTCGGACCTATTCTACTCAGGACTGGGAGAGCTGTTTCCAAAGTGCTCTCTGCTTCGGCAAGCTGCAAGACCAAGCCCCGATGTATTTCCCTCGCTCTCCCTTGCTGCCTTTGTCTGTAAAACCTGCTTCTCTTAAGTTCCAGGGTCTTTGCCCCTCTGCCAGCGGGTGGAGGATGTGCTCCATCCGTGTTGTAGTCTCCTCTGTGACATGAAAGCAGCAATCGGTAACCAGATGCTCCCACGGTGCACAATGTGTATATACTTTCGAGAGCTTGTTTATCATTTCTCTCCACCCTCCTCCTGCCTCCGCCCTGTGATGCACAAGGGATCGATCACCTGCCTGTGCCCCAAAGGGTTAGGGACCCAATGACAGCAAGGCAGAGATCAAAGAACAGCCTCAACATGGCAACAAGGAGGAAAAAAACATGTCGACGCAAAAAAACAAAGTGTTACCTGCAAAGAAGCAAACTCATTCCAGAGCAGCATTCAGACCCGAGCTAACAGTGGTACCAAGAAGCAGAGACAGCAAGAGAGACTAATAACAGGGCAGACAGTGTGGGGAAGATTTGGGTAACAGAAGGAGGACACTCAAATAAAGGACTATATAGGACTGTTGGGAAACAAAGAACAGTAATGAAAGGACTCACCTTGCAATTTGGACTCGACTTCTTGAAGACTCTGAAAAACACACAAGTTAAATACAATAAGAAGCGAATCTACATATAGGTAATCTCTATAAACCAAGGTCAATTATGTCCCAAAAGCTGAACAGTCCTGCAATATGTCTGTTCCCCCTTAGCCACCTCCTGGAGCCTTCACAAATCCCCAAACACACACACACACACAGACACAGACATGTCACCCAAAGAGCCCCTGACCTCCGATAGGAAAATGCGTGACCTGGGAATCCCCAAAGAACACGTTCCAAGTTTGGTCGGGGAGAGGGTGGGGGCACAGTATGATTTAGAGAAGCCCTGTACCGGGTCATAATTTTTCTGGAACCAAAGGAGTACCTGTCAGGTGTGCATATTATTGTTGACTTGGAATACAAGACCAAGCACCCGCTCTTTCTCTGCCTTTGCCTTTTCTGATCACCTCTAAGCAGATCCTTTGCCACATTATATTCATAATGCCAACCAACTACCGCTCTGCTCTCTGGCACAGGGCTGCACTGCCTTATGGAACCACACCAGCGATCGTGCACTAGTTATCATGTACTGCTCCCTGCCTCAGTACATAAAGATGTCACCCTCATGAGGATGATGAAATGGACAAAGGTGTTGGGTACATTTCAGAGGTTCGCAGCACCACGCACGAGAGACCGCAGTTCGTGGCACGCACTAGATGATCCACGCTATTATTAGCACACGGGCCCGGAGGGGCCACTATATATACCACGGTTTCGGTTTAGCAACATTCTGAACGCTGCGACAAGCACTGAACACACATTATTATAGAGCAGGTCCGCGGGTCTTCGGCGAGTCACGCAATGTCTCCCGCCGGCTGCCGGACAAATTAAATCTATAACCACGGCCCTTCAGCAGGGGGAAGCCCCCTATAAATGGGGAGGGGCGGTAATAACTAAACCAATACAAAGGGCTTGGACAATCACTTTTCAAGCAACTTTCTTTTGTAACACGTTCGAGATGTCTTGCCTAGAAGCCAGACACCCACGAAAATCATACACTTCTACAGATCGACACACTGGGGAATCCAATGAGAAGGCGCGCGCAATGACACACAGAATGTCCTACCCACAATGCCCTAGGAGGGACAGCTTACTGCATAAAACACTTCTTCAATCTGAAAATGCACCTAAAAAGATGTGAGGCAGAAATGGCAAGCCATCCTGCAGTCACACCCTCCTGTGCAAAGTACTCCACAGTTCTTATGAAGCTCACAAGGCAAACGGGGTAGGCAACGAAAATCAATGGGACCCGTTTTTAAGTACTACAAGAGACTAGTTTGTAGCTTTTAGCATAAGGGTGCCCTACAGGTAACATGCCAACACCATACATTTTTCAGGCAGACATATCTGGTCAGCAGATTGTGAGGGGAAACTGCTAATAAACTATCTTGAGGCAGACATGGCAACATATGGACAAATATAAGAGATTGAATGTCCCCATTAACTTGCTTCGACGTAGTGGAGGTTTTAAGGATGAGAAGGCTAAAATAGGCAACAAAAAAAGCTCAAATAAAGCCAATCTTGAGGCTCCCACCTAAAACAGGTGAATGCACATTTATGAAGAGTTGTTCATGCAAGACTCCCCTCATTCACAGGACACCATGGCAGCCCCCACACCAATTTGTGTGGAAAGCAGAACAATATGCAGCAGAAACAACAGCTTAATTTTCTGATGCCAGAAGACTCCTTAGATCTGTTGAGTATAACCAAGCTCATGGGAATTCTCACGCTGCTTCGTGACAACATGCTCTAGTGCATCCAGCTGGTTCATCTCAGCACAGGACCAAAGCACTAAATGAAACTCCTGTAGGGACTCCCCAGTTTGGTATGGTTACAGCTAGGGAAGGGAAGCAAGTCGACACCAATGCACCTGCACACCAAGGATACCCATCATATGTCCTGCTTCTCAACCAGGCCCCAAACCCTACAGTCGGACAACCACACATACCACCTGGCAAGATTATTCCATCCAATCTCCTTTATATCATTAACCTAACTTGCTATTTCACTTATATGTAAGCCCACAAGTGATCGCTTTGTATCCCTGATGGGGCAAAAGTCCTCTGAATGGCTTTAGTATGCTTGCCACACTTGCCTCTGCACATTTTCTTGGGCAGGCCTGTGTGTTTCCTCCAGTGACTTTGAGAACCATGCAAGTACTCTAAAAGTGATGCACGTTGTTCATTTGGAAACACAAAGTATACCCCTTTCGCAACTAAGCTATCCAGTAAGGGACAGACTAACGTGACAGTGTGAAGAGGTCCAAAGACCTTTTTTTCTTTTTCCCTGGTGGAGAAAAGGGTCAAATGGCTCTCCCATCAAAGATCTATCTAGTTCCTGTTAACTAGGTGCAGTTATGTAAGACGAGTAGCTTACATGCACACTGGTGAATGGTGAGGTGTCCTGCTCAAGATACCCACCTCACACATGCAGACTTCACATACACCCTTTTCCACGTCCTTACTCGATGCTTTTCATTTGGTTGGTTGGAAGGTATAACACCCATTCCCTTTGTACAGTATGGATTACCCCTGCCATTGACTAAACTCCCCCATTCCCCAATTACTGCCTTGCGCTCAATTTGAGACCAATTCATAGAACACTTTAATTAATCAAAACTGAGCCGACAGTAGACTCTACTCAAAAACGTTTTTAAATGGCGGATTTTAAATTTTTTGGGCTATACCTTTATTTTATTCCGTCCTTTATTCCATTCTTTGTTACCAGAGTGGTACCTAACCCCTTAGTGCAAGCGTCAGAGACTGGCTGATGCCTGCCCTACCTCCACAGTCCGACCGATGCTGGGGTGGGTTTAAAAGGAACCTCCAGACCTTACACCGGAGGTTTAGTTTTTTAAAACCAAAGTGTGGGGGCAAAGTGGAATCCCTTCCACTTCAGCCCCCATCAATCATGATGCCTATTTGTGACGTCAGGGGGCCGCAAGGCTCGCTTACGTCATAAACTCCCCACCGGAGCGGAGGAACAGCAAGTGAGTCCACTGCTTCCGCACCCAGTGGGGTTCTAAGGTTCAGGGCATAGGAAACCTCCCACCTTTGAGGGACTTATTGGTGGTCTCCCCTTTCCAGCAATGCCTTTCTCAACCACATTCCTGCTTGTGGATTGCAGACTGTTGGAACCAGCACTTTCTGGTTGGCTGAAGGAATGCTCCCAGCCGGTCAAAACCTACCTCTCCCGTCAAGGGGGGTGAATACACTCTCTGTATAACCTGTGCTCACCGTTGGGTAGCTTGGCACTGAGCAGTCAGGCTTATCTCACAGGTAATGTGTAAAGCAAAGGCACAGCAGTCAATCACGATCAATACAACGAGCGTCACAAAAGAGACTTCACACAGGATGTATGTAATTAACATTTGTATTCAACACACATTCAATCATAGCATAAACATCAGGTACTTTTGGGCATAAAACACATTTGAAAATATTACTAGCAGTACTAGGCCCACTCGTCTTGTTATATCACTAGTCTGCACACTGGTCTATTCTTAATCTAACCCCCCCCCCTGACCACCCCCCACAGAGGGACAGAGGACCCTTATGCGGTGCGACACACTGTTCACCCCAGGCTCACCCTAGCAATCCTGATAACACAGTTACACACAGTTATAGGGTACACCCCGGGTCACAACGAAATCAGACAAATATACATACAAGAACACCTTTTAGCAGCACCGCGGGCCAGAGCCACGCGGTTAAATCCAATGTCAAATGTTTTGTGCTTCTGGCATGAAATCAACGTATAAAGTGGCACCACCGGCTACTGTTGTGAATCACAGGCGATCTGCCGCGTATCACTCCCATTCATACACTCACTCTGCATCGCTACACGGTGCAACAGGTATCAGCCCAGTCCGTAAAGAATACTCTTACACACATACGCACTCAGCACCCTAATGCGGTGCTACTGGTACCCAGTAGGTCAAAAGAAAACACCATGCAGACTCCGTGGCCCCAGCCTCCCTCCATCCTCTAGTTCACCCAGATTGTCCTATACCCCCAGTTGGAAGATAACGAGCCCCTCCTCTCGTATAACACTCGGGAAGGTCACCCGCAGGTCTCAAAACACATTGAGTCATGCAGTCTCATTATCCGCTTCCGAACTGTCTCACAAGCGTTCCTTCAACCCAGTCAATCTCTCTCGTTCCTATCTGGCGCCACAATGCCTTTGAGAGGGGCCAGGAGTGGAGAGGGCAGTTGGTCCGCAGCGATGAGGATCAAAGGGGAACAACCGATGAATGGGGAGTAACACAGGAGAGCCTTTCACTAGGAGGAGGCACCCTGACCGGTATACGTTGATCAGGGTCGTGCCCAGGCAATCCGGCCACATCGTCTGGTGCGCGTTGGTAGGGTCACACCAGACACTTCAGGTCTCAAAAATGAGGAGTTGCAAATTACATAACTCCTTGGAAATGGTGCACAATGACCGGTGCACACCGAGATGGGTTGCACCAGACAATTCCGGTCTCACACAGAAGAGTTGCATATTCTGTAGCTCCCTGGAAAGGAGGCACAACGGACAGTGTACGATGATACATGTTGCACTAGACCAGTCCGGTCACACACACAGGCGCAAGTTCAGCAGAGCCACATGAGGCACTACTACGGGTACACCCCACCTCTGAGGGTTGCACCCTGTGAATAGAACACCACACGCAATGACCATGCAGTCGGCATGTTACACAAGAGAGATGTGGCACGACCCACTAAACAGGTCACGCAGGGTCCTGCAACCGGTGAATCCGCTCACCACCAACTAGACGCTTATGAGTGTCAGGGTCCCTGCGGTACAGGAGCCACACACCTTAGATGCAGGCAAGATTTCTGGGGCTCCGCTCTATACTATCCGGTCTCCAGGCACAAGTCTTTGTTCCACGCTCACACTGCGGTGCCCATTGGGATTCAGTAGCTAATGTTGGCACTATAGAGGGCACAGCTCTCCAGATGTCACAGGTAGATAGTGTAGGTAGATGGTGTAGGTCCTTCGAGGGACATCGTTGCTGTTGTCTTGTGGTTTGTTGCCTGCCTTGTTATGTTGGCCTAGGCCTAGCTGCCATGCTGCTTTTCTTTGCGCACGTTACACTGAGCCAGGGCTCCCTCGCCCTTTGCTCTTGCCAAGTTCTTTTGCGCTGTCTGCACTTTCTGTCTTTCACCTTTTCTCTTGTTCGATTTGGGCTCAGACTGCACAACATGTACAAGGTCGCATAACAATGTATTTCGGTTCTTCCTGATATGGCCAGTCTCGCGCACCCAGACATAACATTAGGCGCAAATGACATGAAACTTTGTGTGCCTTTAATACTGGGGTTTTACTGGCGCTTAAGACACTTGGAGGAATCCTTTCCAGGGAGAAGAGCTGTGATTGTCTGCTGATGTAGTTCTGCATCTAGAGACCGAGGTATGAGGGTTCGCTAGTCAAAGCCCAGAGGTCTTCTATTTTTATAATAAACTATCATACTGCACGGGGAGGGTGGTAATGTTATTTAGACATTTATCCACTGAGTTATGAAATGCTTTCCCCGTTTGTATTCTATGGAATTGTAACCATGCTGCTTATATTATTCATATGCATTATGCTATTAGTGCTGACACGTGTACTGTACCTTAGAGCACGTAAGTTGAAATAAATATTTTAATCTACCCTGTGTCTCTTCATACGCGCATTGTGGACAAGTACGAGTGAGTGACGAAAGAGTGTTCTTGCTTCTGCGAGTCCTGAGATAAAGATACCGTGTTCTGGGTTGTCCAATCATTGGTGCTTTGGTACTAATGGGATGCTAAGCTAGTTGGGTTGGGGTTTTGGGTGCTACGGTATATGGTAGGCAAACCACTGTATTCCGGGGTCCTATTATCCTGTGCATAGTTCTGTGTATGTGCAGAAACCCTATGACATGGCGCGGCCAACGTGGGGCAGCTTATCTGCGAGATGCTTGAGTAGTACTTGTGCTTGTCCACAAAACCCTCACGTACGCTTCCGGAGGCGTAAGTGACGGTGATACCTCCTCTATTGAACGTTTTATAGGTTCTTTCAAGCTTGAAGTTATTAAAAAGGTTACATACAAAACCCATTTTGTGCTCCCTGTTAGGTTGTCGAATACAATTGTTTAGTTATGGCTGGTGTGGCGATAGCTGCACATAGCCGAGGACCACTCCGAGAACACCTAGGTGTATACGGAGTGCCCGATGCTGGGGTCGAGTTGGTCTTTGTGGTTCAAGCCGATCCGGCTTATCACTTTGAAGTGTTTTACACTTGGATCACTTTTGAGGCGGTGGATGCAGGTGATAAGCTGTTTCATGAATATAAACTCACCGCTATTCCTGCTGCCTATCAACCCTATACTAATCTTGAAGTGCCTCTCACGGCTTGGCAGCACCGTGTTTGGTTTAATGGCGCCCTCCCACAACCAAATACCGCAGTTCGTTTAGGCCCCTTATCCATTGAGGGGGCCACTTGGCCTGTATTGGCCGGGTATACCCCGCATCCAAATTATCTGGCATTATCGATTGCGGATCTGCGCACTATGCATACCGAACTGGTGCGAGTGCATAGAGCCTTAGTGACATACGTTACAGGTAGTCTCCATGGAGCTGCTCCTGTAGTCGCTGGCCAACCAGCTGTTGCAGCTGGAGTGACCATAAGTCCTGTCATGGTAAATTCTGTGATGGGCAAACGTCCACAAAATAAGGACGATTATCCTTACTGGCTTGCAGAAAAGTTCGATCAGATAGAAGCAGTGTTTCCACATACATCCCCAGTGGACAAACACCGCATCCTTACGATAAGTTTGCCGAAAGACTTAATCCCCGATTTGACATCATGTGAAAACTGGGGTAAGGTATTCGCAGCAGTTTATTCAAAATGTTTTGGTACTCCTTCCATGACGGTTCTACCCTCTGTAATTAAAAAAGTACAGGACGAACATGGCCCTGAAGCGGCTGTGGAATTAGGGATGAGACTAGTGGGAGTGTTTGATGTAGTAGCTGAACTGATCCTTGGAAATGTCAAGGGCGATGCAATGAACTTTCAAGTAGCGAATGCTTTGGCTTTGGTCCCAGAGTTGGACAGGCCCCGCGAATTACCGAAAATTATAGCCCGGGCTTATAAAACAATTGGAAGAAATAGCCTAGGCAACAAGCCTTTTGTAAAAATGCAAACTCAATCGCAACCACAAATTACACAAACAAAAAGTACATCTGAGAAAGATGATAGACCACTCTTCACTAAAAAGAGTTGGAGACAGAAAAAACAGGGTAAGCAACAAAAGAAGCCGGGGTCGAGAGGCGCTTCCCCAGTTTCGGTTTCTTCTGAACGTACTTATGATTTACGTGATAGGTCGAGAATTAAATCACCAGAAAGGGTTCAGAGCTCTGATACGCGTTCTCCTCGTTCTTCACAGGCCCAGACGTCGTCGCAGGCTGGTGGAGGAGGACGGCAAGATAGAGGAAGGGGCCGAGAGGCTCCCCAGGAGCGAGACCAACCTCGACAACAAGTCAGAGGGAAAGCAGAAGACTTTCACCTTCCTCGACCGCAATTTCAGAAGAAAAAACCCTATGACACTGTCCCTGAGATATTCGGGAGCACAGGAGGCACGCTGACGGGCCCTTAGAGAACACTCTTCAGGACGCCACACTTCAGCAGGTCTTCGGACCAGGCCAGCCACTATTCAGAAAGGGCTCACGGTCCCCTTCATGGGCAGTAATTCTCCATGTGCACAATAGAGCCCTCTGGCAGTGTGCACCACGCAGTCCAGGTTCTCCGGTCCCCACAAGCATATCTCACTCCTTGCTGAAGGATGGCACCAGTAGTTATACTGTCCTGTGTCTTTGAACTTGGGGGTAGTGTAAGGGGTTTCCATCTGAACCACAGATGTCTCCCTTAAATTGTAGGCCTGTCTGCCAGGGGGCCGTAGAATAAAGATCTTAATCTTTAGTGGGGCCATGATCTGGCCCCGGGAGGCCAAGTGTTAACACCTCTCTCTCCAATCAATCCTATCTGGCCCTCAAATGGGAGAGGTCTTGTAGTTTTAGTGATATGCCCATGTTTTATGACTGTCGCTGGGGAATGCACAGGCGTGCTCCTCCAACCCCTGGTGTCCACCGGAGACAGGCATTGCGGCACACGACTTTCAGAGCATACAAATGTCCATATTCTATGAGTTAGGTCCTGATGAGACCCCTCATCTGCCCTTGGGGTCGGACCGCCGTTGACACGCAAACACAACGAACCACTTCCCAGCCTTTATTAATGTGTTAAAAGGCTAATGATACTTTGTATTGGTGTATTTGTGGTCGTTATAAACTGATAACCTATTGTATTTCACATATCCTCACTTTGCCCCTCCCTTCCTTGTTTAGGTTTCAGATACTTGGGACACCGAGCGCACTGCTTTTGTAACTATTTTCTAATATGTCAATTGAACAAATAAGTAAAAATCTCAGAAACTTCATCCGTGTATGGTCTTGCTTCTCGCTCTGACATTCCGTTCCCCCACGGTATATGCCATTGAGCTTTTCTAGTATAATTTTTTCTACATAGTCCATGGGAACCACTGTTCCTTGTTGCATACCTAGTACCCTGGTTCCTAGTGAGATGGGTGACCCTTGTCCTTCCTTGCACATATTCTATGAGTGGCATTTCTAAGCAAGTTATGTCAAAACACAGTTTACCACTGGAAAGGGTTTGGCATGACGAATCCATGGATAGGAAATATCATGAGGCTGCTCCAGGGCAACCCACTATTGCAGTCCGAAGTAATGTAAACCAGTTCCCCATGTTAACCTATGGGAAGAGCAAGCATCATAGGTAGTGAAAACACATGCAGGTATTCCTCACTCCCTGGGCGCATGTGCGCTAGTGTGCAACGGCAAACTGGTCACGGGTTTACTAATACAGATGTCAGTGCGCATGCACAGGCCTGCACACGCAATCACGGGCACCATTGGATGCAGGTGCCCACATACAGCGCCCTGCAATGGCAGGCTGCTCATGAGTTTAATCACGATAGACGTCAGTGCGCACACGCCGGTCTGCGATGGCAGACCGGCCCATGTTTCAGAACATCGAGTCAGCATCACGTCTCAATATGGGTAGGACGGGCACACACACACACTTTCAAACTGTATCTACAGTGGGAAAGTGGCCGTAGGCCACACAAGAAAATCGGCAAAATCCAGGTGGAAAAAGCAAAAAGTTTAGGGAAGCGCTACCTGATGAGTATCTGGTCCAACAAGGACGCACCACGAGCAGGAATTTCATTGGCCACCAGAGTTTAGTGTTTTTAGGAGTTGGACCCCCAGAACACAGGTAAATTTCCCTAGGGGTATATTTTATTTTTAAATTTGCTTTCACGACCTGACATCCCTTTCCCCAATATTGTGTCGAGGTCGGCCCTTCCCAAATGCAAGCCAGCCCCCTGGGGGCAATTTTTTGACCATGGAGATGTTTGTTTTCCCCTCGGGGATCGCCCCCAGGAGAAAACAAACATCTCCATTACCAAAAAATGAAAGAGACCTTATGCAATGTAACTGGCACTCATGTAAAAAACCTTCTGAGGTCAAGTTTGCGCTATATAAAACGGCAAAAAAATAAATTGTGCAAAGGAGTATGAGAGTCAGCTCTTCTGACACCCCTGGGCACATTTGTTTTGGCCACAGAGAGTTTTTTGTGTTGCTTTGTTTAACCCCTTTGGTGCTTGCGTCGGCCAATGGCCGACGCAAGCACTACCTCCCTGGTGCGGCGCATGTCCATTGGCCGTCACCAGTGAGGCCCCCATTTAAATCTCCGGTGCTTAGCACCGGAGTTTTTTTTTTTTTTTTATTCCCCCCGGGGGAGACACGAGACACGGAAGGCTTTCCGCGTCTCCCCCCCCTCCCTCCCGCCCATCTGTGACATCAGCACGCCGCGAGGCGCTCTGACGTCATTGATTTCCCCACCGGAGCCGAGGACAGCCACAGGTAATGCCGCGCTCGACTCCGATGGGGAAATGAGGCCGTAAACGGTGCTGCGATCCACGGCCAGGAAACCCCACTAGACACCAGGGATGTCTTTTTGGGGGTTCGGCCCTCGTGGTGATGGGTCGCCCCCCCCCCCCGGGGGGCATATTAATTTATTTTCCAATGTTGGCTTTCCTTGGGGGGCGCGATTGCCCCCCAAATTGTAATAAAATTTAGGGAAAAATAAAAAATTCAAAATGGCGCCGAAATTGGCAGGGGGTCGGTCCTCCTGCTCAGTGGCCGACCCCCTGTGGGGGCAATTTTTTTTTTCTAGCTATGTGCTTTCCGTGGGGGCCACAATCGGACCCCAGGGAAGCCATGGCTATTAAAAAAAATAGAGAAAGAGACCTGAACCAAGGGCAACCTTTTTGCCAAATTTGGTGTAATTCCGTTCAGCAGTTCGGGCTGTAGCTGCGACTAAAGGTTCCTATGGAAAATACGTTTTGGGACCCCCCCCTTTTTTCTTGGCCCCCACTTGACGAATCACCCCGAGACTTTCAGGATAGGAGCGGACCGGAGCGCCCCACGAGTTTTGAAAATTTCGTGAAGATTCGTCAACCGGCGCCAAAGTTATTGGGAATAGAATGTTGCGGATTTCCTATGGAAAATAGGTCCTAACTATAACTATCTACTGGCGACCGCCAGTAGATAATATATATATTCACTGAAAAAAACATGGGTTTCAGGGACGTTATAGTTAGTTGGACATTTCCCTCGTACAAAACCAGAGAAATTCGGCCGTTATAGTTAGTTGAGCTAACTATAACTCGCGCCCCCGCAATGCACTGCTGATGACATCACATATTACATCACTCATGACATCGTCAGTGACATCACTGATGACATCACTGATGACATCATCCAGTGACTGTGTGTTTCTGTAAAGTTTAAATATGTTATATATAACATATATAAGTTTTAAAAAACGATTTTCCCTACCTGTGATTGCATCATCTTATTTTTTCTTTTTAAATATCTTTAACTGTCTTTGCCTGTGGTTGTTACAGTTTAAAATTGTAGTTTTAACCTGCCAGTGATTGCATCATTTATCCCATGTTTTTGTGTTTAAACTTGTGTTTTTTCCTGCCTGTGACTGCTTCCATTTAACCTGTTGACTTGTGGGATTTGCAGTCCAAACTCTGTAGATTTTCCCTCTCATTCCCTGTGACTATCAGTTTTTCCCCTCCAAATGTCTCCTTTGCTCTGTGCTAAGATCTGTATGTTAAGCAGTGCACCCCCAGCGACCATCTTGTGTTACCAAGTCAGTGAAACCAGCCCCCCCCCTTCCCTCCTGAGACCGCAGTAATGTGCTGTAAGCTGTTTAAACTGTGCTTAATAGGGACTGTGCATTTCGTTTTTTGGCCAGGAGAGGGAGTAAAGTTTTATACAAATAGTGTTGTTAGAGGACAAGTTTGTTGGGGCCTTACCTGCAAAAGTCCAAAGTGTGGATTGAGCCGGTCTGTCTCCTAGGAGATTTCTGAATAGAGAAGCAGCTTCCAACTCCCTGGCCAGCAAACCTTGTCGGAGGTAGCTGGGACCTTATATAGTCTGATATTGTTTGGTACATGTGTACACTGATTGGTGGTTGTATCTGATGTTTCTATTGGATTAGGGTTAGTGTCCTCATTGGTTGGGTATTTGAGGGTTCTGATTGGTTTCTGGGTCTGTGATTCAATCAATGTAGGGTTGGGACTAGGGCTAGGGTTAGTATTTCTATTGGAAGTAGGGACTAGGGCTTCCTGTGTTATTGGTTGTTGGGACTAGGGTGGGGCTAGGGTTAGGCCTTTAATTGGAAGTAGCGATTAGGGCTTCTGGTGTTATTGGTTGCTGGACTAGGTGTGGGACTAAGAGTAGGGTTAGGCTTTCTATTGGAAGTAGGGACTAGGGCTTCCTGTGCCATTGGTTGCTTGGACTAGGGTTGAGACTACTGGTAGGGCTAGGGCCTCTATTGGACATAGAGATCAAAGGTTTTTGAAACTGATTGGGTGCTTGGACTAGGGCTAAGATTGGCTGTAAGGTCCTCGTCTCCTATTGGTTCTAGATTTTAGGGCTAGTGCAGTGATTGTATATTGTTAGGGCTAGGGTTCCCATTGGCTGAAGGGGTCACCTGACTACTAGGGCTATAAACAGCCAAGGCTTAGGGCGTCTCAGCCCAGGCGTCGAGGCGAAGGGTGGAGAGGACAAGGGTGAGTGCCTGTTTGAGCCTGTTAAGGGTGGAGAGGACAAGGGTGAGTGCCTGTTTGAGCCTGTTAAGGGTGGAGAGGACAAGGGTGAGTGCCTGTTTGAGCCTGTTCGAGACTGGTCGGGACCTGGGCCAGAAATGCTGCCCATTTTCCCATTCATTAATACCCACCCTATGTATTTGTCCCTCTGTACATAAGCATTGATTTTCACTATAGATATGTGCCTATCTTCGTGTATTGCTTTGTAGAAACATGTACAATAATTATGTTGGTATAAAAACAAAAAAAACAAAAAAAAAAAAGAAAAAAAATCTTCTTTGGTCTACATGTACTTGCTTCCATTGGGCATCTATGTACCTCCATGTACTTGGATCTGTGTGTCTGTTACTTTTCTCCTGAAAAAGCATATCCAATGCACTACCCTATTTCTCATCCGCTACCTCTATCAATATCTTTAATCTGCATATACTTACCTCCTTTATGCAACTATATACTTTCAATGTACTTATGGATCTATATATTTATCACTTTCTTCTAATTTAGCATTTCCAATGCACTACCCTATTTCTCAGCCTATACTTCCCTCAATATATCTTCTAGCCCAACTTTCTGACTCATCTCAAACTTCTTTCTACTACTCTTTCCAATTCACTACCCTATCTCACCCTATACATCTATCATTATATCCTCTACACCCACTCTCTCATTTATCCCAAACGCCATACCACTACTATGTTCCCCAAAATAACCCTTTCTTGACTCTCTCCTACTCTACCCCTCCTTGCATCTTCTGACACCTCCTTTACTGTACCGATCCCCCAAAACAAACCTTTCTAAACTCTTCCCTCTGACTCTTCCCCTCCAAAAACCCTTTTTACTCATCCAAAAGCCTCCTCCTACTGCTATGACCTAAAAAAAGAAATCCTTCACTCTTCTATCTCACACTCCCAACGTTTCTGCTCGCCAGAGCCTTGATCACGGGAAAGCTCTCCCATTTAAGAATTGTCCACGTAATTGATTTAAAAACGCAGACCGTATTCTTTTGCAGAGAGCGCAAGGGAATAATTAACCAACTTCAAATGCACGGAGAAAACCGCAAATCCATTTTTAGTGTTCAGCGCTAAATAACATTTCTTCCATAGCATGTCATTCCCTTAGCTACAAAGTCTTGTGTGCCCCAATTGCATATTCTGCTTTTCAGTTCCACTTACTCTTTTAAAGGGGACATCAGCCCGCAATGTAGGAATTTCATCCTTTTGCATCCCTTACTTTCCCCGCACAGGGAAATCCTTTCTTTTCCCAGCGGGCAAGCAGGTCAGGCTCACACACAATAAGTTGTGGGCTCCTTGCGTGGCCTCGTGGAGTTGGAGTTATTGTGTGGGAGTCTGACCTGCTTGCCCCCTGGGAAAATGTTATTTAGCGCTGAACACTGAAAATGGATTTGCGCTTTTCTCCGTGCATTTGAAGTTGGTTAATTATTCCCTTGCGCACTAGCAAAAGAATACGGTCTGCGTTTCTAAATCAATCACGTGGGCGATTTGAAAATCAGAGAGCTTTCCCGTGATCAAGGCTCTGGCGAGCAGAAACGTTGGAAGTGTGAGCCTCATTGCTTCTGTGATGTTCCATGAATTCTGTAGCGTTGCAAAAAAACTCTAGCAACTGCCCCTGCGAGTGCTGTTTTTCTTTTTGGGAAACAAGGAAACGGAGCTTTGAAGTTACATGAAAGGCAGTAAAGAGTGGTACTGCTGCAGAGTACAAATAAAAATTCCTGCTAGATAGAGATATCTAACTTTTGTCTAGTGGCAGTTTTGACGCCATAAAGGCCATGCTGGAAAGAACAGATCTGTATTATGTGGATAGCTAAGTGAATTAGTAAAGCCACGCAGTAGAAACACTTTGAAACAGATGAAATGTATGTGGGAGAGGGGCTATGGAGAGATGAGGGGGCACATTTGCAAGGATGGTAGTGAGGGAGTCAAAGGAGGTCATAGTGTGCAATTGTAAAGCACACGTTCACCCGAAGGTATCTTGGCGCCAAATTGCTGGTTGCACTGGCTTTCACCAGCACCAAAAGGCTGCGATGATGGGTATGTGGCAAGGTAAAGTAATACTGTGTCTTTTTTCTCTCTTTCTTAGTCTTTTTGGAGAGCGTTCGGATTTCGCAAAGGAAAGGTAAGGTGACAGTCATTATTTACTATTAAACACTTCACTCACGCACACACCCACCTACACTTTAAAACCAACAACCTATCTGCCTTCTACATAGGATAGTGTTTTAAAAGGATAGTTGTAGGCACTAGCAGAGATGGCATATCGATGGAGGAATGCTGCCCAGGCCCTAAGTCTGGTTCTGGAGTCCAGCTCTGAGGCAGGATCAGAGACTGAGACAGCAGATACTGATCTGACTGACAGCATCTGAGGGAGAGGACAATGGAGCCGAATCTGGGAGTGATTTTTCAGTCGACGCAGTTCCATCCGACGACTCATTGTCCAGCGATTCTGAAGGAGACGATGTCAGTCGTGCTGTCCCTTTGCCATCACAGTCTGTGCAGCAGGACACCAGTAACAGGTTAGAGCAACCCAGAGTGCAAGCACGTGCGGCCGCAAGCACAGACGGAGTGCTGTCTTGGCAGCCTCCCAATTTAGTTCAGCCCCAAGTTCCGCCTTTCAGTGGTGACGCTGGTTGTAAAGTTGATACGGCGAATTTTTTGCCAATTGACTACTTCCATCTCTTTTTGGATGTTGACTTCCTTGACGAAATTGTGCAGCAAACAAATTTGCGTGCCGAACAATTTCTGAGGGAGCAAGGAGGCACTCTTGGGCCTCATTCTAGGGCGCACAAGTAGACTCCCACTCACGCTTAAAATGGGGGTAGTGCATAAACCAACCTTGCTATCCTACTGGTCTACTCGCACGGTTTGGTTAACCCCCATCTTCGCACCATACATTGTATTGTATTGTAATTGCATTTGTATAGCGCTTACTACCCCTGACGAGGCGTCAAAGCGCTTTTTCGCCGAGTAGCACGCTACTCCGGGACCCATAGAGGATTAGTGTTGAATTAGTATAGTGAAACATGCCAGTAAATTTTAAGTGGTGGATATGTTAGTCAGTTATTTGGATTTGGAAGGATAGCAGAAGGATAGAAGAGGAAAGAAGGTTTGTATTTATATAGCGCTTCTAACCCCTGATGGGGTGTTGAATCGCTTTTTTTTGGCGAGTAGCAAGCTACTCCGGAAACCCATAAAGGATTAGTGTGAATTAGTATGGTGAAATATGAAAGTAATTTGAGTGGTGGATATGTTAGTCAGTTATTTGGAGTGAGAAGGATAGTGGAGGGATAGAAGGGAAAGAAAGGTTTGCATTCATATAGCGCCTGTTACCCCTGATGGGGTGTTGAAGCGCTTTTCTGGCGAGTAGCAGGCTACTCCGGAACCCATAAAGGATTAGTGTTGAAAATTAGTATAGTGAAATATGAAGTAATTTGAGTGGTGGATATGTTAGTCAGTTATTTGGATTGAGAAGGGTTAGGGAGGGGTAAAAAAGGAAAAAAGGTTTGCATTTATATAACGCTTGTAACCTTGATGAGGTGTTGAAACGCTTTGTTGGCGAGTAGCACGCTACTCTGGAACCCATAAAGGATTAGTGGTGAATTAGTATAGTGGAATATGGAATTAGAGAAGTGAACATGCTAGACTGTTATTTTGATTGAAAAGGATAGTGGAGGGATAGAAGAGTGAAGTATTTCCTTTTTGTAGGTCATAGCAGTAGGAGGAGGCTTTTGGATGAGTAAAAAGGGTTTTTGGAGGGGAAGAGTCAGAGGGAAGAGTTTAGAAAGGTTTGTTTTGGGGGAATCGGTACAGTAAAGGAGGTGTCAGAAGATGCAAGGAGGGGAGAGAGTCTAGAAAGGGTTATTTTGGGGAACATAGTAGTGGTATGGTGTTTGGGATAAATGAGAGAGTGGGTGTAGAGGATATAATGATAGATGTATAGGGTGAGATAGGGTAGTGAATTGGAAAGAGTAGTAGAAAGAAGTTTGAGATGAGTCAGAAAGTTGGGCTAGAAGATATATTGAGGGAAGTATAGGCTGAGAAATAGGGTAGTGCATTGGAAATGCTAAATTAGAAGAAAGTGATAAATATATAGATCCAAAAGTACATTGAAAGTATATAGATGCATAAAGGAGGTAAGTATATGCAGATTAAAGATATTGATAGAGGTAGCGGATGAGAAATAGGGTAGTGCATTGGATATGCTTTTTCAGGAGAAAAGTAACAGACACACAGATCCAAGTACATGGAGGTACATAGATGCACAATGGAGCCCCTGATGAGCCTATAACCAAATCAAAGTCATCAATAGTGGGTCTGGGTCTGACAGTTGCGCCTGACAAGAACAGTGAGCCCCCAGAGAAACACAGAAGGGGTGGTGGACCGGCAAAGCAGCCGGTGAAGCAGAAATCCCAACCTAAAAGATGTAGAGGAAAGTAAGGAACCGAAAGAACTGACCTTGGTCCAAATTCCACCCTGTCTCCTGCGATAACTAAGGATCTTGTTTCTCTCCCACTAACAGAGGGTGATGATATGTGGAAGAGGTTTGAGACACCAATTACTGTACTGTTGAACCCATTGCAAGCACAATTAATGAGAATTGAGGAGCGACTGTCACACATTGAGGGTCTGGTTACACCATTTTCCCATCAATACATTGGGCCTCCCCACCAACTTACGGGGCCCCCACATCAACATACTGGGCCTCTGCCACGTTTACGTAGTGGAACTGTCCAGGGGAACCAATCTACCCAGGGGGGAGAGGAAGGACTTGAGATCCCTAACACAAAAGAGGGGAATATAAATAGGCCCTCTAATATGAGTAGTAAGCCATCTACTGCCCAAGTTGAGCCTCAAGCCCAAATGGCCCATCCAGTACACCAACATCAACTGCACCGGAGAGACGAGATCCCTTCATTGCAATCCGTCACTGCCATTAACGATTTAGGCAACAATACCCGTCAAACCTTACAGGAACAGGGGGGGAGAAGTGTTCCTCATTCTAACAAATATAGACCGCTTAGGGGGGCACCTATAAAATCCTATCAGTCTTTGCACCTCCCTCGGGGCTCAGATCCCTTTGTCTTGATTCTAGCCAATGTTCCGATCCTAAGAAAAGATCAGACGGAAAACACTATCTAATTGCTGGATAAATCTTTGCATTTCAATGACAATTCTGCTGCATTGTCCCGGACCATCCAGACCATGACAGGTTGTTCAAAATTCGGCCTGTCGTGGAACATATGTCTGCCAGGTTTCCAGAGGTTTATACTCCTGGAAAGAATATATAGCCATTGATGAGTCCTTGATCTTGTATAAAGGGCGGCTGCTGTTTAGGCAGTACATTCCGAGCAAATGCGCTCGCTATGGCATCAAGCTGTACATGCTGTGTGAGAGCTCGACTGGCTATGTGTACAGCTTGAGAGTGTATACAGGGAAGGACAAACTCTTAACCCTGTAGGTTGTCCTTCCACGCTAGGGGTCACAGGAAAGATTGTATGGGAGCTTGTCCAGCCACTTCTTCACAAAGGTTATAACCTTTATGTGGACAATTTCTATACAGGAGTAGAGCTGTTCAGTGAGCTCTACAAAGCTGGCGCCGTGGCTTGCGGTACAATTCGTTGTCGCCGCAAAGGATTCCCGCAGGAGCTTGTTTGCAAGAAGCTCCAGAAATCCCAGAGCACTGGGTTGCGTTCCAACGAACTGCTCGCAGTTAAGTTCTCAGATAGGCGTGACGTGTACGTGCTCACTACAATTCATGCTGAGAGCACTTCCCCTGTCACGGTTTGGGGTCAGATGGCCGAAGTCCACAAGCCCACCTGTATACTTGATTACAACAAGTACATGAGCGGAGTGGACAAGAACGACCAGGTTCTTCAGCCATACAATGCGAGTCGTAAAACTCGCACTTGTTATAAGAAACTGTTTACGCACCTGATCCAGATGGCAACATACAATGCGTATGTTGTTTATCGTGAGACCACCACAGGGGGGAGATCCACGCAAGCCATACCTCCTTGGAACCCCCGGGTGTCTAGTTTTCAGAAATATGTGGGTTTGGTAGGTTTCCCTAGCTGGCCGCCGAGCACGGGGCCAAAAACCCAGGTGACCCCCCTTGCAAAACCAGGTTGTTTTGTGATAGGCAATTTTGATGTCCCCTCAATACGTTTTGGGCCCTAGCCTGTCGCGGGTACTTGGGCCTCCCACACAAGTGAGGTACCATTTTTCTCAGAAGACTTTGGTGAACGCGGGGTGGGTGGGTGGAAATTTGTGGATCCACGCAGATTCCAGAACTTTCCACCACAGAAATGTGAGGAAAATGTGTTTTTTTTGACAATTTTTTAGGTTTGCAAGGGGTTCTGGGTAACAGAACCTGGTGAGAGCCAGTCAAGTCACCCCATCCTGGATTCCCCTGGGTGTCTAGTTTTCAAAAATGTATAGGTTTGCTAGCTTTCCCTAGGTGCCGGCAGAGCTAGGGTTAAAAAACTACAGCTAGGCACTTTGCAAAAAAAGGGTAATTTTTCATTGTGAAAATGTGGTGTGTTCACGTTGCGTTTTGAGCCGTTTCTTGTCGTGGGCACTATGCCTACCCACACAAGTGAGGTACCATTTTTATCGGGAGACTTAGGGTAATTCAGATTTGTAAAGCAACTGTTATTACCTATTGACTTTCGATGCATTTCTGCCTTCCAAATGAGAGACAATGTGTAAAAAAGAAGTCATTTTGAAAAATGACCGATAATTCTCATGCTAGAATGAGTATTCCCAATTTCGGAAATGTGCAAATATCTACTGTTTCTAAACTCTATATTTTGTTCCCATTTCAGAAATACATAGGAGTCTTTCATACCGAATTCTCCATGTATACATTTTCCCAAAATAATTGCTATATACCCGGTACATAATAAAAAACCATTGCAAGACGCTGCTCAGTTTTTGGCTCTGGGTTCGTCGGGTTCTTGGTGAACCTACAAGTCCTATATATCCCCACAACCAGTAAGGTCCAGTGGATGTAACGGTATATTGCTTTCGAAGAGCTGTCATAATTAGAAGAAGTTACAGGTGAAAACGTTGACACAAAAGGCTGTTTTTTTCAACTAATTTTCAATTTTTCCTATATTTAACTGTTAGTTTCTATAAAGAAACCTTGATGGATTTACACAAATGACCCCTTGCTGAATTCAGCATTTTGTCTACTTTTCTAAAATGTATAGCCTTCCAGGATCCATTATTGCTTTCATACCCATTTCTACCATTAACTGGAAGGAGGTTAAAAGCACCAAAAAAAGCAAAAATAGGCTATGTCCCAGAAAAATGCCAAAACTGTGTCAAAATTTTTGGTTTTCTGACAAAAGTCTGTCATTCCCTAAAAGCTGGGAAAATTGTGATTTCAGCCCCACAAACCCTTTTTTGATACCATTTGCAGGGAAAAACTCAGACGCTTTCATTTGCAGCACTTTTTTCCAATTTTTCCCAAACCCCCCAAAATTTAGCTGTATTTTGGCTAATTTCTGGGACCCCTCCAGGGGAATCCACAAACCCTGGGTACCTTTAGAATCCCCATGATGTTGGAAGAAAAGGACGCAAATTTGGCGTGGATACCTTATGTGGTCAAAAGGTTACAGAGGCCTAATCGCGAACTACCCCAAATAGCCAAAAAAGGCTCAGCACTGGGGGGAGGCCCAGCAGTTAAGGGGTTAAAAAAAAAAAAGTAACAAAGCGCATTGTGTTGTCTTTTGTTCCTTTGCTTCAGGGTGGCATTTCATGGGTTGTGAATGGACATTCTTGTGTATTCACCCTTGATTTTTGATGCAAATCAATATCAATTAAGATTTGCAGACATGGATTTGCCCCAATAGCTTTTCATTATTTCCTCTTTGCACGAGTGCTGCATCCTGTAGTGGAAGGGGCCCCTTCCTGCACTAAAACTACCCTGACCATAATGCAGACACCCTCGCACTACTGCACTATTGTGCTTGTGTGTCTGCTATGGCGCAAGGCAGCACACAGTGAGACTGTGCATGGAGAGAGACGATCTGCACCATTTTTGGGAAGATATGCTGCAGTTCTGCTCTCTCCCGGTGACACAGTGCAGAACCCTTGCTCGCTGCATTGTGTGACTTTACCCATTAAGTATGCTGTAGTATTGCGCATGGGGCAAGTTGAAGTAATACTTTGGGTTTTTTCATGGCTTAATTTGAGCAGGGGGTTTCCGGTGCTCAGCAGCGGCATTTAATCATGAACACCAGCTCTTTTCATGAGCACCAGTTAAGGACACATTAATTTACGGGGAAATTAAGTGATTTGCTCAGATCACAGGATGTTCAGCCGATTCAGAGACTCAAACCTGGTTCCCCAGCTACGAAGTCTGCAGCTCTGGCCCTTACGCCACATCCTCTCCCCACTTTCATGGTTAGCAGTTGGTTCTATTTTAGGCGGCGCTAGCAGGAGAAATGGGCTGGTGCAAGCTGCCTTCTGACGAGAGCCCCGCACAGGTTATTTATACAGCCTGAGAGTGTATACAGGGAAGGACTCCACTCTAAATCTTGTGTCCTTCTATGCTAGGAATCATGAAAAAGATTGCTTGGGAGCTTGTCCAACTATTCCTTAATAAAGGTTAGAACCTTTACCTGGACAACTTCTACAAAGAAGTAGCTGTTCAGAGAGCTGCACCAAAGCTGACACTGTGGCATGAGGCACAGTTCGATTTCGCAGCAAAGGATTCCTGCAGGAGTTAGTTGCTTGTAAGAAGCTCAAAAATCTCAGAGCACTGCGTGGCATTTCAAGAAACTGCTCACAGTTAAACTCACCGATAGGCAGGATATCTACATGCTCACTACAATCCATGATGAGAGCACGCTCGTGGGCAGTTGGCCGAAGTTCACAAGTCCACATATATACTTGATTAAAACAAGTACCTGGGCGGTGTGGATTAGAATGGCCTGGTACTTCAGGCAAATAATACGAGTCATAAAACTTGCACATGGCTTAAGAAGCAGTTTACCCACACGATCTAGTTGGAAACATACAATGTGTTTGTTGTTTAGCATCAGACCACCATAGGAAGACTGAGGTCTTTCCTTGACTTTCAGTTGACTGTCATTGAAAGTCTTACTGCTGCAGAAGCAGTGGCCTCCACTTCATCTGGTGTGGAGGACATGGCAAAGCTGCAGATTGGGCACTTTTCAGACCGCGTTACAGCACAAGCTGTAAAGACTCAACCATATCGTCTCTGCAGAGTCCGTGCTAACCATGGAAAGAGGCAGGAGACTCTGTTACCGTCCTCAGGGTCCATCTCAGCCAGATTTATGTCGTCCAACTTGTTTCACGTTGTACTATAAAAAAGTGGAAGTATTGACTGAAGGGGTGCTGCCTCAATGGCTTTCAATGGCTGTGCATGAATACATACCTTCCATGGGCCACTACCTTACTAAGCAAGCATCCTTTGAAACGGTTTCCTCTAGTTGAGAGAATTTGGCACTTGCTTATGGCTATGGGCTTGCCTGACACTTTAATCCACTGTCAAAATGTGGCAGATGTTCTACTCACCCTATGCTTAGTGCATTACAGTTACAGCACTGCACATAACGGTGGACATAACATAGACTACGTTGTCTCAGAGTACCCGGAGTGGCAAAACCTAAAGTCTTTAGTAGTTTTTGAAGTGCTCTTTAGGGAACTTAGGACAGCATGTTTACCTTATTTTTAAAGGTAGATATGCTCACTCAGTTTGAGGAATCTAGGCCCCAATGAACCCTTGGTGACCCCCAAACTTGCATACACAACCTGGAAGGAGTTGGATTTAGCACAGCGAGTGAGCTAAAAGTACATGAAAGGCACATCTTCCCGAGCCTCATGTGACTCTCATGTTAACAGTTAGCTAAGGTTAACTTAGCACATGTTCAGTTTCGTTCAGAATGTCGAGAGAGGCAGATTCTTGACAGGTAGCTAGAACTTAGTCCATGTTTTTTTTCTTTCCATTTTTGATGTTCAGAATCTTGTTGGGGCACTAACTGAAACCATGCCTGGCCATGTGTGTGTAAAGGTTTGCTTGTGTTTGTATGCAAGTTGGCTGATCACTGGGTGAGAGGTGGTTTAACGAATAGTTTCTTACCTGTCGGTGTAGTTTTGCAGCTTGAAGACTTTCTGGATTCACTATGCTGTGCATTATTCCGCCATCTCGTGGTTGGGTCCGGATTCGTAGTCTTTTCTTTGTTTTTGTCTTTTTTTTTTTTTTTTTTTTTGTTGGCCCAGGTGGGCGGCGACGCCCACCATTTGGTGTCTTCGGTGACGTCGTCGCGCTTCCGGCGGAAGCTCCCACCTTTGGTAGCCATCTTCGGATTCTTTTTTTCTTTTCCTCTTACAGTTTTTTGTTGTCTATGTCTTTAACCTTTAATCCTTCAATTATTCTTTGATCCCTTTAAAACCTTGTATGTAGTTTAGTTGTACCCTTAACCTCCTATGTTATCTTCCTGGCGGAGGCGGGTGGGATCGCTAGTGAATCCAGAAAGTCTTCAAGCTGCAAAACTACACCGACAGGTAAGAAACTATTCGTTTTGCAGCGTGAATCTTTCTGGATTCACTATGCTGTGCATAGACTTAGTAGCGGTTTTGTTATTGCGGTGGTTGGGTGGAAGATGAGCATTGGTTGCTGAAAATGTGCTGTAAGACCTTCTGTCCTACTTGTGCCTCTTTGTTCATTTGGATATCAACACAGTAGTGTTTGGTGAACGTGTGCACGGAAGACCATGTTGCCGCTTGGCAAATGTCTTGTATAGGTGTGTTCGCTAGGAACGCAACCGTTGCTCCCTTTTCCTTGTTGAGTGAGCCTGGGCGGCCCCTTGTAACTCTTGTCCTGCCTGCTTGTGGCAGAGTTGTATTGCTTGTGCAATCCACCGTGCAATGGTATTTTTTGTTACTGGTCGTCCCAGGAAACTGCTTGCGAAGGAAACGAAGAGTTGTTTTGTTTTCCTGCATTCCTTCGTCCTTTCTATGTAGTGCATCACTGCCCTTCTGGCGTCTAGCGTGTGTAGCGCCTTTTCTGAGGGTGTTGAAGGTTTCTGGAAGAAACTTGGTATCTGTATTGTTTGATTGATATGGAACCGCGACACCACCTTTGGCAGGAAGTGTGGGTCCGTCCTCATGACAATTCTGTCCTTGTGTATTTGCAAGTAGGGCTCTTGTAGTGTGAGAGCCTGTAGTTCACTGACTCTTCGCAGTGACGTGATAGCCACTAAGAAAGCCGTTTTTAGTGTGAGCATGTGCAGTGTGCTCTTGTGTATGGGTTCAAATGGTGATTTCATCAACTGTGTCAGTACAGTGTTGAGGTTCCAGCTTGGGGCTGGCATCCTTTTAGGGGGGCTATTCTTTTAGCCCCTTCCAGGAATCTTTTGACCACTTGGGAGGTGAAGAAGCTTTTCACCGCTTCTCCCCTGGTGTAGGCCACTATGGCTGCTAGGTGAACCCTTAGTGACGAGTAGCTCAGCCCGCTTTGTAGTAGGTGTGTTAAATATCGCAGTACTGTTGATTCTTTTGTGACTTTTCGTTGCAGTCCCTCTGTAATGCACCATTGTGAGAACCTTTTCCACTTTGCAATGTAGCATTTTCTTGTAGTGGGTCTCCTTGCTTCTCTGAGTACTGCCATGGTGCTTGGAGGTAGTTTGAGGTGTGCGAATTCTAGGTCCTCAGGAGCCATGCTGCTAGGCTGAGGCTGTCTGGTTCTGGGTGGAGCACTTTTCCGTCTTGCATTGTGAGGAGGTCTTTCCTTCTGCTGAACCTGTGTGCTGGTTCCTGCGCCATTTCCATAATCTGTGAGAACCATGTTTGTCTGGCCCACTGAGGTGCCACCAGTATGAGTGTCATGCTGCTGCTCCTGCATTTGCTGAGTACTTTGTGTAACAGTGGTATCGGGGAAAAGCGTAAGCAAATTCGTTCGACCAACTTATCCATAGGGCATTCCCTAGGGACCTTTGGTCCGGCTGTCTGGATGCGTAATGTTGGCATTTTGCATTGTGGGGTGTTGCAAAGAGGTCTATCCGTGGTGTTCCCCACTTTTGGAACAGTTGCTGCACCTCCTGTTGGTTCAGTTCCCATTCGTGGGATGCAGACGTCTGCCTGCTGAGTCGGTCTGCTTCTACATTGTCTATTCCTGGGAGGTGTATTGCTAGCAGGTCTATCCTTAGAGGGATGGCCCATCTCCAGATCTGTTGTGCCAGACTTGACAGCGGTGCTGATTGTGTCCCACCTTGCTTGTTGATGTAGAACATTGCAGTTGTGTTGTCTGTTTGTATCAGCACTCGCTGGCCGTAAAGCTGCTTTTGAAAGGCTTTTAAGGCTAGGAACACAGTTTTGAGTTCTAGGTAGTTGATGTGTTTCACTGCATCTTGTTGTGACCAGAGCCCCCTGACGCGGAGTCTGGTCATGTGCGCGCCCCAGCCCTGCTGTGAGGCGTCTGTTGTGATGGTCACTGTTGGAGTTGGCTGTGTGAATGGCTTCCCTTGTAATATGTTCTCTTCTTTCCACCACGCTATTTCTTTCTGCACTGCGTGTGTGACAACCACTAGATCTTCCCAACTCCCTGTGGCTTGTGACCATTGCTGTTGTATCCATTCCTGGAACGGTCTCATGTGCAGTCTGATATGCGGGACAAGGTGGATGCATGATGCCATCATTCCCATTAGCCTGCTCACCGTCCTCACTGTCAGAACTTGCCCCTTGCGGTAATGACGTGTTTCCCTCAGGAGCGCTATACTTCTCTTGTCGCTGGGGAACACCTTGGACTGTGTGCTGTCTATTTGTGCCCCCAAGAATATCTTGATTTGTTGGGGTTCTGTTGACGATTTTTCCCAATGTATTGAGAAACCTAATGTGGACAGTGTTTCTATGACTTGTTTGATGTGTTTTTTGCAGAGTCTGTATGATCCTGCTTTTACCAGCCAGTCGTCGAGGTAGGGGTATACATGTATGCTCCTCCTCCGAAGGTGCGCTGCAGCTGCTGCTAGGCATTTCGTGAACACTCTTGGTGCGGACTTTAGTCCGAAGGCTAGCACTGTGAACTGGTAGTGATTGTGGCCTATCACGAATCTTAATAGCCGTTTGTGTTTGCGGTTGACGGGTATGTGCAGGTATGCATCTTTTAGGTCTAAGGTCGCCATGTAATCCCCTTCTTGGATTTGGGGTATTACTTCCTGAAGTGAAGTCATCTTGAATTTTTGTGTTTTTACGAACTTGTTCAGGAATCTGAGGTCCAGTATAGGTCTTAGTGTATCGTCTACCTTTGGCACTAGGAAGTACGTTGAGTATATTCCCTTGTTCCTTTCGTTGTTTGGAACTGGTTCTATTGCTCTTTTTTGTAGCAGTTCCTCTGCTTCTAGGCGGAGGAGGGCTAGTTCTCTTGCGGGTATTGACCGATGTCTTGGTCTTCTCCCTGGCGGGTGTTTTTGGAGGTCTATGCAGTACCCGTGCTGTATGGTGTTTAGTATCCATTTGTCTGTGGTAATTTTCCTCCATTGTGTGAGAAATTTTCTTATTCTTCCTCCCACTGGTGTCGTATGCTCGGTGGTTATTTGCTGTGTGCTTCTGCTCTTTATATTTTCCTTTTGCGGACTTCCCCTCAACCTTGGTGTTAACGGTGGGGGGCTTGTTATGTGTGTGGAGTCACTTTGAGGCGGGCTGCTGGCCCCCTCTTCGGGCCTGTCCCCGTCCGTACCCGCGCCCTCGAAAGGACCGTCCTCTGGGTTGGTACTGCCAATTCTGCTGCTGTTGTCCCTGCAGGTTTTGGCCCTGGTTGTTCCCTTGGTACCCTTGTTGTTGTGATTGATGTGAAGTGGTAGGTGCATTGCCTCCTCTACCACTGGCTCGCCTTGAGGGGTTCCCTCTTCTCATCCCCCTGAACTGCAGCGCTCCCATGGACCTTGCAGTTTCGTTGTCCGTCTTTAGTTGTGTTAATTTGTTGTCAACTGTTGCTCCAAACAGTTTCTCACCGTCGAACGGTGTGTTGATGATGTTGCTCTGTACTTCTGGTTTGAAGCCGGAGATCCTGAGCCATGCGTGTCTCCTCTCAGTCATCCCTATCATCATTTGCCTGCTGGAGTTCTCTGCTGCGTCCAAGGCTGACTTTAGGCAAGTGTTCGCGATGGCCTTGCCTTCTTCCGCTAGGTAATTGGCCCTTTGTTGGTGTTCTTCTGGCAGGTGCTTAATGAGCTGGCTCATTTCTGCCCAATGCTGGTATGCATGCCTGCTGATGAGGGCGTTGGAGTTGGCGATACGCCAGTGTATGGCTGCGTTCCTCTCCACCTTACGTCCTGTGAGGTCTATTCTTTTGCTCTCCTTGTCTGGAGGTGGGCCTGTGTTGGTGGGCACACCGGCCCTCTTCCTGGCTGTTGCAGCGATAATGGAGTCTGCTGGTACAGACCCCTGTATGTATGCAGGATCTTTTGTGGAGTGCTTATACTTCTTTTCGCTCCTAGGGGTAACCGCCTTGCAGATTGCTGGTTCCCTGAAGGCCTCCCTTCCCTGGTCGAGAACGCCAGGTAACATGGGTAGAAATTGACTCCTTGTCTGTTGGGGGAGCAGGGTTTCGAAGAGGAAACCTGCTTTTGTCTTTTCCTCCTGCATTTCGACCCCATAAGTCTTTGCAGCCTTCTGCACGACCTCATTGTAGACTCCGATGTCGTCTGGCGGCGAAGGTCTCGAGGGGTAAGTGTCTACCCCTTCTTCTGGTGACTCTGTGTCGAGGTCTTGCCAGTCTAGGTCTTGTACTTCAGAGGACGCCGAGTCCCTGTAAGACAGCATCTCTTCTTCGCCTTCGGCCTCGAAGTAGTAGTATTCCTCGTCCTGGTCTTCGAGCTGTTCGGGTGTCCCCGGGGCCTCGTCGACTTCGACCTCGAACTCCTCGACTGCCTCGTGGACTTGCTTCGACGGAATAGCGTATTGTTTCATCTTCTCGTCGAAGTCTTTTTGCGTTGCAGGATGCTCGCCATCTCTGCCTCGAGCCTCCTCTTCTTTTTCGCCATCTCGTGGGCCTTTTCGGCGTCGAGTGGTGCAGTGCCTCTCTTCGCGGTCGCGGTCGTCGAAACAGACGCCGGGCCTTCCTTTCTCGGTGTCGAGGTTTCCTTTTCGGGGACGACCTTCGACGCCTTCGTTTTTCGGAGGCTTTCGCCGATTGAGAGTCCTTGTCCAAGGATCCGCTCGGCTGTTTGTCCCTTGGTGCTGTTGCTTTCGTCGAGTGTTTCGGCGGCAACGCTCCCTTGGTGGACTTTGCTACACTTCTGGCAGTGTCGCTAGGGATTCTGGCTTCACTCTTTCGAGCGTCGCTTTGGTGTTTTGGGGTCGACGACTCCTTACCTCCTTCGACGTTTTCTTTTCGATTTCGACGACAGCGCAGTCCTCTGGTCCCTCTGCGATGTTGTCCTCCTCTCCGCTCGAGAGACCCAGGTCTCGGAGAGATGGTGCTGGTCCCTGGCCCTGCATGCTGTAATTCGCCCTTCTCTGTCTGTCTCTCACCCGGAGGGTCTTCGGGGTGAACGCCGAGCACGCGTTGCAGTCTTCGCTGGCGTGGTCGAGCGGCAAGCAGAGGTTGCAGACTGGGTGCTGGTCTTTTTGGGCGTATTTGTGGTGGCAATTTCTGCAGAACTTGAACGGAGTCTTGTCCATAACCGCGCTTAGGGAGCCCCCTGTGAGCGCATTCTCTGTAGGCGTCGAGATTTCGGTCGTGGACCTTCTACCTCGTCGTCCTTCTTCTCCGGTACTAGTGTTGTCGTCCGGTGTCTCAGTAGTATATCTTCTGTGATGAATTTTCGACTTTTCGAGATTCTTCGTCCAACTTTCTGGAACTTCTCGGCAACGATCCAGACCCCACGGCGGAAAAAAGAATCTGAAGATGGCTACCAAAGGTGGGAGCTTCCGCCGGAAGCGCGACGACGTCACCGAAGACACCAAATGGTGGGCGTCGCCGCCCACCTGGGCCAACAACAAAAAAAAAAAAAAAGACAAAAACAAAGAAAAGACTACGAATCCGGACCCAACCACGAGATGGCGGAATAATGCACAGCATAGTGAATCCAGAAAGATTCACGCTGCAAAACTGGTTATTCCGTCCTGTCGTGCATGAATGTAATGCACCCTTGAACGGCGGAAGTAGGTTGATGTGAGTGTACTGCTATGTTGAATTGGGCCAGTGGCTGGCAGTATGAAAGTTTGTGTCCGTGAATGTACCGTAAAGTGTGTGGTGCCGTGACACAGCTTTACGGCTATCCTTCTGTAGTATTGGGTTCAATATTAGTATCTGCTCTTTGAAGCTAGCACTTCTGGGGGTGCCAAAAACCAACCTACGTAAGTGGTGGTTTAACTTCAAATGGAATAGTAATACCCCCTCACATTTTAAAGAGCTGAACGCCCAGAGGTGTCCAGGGTGTTTTAACTTGCATTGATCCCACTCACTTTCCCACAACGCCCTGCAAACTTGAACTTTTAAGTAAATTGCAAAGATCACGCATTTATTTACATTTCATGATGGAAATTTCTGGAATCTTTTGTTATCCACAAATTGCCAACCTCCCAGTGTCCCCAATTAAAAATGGAACCCAATTTTGGTAGCTGGGCCTAGCGGCCATGATAGATTCCAGCTCAAAGCGAACATGGACACACTTTTTTTATCCAGTTCAAAACCAAGGGGGTTTTATATACTGTGGGTAACTATGAATTTTGAACCTGTGATCGGCCCCCGCCAGGGAAACCTACCAAACTGACACATTCCTGAAAACTAGACAACTCTCACAAGGTTTTCTTATCCAGTAGGCCTGTATAAACCTCAAAGTTTGGGTCAAAACATACATTTTCTCACATTTCTCTGCAGAAGTTTACAGAATATGCGAAAACTTCCTACCACAATCGTTCCCCCAGGTCTCCACACAACTACAGTACCTCACTTGTGTGGGTGGGCCAAGATACCCCAACACAAAAGGCCCTAAAAAACTACATGGACAGAGCAGCAGTAGGGGTACTGTGGTACTTGGGGCTGGGTACAGCCGCCACCCATAGAAACCTACTAACCACAGGCACTTTTGAAAATTAGACACCTTGGGCATTCCAGGGCAGGGTGTCTTGTGTGGATCCAGTGTCTTTCTTACCCACAATGCCTAGTAAACCTCAAACTTTGCCTAAAATCATGTATTTCCTTAGATTTTAGTGATGAAAGCTTCCAGAATCAGCAGAAATCCACAAAATTCCTACCACCCAATAAGCCCCCATTTGTCCCAATAAAAACACTGCTCCACGTGTGCCCTCCAGTATCTATTATACAATACATCCCCACTACATAGCACACCTCCCAATCTCTCTCCATGTATGAACTGCTAAGCTTCCAGACATTGCTAAACGCAAACTGATTGTTAAGAGCTTCATCACTGGCACCATAAAAACCCTCCAACGGTCAGCTCCAAAGCAAGCCCAAAGACGACTCCAATCAAAAACAGAAAGAATCCTGGAAGAAATGGAAAAAAGAGCTTCAAATGGCTGCCAACTTGGACATCTAACCTGCCAAGAAAAAAAGATCCCACTGGACTTCTGTTACTGAGGAGATATTTGAAGGATGCGTGAGAATCAAGTCGCACTTTAACTGAATTTCTGAAGTGAGCAGTGTTCCACAAACGTGTCTGAGCTTCTCAAGAAAAAAATCCACAGTTATTCTTCAATAGCTGTAAAACTCAAGGATAAGTCTCCACTGATCTAGACCAAGTAAGTGCTCATTTTTGGTTAAGGTTTATGAGCTGGTCTACGAAGCATAAAGGAGAGAGCGCTCAAACCCAAGAGTAAGCAAAGAACGGTTTTCAAAATTGTAAATAATTGAAGTTTGTAAAGACTGAAAAGATATTAACCCCTTCCCTGCGCATGACGGAACCACGCCGTCATGAGTCACGGGCGAGCTGTGCTCATGACGGCGTGGTTCCGTCATGCTGCGGCCGCTCCGCCCACACTGTACTGATTCCCCGCCTGTGCGGGCGAATTAGTGAGTGGGCGGGGTCGTGACAGAACCACGCCGTCATGAGCACAGCTCGCCCGTGACTCATGACGGCGTGGTTCCGTCACGAGCATGGCGGCGCCGCGCTCACCCACCACCCCCCCAGCGCCGCGGCGGAATTACCGCCGCGGCCAAGGGGTTAATAAAAGATCAACAAGGTGACAGATTGTTCTGCAACATGTATATAATAAATAGCAAAACAGTATCAATTACAGGAGGACTATAAGTGAGGGCAGTTGAAGAAACAAATAGGAGGCTCTAATCATCATCTTCCTTAGAAGAGCCGCTAAGGCTTCAGGAGAACTGGGTGAGAAAGGAGATAAAAAGACAGTGAAGAGAATGAATCCGATTATGCGAGGGATAAAAGAGCAAATAGCAACATGATGTTTATATACTTGTCAGGCTGAACATAGAGCAGAGAGCAAAAGTAGGCTTTCCCAATGAATCCATTGAACCAGGGAAGAAGGAGAGAAGTAGCTCAGCAACCTGAAGTGTGTGTGTATATATATATATATATATATATATATATATATATATATACACATATATATATATACATATATACATATATATATATATATATATATATATATATATATCTTGGGATCGTTCATTTGAAAAGCACTCGACAAACACCAGAGTGCTCCAAGCATAGCGCCAGTGGGTAGTTATAGAGTTAGGACCTAGTTTCCATAGGAAAAGCGTGGTTTGATTTGCCATTAACTTAGGCGCCGTTTGACGAATCGTTGCAAAATGTTCAAAACGAATGTGGCAGTCACATCAGCTGCTGTCTTGAAAATTTTGAAGTGATCCGTCAAGCAGGGCCGAGAAAAAGAGGGGGGTCCCAAAATGCATTTTCTCTATGCTAATTTCCATAGGAAACATTTGACGCAGCTACAGCCCGAACTGCTGAACGGCATTAACCACATTTTTCAGAAAGGTAGCTCTAGGGTCAGAAAGCGCTCTTTGTTAAATGGTGTAAATCCGTTCAGTAGTTCCTGAGAAATGTAAAGATTTCTCAGACATACAACTGTGGCCGCGGTGGATCCGCGAACATTCCTAATTTTGTGCCTGAGATCTGATTGGTTGCCGACACTTCAAACCAGGAAGTGTTGGCTGCCCTCTTGTGACTCGGTTGAACACAGCCACAAGCAAAAACATTTTTTTTTAAACTATTAACGAGGCAGGGTAGAAACACCCTGACCCCCTAGGCCTGTTCAGGGGTCCCACAGGGACCCCCAGGGCAAAATAAACATTTTTTTAAAAACAAATTTTGGCGAGATTTGCGGTGGAGCTGCGAATCCGGCCAAAAAAATGAAGGACAGGACATTGCAGTTTTTTATGGGATGGCGGGAGCATGCACCACTCCCACCATCCCATGGCAAACAAGTGCTCCAGTTTAAACATGCAAGAGCATTTTGCTCACGCTTGTTCAAAGTGGAGCACTTCACTTCTAACACCCAGAGAGTTGCATCTTAGCAGCTCCCTGGGGAAACAAGCAATGCCGGCTCCCGCAGGAGGCGGAAACCGGCCGGGACAGCGGGGTCCTTCAGGCACCCCCTGCGGTCTCCAAGGAAATGGCCTGGGAAGGTCCCTGAAAAGATTTTTTTTTTTTTTTTTTTAAACAAAAAAAAATGGAAGGCCCCGGAGGACGGGGTCCCTGGGGCCGAAATCAGCCTGGGGATAGGGGCTGCACAGCCACGAGGGGGGAGGGCCCCCCCCACAGCCCCAGGGACCTCCACCTCCCTAGGGCTATAATGAAAAAAGATGCATGGGGCTCCGGCCCCACACGCAGCCCCAGGGACCGCCACCTCCCCGGGGCTAGTATAGAAAAATGTGGGAGGCCACGCATCCCCCCTCCGCTGCCCTGTGGACCACCACCTCCCCCAAGGCTATTTTAAAAATGGGAGGGGGGCCACGTGCCCCCCCCCCCTCGTGGAGCCATAACTGGCCCTGGGGACCGCCAGCCCCCAGGGCCAGCTCCAGCAATGTCTCAGGGTGCCCACCCAGGGACATTGCAGTTTGCTATGGGATGGCGGGAGCACCACTCCCGCCATCCCACAGCAAACAAGTACTGGTTTGAACATGCTGCATTGCTGTATTTCAACTTACATACACTACAGGATCCTATTTACTGCTAAACATCAGTCATCTATTGCACACTTAATCTGGCAAAGAGAGTTCATTGTTAAACAGTGGCAAGCTCTAAACCGGAATCAAAAGACTCTTAACATTTAATTGGCTTGATTCACCCCTTCCATTTCCACCAATATCAAAGACCTAGAGATCTACATCAATCCCCGAATTTTAATCAAAGAGAATTTGAAGAGGAACCCCCAAATTGATTGGTACCAGCTAACCCTTCTACAATAGCACAAACCCTCCCGCCCAACAAACCCCTTTCTACCCACAGTCAAAGCTCTCTGATTCTTAAACCGATAACCAAGGGCGGGCATTGACCTATGGTTTTCACTCCAGCCACACCTTCATGAATGCTGTCCACCATACAGCCATTTGCCTCTATGCACCCATAAAAATTCTCTTCACTGGGTCCACCTTACAGCAATCATCAGATACTAATATAGTTTGCATCATTTACAAATCCAGCCAGCAAGCAGGACACCAAGACTGCAGCCAACCCAGAAAAAAAAAACTGTGCCTTCATGTATCACTATGGCCCACACTCAGTGAACAACCTCAGTCTTTTTGTTTTGAACACATTTTCTAACTGCCCTATTTCTTTACCAGAATTCTCTAAACTGCTTAATAACTACAGTACTAGGTAAAGAGCACTGCTACTCTTGGCACTAGGTTGTCACCATATTAATTCCCCCAAGAAATAAGGGATAAATTGTGAAAAAATTCAAAATTTAATTCTGGAAACCCGAAAAGCATTGGCAGGACATTGGGAAAGTAATGTGGTTAGGGGTATTTTACTTTACTCAAGTTATATCCTTAAGGTACAATTACTTTAATGCTGCTGCTGACGTCTAGAGCTCCCATGTGCTTCAATATGGAATTGTGTCAAGTGGGATATTTAAGTTATTATCTTTACACTCTGAGCCTCACCCCCGTAGAGGTTCACTGGAAAGCTTAAGTTAGTGCCAAAACAGTCACTGGAATATTTGTTCAATTCAGAATTTTACTAGCAACATACAAAAAGGCTTTAAAAAAAATACAGGCCTGAAGAAAAGCTATGATGCAACACTGTTTACTAAAACAGATGCCAAGACATTAACTGGAATGTTCGTTCAATTCGGAATTGACCCGTCGACAGACAAACGGCTTTGAAAAATACACAGGCCTGAAGAAAAGCTATAATGCAATACGGTTTACTAAAACAAATGAAGCATAGGGCTTACTTCGGCAACACAAAATATTAGCACGGTCTTATGTTAAACAAGCATTGGCAAGGCCAATGGGTCTCCCCTATGCAAGAGCTATTGGCTTTGCCAATGCGTCTTAGACATACTGTACACCAACGTGGCTCTGTTCAGCATGGCTAAAGGTTAGTGGCGTGGAGTGTCCGAGTGGAATGGTGAGGAGTAGTGTGGTGTGGAATGGCATAGAGTGTCGTGTATTGGAGTGGCACAGGGTGGAGATGTGTAGAGTGGTGTACAGTAGAGAAGAGGTCTGGTGTAGAGTGCAGCAGTGTAGAGTGCAGCAGCGTAGATTAGAATGTTGCATAGTAGAGTGCACTGTTGTGGAGTGTAGTGGTGCACAGAGTAGAGTAGAGAGGCGTAGAGTGCAGTGGCATAGAGTGGTGCAGGGTAGAATATAGTGCAATAGAGTGCAGTGGCATAGAGTTGACTGATGCAGAGTAAAGTGGTTTAGAGAGCAGTGGCGTAGAGTGCAGCAGCGTAGACTGCAGCAGCATAGAATTCAGTGGCGTACAATGCAGCGTCGTAGAATGCAGAGGCGTAGATTAGAGTGTTGCATAGTAGAGTGCAGTCGCATAGAATGCAGTAGCGCAGATCAGAGTGGCAGAGTGCAGTGTTGCAGAGTAGAGTGTTGTAGAGTGCAGTGGTGTAGAGTAGAGTGGTGTTGAGTATAGTGGTGTTGAGTAGAGTGACACAGAGTGTAGAGGTGTTGAGTACAGTTGCCCAGAGGGGAGTGCAGTGGCATAGAGTGCAGTGGCATAGAGTGCTGCAGAGTACAGTGACAGAGTGTAAGCAGCATAGAACTCAGCAGCGCACAGTGCATCGTCGTAGAATGCAGTGGCGTAGGTTAGTGTGGTGCACAGTAGAGTGGAGTGGTGCAGAATAGAGTGGCATAGACTGCAGTGGCACAGAGTAGAGGGGCAGAGAGTGCAGTGGCATAGAGTGGTGTGGAGTGGCGTAGAGTGCAGTGACGTGGAGTGATGCAGAGTTCAGTGGCATAGAGTGCAGTAGTGTAGAGTAGAGTGCAGTGGTTTAGGTTAGAGTGGCGTAGTGTGCAGTGGCATTGAGTTGAGTGGCGTGGAGTGGCGCAGAGTAGATTTCAGAGTAGAGTGAAGTTGCATAGAGTGAAGTGGTGCATGGTTAAAGTGCAGTGGCATAGAGAGTAGTGGTGCAGAGTAGATTAGAGTGATGTACAGTGCATTGACATAGAGTGCAGTGACAGTGTAGTGTTCCAGAGTGGAGCGGAGTGGAGTAGAATGGAATTGTGCAGAGTAGATTAGAGTGACCAAGACTGGGATGGTGTAGAGTGCAGTGGCGAAGAGTGCGGTGGTGTCGAGTACGGTGACGTAGTGCCTTAGCAAAGAGTATAGTAGAGAGGCATAGAGTGGAGTGGCATGGAGTGGTGTAGACTAGAGTGATATAAAGTGCCGTGATTGAGTAATATGTTTTTATAACATGTATTCTAACATGATATTGCTTAATACGAATAAACAGCACTGTTCTTTGCCTTTTCACTTGAATATGAAATAGTCAATATGTATTATGACCTGATGCAGCTTATTGAGAAGTTTAAAAAAGACATCATCTTCACACGTAGCACTACATCCTGGGCCAAAATCTTCCCCAACAAACTCAACGTTACATCGACTACTACCATTCCTCGTGGCTGCAAGCTCCAAATCTCCCCCTCACCACTATTCAACCGAACAACCACTGGCCAAATCTACAATAATGGTAAGATCCTGATTTAGTCCACAGAGTTGCACCTTTCACTATTTGACTAAATCTACCCAATCCTCATCACTGCCCTACTGCAAGCCTCCTCCAACAAACAATTCAACATGTTATCTTACTCCATACAACCGCCCCAACTCCCCACAAATCCGCAAACAGTGGTCTTGACACCTGTCCCTAACAGGGTACTTTTACCCCTCCAACATTCGCTTTACCACCCCCCAAAGTTTCTCCCCATCCCCAACTTCTACCTCTTTCCCCAATCATTTACTTTCCCTTAACTTGTAACAACTAGCAACCCCCCAACCAGACCCCACTGGCATAATCCCATCCCACCAGATAACACAGACCAGCCTATTCTACCATACCTCACCCTCATGCCAATCCACACTCCTACTCCCCTTGCATTCACACACAGAACACCCCCCCTCCACAATGACAACCCTCAAGCTACACCCCACTCACCTCCCACATTCATCACTGACCCACCGCTGGTTAGTCCTCCCTCCCCCATCAACATTATCACACCCCTCATTCATAGTAGCTACAATCCCACTGTTGCGTCTCCTCATCTGATGACTCCTGATCTCAACACCTTAAGACAAGTCTTATTACTTCTCAAGACCCTTACGGAACCCACACAGTTAAAACCACACCCCTGGATTTCGTCACCGTCCCTCGCTAACTGAACAATCCACCTCACCTAAATCTACCTCTTCCCGACTTTGCACACATTCCCTTTACTCACTATGGCTACCCATCTCTTTCAATCGCTCACTTTACTACTTGCCCTCACATGACATCAGCACACAGTAAGTGGCAACCAGCCCCACCTCACTTAATTACCACCACTATGAACACCTTTCACAACCCCACTGAGACCACACAACATGGTGCTCCTCCTCTTTGCACCTTGCACTACTCTCAGCCTCGATCACCCACACAATACTCTCCTCCCACACACCAACACCCCGACATGCCACACCCCCTTCCGTCAAACCCCATCAACCAATCCCTTGTCTCCCGAAACTCACTGCTTAGAGCACAAACTAGATCTCCTCAGCTCGACGAGACTTTTTTCTAGCTAAACAACTATCTTTTTTAGTCTATCTCCACACCCCCTCTTCACCAGCCTAGGACACACTATCCTCTGTGCTAAATACCTAGAAGCAGTTGTTTACCTCAACCCACAAGATTCACACCCACTCTCTCCTGACATTGCCAAGCAACACCCACCTACCCCCAATTTCCTCTACTCCCTTTCCTCCTTTCCATCACTTCAAAAAGCAGATAATCACAACTATTTCCCTCACCTGATTCAAACACAAGTCTTGTCCAAAGTAGACGCCTCTATCTAGAGAACAATCTCTATGATAACCAAAATCCCCGACATCCCTCACACCAAATCCATTACCTCATCTCTACGCACCATGCTTCACAACTGTAGATCTGCTATGAAGCACAAACACTGAAATCTCCAAAATCATCCCTCAATACAATCTTTACCTCTTAATCCCGATTCAGACCTGGTTCAACGGCACATCCCACAACACCTTTGATCTTCTACTTCCTCCAAACTACTCCATCATCAGAAAGGACCAAGTAGGCAGAGTCATGGGCAGTATCGCAGTCATCTACCAATATTCATTCCAATGCAGGGAGATAACAAATGGTCCCTTCTCCACGTTTCAATGACTTATCAAGGCCTATGCGCTCAACACAACTCTCACTTCAGAATAAATGCAATCTACCACCCACCAGGTAATAACATGGCCTTTTTGGAAGAATGCACTGACTTCATAACTGACCAAACCACCTGAAGCAACAAAATGATTTTCTGGGAGACTTCAACCTTCACTGGGGCACCACAGAAGACTCTACAGTGAACCACTTCACCTCCACTCTCCTCAACAATGATTTGATCCAAAAAACCATAAGCCAACAGACACTTAAGGGCTCATCTCTAGACCCAACAACTTCCAAAGAAGTCATGCTCTCAGTGAATGATCCAATCCCAGTAGACTGGTCCGATCACTTCCCCATTCCCTTCACCCTACGACTCTCTCACACCATGTCAACCTAAACGAGTAACTACCTAGTTTCTAGACACCAGAAACACTATTCTTAGCAACATTATTCAGAAGATACTTCCCCCCCCATATAAGTGAATGACGCTACCTCCCACATCACATCTCTGATGCGCTTAATGTTGCAGATCCATTCCAAAGCAAAAGAAAACATCCTAAACCATCAGCGCCTTGGCTTTATAAGACCCTTTAAGAGGATAGGAAAACCTTAAGAATCATAGAAAAGAAATGGAGATGGTTGCCCTCCACCACCAACCTCACTTGCGTCAGAAATGCGAGGTCGAAATACAAAAAACAAATCTGGGCTAAATCAACCACTTTTGGCCCTTGCTGGACTCAGCCAACAACCGATCGAAGCAACTCTTCTATCTGGTCACAACCGTCAACAACTTCTCCTAGCACACATTCAGCAAATTTGAAGACCTACCATCAAAGCAAAGGAGTTTCTTCAGTTCTTCGACTCCAAAGTTCAACAGCTACTACATCATGATGTCCACCCTACCTCTCCGCTGGCGTGCAAATACAAAAAGACTTGGCAACTATTTAATTCCCTTACAGAAGACAACTTAATCAAGATTATCATAAAAACAAAACCCTCAAACCACTTTGTACACCTAATCCCTGGTGACACTGCAAAAGACCTATATACTCACATGCTTCCCTACTTAACAACTATCGCCCAATCTCCAATTTCCCTTTCCTCTCAAAAAATCATTGAAAGATGTGTAGCAGAGCAACTCACCCAACACATCAAAAAAGACCTCCTAGATTAATTCCAATCTGGTTTCAATCTGGGATTCAGCACAGAAACCACTATTACAGATGGTCGACAATGCTCTTCGAATTCTAGACAAAGACAACCCTTGCCTCCTAATTTTTCTAGACCCATCATCAACTTTCAACCCGGTCAACCACCACATGCTCCTAGACACACTCAAAAATTGAATAGGCATTGTTGGAATGATTCACTTCATTCCTCATAGGCAGGTCGAGGCAAGTAAAAATTGTTGGCCTTCTCTCCTCACCGACTGCCCTGGGCCAAGGGGTCTCCCATGGGTCCATCCTTGACCCAACCTTATTCAACTTTTACATCGAGCCACTCAAGTCCTTCTTAAGAAGTCAAGGATCTTCTATCACCAATAGGCAGACGACACACAGCAGTAGCTAAAGGTCTCCTCACAAAACAATATGTTGCTGTTCGCCACCACCCTAAACTCCGTTCACAACTGGATGACTTTTTATGATCTACAGCTAAACCCTTCTAAAATGAATTTCTCCTCATCTCCACTCCAAAATCAAAACCTCCGCTGCAATTCAGGATTGACATGCACAACATTCTCACCAGTAACCCCACCATTGTTGACAGTGCCCAGTCTCTGGGAGTCATCCTTGACAAAAGACTCTACCTACATTCTCATATCAGCACCATGGCCAAAAGCACTCGCTATCAACTACGCCTTATGTGGGGAACTCGCCATTACATCGCAGAACAAGATCTTAAATCTCTTGCTCACACACTGGTTATCTCCAGAATAGACTATTGTAACTCTCCTGACTGGTCTCCCCAAAACCCATCTTACCCCCCTGAAAATGATTCTGCACATACGGCAGCATGGTTAGTCTACGAGGCCAATAGAAATGACCCCAATAACCCCATGCTGATCACTCTCTGATGGTTGCCAACTGAAGCAAGGGCTCTCTACAAGACTGCCTGCATCACCCATAAAGCACTGCACACTTCCTCTCCCCATTACATGGCGGGCAAGCTCAAGCAATCAGGCGGATCCAGACCGTCGCAAAACGCGAAGCAATGCTCCTTGGGAGCGACTGATGGCGCAATCCTTCTTGGGAAGCGCAACCAGAATCTAGAGTTCACTACCTCCAAATCTGCGCACAACTACCTCGCTGATGACTTTAAAAATGGACCCGAAAGCCCTTTTCTTCCAACGGTATTTTAGCTAAAACACTGTAATCAACTCTTGGACCAGACCTCTATACTAACTACCTTTTTACGGCTCTATACGACCTCAATCTTGTTACAGCCATATATACCTTTTGTACACTCTGTATGGTACCACAACCTTTTTTACGGCTTTTTCTACATACTGTTCTACGTAATCTACCTTGCAGTATTTTCAACCTTTGTAATTACTTCTAGCTGTTTTGTCTATCTTAAACCATCTGAAACTTCCATGAAACAAAATATTTCTCCTGTAAAGCGATGTTGCACCTTTAGGTAATGTCCACACTATATAAATATGAATATATAAACTAAACTACACCCCTAACTTCACTCTATAAATGCCACAAGCCAACTTGCACCGTCCACTTTCCAGCCGGTCTATGCAAACCAGCCTCCTCAGCATCCCATCACAACCCCCGCAACCACACGCTATGCACATCAGCATTGGAAACCTTTGCATCACGCTGCACATCCTTAGCCTCTCTAGAAAGTAGCTTTAGCCAATTATCAGAGAGCAGAATGGATGACTTTTTTTGCCCTGGGTGTGTGAGGGCGGTGGTGCAAGGCCCTTGCCGGAGCAGTGGTGATTCTGCTTATCTGTACATAAAGTCTTGTGGGAGGAGGGAAAAGACCACCAGAAGGAGTAACAAGGGTCAGAGGAAGTTTGCAGGAAGAGCACACAGAGACAAAAAAAACTGTTGTTTGCTGCTCCTTGCCAATCTCCGTGTGCAGCTGATAGTACAGGGTGTTCATTTAATCTCTCCATGCACACTGAAACGATTAAGAAAAAGCTTGGTGGATTGTTGAGCAGTGTCAATGACAGAAACACACAAGAGTATGGTCTTCAACTCCTGTTCAGATTAACAAATTGGAAATGCAGGTATCTGTTGTGCTACTTACAGAAACCAGAAGCCCAAATTAAAATGAAGGATCCTTTGGCTTATAAAAGGTACTGCCAAATCCCAGCATTATGCAAATTAGTACAACTGATAAATCATATACTAACAGTTATATGTTTCAGCTTTACATAGGTGTAATAAAGGAAAGCACCGATATATTTTAAACATATGCAGTTGGTGCTATAAAGTGGCAGAATGCAGTATCATGAGTGTACAATATTAGGGGGCGTGGCTAGGCGCTGATGTAAGGGGAAGCAGACTCCGGAGCTCCGTCCGTGGCCTTCCCCCAATGACAGTGATCCTGGCTATATTTTGAGGCCCCTTGCCGCCATACCGGTGGCGGAACAACTGGAGATCAGGCTGGGCTGCAAGCGGTGTCTTTTGGCGGCTCCGTAGTGGCGGAATCGCCGATTATCCCCTGACTGCGTGCCGAGCGCGGCGTCCCCAAGATGGCAGCCGGGGCCCGAAACAGCGGCCTCTAGCATATCGAGAGGTGGGTTCCCTGAGCTGGCTGTATCCTGAGCGCGGATTGCCCTGCGGGAGTGCAGAGAGCGGCGCTACGAAAGAGGGCGGCGGGAGCGGCGACCCCGGTGACGAGTGGACCGGGCGCTGTTCCTCCGCCACGGGGTGGCGGCTGGGGGCCGCGGAGACGAGCCCTGATGGCAGCGAAGGCGCGCTGCGGGCCGGGATACTGAGAGCATGGAGCGCTGAGTCGCAGAGCGATCACCATATGCCACACAGTGGGAGCGCCTGAGAGCGAACTTCGCATGCTGCGCTGCAGAGCTGAAAGAACGGACGTCAGCACTGCGGCCGCTCTGCAAGATCTACCGCCTGGAAAGGATTAGGCGGCAACTCCGAGAGGTGAGAAGAGGCCGTCGGCCCTTTGAAATATACCCAGGCAGCCTGTGAAGGCGAGGGCCTGACGAGACACACCAGGGGCTGGCCAGGGGACCCACCACACCTAAGGCACATGACGGGACCACGGTGATAGGCTGGGGCACCTGCGACAACCTTGCTGGCACACGTCTCCGTACCGCCAAGCTCCACCCCTGGGGTAAAGCGCTTGAGTGGAAGCTGGTATACGGTCCCAAGTGGCCCATGGATCTGAGGTGCCCAGTGTTGCTGAGACCGCTACGCTGAGCAAGACGTGCTCCTGTGACATCTCCTGGATGTGTATTGTGAGTACTGGAGAACTGGGGAGGCAGCAGACACCGTACTGCTGAACTTTATTTGGCGACCCCCTTAGGGGAATGGGACTCTGGAGGTCCGAGTGCACTGAAGTGAACCTGGAGGGTAAGAAGTGCCTACGACTGCCACTGGACCCTAGATCTTGCCCCGCTCCGGCACTTGATTCTGTCGCCAGTGCTCTGCGCTCACCGGGGAGATCACGCGGAGACTGACTACTGGGCGCATACAGACCTCCAACAATGGGGAAGAGAGTCCAGAAAGAAGGGCTATGCTGTCCTCAACGTGGAGGATGCAGGACATCAAACCTACGACGACGACGGGACACCGGAGAAGAGGAAGGATGCTACCCCTGAGGGACCCACCCTAGCGGACATAATGCAGGCCATCACCGCCTCAAGGGAAGCCCTGGAGACGAAGATGGACTCAATAGGGGCAGAGGTCAACCTGCTGAAAGACGACCACCGCAAACTCAAAGAGAGTGAAACTCAACGAAAAAACTGTTGAGGGGGTTCCGGAAGCAGTTTTCACAATGCAACGCTCCCTGAGCAGTCTAGAGGCTAAGGTCAAGGTGCTCGAAGCCAGGGCGGAGGACCGTGAAGGTCGGTCCCGCAGAAATAATTTACGTATTGTGGGGGTTCCGGAGCGAGAAGGGGCGGGCGCGGTTCGGTACCTGGAGGCCTGGATTAGAGCGGAGGTGGCCCCGGAGGGCCTCTCCCCCTTCTATGCGATTGAACGAGCTCACAGAGTCCCGGCTAGACCGCCCAAACCTGGAGCCCCTCCTCGGCCGCTGGTGGTGCGACTTCTCCATTTTCGGGATTGTGACCATATACTGCAGCAAGCCCGAGAGAAGCAGAATCTACAGATTGGGAATAATAGGGTGATGATATTCCCGGATTTCACCAGGGAAGTGCAGCGCCAACGTGCTTCCTTTATGGCCGTCAAACGGAAACTGCGACAATCACAGATTCCATATGCCATGCTGTTTCCGGCGCGCCTCCGGGTGGTCGACAAGTCAGAGACACATTTTTTCACTAACCCGCATGAGGCATGGGAATGGTTAGAGACCCGACGGCACAAAGAGACTCGCACTCCATCACCGGCCCTGACCCAGCGAACACCGACCAACTCTCGGCAATCTACGAGAGCTCCTTCTCCTACAGAACGCCGACTGGAGCGGCACAAAGCCTTGCAGGCGCTTGCAGAGCTCAGCCATGGAGGTGCTAGCCCGAGTTCGACCAACAGTGGTCCTGGCATGGACAGATCCGACAGCTCACAGCCAGGCAGTGCAAACGAGGATTCAGAAACTGATCTCCCGAACGTCACTCTTCAAACGGCGGATGAAATAGCCTGACGGCAGCACCCCAGGTCGTATGTAAGAGGGTCCTAATGTAATGGGGCTTGATTTGTGTTGCGGTTCTGACATTGTGGCAGTCGCCTGAAGACGCTGCTATGGTTAATGGGCTGGTCAGCTGAGTCCAGATGTTGGGGGAATGGTCTGGAGGAGATCTGGGTCCAGTAGGGTCAGCTTTACGCCCCGCCACTTGTAGTGAATTTCTGTTCACACGTTCCGGTTTGGATGGGAACTTGTTTGTTTGTACCTGTCCTGGGGAGGGGGAGTTGGGGGATTCTTATTGTTCGGGGATTTTTGTTTGGGGCCAGGCATGTCGCTTTAGGGGTAATTGCTAAGGATATGACACGACCGTCACAATGAGATCCACCACAGACCTTAAGTGTCTCTCTTGGAACGTTAGGGGGATGCCCACTATGCTGCGCCGCCATAAAATACATGCGTACTTGATCAGGAGAGTGATGCAGATTGCCCTTTTGCAGGAGACCCACTTATCGCAGAAGGAAGGGGCTGCACTACAGCGAAGGTGGAGGGGGCAGGTGTTTTATACTACTTATTCAGCCTTCGCCAGGGGAACTCTGGTCTGGGTGCGGGTGGGAGTCCCTTTCCAGTGTACCACACAAATAAAAGACCTGGAGGGAAGATTTGTGGTGATTTCAGGGCGGTTAGACGGAAGGGACATAACGATTGGGAGTCTCTATGCCCCTAACATAGACCAACCTACATTTTTAGCGCAGCTCTCACGGACGCTAGCATCAGCATTGACGGGTTCGGTACTGCTGGGGGGTGACTTGAACTGTATTACAGACCTTAGATTGGACCGTTCTCACCCACCACTCCCTGATGCTCCCATACATAGAATTGCAGAGGCCAGACGCAATTGGCAGCAACGTTGGGGGTGGTGGCTCAGTGGACTAATGCGTCTACTGCAGGGGCCTGTGTTCGACCTCATGGTCACAGGTTCAAATCCCGGCGGGTCCACTCAGCCTTTCATCCATCTGAGGTCGATAAAATGAGTACCATTGAGTTGGGTAACAACAAACATCTGTTATTCAGCGCCAAGATACCCGTAGTGGTGAACGTGCGCTTTACAAATACACATGTTATGTTATGGAGGGCCCAGCATCCCGAGGAAAGAGATTATTCTTATTTCTCCGCATTACACAAACTGCATGTTAGGTTGGACGCGATCTTGTGCTCTCCGGATGTGCATGGGGGCGGGGGGTTAGGCTAAGTGAATACCTGGCCAGAACGATTTCTGATCATAACCCGCTGCTAGTGGCATTAGATTGGATTCGTATCAGACCCAAAATACCCGTTTGGCGCTTAAGGCCAGAAGCATTGAAAGACCAGGTGTTCCGGACCACAGTGGGTTCTGCTATCGAGAATTACTTTAGACAATGCCAATACTGCGACAAGCCCTCTTATTGAAGGGATGCCTTTAAAACTGTTATACGGGGCCGCTGCATTGGGGAAGTGGTGGGAGTACGAAAGGTCCTTATGCGCGATGTACGAAGCGCGGAACAGCAGCTCTGCAAAGTGGAAAAGGATAGGCCGGAGAGAATGGACAAGCAGGCAGACCTTCTTGCGGCTCGGAAAGCATTGGCAACACAAGTGGAACGACTGCGTTGCTTTCATTACAAGGCTTACATCGTCCGGGCCCACGCTGAGAGAGATAAGTCTGGGGCGCTGTTAGCTTGGTTGGCTAACCCAGCACGTAGAGGGGCGACGATACTTGAGCTTCGAGGGCGGGGGGATGAGGTTTATTACCGCCAGCAGGATATTAACACCCAGTTTCTAGAATATTACACTGGCTTGTATCATAGTAGGCTCGATCCAGGGGAAGAGGAGGTGGTGAAGTTCCTGAGGGACGTGGAGCTTCCAAGGGTAGATGCTGAGGCGGCAGAGGCTCTGGGTAGGGAGATCGAGCTTGGGGAAGTACGTAGGGCCATCAAACATATGGCCAGGAATAAGACACCTGGGTCAGATGGGTTGCCAATTGAGTTCTATTCGACATATGTAGAAATCCTTGCTCCCCAGTTAGTGGCGCTGTATGGCAGGGAAAAACGGGAAGGCTGTCTATCTGCTTCAACGAGAGAGGCGGTAATTATTCCACTTTTAAAGCCCGACAAACCGGCCTGGGATCGAACTGCTTATCGCCCCCTTGCAATGCTCAATTTGGATTATAAAATATTGAGTTGTGTACTAGCCACCCGCCTACTTTTGCATATGTCGACGCCGATACATACCGATCAGGCGGGATTCATCCCAGCCAGGAATACGGCGATGAATATACGCAGGCTCTTGCGAGTTTTAGAAGCGGACACATATCAGAAGGAGGAGGCGTGCATTTTGGCAGTCGACATCGAGAAAGCTTTTGATAGTCTTGAGTGGCCATATCTTTTTAGGGTTATGAGGGCGTTTGGGTTGGGGGAACGCTTTGCGGAATGGACGGCACTCTTGTATAAAAATTCTACTGCTAGGGTCAGGACAGGACGGATGATCTCAGAATCCTGGATGGTGGGACGAGGGACGAGACAAGGCTGCCCGTTGTTGCCCTTGTTATTTGCGCTGGCAATGGAGCCTTTGGCTGCGCACGCTCGGTCGGGCCGCTAGAGGTGAAGGGGCTACTGCAATATACACAGCACTGTACGCGGACGACCTCCTGATGTTTCTGGCTAATTCAGAGGAAGCCCTTCGAGGAGCCAGGGACCTCTTGAGTGTCCTGGGGAGAGTAGCGGGGCTTAGGGTGAATTGGACTAAGTTGTGCCTTTTCCCAACGAACCCGGGCAGAACTGGGACACTGGAAACAGAAGAGGTGAAATGGGAGGACAGATGCTTGCCATATTTGGGTACTCGAATATATATCATGCCCTTGAGGATCTGTTGGAGGGCAATGTCGGACGAGCGTTGCGCAACACCAAAGGCAACTTTGAGTTCTGGGGGACCCTCCCACTGTCTGTAGCGGGTATGGTGGCACTATTGAAGATGGTGACGTTGCATCGACACCTGTATTACTTTGGGTCGCTTCCACTCTGGATTCCGCCCAGACTATTTGCTCAACTCAACACAATGGTCACAGGTTTCCTGTGTGGCTCTGGAAGACGGAGGGTGGCGCTCGCCACCATGATGAGGCCTAGAGCGGAAGGGGGGTTTGCAGTGCCAGATTTTGAGGCCTATTATCATGCAGCGCAGTTGCAGTGGTTCACGAAATGGGTAGCGGGGCATCTCAGGAACGCAGGAGACCCTGGAAGTACTAATCCGAGCTTGCAGCTCCTTTCCTGGGTGCTTCTGCGACTCCCCATGTGAGATCGTTCGGCTCCCTCTGACCTACAGAGGGAGCGCAAGTGCTGGAATAGGTCCCTTAGAAGAGCACATATACAATGCCCTTATGCGCCAGACATCCCGCTGGCTATATGCGAGGCACTACCCCATGGTGAGAATTGGCACAGATTACAGGCATGGAAAGAGACAGGAATCTCCACAATAGGAGATTTATATGAGGAGAATACGTTGCTCCCCTTTAATGATCTTTTAGAGCGATATGACCTCCCCAGAGGAGATTTTCTTCTGCATGCCGCCCTGACAGCAGCCATCCGAAAGCATTGGCAGGAGGGGATAGTAGAACCTCCGACTTCCATGGTTTGTCAATATATAGTGATAGCTGCTGGAACCTTTAAGGCGGTTACTTGCCTATATAGGCGCCTCACGCAGGAAGCACGCCGACCCCTGACTGCCTTGCGCGCCAAATGGGAGGGGGATTTGGGTGAGGCTATAGATGAGAAGCCATGGGGGGGAACTTGTGGAAAGGGCCTGGAAGAGTTCCAGGAATGCACGATTCCAGTTGATCCACTTCTATGTCTTACATAGGGCCTACCTCACCCAGAGTAAGATTCACGAGTTTTTTGGTGTCGGGGGCGCCTGCCCGCGCTGTAACACGGAGGGGACGGGGTTTTTCCACATGTTCTGGGATTGCCCAAACTTGAGAGATTTCTGGAGGGAGGTCACTGCAGTGTTGGCGACTACAACGGAGAGAGAAGTAGTACTGTCCCCAGGGTGTTGTTTACTACACTGGTTCCCTCACACAGCCAGGAACAAGGTCACTAGCAAGTTCATAGACTTAGGATTGGTGTTGGCTAAAAGAGAGATTACTGGCCATTGGAAGGCGAAGAATGGCCCTAACGTGCCAAGGTGGCTGAGGGAATTTGTGAAATGGGCGGAATGCGAGGGGACATTCAGACTCCAAATGGCCCAATGGACGGGGAATGAGAAGACGTTGGAGGCAGCAAGGGCATGGGTGGCATTAGTGGAACTCCTGCGACAACCGACTGCAGAGGAGGATGAGAACCCTGATGGGGAGGGCCCTAATGCGGGCGATTGATCACTTGCCACATCTAGAGTCCCCGACTTCTGGTCACACAATGGACCTGACTGGTATCCCACACACCCCACACTACTTTACTGGAGGTTCAAGCTAGACGGAGTGGCACATAATTTGCAAAGTGGGGTCAGCCTCAGACCACATGTAGCTGACCTGATTATAAAGCGGCATGCCTGGGGGGTGGGGAGGGTGGGAGTTTGAGCTGGGGTGGAGCTATGCAGGGAGCACTGTACTGGAAGGAGAGCCTCGAGTAGATTCAGAATGGATATATTATGTTGACACATAACAAGGGGCAGAGACCTAGAAGACAGACCGGGACTATGATGAATACTACTTTCCTGTTTCACTAGCGGGACTGCTGGGCAATTGCAGATGGAACTGCTGAGGGTAGTATGGTTAACTGCTTCATTATGCATGGAGGGGCTCACGCATAATCCTATTAATGTCTGTAAGATGTTTACTTATGTCGACTGGAAAACCAATACAAATTTGTTTTTGTTTTTTAAAACAATGAGTGTACAATATTAAAGCAACGTAAAATGACAGAGAAAAGAAGGATCATCTACAGGATTGTCTTCTTCACTGCAGATGAAAGTCCACCAACACCGAAACGAAAATCATGCACTTTGTGGATACGTATGCATCCTCACATAAATGTAGGAAATGTCCCTCACACGGATGGAGGAAGAGGTATTTAGTCACGCAAGAAGCAGAAAACTTTTAAAAACAAGATCAACAGGTTTGGCATTGGCTGCCAACATTCTGGCTGTCAATACCTATTTTGTTGGGTTTTTATTTTTTCTATAACACTTTATTGTTGGGGGAGCTGTTGGGCCTTCACAAATAAAAAAAATTGGTTGAAAGCAAAAGATTGTTTGGTCTCAAAAGGAATTCATTGTGGAGGTGGGGCTTAGCCACGGTCATGATGGTCACTTTCCTCAGAGGCTTGTGAGGACCAAGACCCTCACAGAAACTCTACCATTACAGTAAATAGAACTGAGAAGTGAGGCTGGCCCGTATTTCTCAAAACCTTGTTGCAGGGCAGCAAAGGTGGTGAGGTGAGGTGCAATCTGTACATTAATATATTAGAATATACATCAAACACTGTGCCAAATAGCACACCACTAAGCTAGCCAGTGTATACTGAAAGGTGAAACCACACAACAGACAATGTCCTATTATCATAGCGACACAATTTGACCAAAATGGTTTCCTTCACCAGTAAACATCATCCACACAACCATGCCAAAACCACAGAAAGATGTTTGACCCCAAACAGATTATCATAGACAACACAGACCATCTATTTAGGCCTGCCGAAACCACTCAGGCAGTTGGACTTTAAGGTTTCTATAGATAGAGACTCAGCTCAGATGACTGATGCGAAGACGTGTGTGAAACCAAACCAGAAGGCTGCATTTTCAGAAACTTCTCCAACATGACTCAAGCTAACCTTAGGTTTAGATCACCACCTGTCAAATTATGAAGAATGATATGAACAACCAGAGGAGAAGAAATTACTGCAAAACCACCTTTCAGAATATCCACCCAACAATGTTGTCTCAGTCCAAGCAGACCAAATATTATGGGTGTCAGGAAAAGTCTACATGAGAGGAACAATGCCAAGGGGTTTATTTACTAGGGAAAAGGAACAAAACGCTAAGCAACAAAAATGTAACTTAATAAATACTTAATCATGCAGGCAGAATATATACTGTCCAGATTAAACAAGCAAAGTTATGAACAAGTAGAAAAGACCAGAAGGCTGCTAGCTGTGTTGCTAAGTCAAAGGAAGGGCATAAACAAGCAAGGTGATGGAGTGTCTGAATTAATCTCAGCCACTGGTAATCGCTCGGGCCGCATCCCAATCCATCATTTTTGACACACCATGCCACTTCAGTTGAGAACCAGCCATATACAAATCAATCTTGACCCTGCTTCAATGGGAACAGTCTAACCCCCAACTGCAAGGCCAGGTCCTCCTTGAACCAAAACAACAGCAACCTAGGACTAGTTTTGCCCTTATTAGGACTCTTCAGTCGGGTATAGCTTGGTTCCAGCTGCACAGTGAGCAAGCGAAACCACTTGTGGGCATTCAATGGCATCAAAAAACAACGTGATGGATGGAATGCTTTAATTAATCTCAGCCACTTGCAATCGCTCGGGACGCATCCCAATCCAAACTGAGGTGGCATGGTAGGAGAATGAATGATGGATTGGGATGTGGCCCGTGCGATTCAAAAGAGGTCTGTAGATTTAAGTAAATGGTCATTTTTACAACTGTCTCAATAGTGCCATATATAAATTATTAAAATGTATACAACTCCTACGTTTACCTATGTTAAATAGGCTACTGTTGACAGTATCAAATACAACTCTAAAATCCTTATACACAGACATGTATGGGACTCTGCCAAACCAAGATTAAGTGCTATCAAATTATACCCAGAAACAAAAACTGGAGGACTTATAATGATGCATGTCTTCCTACTAAACACCTCACCGAATGTGAAGATGTTACCCAATTATCACCAGAAACCTGTATGGATGACCCTGCAGCCGACTCTTTAGAAGCAACCAAATTGTCTTTATGTATATAATAAAGCGAACAAGGAGAAGTCTCAGAATCTGGGAATCATCTCATATGCTACACATATTTTGTTTGGCACGAACAGCACCACAAAATGCTCATCAAAGCCCACTTGAATGCTGAAGGATCAATATACGGAAACTCAAAGCCTCAATATTGTATAAACTACTTTAAACTGGTACACTTGGGCAATGACAGGGATCAACAAGTTGGATTATGTGATCTCTCAGGACAATATCATGACATTTCCTCAAGTACAGTAAGAAAATGGCCCTAATGTCTTCCAAATACGGAAATAAAGACAACCAGCACACGGTCTGAAAACAGACCCATTGAAAATATTAATGTTCCCTATATAGACTTACCAGAAAACATGGGGCTGTTCTAGATGTAATATTTCTGGATTATATGCAATGACTGCAACATGTTCTCAAATCAGAACAATAAAAACTTGAGATACAAACGTCAAACGTTACTGGAGATAGAAACAGAGAAAAAAACAAATAAAAGGCCCTAGTGTAAGCACTTGACAAAGGCCTGAAAGAATGCAGATTGAAATTAAGTTATTACAAGATTCTTCATAAATGTCACTGGCTGCCTCAAAAACTTAAAATGTTGAGTTTCTCCCTTGGTGCAAACATGGGAACAAAAAAAAGTGTGATATCAAGCACTGCTGCAGCCCACCCAAAGCTATTGCAATACTGGTCTCAAAACTAGGAAATAATGAGAGAAGCTTGCAGTTATGACTTTGTTCAAGTTCACTGTCTCTCCTTGGGCCGTCTCTAGCATCCCCAGCCTAAGGAATCATTAAGAAGATGGTTCCCAGCCGCTTTGGCAGTCGACAAAGTATGCATCAGGACACTTTAGAAGACATTGGCAACCCCTACCCATGAGGACTGTTTTTAGGATTTTGGGAATCATGGCAGGTTATGATTGTCTGATGTATTGTCTTAATGATAAGGCACACATCTTTGACCGCATCTGAGGCCTCTCTCTACTTCAAGAGAAGAGAGATCATAGGGTAAAAGCATGCCTATAAGCATAGACCCAAACCTGCATATGAGCTGTTCTCAGATGATTGTTAAAATAATTATTCAGGTTCAGAAAGACCATATCAAAAGCTGAACAAAATGTTATCATACAACATGGTAATTTTGGTCCTTGGGTGCAATAAGTATACCAATACCCTTCCAATGGCAAGCGGGTCTAATACACAATTTAAATGAACACCAGTATAGAATTACCTACCTGAAATTAAAACGAACAATAGAGGGAAAATCCAGATAATGGCACTCTTTCATGTACACCATTTTCACAGAAACGCTCCCCCTCGTTGGCACCTCCCTGAATACATGTTATATCTTTTGCTACCCAAGACTCAAACTACTGAGTCAGTCATAATTAGAACAGTTAAACTTAAATCAAATTACGTGTTAAAGTTCCATATGCCCAATGCACAAACTGAAGTCCTGCTCCTGAGACTATTCACTATAGGTTATACTACATTTAGGAAATAGTGCCTTTACATTTTATAGATTAATAGAACTATATGAACTGTTTTAAACTGTTTAATTCCCAGGTTACAAAAACATTATTAAGCTCAAATCTTATACATAATACTTTTTTTTTATGTATGTAAATACTGGTGAAGATTTACACATTTGTTACCCTCCTATTGTATAAAAACAAATGTGAAATAACTTTTGTAAAATAATTTAATAGAAGACTTAAAAGAAAGCTGCAGTGCCACAGTAGTCGCCGACCCTGAAGGTAACTACTTTGTGTGTAGACGGGCACCTTTGGAAAGAGCAGAATGCCGACACTCACAGTGAAGGTAGTCAATGGATGAAATTGGCTGATCCACTTCCCCATGCTGTATGCAACAGTAGGCAAAGATCATTTTTAATTACATATGAAATACATAGGGCTGGTTGAAAGCTCCTATAATGGAATAGATTATTTCATTTTACTAAACTGTCTATTCCTTGGCTAATGCCGCACCTAAAAATGCTGAAACTTCCATGCCAAGAAAGTAACTCGGGTGGATAAGCACATACATCTTCACAGTGTCCCATACCACAATCAAAACTAGAGAGGTATTTGATCAAGCTCTGCAGTTTTGAACAGCACAAAAGGTCAAATATGAGTTTTCCCAAGAATGGAAGCACAGAATCAAAAATGTAACTATACAGCTAATTACAATCAACTGTTACAAGTACAAAATATTACAGCACCAAAGGCAGCACCATGTCATGTTTGTAATGTCTCAATTTGCAAAAGAAAGTTGCCCAAAAGGGAGGGACATAAATGTTTAAGAGGAAAAAAGAATAATCTATACAGAACGTCAGAATGGGCCCCCTCAGACGAAGGAGTGCACCCTTCAACAAAGTAGTGCACTACAAGGGTGCATGGATCTGCAAGTCCTTAGTTAAAGTGAAAGGCAGAGTGACCCACGTCCTCTGTGAAAGAAAGTTGCGTAAACCACCAACAGATGGAAAAATGTCTGCCTCTATAAATAAATCCCAAGAAAATGAAGTGGGTCCTGATGTTCCTAACATAAAAAATTCCTAGATACATCACAGTAACTTACCAAGATACTTGACTTTGCGGAGGAGATGAATGGATTGGGCACAACCAGAGGGCCAGAAGTGCTGCCAGGATGAACTCAGTGGGCCATCTGTTTTTCAGGCCAAACTAATTGCACAATCTCATCCAAGCTGAGACACTATGGTCTTTCCCCAATCGAAGGGACAGTGCAACTTCTGAAGTGGACTCCGGGGCCAGAGTTCTTTGACTTGTGACCCTTTATTTAAGAGTTAAAGAAAGGAGTTTATACTTTTACTGCCCTGGATAATTCCCAGGTTTCCCTTCATAAAGTGTTCAACCCCAAGATTTTTGGAGCAGTAGTTGTGCCAGAGGGCACTCAAACCTCTGTTGTTTCTTCCTCGTTTCCAACATGTGCAGTGTTTCAAATAGGGAACCTTTAGCAGGATCAGTAGCACTGGGTGCCTTCTTACCTTCCACAGTAAAGCTGGCCATGGTCAAGGCAGCACAGGTGGATTCTGGAGATTCTGCGGACCAGCTCATAAAGGCTTGCAGGTAAGCAGTCTCCCTTCTTTCATGCGCAAAACTTGGAGGAAAGATGGCAAAGTTCACTTAAAATTGCACAGGTTTGGGAGGTTACACTTTGGTACTGCAATCTGTGGTGGGCTTTGGCTAAGAGTTTTATAATTCCCCAGTTCATGAAAATAGACCCAGATAAATCACAACATCGAAATGGGTTCAGAGCTATGTAGACACAGGGACAGCAGAAAGAGTCATCAACATCCAAAAGGGTTTTTACTGCAATATCTTTCTGATAAGAAAGGATCACACCTTCAGAAAAAAAATGATAAAGCATGTGGTGGATATCTTGAGGGCAGACTGACAATCTATCTAGACAATAGCCTCTTCAAGTCCCAGGATCAATTAACTGTGATGGACCAGCTTAAACGGACAGTGGATCTCTTTTTGCATTTGGGTTTTATAACAAGCTGCAGCAAGTCAAATCCAACCACCAGCTAGAACACGAGTATCTGGGATTCAATATGGGCTTGGTGGCAGCCACTCAGAGCCTATTTAGCAAGAAGATAAGGATCATCAAGACATAGTAGAAGGGGTTAAGAAGGGATTCCATTTTGTTGCTCCAGCTGGAAAGAACAGTACATCTTCTGCAGTCATCGATAAAGGGCATCTTTCCAGGCACTTTGCACTACAGGGCCTCACAGCACCTGCAGGCAGCTCACCTTAGAAAAAGCTGATCTGGTGACCCAGTGGTGGCCAGCCAAATTAAGGTTGGGAGCGCATAAGTCATCTTCAGGCCTCCTTATTCATAAGAGTCGATGAGGTGGGGGGGCATGTGTGGTAACATGCAGGTGGTGGCCAGGATCAGTTACAACTGTATGTAAACTCATGAACTCCTAGAGGGCTCCTTTGCAGTGAAGAGTTTAATCAAGGACTGAGCGACTCTTGTGTTCTTATGAGGATGCATGGTCCAAAGTCTGGTACAAATATAACCACGACTTTGGAAACAGGCTTTGTCCCTCATCCAGCAAGGCTGGAGTTTCAGTAGTGTTAAGAGATACAAGTCTTATGTTGAACGAAATGGGAGGGAAGGTGTCTGGAGAGGGATATCTATCAAATACATGCCCTCAAATTTCAGTCTGAACCATCTAAGCCAGTTATCACCACCAGTAACATCAATTCTTTTGAGGTCAGTGATTTCGGGAGGCCATATGGCGATCGACCCCAAGTTAAGGAACACACATTAGTTTGCACACTAGTTAAGGAAAAATAGTTGTCTGGGCCCCCCCCCCACGTCTAGGTACACACATTTGTGGTATGCCATTGTGGTTCTAAGAAGATTCTTCAGGTGGCCAGCTAATGAAGATCTTTCAAGGAGGATGTTCTTGGCTAAGGTTCCTCTCTGCTGTTGTACTTGGTGTTATTTATGATAATGCCAGATGTATGCATGTATCCTTCATAGATAACTCTAGTTTAGGTGTTGAGAGGCTTACTTGAGAAGGAGTGCATGACCTGGGCGCTATAAAATAAGTTAAAAAGTCAGCAATTGAGCTCTGCAAGGGCATTTGCTCTGGTGTCTTCCCATACTATAGTGAGATGGGTAAGATTAATCATGGTGGAGGCCAGCACTACCACAACCAAGGTTGTCGACTAAAGGGGAAATGGCAAAGGCTTCTGTGAATGTGCCTATAAAAGAAGACAACATGAAGTGTTCCGACTGGGCAACAGACTCCACTTTTCAAAAGTTATGTTAAACCAGTCAGTCTTTGAAGTGGCATCAATGGCGGTTAGTATGCTTTGAACAAGCATTACCCTCACTTCATGGTCCTGACAGAACGAAAAGTTTCCCGGCTATCATAAGGGAAAATTTAGATTTGATTTAGGACAAGGAGAACAACATAGTCCCACCCAGGACTTGTATTAAAAATACTCAGTGTTATGAAGCCAACCCAATTGCTCTATACGTATTGATATGATATAATTGACTTCTATTCCTATGCAAGTCCCAAAACATTGTGACTTTTACCTCAATAATGTGTTTTTGGGATGAAACCAAGAAAGGAGTTGAGGAAGGGGTAGAGAATGCAGTGCAAAACTATATTAATGATGGCCACGTGGAGACAAATTACATTTCTGAGGGTTATATGACGGACCCTCATAGGCATTTACCTGGCATGTCTTAACAACACAGTTAGTACCTCGCATGCGACGTTACCACACGTTACTTTTGCACGCAAGTCATTTCGACTTGCTTTAGGGGGCTCTGGACTTTGGATTAGTATAAATTACTATTCCAACTCCAGTCTACACAACGGTAGGGAAGGTGTTGGACTTAAAAATCCAACACCAGTCCAACAACGCGCTCCCTACAACAAGTCGACTTGCTTGGTAAAGTAACGCGTGGTAATATCGCATACGGGTACTGACTTCGTTGTAAAGGCTGGTCGTTGTAAAGACTGCGGGGTAAAGGATGTTTCCCATTCCTGAGCATGGGCTGTTAGGATGATGTCTGTTGAGGTCTCATTATGTGCTGCTATTTTTTTAGTCACTCGTTTGGAGCTACGGGGAGTGCAGTTTGCTAAAAATGTTTGTTTGGTTGCTGTTCAAAAACGTTAAGGAAGGCATTATCCGCTCCACTGTGTTCTTAATAGAATCTAACATGTTCAAAACAATAGCAAGGATTATTTTTTTATTTGGTCGTGGAAACAAGATCTACGTAGAATAGAGAAATATATTCAATTCATGTAATAGAAGATACTGCTAAGCATTAAGATCATTCCAAACATTTCATTTTATGTTTATGTCATATAGTGCTGATTCTTTTTATAAGATTTTAGGTGTTAACCTCCTAGTGAACATCACTGTTTTCTACCCTCATCAGGGGACTGAAATAATGTTTTATTTCCTTGTTTGTACATGCACAGACGTTTCTCAAAGCCCGTCACTCCCTTTCTCAATGCATGACTTGGTTCTGCCAGACCAAAAAAAACCTTTGCAATTTTTTTTAGATATGACTGCTAACAAAGAACTTTGAAACAACTTTTGAAAGGGAAAATAAAGTCTAGTATTTTCCCAGCTTAGACAGGAAGTGGAAAAAATGACCCAAAAAAAAGAGCTGCCTACAAAATAAATGAGAGAGTAATTCACCATTAGTAAACTTGCAGTTAGCTTCCTACCCTCCCTATATGACTTACAAACACAAGTGAGGAAGACAGGCCGATCCTACTTAGTGTTGAATACAGCCAGGACACCTACTTGTACTTACAGCTTTTTATTTAAACAAATGTGTTTTAAAGTACACTAGGCCATCAACCACACTTGAAGTGGGCATTCATGAATGCCCAGAGTGTGAGCGAGAGTCCAGCATCCATTAAAATACACGTTTAAGAGGCTCAATGCAAAGGTAGGGCCTCGCCCAAGAGGACTGGTAAAGAAGATGGCTGTATTCCACACTGAGTAGGTTCATCCAATATGCCACCTTTTGTGTTTCAAAGTCACCAAAGAAAAGAACACCATGGGAGCAGGTGCTGGGAAGACCACCTCTTTGTGCAGGTATATTGGCTAAGGCCAACAAGCCTGATGCAGGGGTCAGCTACCCTTTCTGAGGATAAAGACAATGAACAAGTGGACCTTCAAGTTCCACTGGGTACTTTGAAGCCAAAATCTTGTCTTAACAGTGCCTTCTTCAGATTCTACTTGAAAAAGAGGTGGTTCTGTAGTGATCTCAAAAAGAGATTTAAGGGCGTTCTGAAGTCTGGTCTTGCATGTGGATGGGTTTGCGTTCGAGATTTTCCCCAATGATACAGGCAGGTGGCCGATATGAAACAAAGTTTAACTTTGAAGATTGCAATAGTTAGTGACTTTGAGGAATACCAGCCCTGATAGGGCAAAAAAAGGGCAAGGGCTTGAGTAAGTCACTTAAATAGTCATTCAATCTGGGAGGCTTATCGACTGGAGATTAAATTATGGATCACAAGCAGGATAATTTTTCCCAATGAAGTTGCCAAAAAGATCGCTACATATTTAAAAAAAGAAAAAGGCACCATAACATCTAAACTGCATGGTTAGTATGCCTTCTTTTTTCACTCTACAACTTTTAAGCATTGAAGAATAAATATTAAAAATGTACATGCCATGATGCAGTTAGCCTGCCATGATGGCTCAGTGGCATAATGCATCCACTGCAGAAATCTGTTCACCTCCATAGTTACAGGTCCAATTGCAAGAATGTCCCTCATTCTTTCATCTGGAGAACAGGGGTGGGGGACTTGGGGGTGAGGGGAATTCAGTGGTCTACAGAATGAGTATCATTGAATTGTTGATGAGCATCTGTTATTTCAGGGCGAAGATACTACATGCCAAATACACACTTTACAAATACATGTTACATTAAACTTATTAAGGGTGGTAGAGACTCTTGATCCCACTAATATGCACCAAACAATTTTACATTTTTCAGCATAGAAAACAGTTATCTGTGGGGCTAAGGTCTCTCTGACACAATCCAGTGGAGCTAGTTAGGTTTGCAGGGGATTCTGGGTAGGGAAATCCATGCAAGCCGGATCTCCCTGGACTCCCCTGGGTGTCTAGTTTTCAGAAATGTCTGGGTTTGGTAGGTTTCCCTAGATGGCCGCTGAACCCGGAACCAAAAACGCAGGTGACTCCCTCGCAAAACCAGGTCGTTTTGCGATCGATAATTTTGAAGTCTCCACAGTATGTTTTGGGACATTTCCGGTCGCAGGCACTAGGACTACCCACACAAGTGAGGTACCATTTTTATCGGGAGACCTGGAGGAACGCTGGGTGGCAGGAAGTTTGTGAGGGACCAGTGATCCCACAACTTTCCCACACAGAAAAGTGAGGAAAACGTGACTTTAGCTAAATTTGAGGTTTGCAGGCAATTCTGGATAGGAAAACGTTGGGGGATCCACACAAGTCACACCTCCCTGGACTCCCCCTGGGTGTCTAATTTTCTGAACAATCTGGGTTTCGGACATTTCCCTAGATGGCCACCGAGCCCGGTACCAAAAACCTAGGTGAACCCTTTGCAAAACCAAGTTGTTTTATGCTAGATAGATGGGCACCTGTGTTTTTGGTCCTGGGCTTGGCAGCCATAAAGGGAAACCTACCAAAACCAGACATTTCTGAAAACTAGAGATCTGGCTTGCATGGATCCCCCTACATTTTCTTACCCAGAATCCCCTGCAAACCTCAAATTTAGCTAAAAAGTCACATTTTACTCCCATTTTTGTGTGAGAAAGTTATGGGATCACAGCAAAGGCACAAATTCCCTACCAAGCAGCGTTCCCCTTGATCTACCGATAAAAATGATACCTCACCTGTGTGGGTGGGTGAAGTGCCCACGACAGAAAAGCCAAAAACCTGGAGATTGAGGGGGAACCAAAGTGGGTCCAAAAGGGGAATTTATATGTTTTTAGGCTGACTCTGCTTTGGGCACAAGTGAGATCATTTTGATCTATAGGCCGAGGGGAATGCTGGGTGTTAGGAAATTTGTACTGGTGCAGTGATCCTACAACTTTCCCACACCGAAATGTCAGGAAAATATGCCTTTTTAACTAAATTTGAGGTTTGTAAGGGATTCTGGGTAAAAAACAAAAAAAAACAACAATGGGGGATCCGCACAAGCCACACCAACAGTCCATGCACACCCAGGCGCGGCTGGTGTGCTGGATGAGCAGCAGGGTGGACGGGGGAGGTAGGGCGGGCATAGGTGTCACGGGTGGGAAAAAATTAAATACAAAACAAACAAAAAAAATAAACTTACCTGCAGCCGGCCGCGTCGCACTCTTCTCTTCTTCTCCAGGCGGCACAGGCTCCCAGAATACCCTGCGGTCAATCCTGAAGCTGCTCTCACGCATGAGAGCAGCTTTAGGATCGGCCTGAGCGCCCTCCATTGGCTCTCCAGGACAGACTGAGTCTGTGCCTGCTCTCTCCAACCCAGCTGCGTTTCTGGGTTGGAGAGAGCTTTCACTGCGCATGACGGTTTGGCTGGCCTGAGACGGCCGGCCAAACCGCCATGCGCAGTGAAGGGAGTGCATCTACCACTCCCCTCAGTCATCCCCCTCCTGGCCCCATCTCCAATACTGGGCAAGAAAGGAAAAATAAAACGAGTGTTATATCATCATTTTATTTTTCCTTTCCTGACGTTTTTGGGGGGCAACGCTCCTTAGCCATAGCGGAGGAGCCGCACCTGCGCACTCCGCCAGCCAAGCACCATCCACAAACACTGCCTGCCAACCACCATCCATGCACACCGTCAGCAAAACACCAGTCCATGCACACCGCCAAGCAAGCACCAGTCCCCTCACACCTCCACCAAACGCTAGTCCACACACACACCACCAGCCACACACCACCAGCAAAATGCCAGTACACACAGCCAGCCAAACGCCAGTACACGCAGACAGTCAGCAGAACTCCAGTTCGCACACACAGAATCTTTTCCTGGTATCTAGTGGTTTTCAACCCCCCTAGGGTGTCAGATGAGCCTAAACATATTGCTGCCCCTAAAGAGGGGCAGAAACAGCCAAAACCTGTCCCTAGAAAAAAAGGGGAGCGACCTTTGTCTATGGGGCAGCTCTCTGACATGCACATAAACATATCCCTGGTGTCTAGTGGGCTTTCTGCCCCCCTCTGTTGGGGGGGGGGGGGCAGATCGGGGTAATAACCCCCATCTGGTCCCCAAGGGGTGCAGAAAGACTGTCCAATTTGTGTTTGGAGGCACAGACATGTCCATTTTGGGCAGCCCCCACACCGACTTATAAAGAAAACAATCTCTGGTGCTTAGTGGGCTTTCTGCCCCCCTGGGGGGCAGATCAGGGGCTATTGCCCCCATCTGCCTCCCGGGGGGGGGGGGTTTAGAAAGACTGTCCAATTAGGTTTGAGGGGGTGGGGGCACTGGCATGCCCATTTTGGGCAGACCTCACCCCTACGTATTGAAAAAACCCTGGTGCCTAGTGGGCTTTCTGCCCCCCACACCCACACCCCACACCGGAAGACAGATCATGGGCTATTGCCCCATCTGCCCCCAATGGGGCAGAAAGACTGTCCAATTAATAGTGACTGTCCAAAATGGGCATGCCAGTGCCCCCACCCCTACGTATATTAAAAAAAAAACAATCCCTGGTGCTTAGTGGGCTTTCTCTCCCCCCCCCGCTCCCCCATCTGCCTCCTGGTGGTGAGGGGGGGGGGGCGGGGGGCAGAAAGACTGGCAATTTTCTTAGGGGGGGGGCATTGTCTGGTCTAGTGGACAGATTGGAGGTTGTTTGGGGGAGAGGGAGGGGGAATTGGCATGCCCATTTTCGCCAGCCCCCTCCCCTATTTATGCACATAAAATAAATCCCTGGTGCCTAGTGGGCTCTCTGACCCCCCCAGGAAGCAGATTAGATATCAGATATTGCCCCCATCTGCCCATGGGGGGGGCAGTAAGACTGACTGTATGCAAAAACTTTCAGGGGGGAGCAAAAGTCCTTGCCCAAAGGGCCGCTCCCCCCTCCCTGGGGCTAGTGGGTGGATAACTGCTTGGGGATCACCCTCCTGCAGTGATCCCCAAGCAAGGATCCACTAGGGATGGGTACCATTGGAAAGGGAAGATTCTCCCCTTTCCAATGAAACCTTTACTGTGTGTTTCGGTGCTCAGGGATGAGATTGCTCCACTAGCACCGAAACAGTGAAACTGAAACGAGCCGATCGGCTCAATTCAGTTTCAGTTTCAATGTAATTATGTCAGCGCGCCATGCACACGATCATCATTACATTGAAGGAAAAAAAAATGCCTCAGGAGGTTGGGGAAGCTCTTCGCCACCTCCTGAGGCAGAATAAAAAGGAAATCTGTCAGTCAAGAGACAAGTCGAATTTAAGAACCTCTCACTCGTGTAGTGGTGTTTCACAGATGTAGAGAGAGGTTGGCTCCAGATCAGACTTTGAGGATATCAACAAAAGGTACATTCACCTAATATGAACTGAAACAGGAATCATTAGCATAGTGATTATCCTGAAGATGTGGCAAGAATCAATCCGGATACACTTTGGGCACTCCATGCTTAATCAAATAAAAAAGTTAAGTAAAACCAGACATCCTACCACTTAAACGCACTGATGGTGTGTCACCATAGGCAACACACTGGCTGGCCAGATGCTTCAGATCTTAAGTTTAAAGCAGACTTGCCATCCACCCAGCAAGACAAACGTTTTCGTCTAAGAACCCTATATGTTCAAATTCAACTCACTTCCCATGGCGCTTGAAGCAGACATAAAATTCGGACTTTTGAAAGGTCAAAAAAAAAAATCCAAATCTCATATGCTTACGTCTGTACCCCAGACAAAACGAAAAAAAAAAACTCAGAAGAATAACCTTACAAGTGCCCAGAAAGCATCCTGAAAATACCATGCATCAGTGTGATCACTACAGAAAAACAAGCAAAAATCACAAAATGTGTACTCAAAATGATAAATAACCGGAGAGTTAAAAAATAAGCATGGAACACGGAAGTCAATCATTAAAATGCCTTTAAAGTAGTCGTCCTAATGTGGATGTCGGCCACAACCTGGATTATGAAAAAAGATATCCAGGGACTCCAACAAGGGACAAGAAAAGGGACATAAGTGTTCTCAGATTCTGCACAAGTGCCTTGTGTACTTCTGAAAATGTATTTGAAAGAGATAATCGAACAGCATGCCAACGTGTTAAACGTCTAATATGTAGAGAAGAACTGGACCCGCGAACGAACCCCGGAAAGCTACGCAGCTCACAAGGACGCCACCCGCAACCACCACCACCTCATCAGATCCGCCAAGAGAGCCTCCTTCAAAACCGCCTAGACAACAACGCACACAACAGCAAAGAGCTCTTCAACATCGTGAAAGAACTCTCCAGCCCCAACTCCAGCTCCAACGACATCCCACCTCGCAAGAACTGTGCGACTCACTGGCCACCTTCTTCCACCGCAAGATCACAGACATCCACGACAGCTTCAACACTGCGACCGCCCCTGCAACCACCGAGACCTCCACCTCCACCCCCACGACCACCACTCGCACCAACCGCCTGACCTCCTGGACCAGCATCGACTACAACGACACCATCAAGATCATGAACTCTGTACACTCCGGATCCCCGGCTGACCCATGCCCACACCACATCTTCAAAGGGCCAGCATCACATCGCACCAGACCTCTGGAAAGCCATCAACATCTCCTCGAGACAGCTACCTTCCCAAAGGACTGGAAGCACGCCGAAATCAACGCCCTACTGAAGAAACCCACGGCCGACCCTAAGGACCTCAAAACTTACGACCCATCTCCCTGCTCCCGTTCCCGGCGAAGGTCATCGAGAAGGCCGTCAACATACAACTGACCAGGTTCCTCAAGGAAAACAGCATTCTGGACCCGTCCCAGTCCGGATTCCGCCGCAACCACAGCACCGAGACAGCCCTCCTAGCCGCCACCGACGACATCAGAACCCTGCTAGACAATGGTGAAACCGCAGCCCTCATCCTCCTGGACCTGTCAGCCGCCTTCGACACGGTCTGCCACCACACCCTACGTACACGCCTCCACGACGCTGGGATACAAGAGAAGCCCTGGACTGGACCACCTCCTTCCTCTCCGACAGAACACAGAGCGTCCGCCTCCCCCTTCCGCCTACAGCCACCGAGATCATCAGCGGCGCACCTCAGGGCTCATCCTCAGCCCCACGTTGTTCAACATCTACATGGCCCCGCCGCCCACACCGCCCGACTGCACAACCTCAACATCATCTCCTACGCCGACGACACCCAGCTGATCCTCTCCTCACCAAAGACCCTCACACAGCCAAAACCAACCTCCACGAGGGAATGACGGCCGTCGCCGACTGGATGAGAAACAGCCGGCTGAAGCTGAACTCAGACAAGACGGAGGTCCTCATCCTCGGATCCACCCTCGGCATGGGACGACTCCTGGTGGTCTACCTCGCTAGGAACGGCTCCCACGCCCACCGACCACACACGCAACCTAGGGGTCATCCTCGATTCCACCCTCTCCATGACCAAGCAGGTCAACGCCGTCTCCTCCTCCTGCTTCAACACCCTCCGTATGCTTCGCAGGATCTACAAGTGGATCCCCACCGAAACTAGAAGGACGGTCACCCAGGCCCTCGTCAGCAGCAGACTGGATTACGGAAACGCCCTCTACGCAGGAGCCTCGGCGAAACTCCTCAAACGGCTCCAACGCATCCGCACGTCTGATCCTCGACATCCCGCGCCGCAGCCACATCACACCCCACCTGAAAGACCTACACTGGCTCCCCGTCAACAAGAGGATAACCTTCAAGCTCCTCACCCACAAAGCACTCCACAACACTGGACCAACGTACCTCAACTGCCGCCTCAGCTTCTACACCCCCACCCGCCAGCTCCGCTCCGCCCACGCCCTCGCCACTGTCCCCCGCATCCGAAGAGCAACCACCGGTGGCAGATCCTTCTCCCACCTCGCCGCCAAGACATGGAACACCCTCCCCCTCCACCTACGGCGGACGCAGGACCTACTGACCTTCAGGAGACTCCTCAAGACCTGGCTATTCGAACAGTAGCAGCATCCCCCCTCCCCTCAGCGCCTTGAAACCCTCACGGGTAAGTAGCGCGCTTTACAAATAGATTGATTGATTGATTGAAGTGCCAAACTAAAAAGGTAACAAAGAACATTACTTTTTAAACCAAATTCTTGGCGAATAAATACCCCACTGACACTTATGATGTCTCAGAACTTTAGGCCTCTTCACACTTTATTTTTATTTTACTTACCTGGTTTATATAGAATAAGAGCAAGAAAGAGGATATGCACTTCTTCTGATCTCACTCGAGATATTCAGCTCTCTTGCAAAGTTTGCACTGCACATATTTATTGTGATAATCAGCTTTTTTCACAATTTCGTGGACGAAATGAATTTACGCCAGCACTGTAATAGCTTTTTTCACAACATTTCAATTTTGCTACACTAACTGAGGAAAAAAAGGTATTTGGGGTGGAAGGCAAAACAATATTTCAAATAGGAGGTCTTGCCATGAAAATGTTTGAAGAATACAAAGGTTCGTGTAATCATGAACTGCCAAATAATTTTCTCAGGTTTAGTAGTAGTTAGAGCTATCCTACCACAGATGATAGCTTTAAGCAAGGATTTTCAGGGCCAACAGCAGCAGACCAGGTATGGTTGCGACGTATTTTTTTTGGGAGAGGGGGGGTGTTCCCTGAGTTTTATATTGCACGAATTTGACCCGAAGGTATCTTTCAGAGCGCTTTCCATGAGCACCAGTTGCGTTACAGACGGACACATTCATTTTTGTTAGACACGGCGAGATTAAGTGATTTGCCCAGAATCACAGGATGTTGAGCGTCCCTGCCGAGACTCGAACCCGGTTGCCCAGACGACGACCGCTCTAGTCGTTAGGCCACATCCTCTCCCCAAAGAAATGTGCCCACTCCAACTATTTTGGAAAGCCCTATACAGGTGCTCCAAAGTGGGGGCAAATAAATGCCTTACATCCGAGTGAGTGTGGCCAGTTATTGTAGTAATATAGTATTCGATTCAGTTTGCTTTCATGTACTAAGATCAAGAAAGGGGGTATTTCTACTTTGCTCACACCCCTATCCTCATCAGTCACTTCTGTGAGAACATAGCATAAAAGATGAACGTGTCACAATGTGAACAAGCATGCGCAATTGAGACAATGTGAAATCTATGTTGACAGCTGAAGAGTTCTCTTAATTGCGTCAGGCTACATGTGACTAACGTCTCCGGAAATCCTCGCTGTCCAATACAACCGCTTCCTTCCGCTTTCTGTGCAAGAGGCACAGGCATGTGTATCGACATTGGTGCTTAGAATAATGGAGGAACCTGGACGCGACGTAATAAAATTGCCACCCTAAAGGAGGCAAAACACGTGCCCACGAGAAAAACTGCAAAACTAGCGACTCGTTCTTACTGAGACCGACAGGCAAGATGCTTCAAACTTCTAGCGCACTGTCAATTGCTATCTACATTACAGGAACTGTACTATGACCACTGTGGACACCAGTCACCAAAACAGGGCATGGTCGACATATCACTATCAAGTTTAACACGGTTTTAAATTCACAGAATAAGGCCTTCTTTAAACACATGCAAAATGTGAATCCCCCCCCAAAAGGATTGGACATAGCTCTTTACCATTCTAATATAGCCTAAAGCCCCACAAATCCTATGCGTGCATCCTGCCACAAAAGTTACTAAGAGCCTAACGTAAATACATTCAGGCATTTCAGAGACAGTCTAACTATAAATCAATTCAAATTTAAAATCAGGCAATCAATAGACTTTAAGCTGCAGCGGGATTTGAAGTGTGGTTAGTACATACAATGCTACAATCTAGGCAAAATGCGAGCAAGCTGATGCTCGTAAATGACACGTTTTGGAGATGGGTACTGTAATGCTTTGGCTGGACTGTCAGAATGCAGTGTGTTAGATGCAAGGTAATATGGAGGGACAAACAGCACGTGCTGAAGCTTAGAAAGGTGGTTTAGCAAGCTGGGTGGTGACAGTGCAAAATTATTTTCACTTACTGTAATATGCTGCCACTGTGGACCCGCCATTTAAATAAAGGAGTAATTTCCTACGTTACAGAGAGCAAGAGTTCATTCTTAGGAACAACTACACGACTAGCTTCAAAAGATATAACTCGGCCCTCAAAGTTTTCAGGCTACACTAGAAAAGGCCGTCAAACAGTTCTCTCTGTGTTTTGTACTGCTTTACGAAGATTGAATATGGCGGGCGGTACACAAATTCTCTGAGATGGACACATTAGCTTTTAGAAAAGCTTGGTAGAGTAAAGTTAATCACAACAAAGGACCTCATGAGACATAGGACCTCGTGCTACAGGCACCTCCAGTAAAAGTCAATTTTCGTTACACCCGCGCACTCTATGGTATTTCATGTAATGCGGATTGCGCAAAATGCCCGAAATTATGTTATACTTTGAAATTTTTCATCCTTTTGGGGAAAATTTTATCGCAGGAACAACCCAAACAAACAGAACATAAGCAGCTGCTGTTTGCAACATGTGCAATTTGGCATTTTTTTAGCACAGAATATGTCCTTGCCTCAAAAATTGACACGAGGACGCATTTTGCGCAAAAAAATTGTTCTTAATGCCGGATTTGTGGTTCACATACTTTTCCCAAATTTGAATGTAATTATGCAGATAAGTTATACAACTTTCGCACACTACTATTTTTTTTATCCTTGACTTGACCAAGTATAGGATGCTGAACTGAAGGTCTCACAGAGGCTCTGATGCAGGACTTACTTTAAATGATATGGCCACAATATATACAACAGATATGAAGGTTGAATAATGCTAGTGCCCCTTAAAGAGATCGCTGGAAGCCTTAGCATATTTCCAACTCCTAAAAACCATTCACTAGTTAAGGATTTACTTGGATTCAGAGGAAGAGAAGGGGAAATCAAGATTCACCTACACAGTAGCGGCTGGTGTTGGGGACGAGTGGCCGGGTGGGGGTGGAGGAAGGAGTGGGCATAGGGGTCACAGGTGGGCAAAAATAAATAAGTAAAAGTCCCTGCAGCTGGTTGCGCTCTTCTCCTCCTCTTCTCGCAGGCACAGGTTCCCAGTCTGCCCTGTGGCTAATTCTGAAGCTGCTCTCATGCATGATAGCAGCTTCACGATTGGCAAGAGTGCCCTCCATTTGCGCTCACAGACCGACTGTGAGTCTGTGTCTGCTCTCTCCAACCCAGCAACGCTGCTGGGTTAGAGAGAGCTTCGATGCACATGACCGCTTGGCCGGCCTGAGATGGCCGGGCAAACCGTCATGTACACTGAAGGCAGTGCACTACCACTCCTGTCATACCCCTGGCCCACCCCCAACACTCGGCAGGAAAGGAAAAATAAAACAAATGTTTACTATTGTTTTATTTTTGCTTTCCCGACGTTTTTTTGGGGGGGACTCCTCTGCCATAGCAGAGGAGCCGCAGCTGCACCTACAACTTTAGGACTGGAACAGCACCTCTCTTATTGCTTAGGTTAGCCACCTAACACTTGAAGGAGACAATATGAACTAGTAATGCCTAATCCTGAGCAGTTAAAAGTAATGTATACTGCTGCTTTGGATGAAGGGGAGAGGCACGTTTAGTCAAATGCACTTCAAAGGACTAAAACATCATACGGTTAGCTCTGACAACAAACTTCCAGAGACAGGATCCATTGATAGAGCCTTCGTGTTTGACCATCATGTTGGTTCTTAAGAGAGTTTATCCGCAACTCAAAGCAAATGGTTTGCAGTGCATGCAGACTACCTACCCAAATTCTAATGGATCCTGGCTTTTTAGAAGCACAAAATTAGGACAGTTCAATGTCTCAGTACCCAAAGTCAATGATTTTTTTTACCATGACTTGAGCACACTTATTTGTCCTTTTTGATAGTAAACTGATATACTGCAAGTGGGATAATGAGTGCTAAGTTTCTTCTTTAGTCTCCATTTGTGAGAGTTTCCACTTTTAGGAGCAGGTTTATAAAAGCTGCTTGGGATAAATGAGTCAACAGAACTCTCTCTCCCCCCCTCTTGGCAGAGACCTGGACCCAGGGGTGCACGAAGTACTGTGTAAGTGATGAACATCAGCACGAGTGCCTACAGATACTGTGCACATATGCCTGCACGCAGGGACCAACCTTTTACCTTCAATTCAGGCTCTGGTTTCTCCAAGCAACCTTCAACTGTGCACACTGATCCTTTAAGCCATTATATAAACCAATCAAAAGGAGCTTTAAAAGCGGCACCTTGGGGGAACAATTTAAGGAGACTTTTGAAGTGATAAAGTCCGTCTTGTGCAGGAGAAAAAGGCAGTCGTGGTTGAGCAGCAAGGGACACAGTAGCCAGCATCTTCCAAAACTGTACAACCAGTCTACATGGAAAAGGGATGTGAACTAATCAAGCCTGTAGAACTGCTTCTTCCATTAAGATAATGTAGTAATGTGGTTCAAAAAACTTCTCAAAGCCAAGAATTTGATTAAATGTAGTGTAATGAAGTGTCATAAATACCCCCACTGTATGAGAGCAGAGAAAAACCAACGCTTACCAACCGCTCATCTTCCAGCCTGCCGCCCGTACATTCCAACCTTTTCCCTCACGTCATTCAGAATACCACGACCTAAGGCATTCTGAATGTACAATGCTAGTTACACAATGATATAAATATATCTATATCTCCGTGTTTACTAGCTGCCTGCTGTCGGTTGTCGTGGAGTCGGAGGACCTCTGGACATCGGCCACATTCACTGGTAAGGAGTGACGAGCGTTGGAAGTGCATCGACGGGTTGGGAGATTCAGTATTTCAGTAGCTCCAAAGAGACATTTGACATTGAGCGGGTTTTGCACAGGAATGGCTAATTTCACCGTTAGTATGTCAGCCCAAGACGCGCTGCGTGACCGGGAGGCTGCAGCGGAGTCGCTTTTTGTTAATTTACCGGTTGGCAACCGTGAAGCGGAAAGACAACCGAACGGTACAAATATCAACAATATCAGGGGCTTACTAAGAAAATTAGAAAAACTTCAAAAAAATGAAATTACAAAATGGTGGGAGAAAAAATCCCTAGAAAAATATCGGGATGCTGGAAGGGTGCCACGTGGTTTGCGAGTAACGATTGCACCAACTTTAGAAAACCCCCATCCAGATATGCTTCCAGAATGGGCAACGAACAACCTCCAGGCATCAATGAATATGGTAAATATCCTTATAAAATATGCGGAGATTGACAGGGACAAAATTCTTACAGAAATTGATTAACTAATTAGCACTCTTGAAGCTAGTGATCAAAAAGATATGGTCTCCAAGGGTCGAGCGGATATTTTGACGAAACTAAAACAACAGGAGGACACCATTAAAACCCGTAAAGCTTTCAAATTTGCCCGGGATCGGGACGATTATGCGGCAGGAAGGGTTTTTACATTCTCCCGCAAATCTGACAGTGTCAAGAGGAAAGCTTTAACCAGTCAGGTATCCTCAATATTAGTACCCAGTGGAGGAGGTAGCAGTACTGCTCAGGATGACTCGGATGCTAATTCTTTAACAAGTGGTGATTCGGATGATGGCAGCAGCCTGCTTCCCCAATACAAACACAAGTGGCGATCAAACACACGCTTGGTGAGGAGTTGAATTTTTTAACAATGGACAGGCGATCAACATTACGCCCAAGGAACCCGCAGCAAACGACAGCCGTAGCTCAAGGCAACGGCTCAAATACATCAAACAAGGGAAGAGGATCGCGGAGATGGAATCGGTAAATCAGCGGGACAATACTATCATCAATCTTACCGACACTACACTGATCAAAGCGGAAATGCAGTTGCTAGCCTTGGGCTTATCTGTCTGTCCGGAATCTAACTTTTCATATAAACAATCTCGTATTGACATTTATAAATTTATACGAAAGATCAAACTCAAAAAGTTCTTCCAGTTAAACAAACCGCCTGACATGCCACATATTGAGAATGCCACCCCAGTCAATCTCCAAGCTGGAGACCTTTTCACCTTACATGTGTTACTATCACTAGCCAAAGAGGATTCAGGCAACATGGTAATTGACAGTGATCCTATATCAATGGAGGGGGATCAACACAGGAATGGCGGCTGCCAGTCCATTTCGCCCCCCTTCCTCCTTCTATCCAATGATGCCGAAAGACTCTGTGGATGTGTTCTGTGAAATGGTCATATAAGATCTCAAGAAGCTTAACATCTCTGTAAATTCTCGCCACAATAATTGTAGTTATCGAGTAAAAAGTTACTGGGCATTGATGAAAAAATTACGTGAAAAGAATGAAGTTGTTGTTATGAGGGCGGATAAAGGTGGCAATATAGTCTTATGGCCGAGGGCCGACTATTTATCAGAAGCTCAGCGCCACTTATCTGACATAAATTGTTATGCCAAAGTGGGTCGTGAACATTTGAATCGGGTGAAAGACACAGAGTAAAAACTTACATCAATGGAAAAGACAGGGTTTACTCTCTAAAAATGAATTCTTGTTTTTAAAAATGATTTTCCCATAACACCTATATTGTACTTCATACCTAAAGTACACAAGGGCATATCCCCTGTCCCTGGCAGACCCATTATTTCAGCCAGAAACAATGTCTTGGAGGCTATGTCTAAATATGTAGATTATTTTCTTCAGCCACATATGATTAATTTGCCATCCTTCATAAAAGACACAGGTGACTTTGACAAAAATCAGTGAAGTAGAGTGGCGTTGTGGCTATGTTTTAATAACCATGGACATAGCCTCGCTTTACACGAGTATTCACCACTCACAAGGTTTGGAAGCAGCAAAACACTTTGTTAATAACCGTGCAATTTATTTACATGACCATAATTGCATGTTGCTTCAGATGATAGATCTATGCCTAAACAACAACTTATTTTTGTTCAATAAGACTCTATATAAACAACTGTTGTAGGGATTCTGCACATACACAGAGCTATGCACAGGATAATAGGACCTCGGAATATAGTGGTGAGCCAACCATAAACCTTAGCACCTAAAACCCCAACCCGACTAGCTGTAGCGTCTCATTAGCAACAATGCTACCAATGATTAGACAACCCAGAACACGGTATCTCTCTCGCAGGACTCGCAGTAGCAAGAACACCCTTTCATAACTCACTCATACCTGTCCACAACGTGCGTAAGAAGAGACACTGTATAGTTTAAAATGTTTATTTCAACTACCGTGCTCTAAGATACAGTACACGTGCCAGTACTATCAGCATAATGCATAAGGATAATATAATCAGCATAGTTACAACTCCATAGAATACAAACGGGGAAAGCATTTCATAAAGCAGTGGATATAGGGCTAAATGACCTTACCACCCTCCCCGTGCTAGTAGCTAGTTTATTATAAAAACAGAAGACCTCTGGGCTTTGTCTAGCGAACCCCCATACCTCAATATCTAGATGCAAGATTTACATCATCAGACAAGCACAGCTCTTCTCTCTGGAAAGGTTTTTCTCCAAGTGTCTCTAACCGTGAAATCACAATATTAAAAGCACACGAATTTCTCCAGGGCAGCTGTACCTAGTGTTATGTCTAAGTGCGAGGGACTGGCCAGATCAGCAAGAACAAGGGACGTTGTTTTTCGACCTTGTACATGTTGTGCAGACGTAGCCCAAAGGGAACAGGAGAAAAGGTGAAAGACAGAAATGCAGACAGTTCTGAAATAGCCGGGCAGAAGCAGAGGCTGGAAAAAACGGCACAAAGTAACGTGCGCAAAAAGGCATCATGGCAGCCAGGCCTAAGTCAACATAGCAAGGCAGACCAGAAGGCCACAAACCACAAGACACCCTCCCCTGGGCAGACCATCGGCCAAGACATAGGACGAAGACAGAGTTCAAATAGACGGAGCAGAACAGAAACGTCTGTTGTGGAGCAGTCCCCATGAAGGACAACAAATGGGAAATGTAAAAATAATTGTAGAGGTAAAAAAAAAAAAAAAATCCAGCGAGGCAGGTCGCAGAAAGCGAAGGCCCTGTCAATCCAACAGAGTTTAAGTGCAGAAAAACACCACACCTTCCAAGAGGACATCATTGGAATCGTCGGAAAAAGCGACGCCATCCAGTCCAATAAATCAAAGCTGCAGTCATGTTCCTCGCAAGAGGGAGCAGCGAACAGCATTGCGGGACAACTTGCGTGGTACTCAATGTAACTTTGTTGTAGGAGATTCTGAGCAGCCGCCCAGATATCCCATTGTGCCAAAATCCCCAGTGCAGCCGCACGCGCCATATAGCCCGCACCGGAACAGTCCCGTTCATGGGCCTCTAAGGGACCCACCAGCAGGACAAAATCCGGTCGAGACAGAGACGTATTGGAGAGGCAATAATCCAAGGACCACGAGAAAGGACATCTGATGCAAGACATCACAGGTTGCACGCAAGTGAAATACGCAAAGCGAAAAGAAAGTCTATAGGACACACTGAGCGTCGCCAATGGCAGGATGCCGAAGCCAGCGAGGATGCGCTCACGGAGCATCTGGAGACGACCTGGGTCGAGAAGGGCCGAAGGAGGTGCAGCCATTGCATAGTAAACAGAGCAACAGCAGAATACCAGCCGCTAAGGCGAGGATCAACGGAAAGCCACCAAAGACGCTGGAAAAAATGGAATGAATAAAAGCCGGTATTACCCCAAAAACAGTCTGAAAAGAGGTCACAAGGCCAGAGCCCACAACTTTAAAAAAGTGCACCAGACCTTCAGTGCGTGATGCATTAAAAACATGGTGAATCAGTTCACCGAAATATTGTGGGAGGTTAGTGTTCAAAAGGGCCTGTATTTCACTGTGGGTACTCGCCACCTGGAGAATGAATGTCTCCCGGGCGGATGTGAGCATAACCTCCTGGTTCAATAATAGCGCCTTTATTCTGCTCAATTTATTGAAATCCGCCTTCAGAGTAGGAATGGAAGGCCAAACGGAACTATCTATGATGTCGTGCGGGGGAGGAAAAAGCACATTTTTGCAGCAGACAATCCTGTGTGAAACAGTAACAATATAGGGTATGCCGGCCAGCATGCCACAGCAGTCTTGGTTATTCAAAAGCAGATAGCTACCATTAGCAAGCACAGTGAAAGTAGGAGAAATAGCAGGAGCAGGAATACCCTTTAACACACAAGCAAGATTCGGAGCCGAAACGTTACAAGCTCCGTGCAATTTTATGTGTTTGCAAATAAGGGAATGACCCACAGTTGAATCGCATGACTCCCCCGTGAGAAAAACTTCCTTCCCGTCTCTAAGGCATTTATACATGAAAGGCAGGGACCAAAGTTCATGCAGGAAGGCACTGCCCAAGGGCTGGAAACGGCCCACAGGATAATGTTTCATGCACAAACTAAATTCAAACAAAGAAAAAGGCAAGGCGATAACCCCATGAACTAGCCACACGGCAGAATCCAATTCCGCCACAGAGAATGGTAAGGGCTCTATTTTCTCGATATGTAACAGAGTGCATGCTGCATCCTTCATGGACATGAACTGCTGTTTGTCAGTTAAATTAAAAGGCAGGAATAAGGCAGAGGTGTTCAAAAAATGCCAAGGAACTTTACCCAACTTAAGTGTTTGCAAAGTCCATGCAAACTGCATAACTGAACGCAATTGATTCTGACCATGATATAACACTGAAACATCATCTTGTACAATATCAACAACAGAGGACACAATATTCTCTAACGTGTAAATGCGGGAAGACAGGGTATTAATACTATTGTCAACAACAGCAAGCACCTTTTCCAAATTTGCTTGATCTATTTCCCGTAGACGGGAAGCAGCTTCAATTTGCGAAAGCTTCCAGAGTTCATTATAAGTTTCATAAATGAATCTCTTAGGTCGTGGACCACGAGGCCCCAGAATAAAGTCGGACAGATCAATGTTGCCTGATAGGAGCGATAAATGTTGTTTAACAGACTCTAGGGAAGAGTGCTGCAACCACTGTTTACACAATTTACCAACAGAATATGTTGTTACAGTACGAGAGTCAGAAAACCTTGGATCTGGCCTATCCTGTTTGTAACCAGGAACTGAGTCATGAAAACGCAGTTGGCAGGCATCAGACGCTATGGGCCAAGCCAACCAGGGTGACTGAACAAGCGTAGAGACATTAAACGAATTGTTCTGAAACAGAGCTTGCAAAATTGTAAGGGACACATTGAAATGCAAGCTCCCGTTGGGAGTGGAAGACAATGCAGGAATGGAAGGTGCATTCAATTGTTTGGAAGTAGCCAAACCCCAACACGTAGTTTGATAGATGGTATCATTCAGAAATAAAATTTGGGCGGGGATAAGGCAAGCATGGTGCAAGGCTTCGGTGCCTTGCACCTGCCATGGTTTGGAGCCCCAGATTGATTTCAAGTCAACAGTGTCCTTCCAGTACTCATAACCACCCACAGCTAAGGCGCTCAAAAAGGAACCCGAATATAGCAATTTGGTGTGGGTCAACATGATTTTCTGAGTGGATGGAGTGTTTAATTTAAAATAATAGGACCCAGGGTTCGATCTATCAAAGTCTGTGAAGTAAGTAAATTTATTTCTAAGAGTTTGGGAGCTACCTGGCAAAGGGGTTGGACAATGCTCCCATTGGGTGTAGTTAAAAGGACCACGCAGGGCACTTGGTTTATGGACAAAGTGGTTGCCCCAATGCTGGTAACAATACAAATCAGCATAACTTGCAGAATTCATGTACAAATCTTCAGCATTAAAAGCAGCATAATATTTCAAATCAGTAAATAATGCTTCAACTGCATGCACATCCCAATCGTCAGAATGAATATTACTTTTTACGACATCACCCATTGAAACACGAAGGACATTTGGTACATTAATAATTTCGGTTGGTCCATGAATTTGGAAGTTTACCGCATCCCAAACGATGCCATCAGCGACTGGAAAAGCTGAAATGTTCACAAATGTGTGGTCTCGCTTCATGATGTGAGATGAAGAATGTGGAGCCAAAGTTCCAGCAACACAGTTCACTGCAGAGCGTTCTGGTAAATAGTGACCATTGATGAGTAGAAAAAACACTGTGACAAAGCCAATGGACATGAACAAAAAAATCAGGAATAGCACCAACCAGATGTATGTCCAGGGGGAATCAAAAAATTGTCTCTGAACCAGGATACAAGAATGCTGAATTTGGACGGGACAAGTGATGAGGTGGAATCCGAGTCAAAGGAATAACGTGTTGGGCTCAGTGGCGTTGTTGGTAGGTGTGCCACCGACTCGTTGGCGGGGTAGGTATACTCAGACTCGTCGTTGCAGGGGGAGTCCGGGTAGTCGAGTAAGCGATCAGGCAAATCTACCATCTCGATAGCAACATCAGTGACCGTTCGGGCCGGAGGGCCACAAACATTTGTCCGGGAAATGACAGGACAAGAGACCGCTGGTGTAACACTATTCAGGATCGGCCAGATGTTGTAGCTTGACATTTTCCACTGAGATGTATCTGTTCTCTTTGCGACCAGGAAGCGGTGGTAAGATGACTGTACGAGTTCCCTTCAAGCCAAGGACTGGAACTGGTGCACGATAAGAGGGGCCGAATTCTTTTTTGTTCTCCACCTTCTCTCGAACCAGATCTCCAATCTTCGGAAGCCAGCCGGCAACCGGAATCTGCAGCGCAGCGTCTGTGGCTGAAGGTAAATGTGCGATTGCAAGTTTGTCTCGGGCTTCTTGTAAGTCCTGTAACATAGTAGAATGGTTATCTACATCAAAGATGGCGGATTGCGCCGCCATGTCTAGACCATCAAGGTCGGGCACAAACATTCGTATGCCAAAGAGCATTTCGTATGGGGTCCGCCCACCCAGAGGTCTTCTAGGGAGATTATTAAGTGCACGTTGTACGGTATACAAGTGGGCCAGCCAGTTCCTGCCAGTACCTAAGACTCTAGCTGTCAAGGATTGCTTTAAGTCACGGTTCATTCGTTCAACAATCGAGTTGCCCTCAGGCCGATATGGAGACGAAAATTTCACCCGCACCCCCAGTGAACCCATTGCGTCCTTGTAAGCCTTAGAGGCAAACGCCGGACCTTGGTCAGAATGGAAGGTGCCACAGGCGAAAATTCCCACAAAGACACGCAAATCCCTTATGACATTTCGAGCGTCAGCACTTCGTTGTGGCCAAACCCAGATGAAACGTGTGCACGAATCCACTGCCACTAAGATATATTTATAGGCAGTGTCTGAAGAAAATGGACCGCAGTGATCCAGGTAAACACACCCAAAAGGTCTGTTTGAAATGCAGAGCGGGGTCTGTGGTGGTCGTGTAACCGTGGAAGGCTTAATCTGCTGACAAACGTCACAAGAAAGCACATAAGTACGGGTTTGTTTGTATAAACCACGCCACCAGTAACGCTGCTGCAAGATGGAAACCGTCGCAGACACGCCAGCATGAGCCGAAGCCATGCCTTCGTGTGCGGCCGTTATCAAGGAAAGTCTGCGGTCCGCGTTGGGGATCAGCCGATCACCAACGTCTGGAATCTTTACGTAAGGAGCCTGTTCGGGACCTATCTGATAAGAATATTTGGAAGGGAAACCCCTAGGGTAATTAGCACCTTCCTTTGTTGCAGCAATAGCGGCTAAAATATCAGTATCTATTTTAGACATGGATCTTGTAACTGCTGCGACTGAGCACGTGACTACTGCTGATTTGGCAGCTTCGTCTGCCAAACCGTTACCGACAGCGTGTGCGCCCACACGCTGGTGGCCAAGAGTGTGAACCACCTGTGTGAGAGGCAGACGTTGTTTCAAATCTGCCACTCGAACCCAAAGCATTTTATGCTTAATTGTGCTACCTTTGGCGTCTCTGTAGTCGTTTTGCGACCAAAAGAACAGATTGTCATTGTAAGACTGAACACAGTAGTAAGAATCGCATACAATTAGAGTGGTCACATCAGGAGTAGCGAACTCAAGTGCTAGCACCAATGCGCGCAGCTCGGCCAATTGTGCAGTACTGTCTCCGAGTGCCTGAGTATGCACTACAGTTGATTTGAACTTACCGTTCACAAAGGTACCTGCAACAATAGCACATGCTGCTGAATAAGCATGCTTGGAACCCGTGGCCGGTTGTGCCGAACCATCGGTATAGATAATACATTCGTATTCCTCAAGCGGTAGCAAGGACAGAGGAGGAGGATGAACGAATTCATACTGTAAAAACTCCTGAGTCTGAAGAGAAGAATCAAAGATAAAAGTGACATCCGGAGACGTCAAAGATGTTGCCCATTGTATCCAACGGGGGTGCAAAGCTTTAGAGTTCGGAACACTTGCCTTTGTCACTGCCTCCAGGGCAGGATATGGTGTTACCACCAGAATGCGCTTTCCCTGTGCCAGTGCGCGTTCCTTTAGAATCGCCATCTGCACTGCAGTCAAAACTTTCTCCACAGATGAAAAGCGCATTTCAGCGGAAGTGTAAAGAGGTGACTTGTATGCGATCGGTACTGTGTCACCTTCGTTAAATGTCAAGTACGTGAAACCCACTGCCCCTGGAATGATTCTAATCACCAGGTTTGTGTGGTTGTCACGAGTCAACAAGAATTTAGACTCAAGCAGGTCTGTCTGCAAAGACTGCAGAATGGAAGAATGCTCCGGAAGCCAGCATGACTTCGAAAAGTTAGGTTGTATCAAGGCATAAAGTGGCTTGATACGCTGGGCATATTCGGGAATGTAAGTACGCCCGAAATTTAGAAAACCCAGTAAAGACTGAAGTTTCTTCAGAGTGGTAGGAGGGCACAAAAGTGCACATTTCTCCAGGAAATGGGGGGCTAAGCCCTTACCTTCATTGTTGAGCTCATAGCCCAAAAACAAAACGGTAAATTCAGCAATGTGAGATTTGGCAAAGTTAAACTTATAACCTAAAACCGCAAATTCTAGAATAATGCGGTCCACTCGGGAAAGATGCGGGTACAATTCGTCGTCTGTCAGATAAATATCATCGACGTACGAACATGCATATGGGTCTATGCAGTCTAACAAAGAGACAACACGGGCAGCGAATACGCCTGGACTGTTCTTGTAGCCCATAGGTAAACGCCGGAATTTGAATAATTTACCACCGGAGGTAAAAGCGATCCATTGGCTACTCTCCGGGGCTAAGTTGTGCGTGTAGAATCCATTGGATAGGTCAAGTGTAGTTTTATATTTCTTACGAACAAGACTGTCTACAAGCGCAGAACTGTGGGTGTTTTGCACCGCAAAGGTCCGACAATGAGAGTTCAAATGTCGGTAATCCAAAACTAAGCGGTACGATCCATCGGGTTTAGAAACCGCGAAAAGGGGATTATTCATCGGTGACACGCATGTTTCAATCACTCCCTGATATTCTAACTGGGTCAGAATTTCGGAAACGGGACCTTTAGCTTCCCGTTTGATGGGATATTGGGGTTGTGGCTGTGGCAACGACCGCAAAGGTATTTCATGGGGGGGGAGAGTCCTCATCCCAGCCCACGTGGTTGCGGTATAACGCTGGAGCCAGGGACACAGCCCACTCAGCTGCTAGAGCCTCCGCTTTGTCCTTGGGGACATGACGAGAAAAGCTCGGAAGTATTACCTCCTCCCCTTTACGCGCAGCAAGAACGAATGGGGGCGGCCAATCCGCCTCAGCTAACAAAATGTCGTACGAAGAGGTCAGATTTTCCCCAAAAATCCCATTAATAACACGCTGTATATCACCTTTGATTTGAATGACAATATTATATAGTCTGTCAGGGGGTGCCACTCTGGTGTCTGCTGTCTCGACAGTAATGAATGTTTCAGTTGCTGTCGCCTCCACATGAGGACATAGCGCCTCCCGCACTATGGTAACTTCCGCGGCGCTGTCTAGGAGTGTCACTGCCCACGTCCAATTCAGGAGTCTCGTTCTCACCGTCTGTGGCATATCTCGCTGTTACAGCGGCAACTTTCTTCTTCTGAAACTGTGGGCGAGAGCGTTGAAATTCTTCTGCTTTCCCTCTGACCTGTTGTCGAGGTTGGTCTCGTCCCTGTGGAGCCTCTCGACCCCTTCCTCTATCCTGGCGATCTCCTCCACCAGCCTGCGAAGTTGTTGGTGCCTGTGAAGAACGAGGAGAACGCGAATCAGGGACTTGAAATCTCTCTGGAGATTTAATTCTCGCCCTATCGCGCAAATCATAAGTGCGTTCAGAAGAGACGGAAACCGGGGATGCGCCTCGCGACCCCGGCTTCTTCTGTTGCTTACCCTGTTTTTTCAACCTCCAGCTCTTTTTAGTAAAAACTGGTTTCTCATCTTTCTCAGATTGAGTTTTTGGTTGTTGTTGCGATTGTGTTTGCGATTTAGCAAAAGGCTTAACTCCCAGGCTATTGCGGCCAATTGTTTTGTAAGCCTGTGCAATAATTTTCGGTAATTCGCGCGGCTTGTCCGGATCTGGGACCAAAGCCAAAGCATTAGCTACTTGAAAGTTAACTGCATCGCCCTTGACATTCGCAAGGATCAAATCAGCTACTACGTCGAACACTCCCACCAGTCTCATCCCTAATTCCACAGCCGCTTCAGGGCCATGCTCATCCTGCACTCGTTTAATTACAGAGGGGAGAACCGTCATGGAAGGAGTGCCGAAACACTTCGCATATACTGCTGCGAATACCCTACCCCAGTTGTTGCATTCTGCCAACTCGGGGATTAAGTCTTTTGGCAAACTAATCGTCAAAATCCTGTGTTTTTCCACGGGAGAGGTATTTGGAAAAACTGCCTCCAGCTGGTCAAATTTTTCTGCAAGCCAATAAGGAAAATCATCCTTATTTTGTGGGCGCTTGCCCATCACCGAATTAACCATGACAGGACTTATGGTTACACCGCCTGCTCCAGCTGGATGGGCTGCAACTCCAGGCGGGGCTCCCTGGATGTTGCCTGTAACATACTGTACTAAAGCTCTATGCACTCGTATCAAAGACGAATGCAAATTACGCAGTTCACCGACTGCCACCGTCATATAACGCGGATGTGGGGTATACCCGGCCAAGACAGGCCAAGTGGCCCCTTCAATAGATAAGGGGCCTAAACGAACCGCGGTAACCGGTTGGGGGAGGGCGCCATCAAACCAAACACGGTGTTGCCAAGCCGTGAGCGGTACTTCAAGATTCCTATACGGTCTATAGTGATTAGGAACTACGGTGGCTGTATATTCATGGAACAAATTATCAGTCCCATCCACCGCCGGAAAAGTGACCCAAGAGTAAAACACATCAAAGTGGTAAGCTGGATCTGCTTGTACCACAAAGATCAGATTGACACCCGCGTCAGGCACTCCATACACTGTCAAGTGAGCCCGGAGCGCTGCGCGGCTATGTGCCGCAATTTGAACAGCCATTGTAGGCTAGAAGTTTTTGACAACCTAATATGAGGCAGCACAATAGAGGGTATTATTTAAGAACCTTTTAACAACTTCAAGCTTGAAAGAACCTATAAAAACGTCAATATAGGAGGTATCACCGTCACAGACGCTCCCGGAAGCGTCTGCGAAGGGAGTTGTGGACAAGCACAAGCACTACTCAAGCGTCTCGCAGATAAGCAGCCCACTCGTTGGTTGCGCCATGTTGTAGGGATTCTGCACATACACAGAGCTATGCACAGGATAATAGGACCTCGGAATATAGTGGTGAGCCAACCATAAACCTTAGCACCTAAAACCCCAACCCGACTAGCTGTAGCGTCTCATTAGCAACAATGCTACCAATGATTAGACAACCCAGAACACGGTATCTCTCTCTCAGGACTCGCAGTAGCAAGAACACCCTTTCATAACTCACTCATACCTGTCCACAACGTGCGTAAGAAGAGACACTGTATAGTTTAAAATGTTTATTTCAACTACCGTGCTCTAAGATACAGTACACGTGCCAGTACTATCAGCATAATGCATAAGGATAATATAATCAGCATAGTTACAACTCCATAGAATACAAACGGGGAAAGCATTTCATAAAGCAGTGGATATAGGGCTAAATGACCGTACCACCCTCCCCGTGCTAGTAGCTAGTTTATTATAAAAACAGAAGACCTCTGGGCTTTGTCTAGCGAACCCCCATACCTCAATATCTAGATGCAAGGTTTACATCATCAGACAAGCACAGCTCTTCTCTCTGGAAAGGTTTTTCTCCAAGTGTCTCTAACCGTGAAATCACAATATTAAAAGCACACAAATTTCTCCAGGGCAGCTGTACATAGTGTTATGTCTAAGTGCGAGGGACTGGCCAGATCAGCAAGAACAAGGGACGTTGTTTTTCGACCTTGTACATGTTGTGCAGACGTAGCCCAAAGGGAACAGGAGAAAAGGTGAAAGACAGAAATGCAGACAGTTCTGAAATAGCCGGGCAGAAGCAGAGGCTGGAAAAACAACGGCACAAAGTAACGTGCGCAAAAAGGCATCATGGCAGCCAGGCCTAAGTCAACGTAGCAAGGCAGACCAGAAGGCCACAAACCACAAGACACAACTAAGGGGAGTTGCAATGGGGGCGTGTTTTTCTCCTACCTATGCCTGCCTGTTGGTCGGGTGGTGGGAGGAACACGTACTCAAAGTGACTCACAAGGCGATCTGGGATAACCATATAAGATTTTATGGCAGATATATTGATGACATTTATTATATGGGAAGGCACAGAACAAGAGGCTACCCAATTTGTTACATCTATCAATAACAACGTGATGAACCTACAGTTCACGGCTACGATTAGCCAACACAGGGTAGAGTTCTTAGATGTAGAGGTGTATATCTGTGAAAATCAAATCCAAACTAAACTCCACAGAAAAACCACCGCTGGCAACTCCACATTGCATGCCACCAGTGCCCACCCCGTCACCTTATTTACAGCATACCGTACGGCGAGTTCCTTTTTGCATACGACGTATTTGCAGTTTAGAGTTGGATTTAGAACACTGTCAAAAGGAAGCTTTTTTCCGCTTTCTGGCCCGTGGATATAAACTTTCTAATTTACAGTTGGCCTTGGACAAGGCCAACTCTCGTCCACGTGAACTTTGCCTCGTAACTAAGAAGGATCACAATGCAATCTTACCGAGTGACCCCACACCAGATGAAACTCAATCTATCCGTTTAATTACCACCTATTGTAAACAAGAGAAGAGTATAAGATAAATTGTATACAAACATTGGCCTATTGTTTTAACTGATTTGACATTGAAATTCCGGTTACCTAATCTCCCTGCTATAACATTTAGGCGGGCACCTTCAATGAAGGATGCCCTGGTCAAAAACGAGTCCAGAAGTAATAGCCAAAACCACCTGGCTATCCAAATCTGGCTTTTTCAAATGTTCCTCGTCAGGCCTGCAAGTTTGGAGTCAACTTATCCGAATATTGCACAGCCTTTAGTGACATCCCAGTCCCAATAAAAGAACATTACACTTGTCGGACTGAGTATGCTGTGCATCAGTTAGAATGTACATGCCATCTTAAGTACATTGGCAGTACTAAACTGCCAGTATTCAACCGGATATTGCAGCACTTGCGTGCAATTGTCAATTCAGACTCAAACTACCCAGTTGCCCGACACTTTAAAGCCATACATGATAATAGAGTCAATGACCTCAAATACTCTGTGATTGGGGCAGTTCCTCCCTCTTTTCGGGGTGGAAATAGGGAGAGGAAATTGAGACAGTTGGAGTCTTCCTTTATTTTAACCCTTGATACTCGAATGCCGAACGGTTTGAATACCAGTGAGGACCTACACAATTTTTTATAATCTAGTTGAATGTAGGGTCCCTCCTGGACCCATGGCTCAATCTCGTAACAGTTTCAAGGGCTTTCTCACTGTCCAGACTTGTTGATTTTATAATAGACCAATGCTTGCCTCTTTTCTGACATTTTTATCTTTCCTTTTTTTTTTAAAGAAAGATCTCGATTGTGGACAATAATATTTTGCACTATCATATGTTCTGTATTAATACCGGATGATACAACCTAGTACCAGCACTTTAATATTGAATTTACAAGTATCATCGGATTTAAATCAGTCTGCGACCTCTTGCACAGCCCCACTGCTACGTGTGTTATTGTTGTTTATTTGGGGGTTTTATTTGAATTTGCACATCAGCACTTTTTGCACTGTTTTTCACACTTTTTAAGGAGCATTGATTTTATCCATACTTTGCCTTTAAGTGACTCTGTATTTTTATCAATTTCTGTAATGCGTATTTTTTGATATAAGGTTTTAGGTATCTATTTATGAGAGTTCAATAATGTATTTATGATGGATTTTAGATGACATTTCATATAGCTCCAATGTGATAATTTGTGCGACATGATTTATGGCACTTGCCAGTAATTTTGTCATTATTTGTTCACCCAGTACCATCTCCAATACCCTAAAGAGAATTGATTGATATCTCTCTCTAGAACTAATGCAAGCTTTGTTTTTAATTGAAGCCTATTCTTATCACTCGCAGTTATTTCTTCATGTGTCGCAACATATTGGTTACTTTTTTGCAACCACTAACAATGAAACATTCTAAGGCTATCTTTCAATCTTTTGCTCCTTGATTACAGAGTGCACATATATATATAAATTTTTTCTATGTCTATGTTCACTGTTTGACCAATCCCTCAACTTGATTGGCTACACAAAGTTTAAATGTGGTGACCCGTCACCAGCGCGTCAGGTGATCAAGATCGCTGTGGCGATCGAAACGCGTCTGGGGCGGACACTTGTCTGTACCATTTGGGTGTTCATGCAATAAATTAATGGAGCTGTGAACCCGCGTATATCTATCTATCTATCTATTATATATACACACACACCTGTACTGTTAAAACTAAACAAATAGAGGTTGTGCAATAAAAGTATAAAGCATGATCTTAAAATTACAGGATAAATTAAAATCAAGCAGTACATGTACACTACCACAACTGGTTACTTTAAAATGTAATCCTGAAATGTCTTAGGCAACTTTACAACCCTTTTTGTTTGATGCCCCACATGATCTTTCCTTCATTTTTTTTTTTTTTTCAAAAGTCTTTATTAAACATTTTCAACCTTTACAATACACCCCCACCCACCCACCCCACCCCCACGATCCGGGAATAAATAAAGGAATAAATACCGTACATTATAATCATCACATGATAATACAATTGAGATACTGGGATAAAAATGTCAGCAGCCAACGTCTATAATTAATCTGGGAGTTGTAAAATACAACATTAAATAAATCCAGATAAAAACAGATGTAAACATCGGACCATTATTTAAAGTGCAGTGTGCAGAGAATAGAAAAAACGGCACTAGAGCAGATAAGCATTCCAAAGTAATCCCTCCAGTCTTTACATAAAAAAACATCCGCTTTCCAATCTAGATAAATGTGCCCATATTAGCTGCCCTTTTTTCCTTACTTTGGAGCCTTTTCTACAATAAATCACTTTCTCCAGATTAGAAGTGGCTAATAACCAGGCAAGCCAATCAATCAATCAATCGGGGAATTGTAAGCGTGCTACTCACCCGTGGGGGTCTCAAGGCGCTGAGGGGGAGGGGGGGGGAAGCAGATCTGTTTAGCCGAAGAGCCAGGTCTTGAGAGTCTTCCTGAAGGTGTTCAGGGAGGGGGCGCGTCTGATGTCTGCTGGTAGGTCGTTCCAGGTCTTGGCTGCAATGTGAGAGAACGATCTTCCGCCTGCTCTGTGGATGCGCGGGGTTTCGGCCAGTGCGAGGCTGGAAGATCGGAGGTTTCTTTTGGGTACGTGGAAGTTGATTCTGTCGTTGAGGTATTTGGGTCCATTGTTGTGTAGGCATTTGTAGGCGTGGGTGAGGACTTTGAAGGTGACTCTCTTCTCCACGGGGAGCCAGTGGAGTCTCCGTAGGTGTTAGCTGATGTGTTCGTGCCGGGGGATGCCGAGGACGAGTCTGACCGCGGTGTTCTGTATGGTCTGGAGTTTGCAAAGTAGGGACTTGTTGATGCCGGCATAGAATGCGTTTCCATAGTCCAGTCTGCTGGTGACAAGTGCGTGGGTGACTGTCTTCCTTGAGTCAGGGTGGATCCATTTGAAGGTCTTGCGAAGGATGCAGAGGGTGTTGAAGCAGCTGGAGGTGACGGCGTTGACCTGTCGGTTCATGGTGAGTGATGAGTCGAGTATGATGCCAAGGTTTTTGGCGTGGTCTGAGGGGGTAGGTGGGCTTCCGAGGGCAGTGGGCCACCAGGTGTTGCCCCATGCTGATGGGGTGGTTCCAAGGACGTCTGTCTTCTCGGCGTTGAGTTTGAGGCAGCTGTTGGTCATCCAGACTGCGATGTCTTGCATTCCTTTCTGGAAGTTGAGTTTTGCAGTTGTGGGGTCTCTGGTGAGGGAGAGGATGAGCTGGGTGTCGTCGGCGTAGGATACGATGTTGAGGCCGTGTTGTCGGACACTGGCTGCGAGGGGGGCCATGTAGATGTTCAAGAGAGTCGGGCTCAGTGATGACCCCTGTGGGACTCCGCAGGTGATTTTCGTGGGGGCGGAGAGGAAGGTTGGGTGTCTGATCCTTTGGCTTCTTCCGGTGAGGAACGATCGGATCCAGTCCAGGGCTGTTCCTTGTATGCCGGCGTCGTGTAGTCTGGCAACTAGTGTGCGGTGAGAGACGGTGTCGAAGGCTGCTGACAGGTCGAGTAGGATGAGGGCTGCGGAGTGGCCTTGGTCCAGGAGGGTGAGGATGTCATCTGTGGCGGGGAGTAGGGCGGTCTCGGTGCTGTGGTTGCTTCGGAATCCGGATTGAGACGGGTCTAGGACGGCGTTCTTTTCGATGAAAAGTGTCAGTTCCCTGTGGACTGTTTTCTCTGCCACTTTGACTGCGAAGGGGAGGAGCAAGATGGGCCGGTATTTCTTGAGGTCGGTGCGGTCGGCCGTGGGCTTCTTGAGCAGGGGCCTGACTTCTGCGCGCTTCCAGTCGTCTGGGAAGGTGCCTGTTTTGAAGGTGGTGTTGATGGTGCGTTGTAGTTCGGGTGCGATGGTGTCTGCGGCTCTGTGGTAGATGTGCGGGGAGCAGGGGTCGGTGGGGGCCCCCCTCAGAGTGGATGCCTTTCATGGTCGTGGCGGTGTCCAGTTGGAGATGGTGGGCTGACTGGTGTCTCTGGGGGGCGGGGGGCTGGCTGTGGCGTCGTGAGTGGTCGGTGAAGTTGTTGTAGAGTGTTTTGATCTTGAGGTGGAAGTAGGTTCCAAGTTTGTCGCAGAGGTCTTGGAACGGGGTGATGTCTGTGGCTTCGCAGCGTGGGTTGGTGAATTCCTGAATGACACTGAAGAGTTCCTTGGAGTTGGCGAGGATTTTGTTGTGGATGAAGTTCCTCTTGGTGGTTCTGATTTGGTTGTGGCAGTCCGTCATGGCGTCTTTGTAGGTGGAGTACTTTTCGGTTGTCTTGGTGTTCCTCCAGTTCTTCTCCAGGCGTCTGCAGGTGCGCCTGGCTTCTTGGAGATCGGTGGTGAACCAGGCGGCTTTCCTGGGGCGCTGTTTGCCGGGGTTGCATAGCAGGGCGAGCTCGTCTGCGCAGTTGGAGATCTAGGTGTGAGTTCTCTGGCTGCGATGTTTGCGTCGGATGCCCAGGTGTGGCTGTCTCGGGTGAGGGTGAAGTTCAGTTGCTCGTCGGTAACCTTGCTCCAGTTTCTTCGTAGTGGGCGAGGGGCTGGTTTAGGTGCCTTGGGTTTGTCAACGGTGAAGTGTACGCAGTGGTGGTCGGTCCATGGCGGTTGTGTTGTGTGGCTGAAGTGAACGCGGTTACCTGCAGCGAAGATGGGGTCGAGGGTGTGTCCTGCTCTGTGGGTCGGTGTGGTGACGAGTTGGTTGAGTCCGATGTTGGCGAGGTTGTCACGAAGGGTGGTGGAGTTGGGGTCACTGGGGTTGTCTAGGTGGAAGTTAAGGTCTCCAATGAGTATGTAGTTCATTGATGCGTTGGCGTGTGGTGTGATAAAGTCAGTGATGGTGGTGAAGGGTGTCCGGGGGCCGGGGGGTCTGTAGACAAGGGTTCCTCAAAGTGTGGTGTTGGGCTGGTCTGGATCTGGAAGTGCAGGTGTTCGGCGGGGGGGGGGGGAAGGTTTCGCTGGAGGTGGTGAGGCGGAGGGTGCTCTTGTGGGCGATGGCGAGGCCCCCTCCCGGGTGGTTGGGGCGGTCCTTCCTCTGGATCTTGTATCCGTCCAAGATGGCGGTGTTGATGTCGGGGCGGCGTTGGTCCAGGTTTCCGTGAAGAAGGCGAAGTCGGGCGAGAGAGAGTCAAGTAGGTTCCAGATTTCCATGGCGTGTTTGTGTAGGGAGCGCACGTTGAGGAGGATGCATCTGAGGGTGTTGTCGTGGTGGTGAAGGTCCGGCGGCAGTGGAGGCAGGAGAAGGAGGCAGGAGAACTGGCCGTGGGTTGTGTTCGGTGAGGCCTGTTGGCAGTCTCTGAGCGTTCCGGGGTTGAGTGCGAGGAGGGCGGCGGAGTCGTAGCGGTGGAGGATTGTAAATCCAGGGTTCCTGGCCCTGGCAGTGGTCGGGCGCAGACGGGCTTGCCTTTGGCGCACTAGAGGCGCGCCCGCTGCCTCCATTAAATAGGGGAGGGGGAGGGAAAGTGCAGCTGGGAGGCGGGAAGGGCAGGAAGCGGCGAGCGGGCGGTGCCTGCAATCGACGGGGAATTGCAAGAGAGGGCAAAAAAGAAATAACAAGGGGCAACAGGAAAAACTAAACCAACGCAACCAAATTTAAACCAATGGCAAAACTAAATTAACTTACACCATGCAAAAGCAAAAACAGGGCGGGCACGGAGAGCGGGTCGAGAGCGGTCTTGAACCCTGCTCTTCTAGGTCAGAGGCGGTGGCGGCCAGGCGGAGCTGCGTGGAGGGAGAGCGGTTCCCAGGCCAGAAGGTCAGTGCACTCGCTCCAATGTTGAAACAAAGGAGGTTGCGGATCGAGCCAAGCCGTAGCAATTACAAGTCTAAAAATCGCCATTGCGACAGCAAGAAAATAATCAATATCATGTTTCTCTTCGAATACCCCTAATAAAATTAGTTTTGGAGTCAATGAGACTTTAATATCTAGTTTACTATAGAAAAAATCTTGTATTTCATTTGTAACGGATTTTAAAGAGGGACAGGTTGCAAACATGTGAACAATGTCAGTGCAAGAGGTGGTACATCGAGGACAATTGGTTCCCTGACCCGAGCCCCATTTTGCGATTCTCGCCGGTGTATAATAAAGCATAAAACAAGTTTTAAAAAACTGCGCTTGTAAATTGGCCGATATTAAAACAGTTTGGGATAAGCTAAGCCTTCGCAAACTCGTTTTCCGAGATCGGCATCTTATTTTGCCACTTAAAGACTTTATCAAGGTCATCTTTCATTTCATTATTTAGGGACTGATAAATTTTCCCAATACGAATGTTGCTCTGCGTTATTACATTTTCCACCAAGTCATTTTCATCAAAGACGATGGGTCCACCCGCTTGTCGCTGGAGGTAATCCCTAACTTGTAGGTACTTAAAAAACTCCTTATTGTTAATACCAAACTCTGTTTTTAACTCATCAAACGAGACAAAGCCAACAGGAAAAAAAAAAAGTACCTAATTTGTCTAACCCTGCTGAGCACCAGACTTGCATATAGACATCATTAAAAATTTCAGGTAGGTTTGGATTATTCAAAATCGGAGTATAGAAATTCAATCTCCCTAGACCCAGCAGTTTCCGTATAGCGGCCCAAGCCTTAAACGCGCCCAAAAGGCACTTAAACCGTACTTTTTTGTAATAGCCATATCCAACATGTCTAAAAAGACACCCCCAAGCTTCCTTTCCGATCAGTAATTCAAATATGGAAGGCGTAGAATTTGAGGGGGGCCATTAGCGTAGGTTCCATTAATATGATCCGGCTATATTGCAGCATTGTAGCCCAATAATATAGTTTAAGGTTTGGGAGAGCCCACCTTCCTCTTTCTTTGGGAAGCGATAGATACCCTAGCGCTCTTCTCTGTTTAGAATAGGTCCATAAAAATCTAGAAAATACAGAATCACAAATTTTTAGGGATTTGTTGGGAAAGTCTGAAGGAATTGCCCTAAAAAAATACAAACATTTAGGAAAATAGATCATCTTTATAAGGTTACAGTAACCAATCATTGCAAGATGCAAATTGTTTAATCTTGCTAACTCTTTCTTGGTTTTGTCTATAAATGGTTCCAGATTTAAATTAATAGCCCCCACATTAGGCGACATAAAAACACCTAAATATATTGCTTTTTTAACTACTCTTTTGTCAGACAATGCAATCTTATCATTTATTATAATTTACGTCTTTTCCTTATTTAGCGAGAAGCCAGAAACATCACCAAAAACAGAGGCTTCTGTCTCTATTACCTTTATAGCAGCTTCAGGGTTAGGAGTCAAAACTGCCACATCGTCTGCATACGCCAAGATTTTTGTTTCATGTCCATGCATGATTATTGGGGGGACAGCAGTGTTTTGTGCTATTTTTCTTAAAAATGGGTCAATATACAGCACGAACTGGAGTGGGGAACAAGGACACCCCTGTCGGTTCCACGAGTGATCATCACTGGTCCTGTCATACTTCCTGAGATACAGACCTTTGCAGTGGGTTTACAATATAAGGCATTAATTCCTTGAATAAACCTTGGGCCAAAGTCCCTTGCATACATTGCATGCCATAAGAACTGCCAGAAGACCCTATCAAATGCTTTTTCAGCATCTAACAAAATCAAAGCCATAGGGTCTCCTGACACTTCCATGGCATCAAAAAGTGAGATCACTCTCCGAGTGTGGTCGGTTGTGTCCCTCCTTGCGATAAAACCATGCTGTTGATTCATGACCAAATTTTTGATGACCCGAGCTAAACGACTGGCTAATGCCTTGGAATAAATTTTGGAGTCTTTCCTTCCAACCACCACCCAAGGTGACACCAAGGCAGCTTCCGGAATATCAACCTCCAAGGTAGCTGATTTGTGAATGGAACTACTGTTTTCCTCCACACATTTACTCAACTCTTCCCGGGACTACCTTTCTGAAGACACCAACGCACAATTGTTAACTCTAGACACTTTTTTGCTCAGAAACATCACTCTTATGTGTACTCTCTGTACAGTATAATGTTTCTGTAAAGAAAAACTCTTGTCCAGGTTTGAGAACCACAACAAAACTTTTATTCCACCACCCTTTGTTATGTCAACATACTGCGCTAACAGATACCTTTTCCGCTCTCACAGAAGAAGAAAAATTTGAAGTGGCCTTGTGACCCATATTCGGTTTGGAAACACGCACTCAATCCCCCTCTTGAATAAGTTTGGGTTTTATACGTTGAACCTTGTCATGATACGCCTTGCTTTTAATTTGCACATCACTCAATCTTTCTCTGACTTTTTCTAACACTCCACCAAAATCATTCCTCTCGCTATTACCACTGGGAGTCAGAAAGGTACATCCTTCCCTACTCCTCGTAAAACAATAAGGAGTAACATCAGTGGTCGAGTGAGGGGTATTATGGTAGCTCCATAGATTTTCTTGTACAAATGTAGCAACATCCTCATTTATTTGCCAAAGCCGCTTGTATGCCTTCACTTAGAAATCTGTTGACTCTTTCAACTTGACCAGTGGCTATAGGGCAATACAGAGGTGCCCGTTCTGCCCCAAGGCCACATTTTCCCAGGAATTGCACCATTTTATATCAAACAAACTGTACTCCATTATCTGACATTAACCTTTTGGGTGATCCTTCAATTTGAAAACACCCCTTCCAAGAATTAGATCAACATATCAGTAGTGGGATTTTTAACTAAGGAATGGTAAATCCACTTTGAAAACTCATCAAGGAGTACAATAAAAAACCTCTTTTCTTGACCTAACTGATTATATATACCTGAGAAATCAATGGAAACCTATTCCAAGGATTCCATGGAATGTTCTGAAGTTTTACTGGCTCACATGACACTTTCCAATGTTTGTCAGAATTCACACAAACCTGACCAGTATCAATGAAGTTCTCTATTGCTACATCCATGCCTGGCCACCAATAATGTTGTTTCAGCACTTTCTTGGTTCCAGAAACACCAGGATGTCCATAATGAGCCAGCTTTTTAAGCTTGTGTCTAATCCCCACCAAAGGGGGGGCAAATAAATCATGTCTTAACAATATGTTATCATCCAGACTTAATTAATTTGAAACCGGAGCAAAACTTTGTAATCTAGGACCCAAATTCCCTTCATGTGGCCAACTTGTCTTCACATACTGCTTTACTCTCTGCAACTGCTCACCTTACTCTGACATTCTTTCCCACTCAAATTCTAAAATAATGCCCTCACATTTGTCCAACACATCCACTGCAGCAACTACACATTTGTGTTGATCCAAGATAGGTTCATCCACTTTCGCTTGTTGGGACAATCTCGATAAACAGTCCACTGGGATTTTTTTTCCCACCTGGAATATGCCGTACTTCAAAGTTGAAGTCATGCAACCTTGCAATTAATCTTGCCAATCTTGATGATGCTTTGCTAGATCTCACCCCTTCCATCATAAACACCAAAGGTTTATGGTCCGTGACCAACACAAACAGATTACCCCATAAAAAGTTCTTAAACTACTCTACAACCCACACACAGGCCAACGCTTCTTTCTCAATAGTACTATGCTGCAACTCTGAACCTCTCAATGCTCTAGAGATAAAAGAAACTACTCTCTCATTGCCATTAACCACCTGACTGAACACAGCTCACACACCAATGGAACTGGCATCAACCGAGACATAAAACTCCCCATTGGAATCAAAAGTATAAAGTGCTGGAGCATGAGCAATTAACGTTTTAACCTTTCCAAAAGCTTCATCGTGTTTGGTTGTCCAAACAAATGGCACGGCTTTTTTTTTTTTAAGTTCTCTTAACAGTGCCACAAAAATGAAATACCCCTGTACCAATCTGGCACAGTAATCTCCTAGTCCTAAAAAGGATCTCAAAGAATATTTGTCGTATGGTCTAATGGCATTTTTAATAGCACTAACCAAATCTGCCTTAGGAAAGATGCCTTCACTGGTTCCAAATAAATCAATTTCCTTGACTACGAACCTGCACTTAATCTTACTCATAGTCATGCCTCTACCTTTTAAAGTTCCATGCACACAGTCCAACAAGCTATTATGTTCTTCATTTGTTTCCGCAAAAATAAGAATATCGTCCTAGAACGCGTGTACCCCTCTCAAATCCTGGAACAACGTGTCAATCACTCTTTGGAACACACTGGCTACCAAGGCCAAGCCAACCGGCAACCTTAAACATCTGTAAAACTCAAAAGGAGTTACAAAACGCTTTAAGATCTTTGGACTCTTCCTCCAAAGTTATCTGCTGATATGCTAACTTGAGATCAATTATAGAAAAATACTTAGCCCCATTTACTGCAGCAAGCAACTCTTGAATTCTAGGCAGTAGGCGACTGTCTTGCACAATATTTTTATGAACTTATCTCAAGACAACACATAAGCGTAAATTCCTATTTTTCTTCAAAGCCATCACAAAAGCCAAAATCCACTCTGAACTGTCAGTGCGTTCAATGATACCATCAGCACACTAATCGTTCAGATGTTGCTTGAGTTGAGCATGCAGTCCCAAAGGCACCATGCGTACTATGTGCTGCACCGGAAAAGCCCATTTTTTTAGCGTTATTTGAGGAGTGAACCCCTTCACTTGCCTAAACTCATTTATAAAAACAGCCCCATACTTGCCAATTATTTCTTCATCATTGGTACGATCAATATAGTTTAATGAATTTTCCCTCAGCAGTATGGGACAATCAGTAGCTGGGCATAACATCACTCCCAACTTTCCTAGATCATACCATCCAACAATATCCTTCCCATTGACTGCAACATATATTTTTTGTAAAAATGTCACGTCCTTGAAACTCAAGTTTATCTTTAAAATAGCCCAACCTATCAATTTCGAAATTGCCGAATGCTTTGGGATTCACATTGGACTTCTTCAACTCTACATTACTCCACTTATTTTTTAAACTTTCTTCCGAAAGTATGGAGAAAGGAGAACCTGAAATCAGCCATGACGTCTAAAATCACCTCACCAATGTGACCTTCACCCAATAGTGCTTTAAAACCTGCTTTAATGGCATTCACATTGAAATCATACTGTTCATCATATAATGTAATAATCAAGTTCTGCAAAGCATCACTAGTATCATCTACTGCATTCACACTTACCCCTGAACCTGTTCTCACACTTCTACACACACTCTGAAAATGCCCAACCTTGTTGCATTTATTACATTTCCTTTTAATCGCTGGTCAGCCTGGCAAATTTATAGGATGCGATCTTGCACCACATCTGTAAGAACAAGTGCCCAACCTGGTACTACTAGTTGTGATAATCTTCCTCTTGACCTGAAGTGCATACACCAGAGAACTCACATTAGCCTCTTCCACCAGATAAGTAAATCTTTCAATGCTTTTAGCAAGATCAAGAACTTCAGAAATCTTGGGAATGCGGCATGCCAATATTCTCTCTTGAATTTTCTTAGATTCACAGTTAAAGACAAATTGATCTTCAACACAAGTATCTACATTAGGACCAAACTCACAATTTTCCGCAAGCACCCTTAATGCAGCTACAGACTCCTCAAGCCGACTCCCCCAAAAGTTGTTTCCTTTTAAAGAAACCATGTCTCTGCTACATGACATTAGGCTCTTCAACAAAGTGTTTCTCAAGTCTTGCAACTGCCTCTAAAAACACATTCCAAGGCACTCCTTCACTCCCAGGAGCCAGAATAGGTTGTAGATTTCCAAAAATTTCTATTGCTGCAGTACCCAAAAAACTGAATAATAAGGCTAGTTTTATTTCTGGTGCAAATGCTTAGCCATCAATAGCAACAACATAGTTTTTAAAAGTTTTAAACCACTTTTTCAACATCAAGAGTGGTTTACTAGGCGCTTGTAAAAATATGGACAGCTGATTAAACATTTGCAGATTAGCCATGACAACCTGTTACCAACAATTATATGTAAAAAATGTATATCGTTAAATATTATGTAAAAAAAATTGACACAAATAAACCAATGTCACTTACAGTGTGCGCATCACTGACCCCATAAGATGTGTGCACATCTTACAACAAATGCTGAAACTGATGCTGAAGAGAAAGCAGATGCGTGCCAACGAGAATCAGAAATCAAACAGGGTGTGCGTGTCACCGTAACACCCAGCAACCTTCAAATAATTACATGTGTGCACCACTGATGTTGCACACACCGCATTATGCTAATTCAACTGTGTGTGCATCACAGATCAGAGAGTTGCGCTTCAAGACTGAAAGAAGTGTGCGCATCACTGACACGCTGTGCTCCGTAAAACTGCTTAGGTTGAAGCCTGTTTGGTTCCTGATCCAAGATGGCCATTACGCTACTTCCTGTAGCGCAATGACGTCGTTCCTAGAATACAAGCATAGAAATAAGGTCTTCACGAGGTACTCTTCAGTGCCTCACAGCGGAATACGCATGCGACCAGCCACAGAATTAAAAAATAACGGAGAACCCACAGGTAACTTAAAGTGTACAGCACCTGTATTGTCAAGTTTCAGATATGAGCGGAAAGTTCTAGGTAGGTACCTGTGAGAACTCCAATTTCCAAGTTATTCAAATTCCTCACTGTCTATATTAAAAATTCCTCACAAGATAATTCTCCTGGTTTTCCTGATATCCTCACAGCGGGCAGACACTTGAACCATCACTAATACACTGTGCTTTGCACGCGTGGGTTCGGATCCCATCCTCGTCGCCACTGTAGTAACGTGGCTCAAGAAACTTCACGAAGCCAAGAAGTTGATTAAAGGTAGTTTAATCAAGTTTCATAAATACGCCCAGAGGTGGGGAGCAGAGAAACATCGCCGCTCACCAACCGCTCATCTTCCAGCCTGCCGCCTGTACATTCCAACCTTTTCCCCCACGTCATTCAGAATGCCACGACCTAAGGCATTCTGAATGGACAATGCTAGTAACACAACAGATAACTCAACATTTAAATATGGCAGAAACGTTCAATGACCGAGATGGTGGACTGGCGAGGTTGCCACTTCTGATCAAGGACCAAAAATCAACACCTGTATTATGGTGCCACATTCAGAAAACCACCATTTCCTGAAAGGCAAGCACCAGGTTTTCTGAATGTGGCACCATAATATAGGTGTTGATTTTTGGTCCTTGATCAGAAGTGGCAAGCTCGCCAGTCCAGCATCTTGCTCATTGAAGGTTTCTGGAATATTTCAATGTTGTTGAGTTATCTGTTGTGTAACTAGCATCGTGCATTCAGAATGCCTTAGGTCGTGGTATTCCACTTGTACCCCGGTAGGGCTGGGGGCAAGTCAGTTGGTGTCCTCCTCTTCTTGCTTCAGCATGGCTCTTCAGTCCTTCTTCTTGTTTGAGGAGACAAGGTTCAGGGTTGCCCCAAAAACTAAATTTAGGAGCGTTTAAGGTATGTAAAGGATGGGACCAATGGGTGCCTTCCTTGGAGTGGGTACACCCTCTATTATGCCACCCTCCAGTGGGAGGGGGGCATAAGCCTCACTCTGGTTGGCTGGGTCCCCCCATCTTCAAGATGGCGGGGACTGAAAGATGTGCTTCGCCTTGCATCCCCCACCTGAGGAGTGGGGTTGGCAAAGGTGGGCACACCTCTCCTCCTATATTGGTGTTCCTGTCGATTCTCCTGCCCAAAGTGGGGGTCAGAACCAGTGGGGGCCAGTTGCTGGGAGCAGCAAAGGGCTGGGTCAGATTACAAAGGGGGCAATCCTTCGAAGCTTCCCCTTCGTAGATCCCGCCCATCCTGGGGGAGGAGGCTTGGTATCTTGACCCAGGATGGGCTTTGTTTCAGGACCCCGAGAGTGGCATGCTCTCGACCCAGGGGTCCAGAAACAGGTCTGGTGGAGGCAGCTGGCGAGCAGCCACTCAGTCAGGACACTAGAGTCAGGTCTTTTTTCACAGGGCATCTCCAAGGTGCCCTTTGAGTGAATTTTTCATTAAATCCCACACTGATATCAGTGTGGATTTAATGTGCTGAGAAGTTTGATATCAAACTTCCCAGTTTTCAGTAAAGCCATTATGGTGCTGTGGAGTTCGTAATGACAAACTCCCAGACCATATAATCTTTATGGCTTTACTGCACTTACACTGTCTAAGAACAGACTTCGACACTATAGGGGTACAGGGCTCATGCACCTATACCCTCACCAGTGGCATAGTGCACCCAGTTAGAGGGGTGGCTGACCCATGCCAGAGGCAGTGGTTTGTAGCCATGGCACACAGGGATATGTGCCATGTCGACTCTTCACTTTTTCTCTGCACCAAAACACGCAGCCTGCAATGGCAGTGTGTGTGTGTTAGGGTACAGGGCCTCAAAGGGTGGCACAATAAGTGCTGCAACCCTTAGAGGCCTTCCCTGGTCACAATGCCCTTGGTGCCTATGGTACCTTTTACAAGGGACTTACATGTAGCCAGGGAGGTGCAAATTTGGGAGTACAAAGTACAGTTTTAGGGAAAGAACATAGGCCCTGGGTACCGGGTTGGCAGGAACCCAGGGCACACTCAGCCAAAGAGCATCAACATCAGGCAAAAAGTGGGGGGCAACCATGCAAAAAGGAGCACTTTCCTACAGACGCTTCCTCTAGCGCCCCCGAAAGGGATGATCTCCAAACTACAATCAGAATTACACCATTTTGTATGGGCTGGGAGGCACCCTCGCCTGAGGAGAGAGATTAGCCATCTCCCCCTGGGTTCTGGGGGCCTTGGGATACCAAATGAACACCCCTACTACCTAGCCACAACTGCTGTATTCGTCCAAATCGAACAAGGCTGAGTCAGAATGACATTGGCTTTTCCAGGACAGCGCGTTCGCCGGCACATCCCTTTGGAAGATACCCCCTTTTTTATGTGCTTAGACCCCAGAGTCTGTACCTATCCCCGATCACGAAGGCAACGATGGAGTCTTGGGACCGTTGTAGCACCAAAAGTGGCTTAACATCCTTTCCCTCTCCTCGGATACCCCTTCTAGATAACCCGGATTTCCAGCCAGGCAACAGCCCTGGAGCATTCCCAAAGTGAAGTCAGTCACCCTACCGCTCAGTGGGGCATCTGTTAGATGAGGGGGGTGGGGTGATGCCTTTCACTCAACTACGTGAGGACTATGCTATTCCCGAGACAGAGCGATTGCACTATTGGCAACTGCGCCACTGGCTTGTACAGCCAGACAATCAGACCCAAATGCAGAGACATCTTTCTCCATATGAAAAATGGCTAGTATCGATGACCACTGATAGGACATTGGTCTCTGTCCTCTACACCTTTCTCCTGCAATCTACTGGACACACTCACAAGCCAGGCGAGGCTCTGTGGGAGAGGGAGCTGGGGAGATCCCTAGATGCTCGTCATATACATGCTTCTGGGCCTGCCCAATCCCCTCACCTACCCCCTTAGATCTAGACAGGGGGAAGCAGATTGGTATAGCCCTGGGTGCGGCAATTCAAAACATTCTCTCGCACTCCGGGACAACACAACCCCCCACTCACCTGAGCTGGTTCCATCATCTCTGGCTCACCTTGGGGATGGAGAGGATCACCCTTTCCCTGACTAATCAAGGGGCATCCTTTGGGGAGCTGTGGCGCCCATATAGATCACTCCTCACTCAAGAATTTCGAGAATTGACCTGCCCCAAATACCTCAGACTCCTACGATTAGCAGAACTAACCCCAACCACCGACAGTAACAATGTCTCACGAACACACTTAAGACTTACACATCATCTCACAAGCCACAAACCAGATTGAGTGTTTTGGGGATGGGGGGCAGGGACCGGGGGGATGTTTTATTTGTTACTAATTATCTTTGTACACCAAACTTACAGTACAATACTGATGTTTTATCTGCATTACCCAATTGAGATCAATGCTGTTTTTTTTGGGTGTTAAAGAATAAAAAGATTTAAATCATATAGAATAATTGTGCCTGCTACTGAGAAAGATCATGGAGCCCACCAGAAGACATCTAGGGCAAAACAAATCTCAAGTACAAAACTTCATTCTCACTGACTAATTAATTCACTACAGTACTAAGTGCAGTCACCCAAGAACCGGCTGACCAACCACATGCTGGAGATGGGACATGGGAGACACAGATCAAGCCAGAAAGAAAACAATTTGCCACCGAAGTAACCTGAGAAACGAACAAACAGAGAAACCTCTCTAACTACAATGCACTTAAGACATTCAGGTAACCCTCCTGCATTCTGTGGAAAGGAGGATTGAATCCTTAGTAGAAACACGCAAGAGGAAATTGTGAGCCTCTTCCATTTAAAGTAGCAGAAACAGCAGTGGGCGGCACTGCATATGAAGACATGTGACAGCAATACATTAATTCTGGAAACAGTACGTTCATCATTCAAATTTCTGTTATGTTTACATATCATGTTGTTACTTCATCAGCGCCTAGTGAGCCATCAAGTAATTTGCACAATATCAATTAGTACAAATCATGTGCCACAGTAGGTGGTGTCACCCACCACAAATGTGGGAATTAAAGGTCTTGCCTAGGGAGTAATAAATGGTGCATGAGCCGCACTACTCGACAGATGCCCCTGTTATGTAAAGGGTTTGAATAAGTCCCCTTAAGACTTTATGCACACCACATGCACCTGAGCCAACAATGCTTTCAGCAGTCCAGATTTTGCTCATTTCCCTGCACACACAAGCTGCCCACAGCACTTGCAAAATTTGAGTAGGTCATGCGACAGCCTTCCCCAGTCTCCTCCCTGTGTCTATAGCTCCCATCTTCATCGCCGCACCTGCATGATTTGGATATATTTGTGTGATGGCATCAACGACCAGACCTGTATGGCACCTACTAGATTTGGGTAACTGCGTGTGTGCAGAGCTACTTTGTTTCCAGTGTCTGCACTAGACTCCATTTTAATCACTTCAGCTGGCTCCAGAGTTTGCATAGCTTTCAGTACATTAACGTCATAAATGTCATTAGCACAAAGAGTATGTAGACTTGCAAATTATCTACCCGTCCATCTGAGGCGCTGCACGCCACCAATGGGGTCCAAACTACTACAGCTCTGACGAGGAATAGACATTGTTTGAGATTCTAGGGCTGTCTCTCCCTACCTGGACCAACAGTAACTTACATAGCTTGTTTTCACTGTCTGCATGCCCTTTGGGACCAAAGACGTGGAAAGAAAACAGGCATCCTCGGGGCTGGAAAAAGCTTCAAATTGACATGACGTGAAAAAAGCAAATAGCACAACACAGCAGGAAAACATCAAGTGGGTAGCGAAGCACACGATGCCAAGTGGGCAGGTGTACCCAGACTGACAAGGGCCGGTGGGAATAGAGCACCAGTTGGCGAGAGAGGTGGGGGCAATGGCACAAAAATTACAGATGGTGACAGGAATCAATACATTGGGGAATAGGGGATTCAAGACACAGGCTGATGAAAGCCCCAACAAGAGGACAGTACAATCTTGTTTAGCACCAAATGCACCCTGCTTAAAACAGGCCAGTTCTCACAGCCGGACGCCCCATTAGGTTAAAAGAATGGAAAAGAACAGCAGTCACAGTGCTGTAAAAAGGGTAAACACAACACAGTGTGAATAAAGTAAAGCAGATGGCACAACATACTAAGGGTACAGCAGTACAAAATACAGAGGGGCAGGAGGCCACAGAACAGTCAAAGAAACAGGAGGGAAGACCAACCACAGCCCTTCAATGGGGATGGGAGGCCGGGCCCAACTAGATGCGAGGGTCATGGCCAAGCACCTACGTGGGTGGGGCGCGGCTGACACAGTGGTAGTCCATAGTCTGACTACAGCCGTGTGCATAGACAACAAAACGGACACAGGATGCACAGGCACAAGCCAACACATGAAGGGATATTTTAACGAGTGACACGCAGAGCATTCTAAAGAGCAGAAAAGGGAAGAGGCAGATTGGTTAGGGTAAAGTCTTTACTATGGATTGGTGGGATCGGACACTGGCAGGAGGGGCCAATTGGAACAGCTGTATAGCAGGTGTTTAGGGTTTGATATTGGCATACATACATATCACTTTGTACCACCCAAATCAGGATGAGTCCCATACGCAATTTTGAGAGATTAACTGGATTTTGGGATAATTATGGTTTTTGTTCCCCTCCTATGCAGCCGTATTCAAGGTTTAACTTTTCCCACTGGGGTAAACCTCTGTTGCTAGACACAGATGGAGTTCAACTTCACTTTAAGGTCAGAAACCAAAAAAGGCTCAGCCCCAGAAAGTTCAGCCTGCACATTATGGAAATGCAACATTTCATACTTGGGACGGATCCGCTTGATTAATCTAGTATTAAGGGTCTCATTAAGCAAAAGACTGATGAAAACTGAGGGAGAAAACCAAATCTAAACATATTTTGCTAAACGTTCTATCCCTAAACATCTTTTAGAATAACTTTGTTTTTCTATGTATTCAATTTTTTTGACCAAACCATCTTTTTATCAACCTGAACATCCGCTTAATATCAATTTTAGTGTATCTACATGTTCAAAAATTATATAAAAATAAAACTATGTTCTACATATCGTTTCTCTTACATACAAGTACTTCGAGGACAGCCATGCCAACACTCACCGCCACATACCATTTCACCTTCAAGAATCATTGTGCCCCTTAAGTCCATCTACCATGTCAAACACAAAGCATACATACAACTGCTAAACTGAAGAAACTTTTTTTTATTTTAGAAGGCTTTATAAAAGCACAAACAAGGCCCCGTAGGGGCATTAAAGCATCTCACGTTTACACAGATTAAAATACAATATATGTCGAGAAGCAGTGGCATGTCTTTATCAGGAGTGATGCGTGAGGTAGAGAGTGAGCAGCACAGTCAGTATATTAAAATATTAGTGAGCTAAAAGGACACAGACATGGTTTCATCTTTCTAAAGTCACTCCCTTGCTTCAGATGTATTTGCTTAGGTCAGCAAAGTTCAAATTACAGTTAGTAAAATTGCATTTTTTTAAAGCAGTCCCTTTATTTAGATGTGCTTAATAAAGATTAAACAGGTAGGATAGTAAGGGAATATCAAGTATTAAAGAATTTTTCAAGTAAGTGAGGTTTCAGAGCACATTTTAATAAGTTAAAGAATTTGAGCAGCATGACAGACACATGTAGGAGGTTTCACACCTTAAGTGCATGCCCTATGAAGGTCAGTAGGTGAGCTTTTCTTAAAATGCTTTCTCTGGAGGCAAAGATTAGCTCTGCCTCTGGCGATAACGTAGCCCACAGAAAAGGCCAGTTTCAACAAAAGAAATTTGGTGGTATTCATGTGCAGTGCCTTATATCTTGAACAGGCAGTTTTATAAATACAGAGTGCCTCAATTTGGAATTATGTTAACCAAAACAAAAGGACTGGGGTGTTATAGTTGCATTTAAGCAAGTTTGTCACCAGGCTGGTTGTAGCATGCAAGGTCGCCTTTAGCAGTATATGGCTTTTCTTTCATAGACTAGTCAGAAGAGAATTTAAACAGTCAAAGGAGGAAATAATGAAGGATTCCACAGTAGTTTTTTTTTTAGTCATTTGGACGTCTGAAAGGCCTGCAGTTACGGAAAAATCGGAGCTGACAAAATGCTCCTTTAGCCATATTCTTGATATAGACTCCAAGGTTGAGTTCCCTGTTTAAATATTAGCCCTACGGATTTGGTGGATTCATCAATTTGAGGTTGAAACTCTGCAGAATGGATAGTTAGCCAATACTGGTGAAGTAGGGAGTCAGGTTTTGAAGACTAAGAGAAAATCCATTTTTAATTAATTTAGTTTTAGGTGTCAATCTCTTACCCATTTTTGACATTTGGATAGGCAGGAAGATAAGATCATATGATCAGTATTGATAGAGGTTCTAAGGTATAGTTGGCTACTATACGAGTAGAGGAGATACTGAAGCTCTAAATTAGTTACAAGTTCTGGAAGTTGTTAAATATACATACTGTGTCTTAAAGGTGCCATTACCGAGCTCTGGGTATGCCACAGGTCAGAGGGGTTTTGTTTAGGGAGTGACTGCCCAATTTTAACCCACTGACATCTGTTTGTTTTCAAGATATGATTGGAACCGTTTTAGTACCATGCCATTTATTCAGAGCCTTTCTTCAAGAGTATGGAGGAGCATTTTATGGTCCACTGCATCAGAGGGCGAGGATCAAAACTAAAGTATCATCGAAAATGTTTAACTGTCATCAATTAAGATCCACCAATGATAATTCTGTGCCATGCCATGCACGGAGACCTGTTTGAAAATAACTGTAAGGTTGTTTTCTTTCAGACCGTTCTTATTCTGGGACACTCAAAGAACATTAGTAGGGGTAAGCTGATGGTGGGGCAAACATTATCATTTGGGACAGCCGTAGATTTTTTAAGCAAGGGTATAACATATTGTCTTTTGAGTAGGTAAACACATACCCATGTTCTAAAAACAAATTGATAACTTCAAACAAGTCTGGAATTGGAGCTGGACTGATTTTCTTTAGACAAGTGAGGAAGTATATGGACAGCTGAATAGCAGAAAGGTTTCATTTGCTTAATGGTGTATTTAAGAAACTCTTCTGTAACTAGCTTAAAGCTAAACTATGGAGGTATTTGTTTTCTTGGTGATAACCATTTACGGAGAATCAAAGGTGGAGGAGCAGCAGAAATCTTGTGTGATCATCTTAATTTTATTGTGTAAGATTTGGTGAACTCATCACATCATTTGCCCACATTTCAAAATTGGATGTTGAAGTGAAAGATTCTTTCAACATTTGAAAGTGTTTTCTTGGTCTGTTTTAGCCCCATTTATATGGCTGCTTAAACAGTGTTGGCCAGAATTACATTTTGTCTTGTAAACAGCTCGTTTGGATTGTTTTGAATAGCTTTGTTTAAAATGTACTATTTGTTTTTTTAAATATAATGAAATATTACAGTTAACCTTATTTATAAAATGTTATTTGCTAGTAGTGAATACATCTTGACTGATAAAACTGTTGTGTCAAATTATAAATAAATGTTTTAGCCAAAATTTTGTTCCTGAGCAAATAACTGCAGTAGTGAAATTGGTCTAAGATGTTAGGGAAAAAACTAGGTCAATGTAAAAAGGTTTTAGAAAATAAATGCTAGCAAAATATGTTTATTGGAACAATTTTAAAACAAAACATTTTCACCTTGTATCACATGCTACCTGATGAAAAACACCACATACCATCTAGCAAGAAATTCATTCTAGGAAGCGGTAAACAAAAAAACTGCATGCAAGACAGGCTTGGAGGGGACATTGGCTGTTAAAGGGAAGAGAAGTCAAAGGTAGATAACAGTGTGGAGTCAGAGGAGAGAGGGTGCAGAAGGAGTTCAAAAGGAAAGGTGAAAGTGGACACAGCACAAAGCCATGAGGGCGATTACAAAATTGGAAAGGGCACAGAGCCGAGGGGGCAATGGAGAAGAGCATGGAATGGGCCTATTGGAGAGAACACCAAGGCGATAGTGTATAAGAAGATGACCGGTGGGAGAATCGGGGGAGGGAGTGTGCAGAGAAGGGGGTCAGAGACTAGACTTGCAGTCAGGGGTGAAGGCAGAGAGAAAGAGCACAGAAAGGATGGTCAAAGAGGAAAAGGCACAGATGCACTGTTCTCCCACTATTTAGTATATACTGTTTGTGATACAACATACTGACTTGTAAAGCACACTGATGTCAAAAGACTCGAGCCACGCTATAGAAAATCACAAATAAATTAATAACAAGTATTAGCACAGCCAATAGGTCTGGCCTGCATTTTGAGCGCTGACCAAAACTTTTTCAAAAGGAGTTCTGCAGTACGAAAAAAAGGACTCTGTAAAACAATGTACCTAGGCGATAACATATTTACTGAGGTGTACTTTTGAGATGGAAAATAACCCATCATGTAATTGCTAATGTATTTATATAGGGCTTATGACCCCTGATGAGGCATCAAATGTATTGTTTGGCAAGTAGCAAGATGCTCCGAAACCAAAGATTAGTAGCTAGAAAAATGTTTTGGGTTTTTTTGTGCATTTGTTGTGTTAGGTTTGTGCTCTTTATTTCATGCATGTTTAGTAGAGTGTGGAGTAGGGGTAAAATAATAGGGACAGGATTGAAAAGGGCAATGCAAGCACTCTCTACAACGAGGAAAAATACATCAAAGAGCCACCAGGATGAAGTGAGAGGGTAATGGTCCACTAAGCGGAGCCAATGTATATTATGAAAAATATACATTGCTGAAGTGACGTCAGTGGAAGTGGAGGGGATCAGAGAACAGAGTGGGGGGGGGTCGGGTGGTGCAGATGGGGCACAGAGAATGCAAGGGGACATAGATATGAGGAACTGGTTAGAAGAAACAACAAGAACCACAAGTCACAGGGGTCAGGATGGACAGTATGTGCGAGTTCAAAGAGGAAAGTCATGCAAGGGGATAAGGATATGAAGAACTGGTTAGAAGAAACAAGAACCACAAGTCACAAGAGTCAGGATGGACAGTATGTGCGAGTTCAAAGAGGAAAGTCATGCAAAGTTAAATGAGCACGAGGAGGTCAAACTTTAGAGGACAATAAAAACAATACAACGAGAAGTGGTCCTAATTGGAGGCTGAATAGGAAAGGACATACAGAAGGGTAAAAAATGGGCATACGGTGGGATTAACGGAGAGAGGATACAAGGAGGGTGATCAACGGGCAAGGAGTATCGCGCCAGTTTCTCGAGTCCAGGCCTCTGTGTTTATCCTCAATGTCATAGGTTGGAATCCTCTCACATCCCTTTGCCTTTCATCCAGTGTCAATAAGATAAATACCACTGAGCTGGGTAACAATAACAATAAACATTTGTTATTCTGCTTAAATGGATGCTTGTTCGTTTTAGAAATACTTGTTATATGCCCCTCAAAGGGGAACAGAAAGGTAAGCAATTTGCGGTGGGGGGTTTAGAGCACTCAGATGGTGGTCAAAGGCCAAGAGAGCCCGCGTGAGGTCAATATGTAAGAGAGCATGGGTCAGGTCAAAAGGAAAAAGAGCAAGGGTGAGGTCAAAGTGGCGATCTAAAGTCAGGAGAGGTTTAATATTGTCATTAGACATGCATTATACAGCCTCCCCAAAGCTACCATCTACGTTTATTCCGTTCTCACCGGGTCCCGGCCTTGTCACCCATGTCGCTCACGCACGGGGCGCGCCTCCGCTTCCTCTGCCGCGCGTTCCCGTCCGTCCGTCCGTTTCTTGAGCTCACGCGGGGATCCGGTCGCTGTTTACCAGCAGAAACCCAGGATTGCCCCTGGCTGGTCTCACGACACTGCCCTTCTGCCAGCTGATTAGGGCGCTGAGTGTTTCACACAGATGCGCCCCTCGGCTGCAGATAGCAGCTGGATTTGGATACTTGCGCCTGGGCCTGCCTCCCTTCCAACTGATTGGTGAGCTTGGAGGTCACGCGCGAGGGTTCTCCTCGGCCGCTGATAGGTGCACTCGGGGGGTCGCGCGTTACGACCGATGGCCTCTGGAGCCTCAGTCAAGACTCTGCAGAGACCCCAGCAAGGCTCGAGCTTAGTCCGTGCATTCCGCCCTTCCGCTGATGGGCGGCTCCCGCTACCAATCTAATCCCGCCCTCGGGGAACTCTCCAATCAAATGGGGGGCGGGCACTGACGTCAGCGCAAGATTTGGGCAGGCTGGGGGCGCGAACCAGAGATGAGACTAGGGAGGAGGGGGTACCAATGAACGAGGAAAGGATAGCTTGTCAGTGGATTACTACCTAAGTGACCGCCCCTAATTGACCATCAATGTAACCTTATAGAGTCCGCCACTACCAAAAGACAGCAACCAAGCCAAAAGGAGCAACACAGTTGATCACCTGTTTCACCAACCCGTTGATCACCAGTGAGTCAGTGACACCTTCCAGTTTTTTTTTGCATATTTATATAGCGCGAACTCGACCCGAAGGTATTGGAGCGCTTTTACATGAGCACCGTATTTACATTATACATTCAGGCACGGGGAGATTAAGTGATTTGCCCAGAATCACAGGATGTGGACGTGACACCGAAGCTCGAACCCTGGTTTCCAGCACCAAAGTCGGCAGTCTAACCAACGGACCACATCCTCTCCCCAGTGACTACATCAAGATTATGCTGCTGGTGACTAACACAAACTGTGATCGCGACTAGAAGCCCACATTTGTGCACGTATGGCCCGATTCACTAATATAATTTTACAGTGAGACCTTTAGGTGTCTCCTTCCTTGTAAGCAATCATGCAAATAACGGAAAGGATAAACATACGCCTCAACTCACAGCTGTGACCTTCCTATAAGTGTTATTACTCCCTCAAATATGCTTACTTTCGGCAACTGTTCACAGGGTGTAAAGCAATGCAAGCTAGGCATGGATCAAGCATGCCAAGCACAGACACTTCCCTGTGACGGTTGGGGTAAGGGATGGCACTGCGGGGGCATGCAGGGGTAATCTAGGGGCACGGTATAATCCTGGGCCTACTCGGGCAGGGAACAGAGACACAGCCACACTCTGACTTGGCTCCGTGTCGTCAGCCACGAGCGCTGACGTCACCTTTTATTTATACTCCCCGGTCCGCGCCCGGCCCAGGGAGTTGAGGTGGCAACAAAGTATTATACGAGCCGGGTGGCTCACTACATCCCATCCAACCAACGGGTTGCAAAGCAATGAACTAAAACAAGAAAGGCAACACAACAAACCAACATAACAAACGGTTACTGAGGAGTGTCCTAACCCCCAACGTCCTTCTCAAGTTCACTTCCAGCACAAAAAGTCTCTCAGCCGGGTTCTTGGCTGGGGATTGCCCCTTAGTCGGTAAGGGCAGCTTCCTCTGGGGTTGACTCCCACCTCGGCCTCCAGGGTTGTGCCGGCGGGTGGCTCCACTCCGGGTGGACCCTCTTCCTCACCCCGGGATTCCTCGGTCTCCGGCTCTTGACCATGGATTTCTTCCCAAGGCGCGTTGGCCGCTCTGCATGGCCCCGCTTCCTCGGGCTCGTCCGGGACTGGGTTCACCACCTTTTTGAACCACGAAGCGTTTCTGGATATCTGACGTGTCCCCCCTCTTCGCTGTGATCATGGACCCCTGCACCTGAATCACTTCCCAGGGCTCCTTCTCAAAAGGGGTGTGGAACTTTGAACCTGGGTACCGGTCCTTCACAACCACTTGGTCTCCTCGGCGACGATGGCAGTCCCGGGCTCGCCGTCGCTGACTGGGTCGGTCATTGTTCTGCTTCCGTTTACTTTGTGATCGTTCGCTGTCTAGGACCGCAGGCACCCATCGCTGGCTAGTGGGCACCAAGTCTCTCACCGCTCGTTGCATCAGCAGGTCACTAGGAGCGCATCCCGTGATGGAGTGAGGGGTCTGATGATATGCCCTTAGGAATCTATGCAGACAACCTTCAAGATCTTCTTGGTCCACACCAATGCTCAGGGCCTTGTTCACAGTCCTCATAAACCTCTCCACGTCACCGTTGGCCTGGGGCCACTGGGGAGTTATCCTGCGATGACGGATGTTGTGGAGGCTCATGTAATCTCGGAAGTCCTGTCCCTGGAATGGTGGTCCGTTGTCAGTGCGTATTTCCTCGGGCATTCCTAACATCGCAAACGTTTTCTCCAATACAGGCTTCAACCCCTCAAAGGCCGTTGATTGCACCACTTCCACAACTGGGAATTTGGAGTAGCTGTCCATCATGACGATCGTATGCCTCCTGTCCGGGAAGCTTCCAAAGTCCATGCTAATGTTGGCCCAGGGCTTAGTGCTGGGCGCTTCAGTGAGTATCGGAAGTGCTGGAGGTTCCGCTCCTGTTATCAGACACGCATGGCAACCCCTAACTTTTTCTTCGACCATCCGATCAACACCAGGGAACCATACTTTAGAGCAGATACAGGCCTTGGTCTTCTCAATCCCTTGATGGCCCTGATGGGCAAGGTCTACTGTCCTCCTCCAGAGCCGGGTTGGTATTACCAGACGTGCACCTCGTAGTATCACTCCCTCGCCCCCTTCGCTCAGCTCTTCTCGACACCTCCATAGGCCAAGCCTGGCCTCCCGCTCTTCCTCGGTTAGAGTAATTGACCCCTGGAGGAATGTTTTCCACCGGTGGTTATACAAGGTTTCCTTAACCGCCTGGAGACAGGCATCGTCCTGAGTGGCTTGTACTATTTCCTCCATTGACAGTGCCCGGGGACACGCCGCCTCCACGATCTGCTTCACAAATGACTCTGACACTTCGTCCACTTCTGAGGGGACCACCGCCTGATCGGCAATGGGATGTCTGGACAGGTAATCAGCGGGGTTATTGGCTCCTGGGCTGTAAATGATGTCGAAATTATAATGTTGGATTTGTACTCCCCACCGCTCGATCCAGGGCGGCCCACTCCTGGCCGTGCCACCAAACAGAGGTACCAGTGGTTTGTGATCGGTAACGACAGTGAACCGGTGTCCACATAGGTAGATGTCGAAATGTTGACATGCCCACCTGATGGCCAGAGCTTCTCGTTCAATCTGTGCATACCGGGTTTCCACAGGTGTTAGTGCCCTGCTGGCATAGGCAATGAGCACCCACTCTTCACCGTGTCCTTGCTGCAGTAACACTGCACCTAGCCCCACCGGGCTGTCGATGAGTGCTCTGATGCAGTTGTCTCCCACCCACAGTTGACACATTGAGGGCGGGCGTTTCTTGGTGGTAGCACCTCTGGTGTGCGAGATCACGAATACGTCGTCCTCCTCATCATCCTCCGTGACATTCATCCTGCGACACATACTCTCCACCTCCTCCACTTCCTGCACGGTGTGCACCGTGGGCTTTTGTTTTCTCTGTCGGCCTCCTCCTGTTGCAGATCTGGTTGCGCCCATGCAGACTTTGGCGAAATTACCATACTTGTTGCACTTCAAGCATTGTCTGTGTCGGGCGAGGGGCAGCCTTCCCAGGTAGAAGCACCCGTTCCCCAGGAGCGAAGAGGGAGCCCCTCCCTTCTCCAAAGACACAGTCTCCCCAGTGCCAATAATAAAACACACTAAGAGCAAACAAGTATCTTCAGAAAAGGAAGAGACCAGTGAGGACAATCTGAGAAAGTCCTAATGCCGCCAACATGGAGGAGACCCCGTCCAGATAGCCACAGGAATCCTATAGTAAATACAAAAAGAAAACAAACACGATTATTAAATAGTGACTGGAGAGTGTAGTTACTAATTTGAGGTTGTGTACTATCCCACACTTACTTGAATCAAGACTGGATGCGACCTCTTATAAGGATTCCGGTTGAGTGCAACCAAAGGATCTCAGGATATCCAGAAAATTAGAAAAAGGCTGGAGAGGATAGTGGCTCCTGAACCCAGCTTCTCAAGTAACAGAAGTAAAGAGTCTCTGAGCATACGTCTGCTCGTTTTCCAAAGTTCAGTTCTCGACGTGAAAATAACCGTGCAGCGGTTCCGTGGTTATCATAGGGTAGGGGTAATGTTATAGCATAATTTGGGGAAGGTAGTGTGTCTTTCTCCGCACACCACAACGTGGAGGAACCTAATAGGTTCAAACGTGAATGAAAAGAAATCAAAGGTGCTTTCGGTATTTATGCCACACTGCAACGGCAGCGAGGAAGATCCCAAAAGCGGGCTCGTGTGGCCAAAAGGAAACGGCTGGTCTCATAAGGCAGGAAAAGAAAAAGAAGTAAGTGGAAGGCAGCAGCGCGACCTAGCGCTGATCCTTCTCTGGGCGTTTACAGGCAGCGGCTGCAGGCGGGAGGAAACCTCGCTGGACTTCGTAGCGCGTCCTCGCGCTCGAGTGAAATTGAACACGGGAAGCGGGGATTTCAGGACAGCAGGATTCCGTACAAACGATACTTCTTTGATCCAGGAATAGAAGTCTCGAAGGCAAGTCAGCAAACACGAAACAGGGCAGGGTTCACACAAGGAAAGCCAAGCACTGAGGCACCGTAGCCTAAGGCTTAAGAACCTCCCCATCACCTGACCAGTCCCAGAGCAGTATGGGACAGTACACAACCCACCTCCCTCGTAGAGCTTTCTGGGAGACGTAGTTTGCACACTATACATGAAGCCTGACTCCTAACAGTTCTCCCCCCCAAAGGCCTTGTAGGAGAGTAGGATCTGCCTCTTATGTTGCCCCCACTTTTTTTCTGATGTTAGCACTGGTTTCTGGCTATAGTCTGGCTGGGTCCCTGCCAATCAGGGCCCCAGCCTCTCTGTTCTCTCTAAATGACATGGAGTGCACTCTAGGTGCACTAGTGATTGGATACTGTGGTGCCTTATGAGTCCCTGGTATATGGTACCTTAGGTGCCAAGGGCATAGGTACTTCACAGGCCTACCAGGGGCTGCAGCATGTGTTATGCCACCCCTGGGAAGCAGTCTAAATCTGACACCACAGGCCTGCTACTGCAGCCTGGGTGAGGTGGTGCTAGCACCCCTCACTGAGATATAGGTTTCCTATATCTCTCCTGCACACACATATAAACCTATCAGTCACCCCTAAGGCAGGCCCTATCAATCCTGAGGGCAGGGTGCTTGGCTTCTATGTGAGGGGGTGCCTCTGCCTGAGCAGGGCCCTCTGCAGCTCTCGGAGTCTATCCTCTGGTGCTGTTTGTGGATGCGGTTAAACCATATACTATTAAGTGCATTATATCCTCGCGGTAAATGCTAACTTTGGAATGGCTGCATCAAAACATGTCGTGTTTGGTGTCAAACATCTTGGAATACTACCCCCCGCCAATCTTGGCGGCGGGGGTAGCATTCCACCCTTCTAGAGGGAGAAGACATGTACCTGCTGTGGAAACGCGGTAGAATCCTAAAGAGCCCTGGCATCACAAAATGGATGCCACCAGTCACAGACACTGGGCTGCCCTCCTGCTGATGACCGAAACTCGCAGTGGAGGAAGCCCAACAATAGGCATCCTGTCACAGGGAGGTGTAACCACCTCCCAGACAGGGTTTAGTGTATTGGGGCTGGGTGGGTGCACTCTTAGAGTGCTTTGAAGTCCTGCACTGGGGGAGCAGAAGGCTCCTCTGTGCATATGCCAGTTCAAACCAGCTCAGGGACTACCTGCCCCTGCTCTGGCGCGAAACTGGACAAAGGGAAGTGGGTGTAGCCACCCCTCCCTTGACACTCCCATAGGTGGGGTCATAGAGCTAGTCCATCCCCTCTTTTTAGTATAAGAGGGGGAACCTTGCCATTGCAAAGCAGATAACCCCTGGACGACGCTCTACAGAAGAATCCTGGCCCTTCGACGTTCCACTACCTTTGGAAGACAGAAGAATCTCCCTTGGAGTCAAGGAGTGACTCCCCTGCTTGGCAGGCACCAAAAACGACAACGACGGTCGCAAACTACGCCGCTCCCGCCGGAGTCCGAAGTCCCTGCAGCCCAAGAAGTGGATTTCCTGACCTCTCCCAGGCCATCGTGAGTCCCCAGTGAAGCTGGAGGCAAGTGGACCCCACGAGTAACGAGGAACCGCGACCCCTGGGTACCGGGCACTATTGTCGAGTGCAACCCCTTCACAACGTTCTACGAACTTGTGCTTTGGACCACGTGTGGTCCCGACCTCCAGCAGGAATCCCTCCGAAGATCAGAGGCCTACACCGTCCCGAGTGACCGTGGGCCCCTGTTGAGTGATTCCGCCCGAGGTGTCTTCGCGATCCCTTGCCCGCCGGCTTGTGGGTCCCCAGAAGACTTCTTAAAGAAACCAAAGGGCTCCCTGGTTGCTCCAGGCCTGCCCTGACTTACCCTCGCTGGGTGAGTTCCACAGACCTTGCTGGTCTGCGCCATCGACTTTTCTCCATCTCCCCGAGACTTGCGGCTGCCAAGGCTTGTTGGCTCCGATCGAGTTGCCGACACCGCAGTCAGCTGCAGACGTCGAGGGACACACCGAATCCAGCTCCTAGTCGTCGTCGACGCTTCCTGGACCACGTGGCTGAAGAGTCAAGGCACCCGCAACCGACCTGAAGCGACCGACGACGGTGGGCATCCATCTTCCTTGCCCCGGGTCACTGCCAAGTGACTTTGAACACTGTCCCCTCTGCTTTCAGGTCATCCTTCTTCAGAATCCAGGCTTGGATTCCACCGGACACTTCTTCAGCTCCCGCAAGCAGCAAGTCTTCTTTGTTCGCCATTGAAAACGACGCCGCGACCCGACACCAAAGGATACCTGTGCACCCGGCTTCCCTGGGTGAGGTAACTCCAGCACTACGGTGCTCCTGTGGGTGTGGGCCCTAGAACTACTTACCCTGTAAGTGACTTGCTTGTAGGTTCTCCCGAAGTATCCTAAAACTCTTTATTTCCAACCGCGACTTGCCCCATTGAAGTCAACGGCGATCCGCGCCTGTGTATCTACACTGCACGCGTCCCCCGTGGGTCCTTTACTTACCTGCCTTGGGTGGTTTCGTGAGGCCCCAGCACTTCTGAAGGCCCTAGGCCTTGTCTCCCTGCAAGTCGTTGTCCCTAAGTCTCTTACTTAGTATATGGTCTGGTACGCCCCTAGGGCCCCAGCCATATTTTGTGCTTAACTTATTGTGAAACGTTGATTTGTGCATATGTTTGTCTTCTAATCTCATAAAGAGATTAGTAGAGAGTTATTTAGAAATAAATACATATATATTTGATATATATACCTGTGTGGTGTCTTTTCATTTGGTGATTCAAGAGATTATATGGTAAAACAAGCTGCTTTACATTCCTCCGAGACTTAGCCTGAAGGCTGCTCTCCACAGCTACCACTAGGATAGCTTTCTTTAAAAGGTTGTCTTAAACCTATCTACCATAAGAGTCGATTTGCCCTGGTGCAAGGTGTCCACTTTAATTAGTGAACAGCATATACCAGGCCAACTTCTCACAGGCCTCCTCACAGGTCTGGGTTTGGAGGGATGCAGTGCATGAAATCTTCTAATTAACAAAGGAGCATGCACATTTTCAGCGGGCTCCCAAGTTCTGTCCTCGGGAGCATAACCCACCCAGTCTATTAAATACTGCAGTTTACCCCCTATGTCTCCGGGAATCGACTATGCGTTTGACTTCATACTCCAACTCTCCCTGAACATTAACAGGAGGAGGCGGAGGTTCAGGGCTCAAGGGGGGACTGTAGGGTTTTAGGAGAGAGGTATGAAAAACAGGGTGTATTTGCATTTCTGGTGGGAGGGCTAGTTTCATGGCTACGGGATTGACTATTTGAGTGATGGTAAAGGGGCCTAGATATCTGGGTTGTAATTTGCGAGGTCCGGCTAGTCGGAGATTTCTGGAGGCTAGCCAAACTTGATCACCCATATGATAACCAGGAGCAGGGCGTCTGTGTTTGTCCGCTTGACACTTCATGTTGTTTTTGGCTTCAAGCAATTCATATCGGGCTTTTTCCCAAATAGACAGGAGATGTGCATGATGCTCTGTGATGGCTGGTGTGTGTGAAACAGAAGGGGGTAGGTTCAAAGGGAGGAATTTTGGGATGATATCCTGTGTTAAAGAAAAAGGGCGATATCTTGGATGCAGAGTGAGTAGTATTATTATATGCGAACTCGGCTAATGGTAAAGCTTGAACCCAATTGCCAGTAATAGTCCCTATCAAGCATCTTAGGAACTGCTCAAGGGTCTGGTTTGTTCTCTCTGTTTGACCGTCCGTTTGCGGATGATAAGCCGTAGAAAGGCGATGGTCTATGTGGAGGATTTTGCATAAGCCTTGCCAGAACTTGGATATAATCTGGGGGCCCCTATCGGATACAATCATAGAGGGCAAACCATGAAGACGAACAATGTTTTGTATGAATGTATCTGTGAGTTCTAAGGCTGTAGGTAGCTTCTTAAGGGGAACGAAATGTGCCAATTTGGACAACATGTCCACCACCACCAATATAGTGGTGTCCCCATGGGTAAGTGGTAGATCTGTTATAAAATCCATGCTAATGGATGACCAAGGGCTGTTGGGTACAGGTAAAGGTTGCAACAGTCCCGCAGGGGCACCGTGTAACGTTTTCTGCCTAGCACAAGTAGGACAGGTCTTGACATACTCAATGATATCTTGTGTCATGCCTTTCCACCAGAACCATCTCTGACAGGAATTTTGGGTTCTTAGAAGTCGATCTGTTTGTTAAGCCTACTGCACGTAATACATTACTACACTTTGACAGTTATCATCCCCGTGCACAAAAACAGAGTATACCCTTTAGTCAATTTCTCCGTTTGCGGAGAAATTGTTCTAATATTCTTGACTTTGATAGCCAGGCAAACAAGCTAAAATCTAAATTTCTTGCCCGTGGCTATCCTCATAGACTCATTCGTGAGTCCTTTAAACGGGCACGGTTTTATGATCGTGATTGCCTTCTTAAATCTAAAACATCTACCACTAACAGCCAACTAGTTTGTATTACTAAACATTCCACCATGAACAATAAAGTTCGGCAAATTATCAATTCTAATTGGCATATTTTGAACAGTAATCAGGATGAAAAGGAAAAAATATCTAAACCCCTCTTCGCTCATCGGAGAAATAAAAACATTAAAGATCTTATTACCAGGTCCCGTTTTTCAAAAGGTACCCCGTTCATCCAAAAACCATTGATGGTGCAGTTCCCGTGACAGGCACATATAAATGTGCGAGATGTAAGGCATGTGATACTGTTATGGAAGGTCCTGCCTACATCTATCATGGATATACCATCAGACCGCACAAATTCTCAAACTGTAAGACCAAAAATGTAATATATCTCCTCGTATGCCCATGTGATCTAGGCTATGTGGGAGAGACTTCTCGACCTTTCAGCACCCGCCTTACTGAACATCGTTCAGCCATCCACACGTCTAAAATGAATGCCCCTTTAGTCAAGCACTATACGGAGCATCAACATAAACCAACAGATATTTGTTGGTTTATAATTGAAAATTTGGACACTGTTATTGGCACTAAAACTGACGAGTTTCGAAAAACGAGAAGTATTTTGGATTTTTACCTTAGCTACACACAAGAAAGGTTTGAACAATGATATTCCGTGGGAAAATGCAATCAAATATAATTCCACATGAATCGTTTAAGAATCTTCACTTCTGTAATTGTATCTTTGATTCTTTTGAGATTCAGGGTAATTTTGAGACTCCTTTATTTACTTACTTAGTTTTAAGGTCAGCGCTCTAGTAGGAAATACAGTTTGTCCACCTTATTCCATAGAGGCTGAAGGTCACTTTCTACACGGCCCGTCTCGATAGTGAAACCATACGTGGTTGGCGTGACGCGAGCGTGGGCACGCTTTCACTTCCTGTATAGGTCGCGCTGTTACAGGGCTTCTTAGATATAAGGTTAGCGCTTCAGGCGTAAGTACAATTTTTTCATCGTATTCCATAGAGTCTTAAGCATTCTATACGATCCGTCTCTATGGTCTCAATTTGCACTATCAGTTGCACGTGAACGTAGGTATCTCTTAATTCCCTATATAGGTCGTATCGTCATTTGTACTTCTTTTCATCCCCGCATGAACATCTAGCGGATACTATCTTCGTGGCTACGCGTAAGTAACTGTCTCCAGTTGTTAGATTAGCCGTGTTTTAAGAACCGTAATACAGATACCAGAAGGTGACGTCTTTTTGCTACGTTTTATTCCTTTAAAACGTAAAGTACCCTTGTGACCAGGTACTTTTTTGAGCGTGATGCATTTATGTGGCCGCATTCACGATGTGCTCTTGTGAGAGTGTTGCTTTGTGTGTATATTCTCGGGCAACATAAGATCTGGGCTAATAATTATTGGGGCTCACTCTAGAGTCACGTTTGAATACTTCAGTTTGTAATATTGTGTTACAAAAAACAGGGTGTGGGTAATGCCCTAATTAGCTCTGTTGTTTCAGTTTGTCTAATAGAGATACAGAACGGATGTACATTCTTTCCATCTGTGGATATATTATTTGAACTATTTTCCCTCTGCCACTTCTTCAAAACCGACATTAGTACTTCGAAGGTATTATTGCTCCTAGTATATATGATTCATATTCTATCAGGTCATAATTATATTAGGCTCACTATGGTCTATTCATTATTCTTTGCAGACTTATGTGAATGGAGTGCCTCCTTTCTTTTCGCAAAATCTGGTTGATATGATGTCTTGGGCTCAAGCATCATCTTAGCACCATTGTTTCTTCATCTTGAGACTTGTGCTTATACCTCCAGGTGAATTATTATTTATCAGGCTTTAGTGTAATTTTTTAAGTATCTATCTTTATATTATTTAATATATGGTTATTCTTTTTTCAGAGCTATTCTTCAGTTCTGATTCATTCAATCTTCACAGTTATCTATATATCTTGAGGAATTAGTGTCGTTACAGGTAATTATCTATATATACCTGTTTGTATATCTGTTATCATTTAGTTTGCTATGCATTTAGCCTCCTTTGGTTGGTCTTTTATGCTGAATCACCTATTATCCAAGACTTATATTCAACGCTTAGTCTTTATCTTGGCATGCTATATAAGGTATTAGATGTTATCAATAGCACTTTATGATCTACCATTTCACTTATTATTTTTTGCATATTTTATCACATATTTGGGTGTATAAATTTGGATATATTTCTCTTTTTCACTGTTATTTTCTTGCACGGTTCGGTTTTTTATATTCTGTAATCTTTCTCTTGGTACTATTATATCAGTTTTTAATAATGTGTGGAGTTCACCTTGTGTATGTTCATTGTACAGCCCATATCCCTGCAGAGACTCAGTGTACTGTCTTTTTACATGTTAAGTGTACTTTTCTCTTCTATTACAGATCTTTATGTGGCTTTTCCTGAAGAAGGCGTTGTATACGCCGAAACGCGCGTAGAACAAATAATATACATTTATAAAGTTCAGCCACTTGTGGTTCATACCACATTATTATTATTGTTTTGAACTAATAACATATATTTCCCAATACAGCCACGTGTGGTTTTTACCACATGAATATTGAATTTGTCTGGAATAATGTCTAGTTATGTGTTGTGTGGTGGTATTTTTACTGATTAATTTCATGTCCATGTTTTTGTACTATATGTGATGTTATTTATGTTTGATCATGTGTGTTTATGCTACAATTTTTAATTGTGTATGAATAAAATGAAATATTTTAACTGATTCTGGTAGTACACTGAGTCTGTGTTTATATTATTGATTATGTACAGGACTTGAGTTTCATATAGTCCTTAGTTGCTTAGGAATGTTATTTTTGCAAGAATTGTTTCCCTGTCCTAGGAACTTCTAGAAATCTCAGGGGGTCCTTGATTTTGTTTACTATGTGGAGGATTTTGCATAAGCCTTGCCAGAACTTGGATATAATCTGGGGGCCCCTATCGGATACAATCATAGAGGGCAAACCATGAAGACGAACAATGTTTTGTATGAATGTATCTGTGAGTTCTAAGGCTGTAGGTAGCTTCTTAAGGGGAACGAAATGTGCCAATTTGGACAACATGTCCACCACCACCAATATAGTGGTGTCCCCATGGGTAAGTGGTAGATCTGTTATAAAATCCATGCTAATGGATGACCAAGGGCTGTTGGGTACAGGTAAAGGTTGCAACAGTCCCGCAGGGGCACCGTGTAACGTTTTCTGCCTAGCACAAGTAGGACAGGTCTTGACATACTCAATGATATCTTGTGTCATGCCTTTCCACCAGAACCATCTCTGACAGGTTTGTATTGTTTTCGCTTCCCCAGGATGTCCCGCCAAGGGTAGAGCATGGCACCATTTCATAATTAAAGCCTGAGTTTCGCTCGTGGGGAGAAATAGTCGACTGTCATGAAAGAAGAGGTTGTTTGTGATCGTATTGAGGGGTTTGGTTAACCACTCTTCTTTATCTAGAGTAGCAAAGGCGTGTTCGAGACGTGCAAAGAAAGAGTCTGATTCTACATCGCCACCCTCTCCCACTGCAATGATCTTGTGAGCAGGGATGAAGGGTAAGGGTACCTCCACGGAGTTTTTTTGTTCCTTGCCCAGTCGAGACAAGGCATCTGCTTTTCCTTGTCTCACCCCTGGGCGGAAATTAATCACAAAATCGTACTCACAGAAAAAGGATACCCATCTCATCTGCCTGGGTGTAAGAGCCCGAGCTGTCCTAAAATATTGAAGATTCCGATGATCTGAATAGATAGTGATAACATGTGGTGACCCTAAGAGATAATGACGCCATTCTTGAAATGCCAGTTTAATGGCCAATAGTTCTCTCTCCCCAATGGTATAGTTTTGTTCCGCCTGAGCTAGGGTCTTTGAATAATAGGCAACGGGATGGAGTGTTCCTGAGTTAGGATCTCGTTGCGATAATACTCCACCTACCGCATATTGGGAGGCATCGGCTTCGACGTAATAGGGTTGTGTCTCATCTGCATGGCGAACGATGGGGGCAGTGGAAAAACTGTTTTTTAGAGCTTGGAACGCAGTTTCAGCGTTTTGATCCCATCCTTTCTTCAGGAGTCTAGTGAGGGCTGTGATGAGATCAGAAAAATGACTAATAAACCTTCTATAAAAGTTTGCAAACCCTAAGAATGATTGCAACTCTTTGATATTGGTAGGGCTAGCCCAATTAGTAATGGCAGATACTTTAGCAGGATCCATGTGTATCCCTTCTGGAGAGATGATAAAACCCAGAAAGGCTACTTTGCGGGTATGGAAGAGGCACTTATCCAATTTGGCAAAGAGATGATTCTCTTGCAACCGACTCAATATCAAACTCACATGTTTCACATGTTCCTTCTCATTCTGGGAATAGATTAGTATATCGTCTATGTAGACAATAACAAATACATCAAGATACTCTCTCAAAATTTCGTTTATAAAGAACTGAAATGCCGCTGGAGCATTGCATAGTCCAAACGGCATTACACAATATTCATAAAGGCCAAACTTGGTGCGGAAAGCCGTCTTCCACTCATCTCCTTTTCTGACTCTGATCAAATGGTATGCTCCTCTTAGATCAAGTTTTGTAAAGATGGTAGCCTTTCGAACCTGATCCAAGAGATTGGAGATGAGAGGAAGAGGATATTTGTTCTTGATAGTCACCTTATTTAGGGCGCGATAATCCAGACATGCTCTCAGACCCCCTTCTCTCTTAGGAATAAAGAAAATAGGGGAGGAAACAGGGGAGGTGGAGTGTCTGATGAACCCCTTCTTTAACATATCCTGTAAGTAATCAGACAAATACTTGGTCTCTGGTTCTGTGAGGGAGTATACTCTACTAACAGGTAAGTCAGCCCCAGGCACCAAATCAATCCTGCAATCATAGGACCTATGGGGTGGCAAGGCTATAGCTTTGATTTAATCAAACACCTCTGAGAACTGTGAGTAGTCATCGGGCAACAGAGAACTGTCATTTTGCGAAAGGGCACAACAGACGGGAGAATGCCAGTGGGTGATTTCTCGATAGCAATGGTTCATGCAATAGGGAGAACGTAACGTTACTTTCCTGGAAACCCAGTCTATATGTGGATTATGACGTTGAAGCCACGGGACGCCTAGAATGGCTCCAAAATTGGGGGTATTAATCAAGTCAAAGGTAATAACCTCCGAATGTCCGTTATCACACATCATGATAATGTCTGGAGTTTGGTAGGTTAACATGCCAGAGGACAACTCAGATCCGTCCACGGCTCTTACTTTTTCAGGATGTTTTTTCGGTATAAATTCTAATCCCATAGCTCTAGCAACAGCTATGTCCAGAAAATTTCCGGTTGCGCCAGAATCTAATAAAATAGCCATGTTTTGTCTCAGCTGAGATGTCAGAAGGAATACCAAATTGATAGAAAAATGTTTGGGTACCGGAGCCGAGGTATTAGCCAAATATTTAGAGGTCTTTGTAACAGGAGAACTTGGAGGATCGACCTCTACATCCCTCAAGTCAATTAGTTTTCCGACTGCACCGCCAGGCTGGTTCGGCCAGCAGGAGCTCTAGGAGCGATCTTGGGTCTAACTGGACACTCTCTAGCAAAATGACCTCCCTTACCACAATATAAACAAAGATTCAGTTTTCTGCGTTTTTCTCTTTCTTCACTAGACAATGGTCCTCTGATCCCTCCTATCTGCATAGGTTCGCTTGTGTCCTTAGCCTCTTTCTTGTCACTTTTGGCCAGAAACAGTCGCGAGTACTCGCCTTTGGTCTTTTCCCCTTTTCTCTCCGATAGACGGTGATCTAACTTAACGACTAGATCCATAAATGCAGAGCAGTCTTCAGGAGGGTCCACTATCTGTGAGAGTATGTCTTTAAGCTCATCCTTAAGTCCCCTATATAACAAGGAGGTTCTCTTATCTTCGTGCCAATGTGTTTCTGTGACCAAGCGGTTAAAAGTAGTAATATACGTCAGTAAGTCCTTTGATCCCTGTTTGAGGTTTAATAGTTCGTTGTCGCTGGCCTGCATGTAAGAGTGTCTAGCAAAAAGACTCCTCATCCTATCTTTAAACAGGACCAGATCGTACAAGATGGGGTCATCGTTTTCAACCAGAGGCACTGCCCAGAGCGCAGCATTCCCAGTCAGATATGAAATAATGAAGGCAACTTTCGCTGCGTCGTCCGGAAATGAGGCTGCTCTACATAAGAATTGAAGATGGCACTGATTCATGAATACCCCATACTTGTTACTGTCCCCATTAAATCTTTCGGGCATAGCAAGAGGTGTCTGAGGAGGGGTGACAACGGTGACATTAACAGGTGAAGGAGTAGATACTGTGGGAGCTGAATTAGCATCGGGTGCAGGGACTTGAAAATGCGCGGGTTGTATATAGCTACGTTTATGTTTGGGATTAGTGTCTGATACCCTAACCTCTAATGATTTCTGTGTCCTTAATACATGTATTTCTGAGATAAGGCGTTGGTTTTCGTCTCTCACTAACTTCAGCTCAGTTTGCAGATTGACTACAGCTGTCGCTAATTCACTCAGATTGATTTCTGTAGCCTCGACCGATATGGCCTCGTCCATGATGGCTGCAACAGAAATCCGTCCTCGCTCAGGGGGAAAAAATATCGTGGGCTTGGCTTTCTGTCGGGCGAGGGGCAGCCTTCCCAGGTAGAAGCACCCGTTCCCCAGGAGCGAAGAGGGAGCCCCTCCCTTCTCCAAAGACACAGTCTCCCCAGTGCCAATAATAAAACACACTAAGAGCAAACAAGTATCTTCAGAAAAGGAAGAGACCAGTGAGGACAATCTGAGAAAGTCCTAATGCCGCCAACATGGAGGAGACCCCGTCCAGATAGCCACAGGAATCCTATAGTAAATACAAAAAGAAAACAAACACGATTATTAAATAGTGACTGGAGAGTGTAGTTACTAATTTGAGGTTGTGTACTATCCCACACTTACTTGAATCAAGACTGGATGCGACCTCTTATAAGGATTCCGGTTGAGTGCAACCAAAGGATCTCAGGATATCCAGAAAATTAGAAAAAGGCTGGAGAGGATAGTGGCTCCTGAACCCAGCTTCTCAAGTAACAGAAGTAAAGAGTCTCTGAGCATACGTCTGCTCGTTTTCCAAAGTTCAGTTCTCGACGTGAAAATAACCGTGCAGCGGTTCCGTGGTTATCATGGGGTAGGGGTAATGTTATAGCATAATTTGGGGAAGGTAGTGTGTCTTTCTCCGCACACCACAACGTGGAGGAACCTAATAGGTTCAAACGTGAATGAAAAGAAATCGAAGGGGCTTTCGGTATTTATGCCACACTGCAACGGCAGCGAGGAAGATCCCAAAAGCGGGCTCGTGTGGCCAAAAGGAAACGGCTGGTCTCATAAGGCAGGAAAAGAAAAAGAAGTAAGTGGAAGGCAGCAGCGCGACCTAGCGCTGATCCTTCTCTGGGCGTTTACAGGCAGCGGCTGCAGGCGGGAGGAAACCTCGCTGGACTTCGTAGCGCGTCCTCGCGCTCGAGTGAAATTGAACACGGGAAGCGGGGATTTCAGGACAGCAGGATTCCGTACAAACGATACTTCTTTGATCCAGGAATAGAAGTCTCGAAGGCAAGTCAGCAAACACGAAACAGGGCAGGGTTCACACAAGGAAAGCCAAGCACTGAGGCACCGTAGCCTAAGGCTTAAGAACCTCCCCATCACCTGACCAGTCCCAGAGCAGTATGGGACAGTACACAACCCACCTCCCTCGTAGAGCTTTCTGGGAGACGTAGTTTGCACACTATACATGAAGCCTGACTCCTAACAGTCTGCCCAGTGCCGGGCATCCCCTCGGTAGGTGGCTCTCCAGGCTGCAATTTCCACAACCTCTCCTGCCGGTACGTTCTCCACTGCCGCTGGCACCCTCCTTGCTACGGCCGCTGAACTTCCTAATGGCGTCTGCCCTCTCTTCTTTAATGGGGCTCGGGTATAGCGGCTGCTGAGCAACCAGTCGTCGTGCCAGTGCCGATTCCATCTCTCCCGCTCTTGCGTCTGCCAGCTTGTGCGCTCTCCCCAGCACCAAGATGTCATCCAGCGATATTCCGGGTTGGCGCAGTATGAGTTTTCGCAACTCCGACGACTTGCACCCTAAGCTGATCAGCTGCGCCCTGATCTCAAACGGTCGGTCAATCCCCACGCACGAACTCGCCAGTTTCCTGAGGCGCGCATGGAACATGTCAACGGACTCCTCCTCCGTCTCCTTCGCCTGGCGCAGTTTGAAATGTTCGAAGTCTGGGTTGACTTGTGGATCAAAGTGGCGATTAAGTGCCCTTACAGCCTTCTCATAGTCATTACTGTCCCCCGTGTCTGGGAGGTCCTGAAAAAGTTCGTATAACTCTTCCCCTCCCATGTGGAGCATGGTTGAGCGCTTTACCGCGTTGTCCTTCTCCCTGGTGGCGATAAAATAATTTTCCAACTGCCCGATCCACTTGCGCCAGCGTGGCGCGGCCGTAGCCGGATCCGCCAGCTGGCTGAATGGGGGTAGTGCCCTCAAGGACATGCGGGAGCCCTGGTCTGTTGGCTCTGCGGCCCCTCCATCTGCAGGTCTCGACATTTCTCCTGGCGCACTGGGCTCTTGCCTTGCAGCTTGCCCCTGTCCTGTGTTCATTAAATCAGGGGTGCTCCCCCCTTTGATGTCCCTGCAAGTCCCGCCTCTCTCAGTTGCCTTATGTGGGCCTGGCGTCTCTCTCCCAGCACACAGCCCGCTTCTCCTTAATGCTCAGCGTTGCCCTCAGTACCACAGTCACGTGCGCAGCCTCTCACTGCCGCAGCTCCGCGTGATCTTTGCTTCCTCCCACGTTGCTTTCACTCACAGCACTTCATGCGCAGGGCCTCCGCTCACCTCCACGTGCTGCCGCCCATGCACTGCCTCACCGTCTCTGCTGGTGTCCCTCTATCGTCTCTGCGGCCGCAGGCAGGCTCCGGTATCCCGCTAACTCAGAGGGCTGCAAGCGCCGGGGCGGCCAGATCAGCAGCGCGCCCCGCGTGCACCGGACACCTTTCCACGCCCGCTCCCCCGATAGGGCCTCACACCTCCGCCGCTCGTCTGACTCTACACACGGTCTCCGCGCTGCACCAGCGCGACCTGACGATCTTCTTCCCCACGTCGCGGCACCGCCGGAACACTGGTGCGCGCCTTCTACGCCGATGTGCGTAGCGAGGGGCATGCGCGGGAACACAGCACCTGCCTCGTCGCCAATGTGACGGTTGGGGTAAGGGATGGCACTGCGGGGGCATGCAGGGGTAATCTAGGGGCACGGTATAACCCTGGGCCTACTCGGGCAGGGAACAGAGACACAGCCACACTCTGACTTGGCTCCGTGTCGTCAGCCACGAGCGCTGACGTCACCTTTTATTTATACTCCCCGGTCCGCGCCCGGCCCAGGGAGTTGAGGTGGCAACAAAGTATTATACGAGCCGGGTGGCTCACTACATTCCCTACTCAATGCAGTTTCTTAAATGACAAAAACTGCTATTCTAGAATCGACTTCAACTTTCTTTTTAATAAATGTCATACAGAGCAGTGAAAAAAATATAAACTGAAACACAAACTGCTTTTATTAATTGAAAAGGGCTTCATTATATTTTTACGTGACTTTTTTCACGATTTAAATGCCTAATCTTTCAATAGCTTGCTTTGTGATTTGGCTGTTGGAATTACGCCAGGTCCCTGCTTCGGCTCTAACTCTGCTCACTGTATTAATTTGCTGGCTTGTCTGCCTGAGCCTCTAAGGAGGATGCAGATGTATTAATACTCCTATGATGCAGTATTTTAATGTCCCAGCATGTACAAATATTAAGAAAATCACCTAAAGCCGGGATTTTCCCCTTATATGTACATATTTAACATAGTGATACAGCGTTTTCTGTGTCCATTTGCTTACCATTGGTGTTCCGACTGAGAGGTGATTGGAGTTAATCTTTGCATCCAATCGATTATCAATTAACAGTGTAATCCATTTAGCTACACAATGAGGACCAGGAACTGGTAGCCAAGTTCAAGAACGTTTATTACAAATTAACAATAAAGTGCAAATACACTATTCGTAAGACCATGCTGAAAAGATACAGAATAACAATTTGAAGTCCCAGATGCCTGAACAAATTTAGGCAAACTAGTATCAAACAAACAAGCAATTCGGTGACTGCGATACAGAATAGTAGCAACAAAATCTGGTGCTCAGAAAATAGTCTATGATTCTCTCGCCTACACATCAGTAATCTAGAATTTCAAAGTCCTGAGGATGGTTAGGTACTAAGAGAACTCTTAAGCAAGAAAGTGTTAGCATCTCAGAAGCTCGGTCAATAGTCTTCTATGGGTCAGGGATAGTGATAGCCTAAGCCACACTTAAGCAAGAATCAAAAGAAAACATTGAGGTCTAAACCTCTCAACGTCCAATCAGGTAGTAGGGAATCATGGAAGGTGTCTGCAAGGAATCCGCAAGAGAGATCTGCAGGGCCAAAAGGTAGGAAGGGATCGCTCTCTCTCTGAAGGAAACGGAAAGAAGTCTGACGTCTCTGGTGGGATGAACACTATATTATAACATACAAAGTGCATAGGGAACGCCCCCTTGATCACATCATCATGGGTCCATTGTCCTCATCAAGTTCCCAGGTTGCAGACTGCAACATTGATGGTTTATCCCAAGCTGGACATGGGAATTACATCTCTTTCTCAGACACACGTAGATTGAAACTTTTGTTAAATAGTCCATTCAGTTAGCGCTCTGGCTCGCCATGTACCTTCATCAAGGTCTTCTTCTCAGGCTCTTTCCCCTATCTCTAGTACAGTAATGTATCTGTTCTAAACTAACAATGCATGTGAATACCTGCAAGAAATGTTATGTTAGCAGAAAATGGAAAACAGTATTTTATTAAATGGAGCATGGTGAAATACAGGCCTAAACTGTTAGGACAGGTTAAACATTAATTCAGTGATGCACAATTGATAAACATGTGCACATTTAAACATAAATGAATATGTTTCTAGTGCATTGCATTTAATTCATACTATGTGTGGTGTACAATAAACCTTTAGAATAAATTAAGTGCAAGTATGACTAAGAACTACATTTAAATGCGTATAAGTGTAACATGAATGCACACACTACATAAACCATATAGTTTCAGGTAAGATCACATTCTACATATATGAGGATGGTTTTAATCACAGTTTCAAGTCATTATGTGGCAATCATACGTTATAGCAAACGTTTAGTAAAGTCAGGTTTCTTCTTCAGAGAAAGTACATTATCTTTTAAATGAGGATGGGTTTATTTTCATTGAAACCTCATTGAAACACCTTAATTAGCATGGTTAAACACACACTTGTGTGTAGATTCTCTATCTACAATGAATGAGCTCTTTAATAGTAATGTTGAGTGAAATATGTTCAGTACTCATTGACTCAAGTAAGAAATGTGCTAAGTACACGTTCATGGCATGTATCGGTTAACAATTTTTGTTGTAATTCGTGACGTGAAAAGAGTGGGCAACTTTGCGCATCACCAATGCCCCTCTGATGGCGAATCAAGCCATCACATCAATGTCTTATCAGATGGACAGATTACAATCTGGTTGTCTTCATAATCTTCCTTCTGGAATCCTCCAGATGTTTCATAGCATCACAGTATTTATTCTGTCTATCCTCCAGTTCCATATCTGCTCTCTTTCTCTTCACTCCCTTTTTCACTTGAGCACTTTTGTATACCTTAAATATTACCACCAAGAACAATCCACAAAGAGCAATTATCACTAAGGGTTTTAGAATGCTTGCAACAAGTTCACTACTTAGGTTTCCAAACCATCTGCCTGTAGCAGAAAATCCATTTTCGATTGCTTCCCAAGCACCTATTGCTGTTAACCCTTTCAAATTCTTTTTCAGGCGAGTAATGTTGCTAATGTATTTTTCAGGTCTTTACTTTCGTCTGAAATGTAAGTACAACAGTGTTGAACTTTTAACATATGAGAGCCTCTGCTCTCTTTTGCGAGAAGGACGTCTAAAGCAAGTCGGTTCTGCAAAACCATAGATCTAATGGCGGCCATTTCTGTATCTATCACTAAAAATCCTCCGGCAGTACTAGTAGACAATTTGTCAACTACAGTAGAAAGCTTTCTAATGTTGTGTGAGTTGAGTATCACTCCTACAGATGGTATCAGAGCTCCAAAAATGTCACCTACAATTTCACTAGTACCTCTTTGGTTCTCACGTGTTGATCCCTTGTCGAATCATCAGCTTGTCCCACATGATAATTCTTTGGGAAAACTACTCCCATATAACATGTTCCATATCATCTCTTGGGTAACCTGTAAAATGCATGTTTTCCACAAATGTAGTAAACTCCAGGAAAAACAGGATCTTTTCCATCTAATTATAATCCCCAGTTTCCTCTAACTACGAATGTATGGTCACATTCACTAGTCCATATGAAATTTGTGTCTGTTGTGGATTTTCTAATGAAAATGCATAATTTCCTTTTATGTTGCCAATCTAAAGCTAATGTCGTCATGTTTCCCACTAATCTATGTTCACTTTCATCTTTAGTCCATTGTGGCACTTTTGAATGATTCATTGTTTTAGCCAATACGTCTCTCCTTTTATATTCTACTGAATCTATGAATTTCTTTCTACATCTGTTAAGACACAAGTCAGATTATGTCTGTATGCGTAAGCAGTGTCCAGGGTCAAGGTGGGTCTAAAAAAATCTCCCACTATCGCAGCATTTTTTTAATCAAGCTGTCTATTCAAGTGCTTCAGCACAGGAACTTCTGAAAAGACCAAGTCTTGATTCGAGTAATAATATTGGAAATTACCTTTTCCATAAAATAAGCTTAGCAATAAGCTACAGGTAACTCAATATGTCAAAGAAAGATGGTGGTACGTCATCCCCTCAGCAACTGATGCAGGCAACATGAACAAGTAAACCTAACTGCCTGTCTGACATGTCACTCGCAAACAAGCTAATACAATGCGTGTAACAGACATGTATGTCGTAGGTGTCGGAACATTTCTCATGTCTATATTGTCTACACACAACACCACCTAGGGCATCATCAACTTCTATGCCTACGCTTAACAAATGTGTCTCTCCTCCTCTCCACAATGTCTAAGTAACAACTAACAACATTGCTATCCTGGATAACAATGATTATGGGAATTCAAAAGGATTAAAGGCTCTCATGTTCCACCATTACGTAATTTGATATGGATGTCTGCTAACTATATGTGTGAGGACTGGATTGTAACCTGAACGGTTTGATAAAGCATGCACCCTTACCCTGAGTTCCCCTTGCAGCATGTCCCTGTAGGTTTTGAATTTGTCTACCTCAGAACACATGAATAATCACATGCATTTGCTGAGGGACTTTTGTACAATGATTTGAGACCCAGATTAGTGCTCTTTTGTACTTAGGGATGTACAACTCCAAATATGATGTTTTATCTAGAGCCGCCATATCTGTTTTACATTAAAAAATAAATATAAAATAAGATAACTCACAATTTACACCCAAACATAACCTACTTGGATAAAAGGGCACTGCTGAGAAATGCAGGCGCCCATATGCAAGTGTCCAGTTTGAATCCTGGCAAGGACAACTCTGCCTTCGTACTCATAAGGTTGGTCAACTGAGTACTGTTAAAAGATTAATAGCCACATCTTTTTATTACAGCATAAAAGTGATTTGAAGAGATATATTAAGAAATACGTTATATAACATCCATATGAAATATGTAGATCAGCCTTGAAAGAGGCCACAAAGTCTCTTTTGGTATATGAATGCTGTGAGAAGTTGGCCTGGTATATGCTGTTCACTACTTAAAGTGGACACCTTGCACCAGAACAATTCGACTCTTATGGTAGATAGGTTTAAGACAACCTTTATAGAAAGCTATCCTAGTGGTAGCTGTGGAGAGCAGCCTTCAGGCTAAGTCTTGAAGGAATGTAAAGCAGCTTGTTTTACCACACAATCTCTTGAATCACCAAATGAAAAGACACCACACAGGTATATATATCAAATATATATGTATTTATTAATAAACACTCTCTACTAATCTCTTTATGAGATTAGAAGTCAGGAACATATGTACAAGTCAAATGTTATCAAAATAAGTTAAGCACAATCGAATATCACAATCTTAGTTTGCTAGACCTAGGTCTAGGGCATCTAGAATCGAGGGACCCCCAAGAACCACCCCAGGTAGTTGTAGGAGACCCACAGGGGACGGACGCGGTGACCTGGCACCGGTGCGAGTCCTGTGCGAGTCTATGCACTCAGACGCGATTGAGATTTCAATGTTAAGGGTCCCTTGCGTGGTCGAGGCGAACACACCGATTGGACTCAGTACGAGTCGAAGGATACGGTTACAGATAGGATTGCAAGGGAGTTGGACGCGGTGTGTCTAACACAGACGCGAACCATGTACGAGTCAGCGCGATAGTCGCACTTGGAAAGTAAGAGTTTTAGGACACTTCTAGGAAGCTACAAGCAAGTTACTTACAGGGTAAGTAGTTCTAGGGCCCACACCCACAGGAGCACCGTAGTGCTGAAGTTACCTCACCCAGGGGAGCCGGGTGCATAGGTGTTCTTTGGTGTCGGGTCGCGGCGTCGTTTTCAATGGGAGCCAGTGAAGACTTGCTGCTTGCGGTGACAGGAGAAGTGTCCGGAGGAATCCAAGCCTGGATTCAGAAGATGGAAGACCTGAAAGCAGAGGGGACAGTGTTCAAAGTCACTTGGCAGTGACTCGGGGCAAGGAAGATGGATGCCCACCGTCGTCGCAAGATTCAGGTCGTTCGCGGTTGCCTTGACTCTTCAGCCACGAGGTCCAGGAGGTGTCGACGACGACCAGGAGCCAACAAGCCTTGGTAACAGCAAGTCTCGGGGAAAGTGTGAATAGGCAATGGCGCAGACCAGCAAGGTCTGTGGGACTCACCCAGCGAGGGTACGTCAGGGCAGGCCTGGAGCAACCAGGGGAGCCCTTTGGTTTCTTTAGAAAGTCTTCTGGTGACCCACAAGCCGGCTGGCAAGGGATCGCGAAGACGCCTCGGGAGGATTCACTCACAGGGGCCCACGGTCACTCGGGACGTGGTAGGCCTCTGATCTTAGGAGGGATTCCTGCTGGAGGCTGGGACCCCACGTGGTCCAAAGCACAAGTTCGTGGAACGTTGTGAAGGGGTTGCACTCGACAATAGTGCACGGTACCCAGGGGTCGCGGTTCCTCGTTACTCTCTGGGTCCACTGGCCTCAGCTTCGCTGGGGACTCACGATGGCCTTTGAGAAGTCAGGAAATCCACTTCTTGGGCTGCAGGGACTTCGGACTCCGGCGGGAGCGGCGTAGTTTGCGACCGTCGTTTGTAGTTTTTGGTGCCTGCCAAGCAGGGGAGTCACTCCTTGACTCCAAGGGAGATTCTTCAGTCTTCCAAAGGTAGTGGAACGTCGAAGGTCCGGGATTCTTCTTGTAGAGCGTCATCCAGGGAAATCTAGGGTGCAATGCACAGGTTCCCCCTCTTATACTAAAAGAAAGGGAGGGACTAGCTCTATGACCCTACCTATGGGAGGGCCAGGGGAGTGGGTGGCTACACCCACTTCCCTTTGTCCAGTTTCGCGCCAGAGCAGGGACAGGTAGCCCCTGAGCCGGTTTGAACTGGCATATGCACAGAGGAGCCTTCTGCTCCCCCAGTGCAGGACTTCAAAGCACTCTAAGAGTGCACCCACCCAGCCCCAATACACTAAACCCTGTCTGGGAGGTGGTCACACCCCCTTGGGACAGGATATCTATTGTTGGGCTTCCTCCACTGCGAGTGTTGGTCATCAGCAGGAGGGCAGCCCAGTGTCTGTGACTGGTGGCATCCATTTTGTGATGCCAGGGCTCTGCAGGATTCTACCGCGTTTCCACAGTAGGTACATGTCTATCCCTCTAGAAGGGTGGAATGCTACCCCCGCCGCCAGGACTGGCGGGGGGTAGTATTCTAAGGTGTTTGACACCAAACACGACATGTTTTGATGCAGCCATTCCAAAGTTAGCATTTTACCGCGAGGATATAATGCACTTAAAAGTATATGGTTTAACCGCATCCACAAACAGCACCAGAGAATGGACTCTGAGAGCTGCAGAGGGGCCCTGCTCAGGCAGAGGCACCCCCTCACATAGAAGCCAAGCACCCTGCCCTCAGGATTGATAGGGCCTGCCTTAGGGGTGACTGACAGGGTTATATGTGTGTGTAGGAGAGATATAGGGAACCTATATCTCAGTGAGGGGTGCTAGCACTTCCTCACTCAGGCTGCAGTAGCAGGCCTGTGGTGTCAGATTTAGGCTGCTTCCCAGGGGTGGCATAATACATGCTGCAGCCCCTGGTAGGCCTGTGAAGTACCTATGCCCTTGGTACCTAAGGTACCATATACTAGGGACTCATAAGGTGCCACAGTATCCAATCACTAGTGCACCTAGAGTGCACTCCAAATCGTTTAGAGAGAACAGAGAGGCTGGGGCCCTGATTAGCAGGGTCCCAGCCTGACTATAGCCAGAAACCAGTGTAAACATCAGAAAAAAAGTGGGGGCAACATAAGAGGCAGATCCTACTCTCCTACAAATGCTCTACAAATAAACTATTATGTTAGCATGTGGAGGACGGAAATGCACTGTTAAGCCATCTGGAACCCCAAATGTAGCTAAGGTGATTCACAACTGCTGTTAAATATTTTGGTCTAGCTTTGATTGTATCAAGCATACTTCTTGTAGTCCTTGTCAAGAATATAGTTTTTAGCACTAAGGTAGAATACAAGATCCTTCCGGCATAATCAGCTCTTACAAATAAAGTTATATTTACATAAGTGTAACCTTAATATTATGCCATTCTCCTTCGAATTGGCACTAACCAATGTCTGGTAAGTTAAGGTACTGAGGTGTAGAATCATCAATGCCACTACCTACGAACAGAAAAGAGGGAGATTTCAAAAAACAAATCTGCGGAATTTATTTCCCAAGCAAACTTGCATTAAAGTGGAGCATGTGAAATCTCAAATAAAGACATCTTTCTTTAAAAAAATAAGTGTTTCCCAGTTAAATCTGGAGTGTTGGCATGTATGCATTTCAGGTTCCACTGAATGATCGTCACAAATGCATAATGGGTTCCAATCCTGTAGCCATTTTTTAATATAACAGTTCACTGACAGAATATCCAGTCACCCCGAATCTGAGATATAGCAAGGGTAAGATGACAGACCATCCCTAACCAAGGTAACTTTCTCTGATACTAAGGACATTAAATTCTGCATATGAATTGCTAAATGACTATCATGTCACCATTGTATTACCACCTCTATCACCATACAGTGACAACCATTATCATTCATAGTAACCACCAATATAATTTTGTAATGATAACCTCCATCAACTCAGAGTGACCACCAGTGTACTAAAATTGACCACCACTATTGCCTCACAATATCTTCCTCACAATGACCAATATCACCTCCCATTGACCGCCACAGTCATCTCCCAATGACCATCATTAATGCATTATAACCACCATTGCCAACTCGATCTCCATGTCCTCCTCGTAGTGAGCATTTTCAACTCAGTGACCACCAAAACTTTCTGTATGCATGTATAGTCCCATAAAAACCTTACACTGAAAGCACGTTATGGGTATGATTTAAAACTCCGCAAATTATCAATGGTGGGTTTAAGAATAAACCACCTGCACCTGCACCTGGAAAAAAAGCAACTGACGGATGGACGTTTCTTTGCCAGATCACGAAAATCACTGGACTGGCTAAAAATTAAGACTCCAACCGACGGGTGGAAGTCATTTACTGACTAATTCTGAGGCTCCAACCGGCTGGTTGAGATGCAGGTGGTTTATTCTTAAACCCACCATTGATAATTTGCGAAGTTACCATAGAAATCTACTTTTTGGCTGTCAATCCCCCCCCTCCTGCCTTGAAGAAGACCCACCTTGACGCATCTCAATTGTGCGCAATTAACAGGGTCGAAACGTCGGCGTACTGCATATGTCTACACAACGCTCATGATCACAGTCTTATTTGTCATTAGGATCTTGAAGCATATGTGTTAAATAATAAGGACATACGAGAAAAAATATTTCTTCCCTTCTTTTATTGCATGCTCAAATTGTTTCTGTATATAGTGTACTGTCTTTATCACCAACCACCACATGTCACTTTTTTCACCACAGTCACGTATTTCATCTTTAGGCATAGCAATTTTAATTTGAACAAACTTTAAGCTAAAAACAAAACAATTATGAAACTAGCAATCACTATTTTCTTAATTTGAAAACATTTTATTGTTATACAAGAAAGAACAAAAATATCAAGGTGTCCATAGTTGATACACTCTTCGTTGTGTACATCAGGAGAGAATACACTGGATTAACAGAATGGATAACAGGCTTTGCAGTCGGGATTAAAATGTTGCTTAGCAGGCTTAAGAGTACAACAGCATGCACTATATCAGAAAAACTGTGTACTGGAAAGGTGAATTGAGAATAGTAATTCATAGATTAAACAAGAGTAGACTAGCTCTCTTAGATATGGAACAGAGTTCAGCTTTGCATCTAAACATTTGTTGTCAAACAAGAATACGCCTATTTTTTCTGGAAAGTTGAGAGTAGTATGGAGTCAGATGTACAGATTTATATGACTCATGGTGCACCTCTATGAAGGATATTTAGAGTATAAAGGTGTGCTTTGAGAAAAGTAAAGGCAGGAGAGTCAGGAAAGGTACAAGGATAGATATAAGTTAAGTAATAGATTAAAGGAAATCGGGGCGTGGATGTACCATGTCTGTCTTAAATGTTTATGAACATCACCTAGTGGCAATGAACAGACCAAAAACATTTCACACAATTCAGAAAAAACTCAGGCTCTGGACAAATAAAAATATTTACAAATAGCAAGGTGCCTGTGTAACATCATAGGGGCACTCCCATGGGATCTCAGTGATTCACCAATAGTGCAATATCTGAAAACATGGGGTAATTTCAAAGGGGTAATGTCAGGGCTATACAACCTAATTGTGCAAAAAAGTTGTTCCAATACCACCAATGCCTACCTGCAGACCAAATGTCAAGCATACTTAAATCAGGAATACTCACAAGGACTGGGAGGAAATATTTGTGTTCCATAACATGGGTCTTTGGGAAGCCCGAATGAAATTCATTCATGTCAAGGACATACAAGACTAGTACCGGCCACCACAAAAATGGAACCAATTGGTTCTGACCACTGATCTCAAATGCAAGCAATGCCAATAGCCTAACTGTGATCTGATGCATGTATTGTGGTCTTGCCCCAATATACAAGCTTACTGGTCACTGATAAGGAACACTTTTGGTGCTTTTATAGATAGCCCACTTGCCAGTTCTAATAAGTTGCCACTGCTCTAATGGTATGACTGATATTGTGTGTATCTCCAAAAACACATCAGGCACCGTTTATCAATTGCACTGGATTCTGTGGGATTCCATATGGTCCAAACAGGAGGCAAGTCTCACCCAAGCGATAATATGTGACTGTTTGCTCCTAGTAAAAGTGGGTGTATTCCTTGGCTTGCTTATATAAACGATTATTTGTTGGGAGTACCACAGTATTTTTAAAGACCCAAAAATGCTGATGGTATCATGTAAGGACAAGGTGAAAATATTGTATATGAAATATCTTGAAGATGCTAGCTTAAGGATTGAAATTGGCAAACTTACAGTGCTATTCCATATAGATTTACTGATAGCGGAAGGTCCGGAACCCTACCTCTCAATGGTACAAAATCCTCAGAATAGATTTTATCTAACATGATTGAACATTGTGCACTTTTTGGTTGCATACCTATATAGTGGTAATTGGTTAGGAAATCGTACTGTATGGCAATGAGATAATCAATCTCATCAGAGCACGTTGCACTTTATTCTCTTGTAAATTGTATTCATATTTTAGGAAATGTTATCTATTGCCATTGCTACATATTTTTTAATTAAGAAGGGAAATCCAGGCACTGTTGGCTTTACAACAACTTGCTTCTGAAATGTGTTTCAATGGCTGTAATTAATTTTATCCAAAGTGCCCTCAAAATATGGAAATGTCATTGAACATTAGTAGTATGAGCAGTGGAAACAGATGTATGACGTTGGTTTAGAATTTTTGTTTTAGCTATTCTGGTGGTTTCAACCAATGGGGATAAATATTAAAGTGTACATTTTGTGCTTTTATGGCTGTTGATTAGCTGAATAAAGTTATTTTTGGATCCGGAACTGCACTGGCCATTGTAAAAGTAAGTATATTATGGCATTGGATCTCCTCCACAGTACTGACTAAGGAAGAATGGATGGCTGAAATGTATAAGATGGCTCTTTTAAAAACATAATATACAGTCTACAGGCTAAGATGCCATTGTAACAGGAGCAAGTTCTATGGTCACCCTTCTTTGGAACAGAGCTCTCCCCGGGTGAGGTGGGAGGTGAGTATTTGGTGAGGCGGCATGAACCTGTACTGTATGAATAGACACACCCTACTTATATTGACAATTATACCTACATTCCTGGTGGTGGGTCTGTGTTTGATGGGACAATGTAATCTATATATCTGAAGACTACGACTCTACTGCCTGAGAAGTGATGCATATGCAACACTAACATTACCTGCTGTAGTGGCATCCTAGACTGGCTACCGTAGGTAAGCTCTGATAGCTAAAGTTCACACCTATGCAATCAAATTTTATGATCCACTAGCTTATGTAGTGACGTCATTTGGACAATTAATATTTGGTGATAGTCTTAAATATTTAGAATTTTTAACATTGCAATCTTTCAATGCTCGCCTTATCAGCATGGGGGGGGTAAATAAATACATAAACAAATGAAGGGGCAGAGACAAGAGTGGGGAGGAGAGAGTAAGGGGAAATACATTGCCTAGCATCTAGTTAACCTAAAACAAGGAGGGAGAAAGCAGAAGACAAGTCAGAGCCTAGTAAGCATGCACTGTGCATGTGCAATGATACTATTATAGAGCTCAACGCCTCAGAAGTGGGTAATAAAGGAGGAAAGACGGTTCTGGTTCTCCGAACATGGTATATATTCTAGCGTAAAAGGGCAGTATAGAGGGGCGTGGCTTGGCACCAGCCAAGATGGCTGCGTAGTGCGAGTGCTCTGCCGGGGCCTTTCAGAAAGCCCGCAAGATCCGTACATAATCCGGCAGCTGTATTAGCAAAATAGCCAACGAGGAACCCGGAGCACCGTCCCGGGGCCGACAGACGAAATTTGTGCCCGGGAGAGTGTATCTCTGTGAACGACGGAGACGGGCCTGCACGCTCGGTGGGCCCGGAAAGCGACGGCAACGCGGGCGTAGTCGCGTTACCTGAAAAGCCCAGGATCGGATCGCGAGGCCCGGAGACAGAGGACCACGGCGTGGGGATCGAGACCGGAGCCCACCCACAAGACAATGTCCCAGCCCTAGCAGGAACGCGGCAGCCTCCAGCAGTTTGAGCGGGTCCCGGGTGCACTCATCGAGTCGGCTGACTCGCACCGGGACCCCTTGAGGGACTACAAGCGTCCGGAGCAGCGGGGCTGAGGCCAAGAGGAGGCGAGTCCCCACCGCTGAAAGGTGAGCTGCAATATCGCTGCCCTCGGGTGGGGAGACGGACTCAGGGCGGCCAGCGGTGGTTGCGGGGTGTGGCGTCCTGTGTGATTGAAGCCCGGGAGCGCCCGATGTGTATTAAAGAAGGAGTGGACCCAGGGTTCAGGCACACCAGTGGAAGGGAAGCCCCGGGCCTCACAACAAAGTTGGGAAGCGTCGGACTTGGAGTGGGTCCACATCTCAGATGGTGAGTGGCAGGAGCGCTACCTTCGAATATAGGAACGGACCCCGGGCGGCTGGTGGTGATCGTGCAGCGGTACGGTCTACGCGCCCTGTAGCTGGGAGCGCCTGGGGTGCGCTGAGGAAGGAGTGGGCCTAAGGCCCAGGCGAGACGTCGGACGGAGGGGCCCCGGCCTACAAGCAAAGTTGGGCAGCTGCGACGCGTAGTGGGTCCCCACCCTGAGATACCCCCGAAAGTTTGCCAGAAAGAGGCCTAATGGCCCGTTGGGGTGCTGGGAGGGGAGTGGGGAACTGCCCTATGGGCCCCCCTCCCTCCGTCGATAGCGAAACGCAGGGGACAATACCGCTTGCATGGATGGAGGCACTGCTGCTACTCATGCACAATTGAGTGAAGGAGATTGTGGGACCAAGGGGGAGACTCTCCAATACTTTAGCCACGTATCCCCGGCCTGAGAGCAAACTCCACGGAAGTCCAACGGCTGGATCAGAGCACGGTGAGACGCGAAGTGTAGTCGCGGCGCTCAACAGAGGTGGACCCTGCCATGACGAAACCAAAGGGCACCCCACCCTCGGTGCAATCCAATAAGCTAGATAAGTACACAGTCCCGCGACAATTGGCATCAGAAGACGGAACGACCGGCGACAAGGAGGCGACAGCTAAACCCTCCCTTGGGGCAATTATGACGGCCATCCAAGTTCTGGGTACGACCCTAGAGACGAAAATAGATAAGGTCACGATTGAGATGAATCTAATGCGAGCGGATATGCATAAGACCTCGGAGCGAGTTGCCACGGCTGAAACGAATATTGTGGAGTTACAATCTACAACACGCAAATTGGAAGAACGAGTACAACAATTGACACACCAACACAAACAAATGGCCCTGAAGCTGGAGGACCAGGAAGGGAGGGCCCGCCGCAACAATATCAGAGTGGTGAGGGTCCCGGAGGGGGCAGAAGCCCGAGTATGGATCTCTTTTTAGAGGACATTATATTGAACCATCTTAAGCCGAAAAGACTCTCAAACTTTTTTACGGTGGAAAGAGTACACAGGGCCCCAGTCCCTTTGCCGAGGCCGGGGCCCCCCCCTCGAACAATTATAGCCAGAATCCTAAATTACAGGGACCAAGATGCCATTCTACAGGCGGCTAGGGTGCATGGAGATCTTCCCTACGAGAACTCGGTCATACGATTCTTTCCGGACCTTACCCTGGGGGTGCAGCAGGAGCGACGCACATTCGACGGGGTGAAGCTTGCCCTGAGAGAGAAAGGAATAAAATACATGATGCTTTTTCCAGCAAAACTCAGGGTAATTGACAATGATAAATCCTGGTACTTTCTGCGCCACAGGAGGTTCAGCACTGGTTGGAGGAGGGGTGCCCCCAGAAACGCAGCCGACGTCGAGAGGAGGACTGGCGGGGAAGCCGTAACCGTAACCTGGAGTCCCCGACTCGACAAGCAGAGGATGAGAGTTCGGAGACACGGTCCAGGGCGTTGTGTTCAAGGAGCCCTACAGCCGGAGCGGCGAAACCCGGAAAGGAACAGACACTGGCCGATTCGAAGGGACTGAGCATAAGGCCGACGAAGTGTTACAGGTACAGGTCGGGACTTGTTGGATGGGAGACAAGGCTTGATGCCACGGACAATCAAATAAGGTACACTGCCACGATGGGGCATTGGTCCGATCAATACAGCGACACTTAATGCTTTGGGGCTAGAATAGGGCCCCGGGGGGGGATCTGAGTGGTGGTGCCCCACAGCCCTACGCCAGCTGATCGTTCTTTTGGGCGACAGGCGCTCTGCTAGTTGGGATGTGGGTAGTTTTAGACCTACAAGGCAGGGTAGCAGGGAGGGGGAGTTATTCTGGGGATTTTCACTTATTTTTTCTTCAGTTGGGTTACAAATGCTTCAGAAACAACGTTCCGACAAATGAGGGCAGAGACCCGAGACTCTATGCTGTACACTGATGCTCAAGGGGGGTAGGGACTAACTGGTGGGGTGGGTGGAAGGGGGGAAAGGGCTACATAAGTTTCCCAGATGGCTGCGCGACAAACTAAAAAGTTTGAAAATACTCTCTTGGAATGTGAACGGTCTGGGAGATAAGATAAAACGTACTATGGTGTTACAATATTTGCATAGACACTCACCAGACATAGTGCTCCAGCAAGAGACGCACCTCAAAGGCAATAATTATCTAGCACTGAATCGATTTGGCTATACACTCCTGATACACGCCGGATTTACAACGGGCTCTAGGGGTACTGCTATACTCCTTAAAAATTCGGTCCATTTGTAGTGAATCACACATGGTGTGACCACATGGGACGTTACGCTGCCCTGTCCGGGACGTGGGAGGGACAAGTTGTGAACATCTGCTCGGCGTATATACCCCCACGACTACACAGGACTGCACCATAGCAAATTAATACTCGAGATGCCCCAGGGCACTTTGATTCTGGGGGGAGACATGAATGACACGATGGCCCCGGACATAGACAGGGACGTAAATCCCTCCAAAACTCGGGGACCCCGAAAATTGAGCACATTTGTGAACACACTGGGGCTGGTGGATCTTTGGAGGAGCCACAATCCCAGGACGAGACAATTTACACATATCTCAGCGGCTCACGGAAGTGGATCGCAGCTCGAGTACATTTTTACACACACCACCTCAGTGAGTCTCTTCCAGGAAGGGTGCCACAAGGCATGAGGGATATCGGACCATTCGCCGGTGGAGGTGCAAATGTATGGCCCGGTATGGGATTGGTCTCTCCCGCCGAGGCTGGATCCCTACCTATTCAGGGATCAGGAGTTTCGGGATCGGTTGAGGAGTGCATGGAACAATACTTTACGGAAAATACTGGCTCGGTGCGGTCGGACTGTGTACTTTGGGAGGCATATAAGGTGGTGCCAGGGATTTCGTGCAGGCGACAACTGGGGCTAAGCGCAAAGAAAAACGTGCGCAGTGCGACAATCTGGAGCGAGAGATACTGAGTCTTGAGCTGGCATTGGGTTCAGACCCTGTGGGTGACACCTGACACAAATACACACTCAAACTCAAGCAAAAAGAACTCAGAGACTTGGAAGAAAACGCTGCTCGTACACATGTGATTGCCACACAGAGGAGGGTATACGACTTGGGTGACAAGGCTAATATATTAATTCCCTGGCTGGAAAGGAGGGATGGTAGTCGAAACTGGGTCTCCGAAATTAGGACAGGGGAGGTCGTGCAGAGCGGAACAGGTGCAGAGCTAACTGAAGTATTTGCAGGATACTACGAGAACATTTACCAGACACAGACCAAACGGGGGGGGGAGGACTGTTACGAACTGCTAAGGGACATGGCATTGCCGACACTGGGGACTGACGATAGGGAAGCGCTGGACTCAGGCTTGAGTGTAGAGGAAGTAGAAAGTGCCATACGGGATTTGCAGTCTGGGAAGGCGGCGGGCCCAAATGGGCTCCCTACAGAATTGTACAAGTGTGTGGCGGGGAAGCTTGCCCCGCACATGCTCAATATGTTTCTGGGGGCAAGGGACGAGGGTCAACTCCCGGAGGACGTGAGGATGGCGACCATAGTGGTCATCTCTGCAGCTCCTATAGACCCATTTCCATCTTGAACTTTGAAGCCAAAGTACTGGCCAAGGTCATCGCAAATCGTTTGAGCCCAGTCATACAGTCCCTGATTCACCCAGACCAGTCTGGCTTCATGCCACACAGGAGCACTAGGCTCAATTTTCGACGTCTCTATGGTATAATGCATATGACCCAAAAGCAACCGGATGTGCCTGCGGCCCTCCTATCACTCGATGCGAGGATGGCATTCGACAGTATCGAATGGATATACCTATTTGCCGTTTCAAACAAGGTAGGACTTGGCTCAAACCTACAGAAGTGGATACAATTATTGTATACTGCTCCGATGGCGCGAGTCAGAGTCAATGGGACCATATCCAGAGATTTCACACTTCATAGGGGCACACGGCAGGGCTGACCGTTCTCGCTGATACTTTTTGCGCTGGCACTGGAACCGTCGGCTGCCTGGATACGAAGAGACCCGCTGGTGAGAGGCATCGATCTAGGTGGGGGTTGGGAAGAACGCATATCCTTGTATGCGGACGACATCCTCCTCTATGCCCACAGACCTCGACAAACATTTCACAGGCTCATTCATATAATACAGACTTTCGGTACAAACTCGGGGTACTGTATAAACTGGGATAAATCCCTGGTGTTTTCCCTGGCGGGAAAGCTCCTAGCCCTGACATCGGCATGTACGGAGCTGGTGCGTAAAGAGATGTTCAAATACCTGGGCATATGGATAACAAAGTCAGAGGACGAGTTCATACAGTTAAATGTGCAGGCACATCTAGACAGACTGAGGGACGACACGACTCACTGGAGGCGGCTACCTGTCTCCCTTGTTGGCAGAGCAGTCTTATTTAAAATGATGGCCCTCCCACGTTTACTATATGTAGTTCAGAATACCCGATATAGGATACCGGAGACATTTTTTCAGGCTGTTGAGTCAGAGCAGCAAACTCTGCTGTGGGGGGGTGGCAGTCCCAGGATGGCACTCAAGAAACTCCAGAAAGGGGTGTATGAAGGGGGATTGGCCGTTCCGGATATTAAAAAATATTATTGGGCCTCTCAACTTATTAATATTAATGGATGGGCCTTTTCGCCGCTCGAGGAGCCGGCATATAGGGTGGACCGATTGGCGATGGGCAAAGGCAGCTACCTGACAGAGTTATACCGGAAGAGCAGAGGCAATACGCACCTCCCGATACACACACGGACAGTGGTTGATGCATGGCATAAGGCAACTAAAATGACTGGCTGGGAGGCTAAACTCATGGAGCAGACACCACTGTGGGAGGGAGATTATTTGGGGGAAATGAAGCGACTAGAGGGCTTCCGGAAATGGAGCCTTATAGGGATTGACCTGCTGGGGGATGTCTGGAAGGGAGGGAAGATGATTGAATTCAATACCTTGCGGGAGGATTTCCAAATGGGGGCGGGGGGAGTATCTTCTATACCAGCAGCTACGACATGCGCTTCACTGTCATCTGAAGGACGGGACTCTGATACCGGAATATTCACCACTCGAGGATAGACTCCTCCTAGACCCCATGATTGACAAAGCAATATCCCTCACATATAGAAAGCTTGTGATCAACTCCCCAGACTGCATGGGACCCCTGAGGGAGGCCTGGAAATCAGATGTGGGTCTGCTCGAGGACGATGATTGGGCTGAAGCCCTACAGAGCCCCAGAGAAATAGCTATTAGGGCACGTTTTAGGCTTGTTCAGCTCCGCATTCTTCATAGCTCCTATGCTGCACGAATGGTTCAATTTCGTATTGGTTATTGTGTGTCCGAAGAGTGCGCGAGATATTGTGGTGAGAAAGGCTCATTCTTTCACATACTGTGGTCCTGCCCCAAAATTCAGGCATACTGGGAGGGCCTGGCCAAAGTAATGACAACAATGGTGGGGGCGACGGTCCCGACAGAGCCGAGGTGGCACATCCTGGGAGTAACGGGAGAGATTGTATGGCCACAGTGGACCAGCACCTGGCTGGCCTTGGCAGGGGGGGTGGCCAAGAGAAATATTGCCGGGCATGGGGGCAGGAGAGGCCCCTTCACTGGAAACCTGACATGGATTGGTGCCACAGGGCGGAACAAACGATCTATCAGAGTAGGGGCTGCCCACGCAAATGGGAAAAGATATGGGGTGCATGGGCAAAGTATAGAGGCCAATGGACAGTGCCATGAGGAGCGTCCCAAAGACTCCCAAAGAGAATATGATGCTGGTGACTCCCTGGATTGTAATGGTTGCAGCAGCGAGCAGTTGAGAACGATATACGGTGCGATATATGGGTTTGCTACACATCAGTCCACTAAAATGTACGTTTTTGTATGATGTTTATCTGAAGCATGTTTTTGTGTTTAATAAAAAGATTTTTTTTTTAAAAGGGCAGTATAAGAAAAATCGAGAAATGGGGGTTACTCCATATCAGTTTGATATCAAGACACTGACCCATACTGCTTGGTGCCTTTTGTCTCATTGTCTGCTCTTGCCCGTCGTCTTTTATATGACCTTGATTATTAACTATATTAATTGGATTTGAAAAGTAACTCTGCAAATGTCTAATGCTATAATGCTATAGACTGGACTCTTGCCATCCAACAACAATTATATGTGTTCTCTTGAAAAAAATGATTAAGAATTACTAATACAAAAAAATTAAATGTCCAACATAATGTGATGTGAAGTGGGCGGGTGTGATTGTTGGGTCATAAAGGAGGTCATCAAGAGTGTGAGTGAGGGTGTTGGGGGAAAGTATTTATGGTGGTTTAATTTCCTGCAAGTATGAGTCAAGTTTCGGCCATACGTTTCTTGGTGATCTGAGTCTAAAGGCATTAGTGTTGACTAAATTGTCTGGGCACCTCACGAAGCAGATCCTGGCTCACATGTGTGATAACTCAAGTTTTTCCATTCCGAAAATGTGGCTTTCATTCCTAGTGTGGCAAGGAGGTCTAATAGTAATAGACCAGTTTGGTTGATATTTTCTTGGACTGGTAAAGTCTAGATCCCAAGAGAGATGATAATAATGTTTAATGTGATTTGTGTTTGAATATTGTTATTTATGGTGTCTTGAATTTCTTTCCAGAGCAGTCTGACAAATTTGCAAGAAAACATCAGTTCCAGCATAAAGCAAAGGGGTTAAGACACAGTTTGTGGAGCCAACTCGAGCTCCAAAATGCATTGTCAATGGGTTGGAATATGCATTGAGCTAATGTGGGTGAGATTTTAGTGATGGTGATGTTTTTGCACAGTTTGAGCAACGTTTTTTGTGATCTGTGAGAATTTGAGCTTAGAGCAGATTATATTCTATTTATTCTGTGTTTTCAGAATGGGTGCACATCTTTTAATAACTAGACGTTTATAAAATATAGCTGCTACATGTCTTTTTATTGTTGCTTTTTGGATTAGGCAGGGCAGGGTTTGCCTTTAGTGCTAGGAATTTGTAAAATTCAACGTTGTCTAGTTTGTATTCTTGCTAGAAATCAAAAAAGGAACTTAATGGCCCTTGTTTTTTTTTTTTTTAAAAAGGATACCTTTATTTGTCCGGTCTTCCAACGAGAGCTTTTGACAACAGTTTTAAACCAAAGGGACACGTCTCTTGATTTTTTGGGGTTAACACGCCTTTTGATTTTTTGGGATTCCTTGTTGTGTTCAATGTCACATAAGTTCTTTCTCTATTGAGAGCCCTAAGCGTGCATTATTGTTGGCTGTTTGGAATCAGTTGCTGCCTTGTCTAATAAGAAAGGCCTTTGGATAGTTATGAAAGTTGGGGCGGTTGTTACTCCCTAGTTTTTGTCTAATCCTACTTTAAGTAGAGAGCGAATGTTGCATTTTTCATGTTCCAAATAAAGTTTGATCTCTGTCTATCTACTGTTTTGAAGAAGTTATCAGAGAGCTGGATCAGGACTGAGCTCTATTGTACCCCACCATGTCATATGTTTTGGGGACCAATTATCAAGTGATCTTCGACTTTCTTAATTATTGATTATTTGTTTTGAAGATCTGTATCATCTAGAGTCCTGTAGAAAGAATATGTAGATACTTGATTTGTTTAGTTTGGTTGTTTTGCCATGTTAAGCCAGTCTGGCACAGTATGTCCGGTGGTTAGGCGAAAAGCTTCTATTTTGTCATGGTTGAGGGAATAGCAAAATACATCCCCCGACACAGCCACATCGCCGGACACCTGAGAGACCTGCACTGGCTCCCCGTCAGCAAGAGAATCACGTTCCGACTCCTCACCCACGCACACAAAGCTCTCCACAACCAAGGCCCCAGATACCTCAACGACCGTCTGACCTTCTACACTCCCACCCGCCAGCTACGATCGACCAACCACGCCCTCGCCGCCGTCCCCCGCATCCGAAGAGCCACAACGGGAGGAAGATCCTTCTCCTACCTGGCTGCCAAGACGTGGAACTCCCTACCCATCCACCTCCGCCTTACCCAAGACCACCTCTCCTTCAGGAAGCAACTCAAGACCTGGCTGTTCGAACAGTAGCGGACCCCCCTCCCCCAAGCGCCTTGAGACCCTCCGGGTGAGTAGCGCGCTATACAAATGCTTGATTGATTGATTGATATGGTTTAATGGTGTCCAGAATTTTGGGGATAGTTGTTTCTGCATTTTCTGTGATGATCAGGACATCATTTTCATATGCAGCAACCTTCTCAGTTTCAGATAAAAAAATTAAACCTTTTATTTTGTGGTTCTGCCGTAAAGGAATGAGAAAAGGTTCTGTTGCTAAAAAAATACATTGGTGAAAGAGGAAACCCTTGTCTGGTTCCTTGAGGGAATGCAAATTGTTCTGAAATCTCACAATTTACTCTTATATGAGCCCTCATTTGGCGGTCGCGTGCCTGCACCATTTGTTTGAAATAGTAATTTAATTGTAATGTATTTATTTATTGTATAATTTGTATCTTCATAGAGATCCACATATCTTTAACATATTTTACCCATTTGCAAATATACATACATAAGTAATATCACTTCAGTACACATGTAAAAAGCTTTTAAAAAATCTAAACATTTTAAAACAAGACATTTCATTTTCTGGAAACACTAAAAATTGCTGAACATTTTCTACAGCTCGTACTCCAAATGTACGAAAAAGTAGTGTCAAAAATTGACAGCATCTTATGTGAAGTGCAGGACAAATAAATATAACTTGATCAAAGTCGTGGACACCATTATTACACCATTATTACACTTGATGGCAAAATTCTTATTCGTAACATTAGAAAGAAACATTGAATACTATGTTGCATATTATAGGTCAAATAGGGCTGTGGCTTTCGTTTATTACAAGCAGTGATAATAGTATAACTTTATCCCTATGCAAGCATTACTCACTATCTAATTTTATACGCATTCTAGGAATTTGAGATGGAATTTCAAATGATTTAGTCCCATAGACTCTAAGTCATCCTGCTTGAGCTCGTACAGTTCTGACGCATAGAGGAAATTTCTGCAGAATATACTAACTTCCTTTTCTAAGTGAAGTATTTGAAGGCACAATAAATTGTGCAGAGAACTCTTTTCACAATGAAGTAGCCAATACCCCCATTGTAAAACTGCTGCTATTCCCAGAACAAAGTTGCTATTTAGACCAACCTCTAAAGGGATTACCTGTATGGCTGCCAAGGTATTCAAATTATATAACTTATGCAATATCCTGCCCTCCAAAGCATTCACAACAGTCCAAATTTTCACAGGGATGGTTTCTACAGCATACGTTAAACATGGGGGACTTTTTAGACAATATAATGACACGAAATGAGTAAAATACTTACACCCAACATCTTCAAATATTCTAAAGAGGAAAATCTACCTTTGTTGACGCCAGTGTGAGCAGAATGCATTAGATTTGGCATCGAGTTTTCCAGTCTATAGGCTGCGATTTTTGGGTATATCTTGCAGTAAACGTGAGATAAGCTAACCATTTTTAGTTTGTAGCGGGTTGTTTTTTCTGAATTTTTTTTTTATTGAGTTTTGATAGTTTAAGACACCCTGGCGTGGAACAGAACAAACTGTACAATAGAATTGAATCCCCGCAATCACAATACAGTGCCACAGATTAAGCCCCGTAGACTCACTACAGCTTTGGCTTAACCATGAAACAGACATCCCCAGAAAATTAGCACAACACTGCCTCGAAGGAATGTATCTCGCCCTCCAGGGACCAAGGGCGAGGTGGACATGGCTGAAGGTGAATCACATGATGCACGGCTCAATCCTTCCAAATTTTGTAATATTTTTGGGGGCACCCCCTGACCTGGTATACCAGGCGTTCGAGGCCCATGCAGAAGTCCATACTTTTTGCCCACCTGTCCAGGGAAGGGGCTGTGGTGTTCTTCCATGGCTTTGCAATGTCCCGTCTGGCTGTCAGCAGACCTAGCCAGAGCAGCACCCTCTTACATCTGTCGCTCCCTATCTCTTCCGCTATGTGTAGGAGGATTCATTTCGGGTCTCTGAGGATCTGCCAACCCAATATCGTCTCCAGGGTCCAAACAACCCCTCCTAGAAATGTGATAAAGCCGAGCAGTGCCAAAATGTGTGTAACAGGTACCCTGTGGGATCCCAGCAGTTCAAAGCAAACACAAGGAGATGATGGACGGAGCGCTGAAACATTTCAGACACTCACCCCCAGTCACAGATCTGGGTTGAATCCAGCATCGTTCTTTAGCTCACTTCGCCACCCCAGTTCAGACACAGCTATATGCAAATCAGTCCCAAAGATGTATAATATTTGCAGTGCTCGAGGGCCTGTTTCAGCAGGATCATCTAAGAATAATAAGACATCAGCTGCATACAAGGAAATTATGTCGCTGACCGTCTGGGTCCACTGGAAGAAACGAAACAAGGCATCCACCCTCACCTAGGCCTTCAGGGGCTCTACCGCTAGGGCAAAGAGCAAGGGAGACAGCAGGCAGCCCTGGCGGGTGCCCCTCTCTATGTTGAACCGGTGGGACACAGCACAGCCCACAAGTACCCTCTCCTGAAGGCCTAGTATAATAATCGAACATAACTGATGAATTTAGACCCAAAGACAAGACAAGTCAGTAAGGCAAACAGGTAGTCCCAATCCATCGAATCAAATGCCTTTTGGAAGTCTACCATTAGCAAAGCCTGGTGACCAGGTAGGTTGGCGCTCAACTCAATGGGGTTGTTGACCCTCCTTATATGGTGCCTAGTGGCCCGGTGGGGAATGAACCCAGATTGATCGGGATGAACGAGGTGTCTAATCACTCCTGGCAGCCTATTAGCTAACGCTTTAGCCCACACCTTGACCTCTATATTTAGCAGCCATATTGGTCTGTACTCCTCGCAGAGGGCTCCACGCAAACCTGGCTTCGGGATTACCACTATGTCCGCCTTTCTGAGGTCCCACGTAGCATAATATTTTCATAAGAACATTCCACATATTACAATGCTAATAGGGTGGAACCTCATAAAATTCTACTAAGACAAAGTATAATTAAGTTACTGCATAACATGAGTCACTATGCTTGTCTCAGTCAGCCCAGTGGCTAAAGTTGCCACCTTTACAAGAGAAAAATACCTGCCTTCTGTTCACGTTTTAAGATTTTGCAAAAACCTGGACATGATTCTTAAGTAGAACTTTATATGAAGTTGTCTATATTCTTTTTTTTTTTTCTAAACAAATTTTATTTGTCAAAACATCACATATGACGCAGAGCTCTGTGACCCAGAAGCTTCTGCCGCATCAAGATACATCAATTGAATTTGACCGTTTTCATGTATTTCCAGGAGAAAGTGAAAAGCAATACAAATAAAACAAGAACCCTAAAACTGTAACCCCCCCAACCCACCCCACAGCGCACTGTCGTCCATTCCAGAGCAGCACATCACATCAATGACTACAGTTGTACATTTGTAACATGTCATCACCTACAAGGCAGCTGTCCTGCCGAACATCTGTATGAAAGGAAATAAAAATAACAAAGAAGAAAGAAACAACAAAGAAAAGTGGGGAGGTCATTCTGGGTCTCGGCGTCGTTCCACCTGTGCCGGCTCGAGCTCCAGGCCACGATAGTCTGCCCAGCGCTTCCAGATCTTAAAGTGCTTTCGGGGGCACCCTCTGGCCACAAAGATTGGAGTCTCTAGACCCATACAGAAGTCCAGACCATTTTTCCAGGCAGAGACAGAGGGTGCCACCGCTGCCTTCCAAGCCCTAGCAATATCCCTTTTCGCCAGGGTAAATCCCAGAAGCATCAGATGGCGCTTGTAAATGTTGCCCCCGATCCCTTCCATGACATGCAGGAGGACCAGCTTCGGTGAGCTGGGAAGGTCCCACCCCAACACTTCGGAGAGACAAGCCAGCACCCCCCTCCAGAATCGCGCTAATGCGGAGCAGTGCCAGACAGTATGCAACAGGGTTCCCTCCTCATGTTCACATCGGAGACACACTGGGGAAGCCACCAAACCCGCCCTCCAAAGCCTAACCCTGGTATAATATATCCGGTGAAGGTATTTGAACTGGATAAGCCGCAGGCTCATTGCGATGGCCGCCCCTCGTGGAGAGGCCAAAGCCTCTGTCCAGTCTTCCTCCATCTGACCTACGTCGCCCTCCCAAGTCTCCCTCAGATGCTGTAGCGATGGGGAACAGTGTGTGACTAGGGACAGGTATATTGTAGAGATCTTGTGGTCTTAGAGGTCCCCCATAGTCTATATTCATTTTTAACATCGTCTTTCTCTTTTTGTTTACTTTAATTATCACACAGACATTGCAGGGAGTCTGATGAGGACAAGAAGTTACAGCGTCATATTAATCCTCTGTAAATCTCTAAGAGAAAGGAGAAAGAAACAAACTAAGAAATGAAAAATCTCTGTTTAAGGATGGAACACCCTCACCTACCATGTGGTGGTGAGAAAGCTGAAATTATTTACGAAAATTTCACCACATAATAATATAGAAACAAGTTAAATGTTAACATAAAAAACACATAGTAAGTTAAGCGTTAGAAAATGTGCCTTTATTTCACCTGAAATGTAAAAATTGTTTATTTTCTGCAGAAAGCTTTAATTTATATTGTTCTTCACTTGCTAGGACGCACTATTCATTTATTTAACTCTATCCCTTTAAGAAAATAAATGCTTTTCATAAAATAGTAATTTAACGTTATAATCGAACTCTAGGTCTTGAAATTTTGTGAACTGCGCCGTTTCCTGAAAAATGTATTCTTTCTTTCCTCATACCATATGACTTCACTGTACTTAGATTGTTTTCGTTGCCACATACACATAATGAACAGATGTATTAATAAAAAGAAAATGATTGCTGCAGCTTATATTCTGTGATCTAACCAGGACATACTAGAATGTTTCATTTCATAGAGTGGCTTATTGTTATAGGATGGGACACCAGACAGCTAACAGAGTAGGCGTGCAAAAGGTTCTTATGAGAACCTTCTCAGATGTAACTTTGTGTAATACGTTGTAGCCATTTTCTAACTGACTTCATGCTGATGTGGTTGTTTACTATGGGAATCGAGGACGAAGACGACGAACCATTGGAAGATCTCTCACCATTGGACGCCGATGACATATTCATCTGTTTTTGCAACATGTTTTAGCTGCTTTCTCTATAGTACGTATTCCTAGCTAAAGAGGTAATCGTGCTTCTCGACTCATTCCATGCATCCCTACCATGCCATGCCCCTTGGCACTTTGCTGTGCTAGCCTGACTTGCCATAAGCTATTGCTTACAGTGATCTCTTGTTTTCCTTACGCTTTGTGAGGTTTTTCTGTTTTATGCTGATCATAGCTACTGCTGTGATTTTTTCCTTCCCACCCTCTTAGACGGTTGCTACTGCAATTGTCCGGAGAACTCGGCTGAGTCTCCAGTTCAACCCTTTATGGGGAATTCGATCTTCCTCTTAGTTATTTGACTTTTTTCCAAAATATACTTGCTCTTTTCCAGAAGGAACCCTTTATGCGTTCTTGTTCGGATAAGATAGGTCTTTTAGTTTAGAATAGGGGCTAAACTCTGAATGGAACACGCTGTTTTTATTTCTCTATGCTTGTTCTAACCAATCTTATTTCTTATTATTTCTGTAATCGATTTGCCACTAATTGAGAAAAAGAACAAAATAGTGACTAATCTACTAAGACAAGAAAAAACACCAAACCTCTCTTTATTGACTGAACATCAAATGTAATTACTGAAGTCTTGTTGTGTAAAGCTCCATTCGAAAACTGTGGCAAAGATTAATCGGCCTATAAAGGCGCGGAACTTCCAATTTCTCTAAGTCAGTTTAAAGTGATGTAATTTGTGGACATTTTCATGAGATTTCCACTCTAGCAATGACATACTTCATCATCTGATTCCTCCTCACACCACTAACAGATTGGTTAGTGGTGTGGGCTACAACTCTCACACAACTAGAGAAAAGGTCTTGGATGATACCTCTGAGGATATCCTGACGTCTGCTGTTTTGTGTAGGTGGTGAGCAGAGTCAAATAAAGGACAGTGAAAAAGTTATTTAAAAATATATCTTGGTGGACAATATCGTAGCTTTAATGGTTGTCACTAAGGTGCACACTAAAAGAAGAAGAAAAATGGGTATACGACTTCACCCTATATGTGATACGGCGTCGACATTTTTCTGCCATTCCTACTGACCCTTCCAAAAGGTGTATGGCATACTTCAGGACCTATATTCTGAATCGTATCACTCTGCAGGTAAAGCAGTATAATAATTAAATAGAAGTACAAACTCTGGTCCACAATTAATGTGGATTGCCCAATGTTGCCAGCATCTGAAAAACAATCAAATCAAATCAGAGAAACATATACTGTCGTGGCAGATTAAAATGGATACAGTCTGCAATGCTTTGGGATCATTTGTTAATATCATATAAGTGCCAGCGCAGCACCCAATCCACTGAGATCATACAACACAGCATCTAACTGTGATATTTTAACTGAAAAGCTCACCAGCAGTATTAGGGTATATAGGTCTCAACTCGCCAAACCTTCGAGAGACAGGGGCAGGACTATAAATCATAGAAACCAAAGTCATCAAGCACAAAAAGAAAGAAGAGTACGTGTAAACTAACATGGAACTCAATATTTAAGGCAGGGCATTAAAATACCAGGCATGCCAGTATTCAACCGGCCAGGTAGCAGCCCTACCAGTGGCTTAGCTATCTCTCAACTAATAATATTGCTGTTTGGGGGTATTCTTCCACCTCTACTAGAGTGCCTGAATAGACAGCACATGGGACTACATTACAACTACAGCCTGCTCAGTATGCTCCAGGTGATGCCTGTCGTGCATCTTGCTCTAATGTGCTAACGTTGCATGTGTTAGCACATTCAATTCTGACCTATTGACTTTGCCAGTTCTTGTTTTAATTGTATTCACCCCTCTAAAAAGCAGCATGACTCCATAGACCTCCATCACGCCGCCCCCTTTGCAAACGTGCATCACCTCTCTCCACTGTACTGGGGTCTCCACCTTAAATTCTCGACTCATCCTCATGACAGCCTACAGGTTCATATGTTTAAAAAAGGGGGAAGGGGGAAGGAGGTGTTAGGAGCTCCCATTCTCCCAAAAACCCCCACCCCAAACCCCCGACGATGTGCCTTGCACACCTACTCCGAGGCCAGAGGGGCCAGAAATGATTTTAATCCCTTTCCCAGGACACTGTCTTACTATAATCCCTGAAATGGAACTTGGAGCAGGACCCGAGAAACTATAACTAACTAACTATACGGCCCTGCTGCCATCCCCTAATAACCGCACCATTCGTTCGTAGCCTTGGGGCAACGCTGCTAGGTCAGTGCACTGCAGCTTAATGCATTAGTTGATATACTGTGCTCCAAGAGAGATGCTGCGTATGCGACGATGAACCATAGCTTCCCCCAACACTGCACGCCTGCCTTACTGTTTGACAGACATGCATTACAGTATTGCGGCCTTCCCAGCTCAATCCTCATTGAATGGATATTGCTGCGTTTGAAAACACCCTTCCTTTCTGTTTGCCTTTCCCCTTCTTGTATTCCTGTATCGTAGTTACCCCTTTCTCTCTTTTTCTTGTACTTCCATGACTTGCCTTCTCTCCCTTTTTTCAGCAGCTCGTGCAGTTTTTGTCTCCTTTTTCTACCTCCCTATATTCCTCCTGGACATCTGCCGTATGACATCATACATTTGAACTCCGAAGCCCCGCAGGCCGCACACCCCACCAAGCTATGCCTGGAGAAAAGCCCCCATGGAGAGGCCTGCCTGTACCGCAGTTCTGCTGTGGGTATATCTGTTGTAGAGACGTAGCTCACCCAATTTTTTTATTTTTTTATTTTATTTATTAAACACAGCCCTGCATGTAGGAAAATGCTTCAAAGAGCACCAGTTGCATTACAGATGGCCCTTTTTTGTTCAGAAAATGCTTCATTGTTAGGCCCAACACGCTTTAAGTGAGCACCCGCGCATTCTGCCGGACCATATATTGCTAGGCACGTGGGGGGAAGTGATTTGCCCAGAATCCTGGTTTGTTGATCTTCAAGCTAGCCCTGAACCTGGTTTCTTGAGCATTAAAGTGGGCTGCTCCAGCCGTTATGCCACCTTCTTTATTGTTTAAGCAGTAAATACCCTGGTACAACTCTGAATAGGCTGCCTTTTTGAGGTGTGTGCAAACCTGTGACTGCTTTGAGGAGGGAGGACCGACTACGTTAATGCAGAACATGACACTAACTGCAGGTATCATTGTAACAGTACCCCAAAGGACGGTGCAACCAATTGACAATGTAGGCTCTCCTGCGGCCCAGATTACCCAACCAACCGCCACCGGGTGTAGCACTGCCAGGTACCGCTACTTCCAACCCTCCCTCTCCCTGCTGTGAAAGGGGAGGGTGAAACCTCTTTTCCCTAATCACGGCGGCAATTAGACTTCTGTAAACTTTTCGCTACCGTCTTTGAGCACCACCAACACACTCCCATCCTTGCACACACTGCTGCCCACGAGTGCGCCACCAACTACCCCTTCCACACCAGACTGGTGCCTCTATCCCCGGTGTGCCACCCCTGGGGGCTCATGGCTCCTGAGCCTGCCTGGCAGTAGAAAGCCACTTGCCACTGAAAGTGTATTGCAACTTACCTTCTGCTATTGTACGAATGGCGCCAAATTATTATTAATGGGGGCCGCGCCCTGTAGTGCCTGGCGTCGCAACTCCCCCTTCCCCACCCGATGCGAAAGGATCCATGGCAGGCCCCACCCCGTCCTCCTTATCTTAAAATCCTCCTGGGCAGCCCCCGTTCCCCCCTTAACCTTGTAATTCGACCCTTAGCCGCCCCTTCCTTAAGCTGCCGCAATGGGGGCCCTGGACGACCTCCTCCCCGCTGTCGCACTCGCGGTTTTTTTTTCCCTTTCTCCCTCTAGCCCGACTCGACGGTATTGGAGCGCTATACATGAGCACCAGTTGCGTCACACCAGGACAAATTTATTTTTGTGGTACTCACGGGGAGATTAAATAATTTGCCCAGGATCACAGGATGTTGAGCCACGCCGAGATTCGAACCTTATTCCCCTAACCCAAAGTTGGCAGCACCGAGCATAAGGGCCACCTCTCTTCCCCCTTAGTCCCCGCTATTGTCTGCTGTAATAACCTTGAGCTCCCGAGCCCCATTACGATGGCTGATATAGCCCTAACCAGCGAGCATTTCCCTGTATGCCGTCCTAGCAAGTTACTACTTCACAACTCCTAAACCGAGCATCCGGCTGCCCAAGAAACCACCTCCCTCACGAGCAGTATCCCTGCACCAAGCCTTCCTGCGCCCCCCCTTTGCCGTATGCATTCTACCATTATTCACCCCTACCCCAAAAATTGTACTCGGACCTCCCAACACCCCACCTGCTGTCCGTGCGCATTTAAACTTGACGGACTCATCCATCCTCATCCCCTGTGCATGCACCTCGAAGCTCACGGGTCGTGGCATGTGTGTGGCCTGAACCTGCAAACTTGAAGGGCACTTGAATGCTATCTTCGGTATTTGGGTGCACCTGCATTGCTACCGCCAACAAGCGTCGGATTGGTAACGCGGGCACTCGGGCAATGCCCGATGGGCTGGACTCCGAATTCCAGCTGTGGGCTGCTTTTTTGAGCAGCCTGGGGGACGATTTGGGCGGTTTCTGCGTTGCTCGATGCCGCCAGCGGCCCAGTGGGTGCCTGAGTGGCCTTTCTGAAGGTAGATGGGCGTCCATTAACTCCCTTTTATCAATGGCAGAGGTGTTACTCCCTTTCTCTCGCTGGGCCGGCCCATTAATATATGCATATTGAGCGGGGGCAGGGGGCCTGAGCAAAAGTGGCCTCACTTGTTTTCAGGTGTGTTTCACCAGTGTAAACTAATCCGTGCATTTTTTTTTTAACCCCCCCCCCCCCTTTTTTTATAAAATTTCGCAGAAACTGTTTTTTGCAGAAAGGCAATATGCAAATGTGGGCCACTTTTTTTATGGTGCCCAGGCCGATTTATAATCCCAATCCAACCCTGCTGCCAACCTACCACACATTAAAGCAACCCGATCGTGCTCACCCCCCTCTGTAACCATGCTCCCTGTGCCTAATCCGATCCCCCTGGGGCCCACCCAAGCTCTACCCGGCAAGGACACAACCCCTCACATATGGTAGCCACACCCGCTTGTGGTAACCACCGCAACTCTTGCCCTCCACCCCCGCCAATGCCAGATGTGTCCGATGCCCAAAGCACGTCTGGGAGGCCACAAACCCCAGCATCCTATATCCCGACTCCTGTTAAAATAGCAGAGATGCGGCCCTCCCCGTGTGCTGCCCCCACTCGCGCGTGCTGCTACCCCTCCCCTAGCCACTTCTATTGTTTAAGGCCCTAAACCCTGCGAAACCATTTTATTGTGACGTACCCATAAACAGACACTCATCTCCTTGTCCGTCCTTAGCTACTAATTAAAGAATGCGCTCTTCCCCACAGAGACCTCCTGTCACCCCGTCCGCCCCTGGAGCCTGGCATGTCACTAACTTGCAAATCTTCTAACCACCATTGTGCCAGACCCAGAACCAACACCTGAAGAGCGTCATTCCTGCCCCCCATCGTCCTGTGCAAGCGGAGGCACTCTGAGCCATCCATCACTCATCATTCATCCATCACACATCCTTCACCCATCACACATCATTCATCCAGCACACATCCTTCACCTGTCCTCCAGCACAGTGTCCCACTGCTGCTGCCGGATGAACTTAGAGAGGGGGGAGGTGCAGTCCTCAATGGCGCTGCTGCTTGGCCCGCAAGTGGTACCTGAGCTAAGCCTCGGGTACAGCCTCGCCCTACCACCCAGCGTAGTTGTCGATCATTTTTTGCCCAACTGTACCCGGACCCCGCCCACGTTCCTGTGCTGTCCATTGGCCTCCTAGCCTCACGGGACTGCATCATCATCCTAGTGTGTCCTTAATACCACCCGCCCCCAGGGCCCGCCGCTTATCCTGAAGGTGACCGTCCGCTCCACAACCACCTGAGTATCTACCTGCCGGCTGCCCTCCGCACTCTCCAGCATTCCTCCCTGCATAGCGCCCCCTCATCCCAATGCTGGCAATGGTTGTTTGTTAAAGCTTTTTTTTTGAGGGGGCATAAACAATCGGAGGGTGAAGTTTGGGAACTAGTACCTGTATTATAACACTAGCAGCGGCCAGACGCTAGGGGAGAATCAGCAGATGCCAGATTCCGAGAGCAGGCTGAGGTGGTGCTGAGTGATGCTGAGGTGGTAGTGGTGGTGACTGTTGCGGAGACGATGCTGAGGTGATGCTGAATGATATTCAGGTCTTGCTGAGTGATACTGCTGTGGTGCTGAGTGATTCTGTGGTGGTGCTGAGTGATATTGTCTTGGCGCTGAGTGATGCTGTGGTGGCCCTGAGTGATGCTGTGGTGGCCCTGAGTGATGCTGTGGTGGTGCTGAATGATGCTGTGGTGGTGCTGAGCGATGCTGTGGTGCTGCTGAGCGATGCTGTGGTGGCCCTGAATGATGCTGTGGCGGTGCTGAGTGATGCTGTGGCGGCGCTGAGTGATGCTGTGGCAGCGCTGAGTGATGCTGTTGCGGCGCTGAGTGATGCTGTTGCGGCGCTGAGTGATGCTGTGGCGGCGCTGAGTGATGCTGTGGCGGCGCTGAGTGATGCTGTGGTGGCGCTGAGTGATGCTGTGGTGGCCCTGAGTGATGCTGTGGTGGTGGTGAGCGATGCTGTGGCGGTGCTGAGCGATGCAGTGGCAGTGCTGAGCGATGCTGTGGTGGCGCTGAGCGATGCTGTTGTGGCCCTGAGCGATGCTGTGGTGGCGCTGAGTGATGCTGTGGTGGCGCTGAGTGATGCTGTGGTGGCGCTGAGTGATGCTGTGGTGGCGCTGAGCGATGCTGTGGTGGTGCTGAGCGATGCTGTGGTGGTGCTGAGCGATGCTGTGGTAGTGCTGAGCGATGCTGTGGTGGTGCTGACCGATGCTGTGGTGGTGCTGAGTCATCCTGTGGTGGTGCTGAGTCATCCTGTGGTGGTACTGAGTCATCCTGTGGTGGTGCTGAGTGATGCAGTGTTGGCCCTGAGTGATGATGTGGTGTCGCTGAGTGAAGCTATGGTGGTGCTGAGTGATGATGTGGTGGCGCAGAGTGATGTTGTGGTGCTGCTGAGTAATGCTGTGGTGGCGCTGAGTGATGCTGTTGTGGCGCTAAGTGATGCTGTGGTTGTGCTGAGTAATGCTGTGGTTGCACTGAGTGATGCTGTGGTTGCACTGAGTGATGCTGTGATGGCGTTGAGTGATGCTGTGATGGCGTTGAGAGATGTTGTGTTGGTGCTGAGTGATGCTGTGCTGGCTCTGATTGATGCTGTGGTTGCGCTGAGTGATGCTGTTGTGTTGCCGAGTGAGAGATAGAGTGAAGATATAATGCCCAATTAGAGAGGGTGGTGAGAGAGAAAGAGTGTACATAGAATAAAGAATGGAGCGGGATAGAGAGAAAGAAGGGGAGAGAGAGTGAATGAAGGAGTTTGAAAGAGAAACAGATAAAGGGGTGAGAGAGAATGAAAGGCTAAAAAAGATAGAGAGGGGAGAGTTAATTAAGTAGAGAGAGAATTAGAGAGGGGAGAGAGAGAGAAGGAGAGAGACAATAAGAGTGGGGGGTGTGGAGTTTAAATAGAGTGAAGAAGTGACGCGGAAAAAGTAACCTTAAATATAGCTTTGTGCTTTGCGCGAATAAATATTTAAAAAAAACAGAGTGAGACAAAAATACTGGTAACTAGGCTGTGACTCCCAATATAAAACAAATAGCGATATAAGGTGAAATCAACCCACCGAAGCAATATTTCTAACTAGACAAAAAAAAGCTTGCATTTCAATGCTAATCGCTGTTGTTTTTCATGTGACTGTAGTCCAGGGCCGTCAGTTGGTAATGTGAGCTGCTGCTGCGATTGAAACATCAAAGTCCAGAGAGTTAATGAGCCATGACGAGGAAATGAGGAAGAGATAGGAAACCCAGATGGCAGCTGCGCGCGTGCACGCTATCGTGAATGCAAGCTGGTCGCCAGCCGAAAGCCAGTGGGTTTGCACTTCCAAAACCCGCTTACTAAAACTCTCGGCCAGACCAGCGCAAGCGCTGGTGCAGGCCGAGACCTAAATATGTCAAACTCTGCTGAGGATTGCAGGCGTCGTCATACTGAACAAATTGCTGTGCCTTTGCTCTGACCATGAGCCTGCTGTTTATTAAAGCTATAGTGTTTGAAAGGCAAATCTTGCTCTTTTTTTTAAGAGCAGAAAGGTAAAAGCGCTATGCGCCCCCGTGTTGGCGCTTGGCAATGGTGAAGTTCCTTGGGGTGCTGCTTGAGCTGCTCACCCGGGCTGGAGTCCTTTGTCTGGGCTGGTGTCCTCTGTCCGCCCTGGTGAGCTCTTGAAGCTCAGCCTCTTTGCCCGGGCTGCTTTTACTCCTTTGATACAGTACTGGGTGGGAGTCTGGAAAGCCCTAAAGAGGCTTTAGGTTTACTCATGGAGAGAAGTAGTGTACTCATGTATATTGCAGAGCGGCAGCGGGGAGTTTTTAGTTTTGGGGGGGGTATGTATGGAGGGAAGAGGGGAGTATTATGTATATGGCAAGGAGGTGTGATGGATGTGGGGGAGAGTGATACGTATAGGGAGAGGCAGGGGCATTGGTGTATGTATGTTTGGAGGAGAGGCAGGGAGTACTGTAAGTTTTTGGAGCGGTGGGACAGATTTATGTATAAGCAGGACGTGAGGCTTTGCTGTATGGATTGTGCGCCAACATTTTTATAGCGCTTATTTTATCTATATGTATCAGGTAGCATGCTTCTTGAGAAGACCGACAATTGTTTTGCATTAGAGAAAGGCACCATGTCACAGTGAAACAAGCATTGGCTGCGCGGCCGTGCGAGACGCGCTCTGTGGTGGGGGAGGGGGAGGAGCGGGAGAGCAAGTGACGCGCGGCCGTGAAAGTGACACGGCCGCGCGGCACCGAGAAGCGCTCTGTGGTGGGGGAGGGGGAAGAGCAAGTGAGAGGAAAGACATATGGCGCCTGGAGCATGCGAGGAATGCGCGTTACTGTGCGCGTACCCGCATGCTCTAGGCAAGCCCAAAAAAAAGTGGTCGCATTTCTAAAAGCCCACTTACAAAATGTCTCGCCCAGACCAGCGCAAGCGCTGGCTTCAGGGCGAGACCTAAAAAGAAACCTGGCGCGCTCAACAGCACTGAGACCCATCCAGGTATCAGTGCAAGGGCACGCAGCTGGTCTGCTGGGCACATGTCTCCGAAGTGGCGGGGCACTCTGGGGCCTGGCAGATGGGTGCACTCACCCTCCTAACCCACCTCGAGGCCCAGCCTTCACTACGGCTGAATGTACCCCAGAGCTGGCAGTGGCTCCTGCGGGACGCCCCCAGAGATGGCCGGAGCGCAGGAGAACTCGCCAAGCCCCCCCCTGTCAGATGCACACAACCCTACACATCCCAGCCCATGTGCGAGGGCGGGCCAGGGGGAACCCGATGCCCCAAGTCCCCCCGAGCCCGGGGGGGGGGGGGGCAGCCTGTGGTGTTGGGGACCTGGGGGGGTGGGGGCACCCTGCGGTGTTGGGGCCCTGCCATGAAAGCGCCAAGGGCCGTGCACCACGCTCTCTCCCCTCGCTTGACAAGGATGGCGCCGCACACTGCCCCCGCGCCCCTCACTCGCGTAGACACTGCACTGAACCCTCAAAAGACTCCCCAGAGGGACTCCCACTCCAGTGTGATGCCCGTCCTGTGCGATCCCGCATCTGGGCTGACCCCACAGCGCCATGCACTGCCACAAGGCACTACCCTCCTGCCTAGCAGACTATCCCTCCTAAGGCCTTACGGCTCCCCTAGCCCACCCCAACCCCCGCCCCCACCTCACCTCACACAGTGCAGCAGCAGCACCTCTCTCCTCTGTAACATTCCCAGGAGAAAGAAAGAGGACGGCACCTTACTGGAGTCCTGTGTACTGATCGTGGGCTCCGGTGGCGATGTACGATGGGCGTGAGATGGTAGGTTAAGAGACAGGGCGTGGCGTAACCGTCAGGGTGGCCGATTTTTGGAACAGGGGAACATGGTTTCCAGTCTCAGAGTTTGCTTGACATCCTGTGATTCTGGGCAGATAACTTGATATCCCAGTGCCTACAAAACCAATGTTTTCTTCCGTAACATTACAGGGGATTTTTTGCCATTATTCACAGACTGCCAGATTGTTCGCTGCGAGGTGCTACGAGTATAGTGCCCCCGTTTTCCAGAACATGGGGGGTGCACTGGCCAAATCGCAGGCATAGATGCAGTTCTAGCCCCAGTTCACTGTAACAGATGCAAATGTGCAGTAAGGGCACACCACAGTTGGAGGGAACTGAGGTAGTTGGAGTGAGTCTTTGGTGGCTCTCAGGCGCACATGGACACATGTCCTTAGAAGGTGGGTTATTAGTAAGTGTAGGTAGGGACCTACCACTTATAAAAAAGGCCACAGTAACAAGGTCTCAATAATTTTTCCCTTGGACATCGTTTAGTAGCTCACGGCAGATGGTTAGGGGTGAGGTGCCACCAGTATACTGCGCTTTGCCATGGGCCCCTTTTTCCGGTGCATGGGGGGTGCACTGGCTGATTTGCAAAGGCATAGGTGCCGTTCTAGCACCAGTTCACCTCAACAGACGCAAACGCACAGTGAGGGCACACTGAAGGTGGAGGGAGCTGGGGTGGTTGGAGGAGGTTTTGGTGAAATATTTTAGGATCAAAAATGGAAAGAAAAAATAAATAAATAAATGGAAATATAAGCAACACAAAATGTCAATTTTATAGATTAAATACTTGTGCTTCCCAAACAAAAGGCGCCAACGTGAGACGTCTGGTCGAGCTTGCCTGTACAACGTCAAAGTTTGAGGCCAACTGCGATTCAGGAGACAGTATAAATAAATAAATATGCAAAAGAAAGACATATAGCTAGGAAAGGCGTATCTTTTACAGATAGAGTCTCCATAATGGAGTGATTACATGATGGAGTGATTCTGACAATGTGAGGCCACTACGCTTTCCACAGGCCTCAAGAAGGTTGGGTTCACACTGACAACTGCATAATGATGACAATTCAAAGCACATTTTGTATCATGGGCCAGAGTCGCTCACAAAACATGATTATATTAAAAATAAATAATAAATAAATAAAAAAACAACACTAGTTCAGCTATTGTGTGGAGTATCCCTTGGTGCCTTCTCACGGGGTGGGTGTGCGAGGCCACCACGCCGGAAAGGGGGGGGGGGCGGTTGGGGTATACTAAGCGCTCCCTGCTCCTTATTTCCCCCCCTCCCCAGCATGCCCACACCAGTCCAAGGGAGGGAGGTGTAGAAGGTATATGGGATGTCAGAAAAGGTTGGAGATTTATGCAACAAAAGCGTCTTCACATACAGGCATTGGAAGGAGTCACAGCTTGCTAAACGGGTGCTAAAAGAGATGATTTCTAGTGGGTTTTTAATACTGTAATACCAGTATTGAAATGTGGAGGGATGGACTATCGGGTTAACAAGGTTGTTATAAAAGAGGGCAAACACGATAGCCGATTAAACGTTAAACAGAAGGAGTTTTCTCCAGAGATTCTTCACTGTTCACATGTTAAAAAATAAAAAAACACAACCAATTAGGCTATAGGGCATAGGGAAAGAAAGAGCATGTAGCCTGGACGCAATTAGGTACTACCCAGTGATAAGTGTGAACAGGTGAAACAGGGATCAATTGGTACTGAAAGCAATTTAAGTGCATACAGCAGAGCTGAAGGAGACTGTTCCAAAAATAATGTCAAAGATAGTAAAAGGAACCTAGGAAGCATGGAGGAAGAGGCATGGGGTCGCCCTTAGGACATAGCTGGTAGGAAGGCACAAGTTTTGGAGGAGAGCCAAAACCAGAACATAAATATTAATAAGTTGCTTTCCATTATAGGTTATGAGCAGGAAAGAGTCTAGTCAGGTGGCAAAAAGGGTATTGTTCAGAAGCTGGGTAAAGCATTGCAGGAATTAAGAGAACAGTAAACGGGCATGGCAGAAAAGGATGTAGCGGTTGGAACAAGTCGCGGTACTGGCGCGTACAGACTTTTGCGAACATTACAGCTAGAGTTTCAATTTCAACAGACAATTTTAAGGAGTTGGTGGTGCGGGGCTACACTTTGTGGTGTGGGCCAAGGTTGCAAGTAAATATAGGTCCTGCGTCTCAAATGATCTGCGGGCAGTAGTATGCAATGTAAAGCTCAATGGTACAATACCAAAATGAAATAATTTGTTTTCCGGGATGGGCCACTTGTGAATTAAGACCAAAAATTGGGCTTTCCGGGTTATTGTGCGGGTACCAACAGCCAAAGGTGACAAAAGCAACAGCCCCCCCCCTTTTGTTAAGTATAGCTAATTCAGACCTCACAACATAGCCTTATCAGTTAAGCCATATAAAACAGATCAAATTAGCAGGTGACCCTGTTATCACTGTATATAGCAGAGGTGAACAGCCCTTATTACCCAGTTAGGCTCCTGCAGGAGTCAATCACTAGGATACATCCTCACCCACAAATATGGGATGCCAGAAGTTCAGGGGGAACTTTGTGTGGACATCGGTGCAAAAAGTCATGGAATAAATGTAACGCTTAAGCAGTATATTAAAATCATTACTAAGATATTATTGTTCACCATTGCTATGTTTGTGTTCTACTTCAGAGAGTGCAGAGCGGTGTGGGTGATCGAACACTGTTACCTTTCGAGGGCTACAGACAGAGCTGGCGGCAATAAGAGGGGAATTCAGCATTCCTCTTTCAACGTTCAAGGGTGCACTGCTTTAAGATTCAAATGTGCCGCACCCGGTCAACAAATGCTAATGTTGTGCTCATTGACTTCGGTAGGAAACAACTTCCCAACTATAGGAATGGGCAACTTCTTTCTCATTATAAAGTAATACCTTCTAACTTGGCCAGGAGCATGTATGACACAAAGTGGGATACTCTTAGATTATTCCCGGGAGGTCCCTGGCAGGGGCTCCAACCCAAGGAGGGAGGTATACAGTTGTCAGATACAACCATAAACAACCTCATGCCAAATCTTCTACGGAACATATGGGCAATATTTAATGCAAAGTGTTGTAGGTGTATTAGAAGAATTGAGGCGCAGCTATGGCAGGGGGGGGCCTTCCTGGCAGCGAAAGCTCCCAGAAAGGCTTGGCGGTACTTACAAAGCGATCCTACTTAAACTTAGCATTTGCCGAAGGGGAACAGGCCACAAACAGGTGACAGTCAGGACCCGGGGGTACTGGCAGGCTACCGCAATGGCCTTGGGGGTTGAACCGGAAGAAAATAGTTAAGGGCGGAGCCTGTGGCCCGGAAGAAGTTGGGAGGTGTGATGGCACCGGAAGTGTAAGGTCACCCGGTCGGGTTGGAAGCAGACGCTTACCCGGAAGGAAAGGCATTGTTGTCACCGGAAGTGAAAGGTCACCCGGTCGGGTTGGAAGCAGATGCTTACCCGGAAT